>RXPK01000153.1:5058678-5750053 GCA_004143645.1 Protaetia brevitarsis | reverse complement strand
ATTTATCGGTTTTTTGATAACCTAGGGTATCTTTGGGCCAGGCCCAATTTTTTTCATATGACTTTCTGCATTGCCGGCAAATAGTCTTGTTGGTTGTTTTGTAGATATGTAAATTTCATATTGAACTAGCAGAGAGCTTGTACGCTTCGAACTAATTATTCTTAGTAGTAAAATCATTTTAAAATTTGTGTATTGAGGATATAATATTCATGGTGCATTAAAGACATTTATTTAACAGAAACGTATGAATGTAGAAATTAATATTATACTCACACAAACTACAAACGCAACTAAATCTGTAATAATGGTTGTAACACTCCTGAACCTTAATTACAGTAACATATAATACTCAACCACAATATCCGAACGTTTAAACAATCAAGCTAATTGAACTTCTTCGTAGCCTAACCCATCGAGTAATTTATTTTATCGCGGACTCGTAACTAAATAAATTTGTGATTTATGAACGCTAACAGCGTAGGCTCATGCGGTAGAATTTAATCATGCGTTGTTTGCAACAAAGTTCCAGCGAAATGAACCTATGTTGGATATGCATGTACGGCGCGGGTTTCGACCTTGCGTCGTATTGAGGCGCTTTTATTCGGGTTGATGAACGTGTCGGCTGGGTCGTTGCCCGGTTTTAAATGGTAATAGTGGACCGTAGAAATAACAGATGCTTCTCCATTCCCGTTTTTAATTGCAAAGGGCGTACGCGGTGTGTCGCGGTTAATTCCAAACAGAAACGCTGAAATAAACATTCCTGGGCGCTGATGATTCGTTGGTCAATTTGAACAATGCAACTTCTGTCTGTGGAGCGGGCAGAGAAGAAGATCGAGGATGTTTCACTATGTACGCATCATAAATGGAAGCAGATACTAACAACTCTGGATTAGTTTTTGTTTAGATAGACGTATAGGCGTGTTGCATGATCCGATTCACACGCTCGAATTAAATTTGTCTCCTTCATGAAACACGGAGCTTTTTGTTGGCGTTTCAGCTCTCGCTGCGACGAGAGAAAAAATAATTGTGCGTCTCAGAAGTTATAGTTTCCTGTGAGCTGACTTGGTTTGAATAGAAGTTGGTAACATCTGCAGTAACGATCTACTTACTATAGTCCTTCCTACCGAACATGTGTTTCAAATAATTAAGTAGGAATTCTGCTTTATGTACAATTACTGATAAATCTGTGGCGCCTGCAGGCTTCTACTCAATACAGAGATAACCAAAAACAAGTTGTGTATCCATTAGATATAAGGGTGGAGAATGAAAGTAAATAAATCTTGCTCGTTTTAAAATTATTAAATTACTGTTGTTATTATACTGTAAACAACAGAATCTAGTCTTCGGTACGTTTTAATTATAAGTTATAGCTGTAATTTTCTTTGGTTTGTTAAAGCTTTTTCTCAGTCTTAATCATTCAAAAATCTTAGTAAAATCTCTGGACACTATAGAAGAATAGAAGAATTGGACCTAGAGCTATTGTACTCCTATTTAAAAATTGAAAGTGTATAGTCAGATTTAGTTTAATGTAATTAAAGCGCACTCTAGATGTTGTTGGCGTTCACCAGGACTTCCAGCTGCTAGGCCATACGCAGATTCCAATTGTGTACAGCTCCATCTATCTTATACAATAGTTTCATATAATACGATGAGAAGCCCTTACTTGCGTTTTTTTTTTTTGGGATTTCCATCCTTTGTAGAATTTTGATGATCATAAGTCCATACTTGAGCAACTCTCAAATTCTCGGGTGTTACAGTGAATAGCGGTCTCAGGAATTAGTTTGCTGCGTAATGCTCTTGCATTATCTGGAATAACAGACACTTTTATCAAATCAGAAAAAAAAAAAAACCTCAAAGATTTTTGCCACACTGACCATGGAAACCATGACGGTATGACAACGACTACCCGAATAAATGGGCAAGTGAAAAGGCACCAATCCGACAATTTAGACTCTTTTCAAACAGCTCTCTGGCTGCAACAGCTTCTCAGATCTCAGATCAAGCGCACAGGAACGTCGCTAAATGGTTGGTTAACAAGTCCGAGTGAGAAAAATTGTAGAAAGCATTCGAAGAGGAGATTGGTAAGTATTGTCCAAATGTGATGGCCGATTTACTGCTATAAAAGTTCACGATAAGGACAAGTACGAGGTGTTAGACTTACCAGAGTCTCAGAGGTCGTTTCGAAAAATACATCGATGTGTGTGCGCTGTGAACCAACTCAAACTTTGAGAGTGATGAAGATCCAGAAATATCGTAGCCAATATTTAGTAGCCCTCTTTTATCCAACCAAACCAGTTCATTTTTGTCGTTTTGTTTAAAGTACACGGGCAGAGAAGATATTGAGATTTTGGCCGAGGAAAAAATAAGGTTGTTAAATTAGTTGTCAAGATAACAGGGTTCGATAGATCTAAATAAAGTAATAACTTTCATCTTCTTTCTGAGAATTTTAATGTATGTTAAATATCTTCTCTTACAGTTAACAATTGGCGTCAACACAAGTGTAAGAGACTATTCAATTAAATTGGGTGTAGTCACTTGTGAGGTGACAAGTATTCGTGACAATTTGGTTACTAAATGCTTTACAAAATCATATAGTCATATTTTAGAGGGCACCTGTCACGGCTTCAGCGCGCGGTTTTTTTATAATACAAAAGAATTGGGTTAATATGTTAATTGTTAAGTTTTCATTGTGTTGTTTGTATAAGAGAATTGACGTTTACTCAATTGTAACAATGCTTTTATTTTATGTATTATTCATCAAAGAATTACATAAATATATAATTATATGATTTGTTTTAATATAAATTTCAAAGAAAACGTTGTTTTAATTGGAAATAAGAATTTTAATGTTATAAATTATAATGCAACAGTACCAAAAGGGTATCTATGTAAATATAACCCATGACATGGACAACTGTATATACCTGCAAATCACGAAGTTTCATTTGCATAGCCATCCTAGCAGGCAGATATACTTTATCCTATAAATAGTGTGGCTAAGGTCTACATTTGCTTGTAGCGGTGTCGCTAAGGTAATCTCTACTGTAAAAGTTTTAAAAGAAATAATTGTAATACCTATGTATTATACGTGCTAAAATTTCCAGAAAACACTTTAGTATTGTTGTAAATAATACATGAAATGTATTAATATATTTGCGTAGACATATAAGTTGTTATCTACAACTACGAAATGACTTTATTAAGTTCATTTCAACTTTCTGTTTATTTTTTAAAACATCCCTGCGTAAGAAACATTTTCTCTGTGAAACGAGTTAAAACAACGTCGTTCCCAAATCAGCAGTGGGAATTTTACCAGCGCAACACCATGGTGCAAATGGCAGTCGAAGTAACTAAAACCATTATTTCTTGCTTGTAACAGCCTTGTTTGAACGTCGAACGAAAACAAAAAGTCGGCAAACCGTATGTCAAGCGATTTTTGTTTTAATAACGTCCCGGCATTACATGAAAACAAACAAGCGACGAAAGTACTGAACAAGCAAGAGTTTCAGGTAATATGAGGGAATTACATTCTCTCTGTGTTGACCGGCTACGACGACTATATCCGGAAGAGCTCTAACATCCCAAGACAAACAGGCAACCGACCCCCGCAAGGTGATTTGATCTTGATTTAACTTTTAAAAATAAAACTATCCTTTTTAACCACTTTGCAAATCGGGTACACTGTTCGACTTCCCAGTTACAATTAAATGTTTTCAACATACAGTAAAGGAAAGGGTTAAATCAATAAATATTTAGTTACCCAAGCAGGTGATGTGTATATATATATGGGCAAACAAATATTTATTTCTCTCAATTAACTTATTTTGTCACCACCAGATGTTCGATTCAAACGTGTTCAGTATTTGCTTAAAAAAAAATAAAAGTGTACTGGATTAGATCAAAATATTATAGAAAATTGGATTAAGTGTGTCAAACTGCTAAAACATTAGAATCAATTAACCTAACTATTTATTTCAAATTAAACATTTGTTCACGGTAAATAATTACCTACTTGTCTGTATTAATCATATTAATTCTATGATACCAAATATTTTATAGACTGAATTCATTACATTGACTGCAGTTGATTTGCCATTCTTTGTTAAAGAAAGTTATTTTCATACTCACTGTATATTATTGTTGCCTTAAATAAATCTATTTCCTGTATAAATATAATCTAATGATTTTAGAAGTATTGAAAATAAATACTAATTAGATTGAACAAATTGGTAATTTATTTACTACATTTTAAATTATCTATTCCACTACCAGTTTTGGCATATAATTTAATAACGTTCTTCAGGTGCCTAAATAGGAATAATTGGGAATACAAAATTAATTGTTACCTTAAAATATTTCTTTTTTAATATTCGAAAAATTTTAGACAAATTTGGAGAAATATTAATGAAAAAGTTAATATTATAAATAATAATAAAATATAACTCACTAATAAGATTATCAAAAGTTTTAAGGTATAATTAAACAAATTATAAGAAGATAGGTTATGTTAAAACATGGTGAGTGATTGCTTATCTTTGATGTATTTCTAGTGCAGCGCGATTTTAGTAAATGAAATCAAAAATTTAAAAGATAATAATTAAATAGTCAATTAAAAAATTATATTAAAAGACTGGATTCACATATAAGTGAAATAAAAAGCTTAGCCCGGTACCGCAGACGAACTTTCTCCGACAACAGCACTTATTAACAAGCGAGGTTACATTGAATATGCAAATATATGTTGTTGTTAAGTTCTGGATTGGTTAAATTATGATGTTCGGTATTAGGAAAAACCAGGAAGAATGGATTCTGCCCAATCTTTTAATTCATTATTATTAACACAATCGATTTTGGTTTTAAGCCATCCTCAGGTTTATTACGTCTTTATAATTCAAAGCTAAGTCACTTATTATTTCTATTTTGTTATGTAATATTGTTTTTAATTTGTAAGAAAATTTTAATAATACGTGACTTAGCTTTGAATTCTAATGACGTAATACACCTGAGGGTGGCTTAGAGCCGAAACCGGTTGTGTCAATAATAATGAATGAAAGGATTGGACAGAACACATTTTTCTGGTTTTTTTTTTTTTTTCTGATACCGAACATGCAAATATATGTTGTAGGCAGTGTTGCTATTTTTAATAGAATTTTGTGAAAAAGGTAATTAGATTCTAAAAAAAAGATAATTAGATTGCCCTACATTTTGTCGTAACATTTAAAAAAACGAAAGTTCTTATTATTTTTAAATTACATTAGAAAAACTCAAAGAATTTATGAATAATAACTATTACAACTACATCTTCAGGCAAACTCAAAAAAGATTCAGTACATTGTAATAGACATAAAAAACACTGGTCGTTAGCGCGATATATAGGAATAAACTTATACTAACTAGCATACATACCGTAGTCGACAAATTTAATTTTAGTATAGGGTTCTATACTATGCATAAAAAACTTTTGTAATCGCGCCCATGGCAATGTTGAACGATATATGGGCGTTAGACATGTGGTGGGAGACACGGCTATATGTCTGTTTCTATTTTAAAGCGGCACACTCTTTCCTACTCTTTGCTTTCTTAATACTATAATTCAATTTTGGCGATTAACAGTATAAATATCAATAGGTGCGAAGTATAACAAACAAATATCCTGTCTGCATTTTAATAAAATTTAATTTTTGCTGATATTATAATAAGATTAATTAAATATATTATATAGTAATACTAACTAAAATACATTAGGTGAAAAATCTCATAGTTAAATTAGATATTCTAGAGACGAGAAGATTTATTAAATAATACAATAAACAAAATTTAATTGAAATATTTAAACAAGACAAAATATGTGTAAATTTTATGTATAATTGCTCGGTAACGCAATTGCATCATATTTTGCTATATAGTGAGTATGCTCCGCTTTTTTTCCAGTTTATTAATTCTGTCTTTATAATTTTGTATGGCGTTCAATATTGTGTTGGACTGTGTCCAAGTCAGTTTTACGTTATAAGTTATAAGTTTTAAGTTTTTTTTTTTAATTTGTAAGTTATTGAATCCGGGAATATAATATTTCTGTATGCTTAGATACATATAATGATTTGTTAAAGCAAATTTCCAGTAGTTGTTATTACTGCAGGCTTTTTTGTCAATTGCCCATTATTAGTTGCATTAGTGTTGACTCGCAGTACGATGCCACACACCGTTTTAACGATCACTGATCCTATACGATATTCAAATCTCTTCCATATCATATCGTAAACAGTTTAAGCAACCATCGCTAAATTTTCTAAACAATACGATTTAACGATGTAATTTTTAAAGAGTTTTATACAAATCGTTCAATAACCCAACGATAATTTAACATATCTTGTTGAAGAAGGCTTACTAGATCGTTAAATCGTATCGTTTAAAACATCTAGGATGATCGCTAAAATGTTTACTACGATGTGATAAGGAATAAACCCTATTTACCTAGTAAATAGATATTTTATAGCCGTGTCTTCAATGCGCTGAAGTTATGTTAAATATACCTTGTTAGTGTCGTAAAATAGGAGAACTGCCATCTTTACGCCAATAGTTTAATCAGAGCACGTGTTTGAAAAAACAGGAAGAATTAGACTTGAGAAAGAAGAACTTTAGAATTACAACTGCGTTAAATCAATTTAATAAATAAAAATATAAATAAAAAAATTAATTTTGGTTACCCTAATCCATATTTCTTAATAATCCGCACCTTCTCAATTGAACAATAATGTTTACTGTGTAAGTGAACTTGTTAGGTTTACTAAATTAATAAAATAGTTGGGTGATTGATTCTTAATACTTTATTGGATTTGAGATTTAGTAAATATTTATTTGATTTAACTAATAATTACTGTCACAATATTGTTGTAGGCCCGATGCAAATGACCGAATATAGTAGGCTAAATAAATTATTATTTGATTTAAATAAATACTTATGGCAAAATATGCTTTGCAACATTAACAAATCATTTTTTTTTGCCGGGAAGTACGCAGAACAACTTTTTTCTTTAACTATTTTGCGGTATTTAAAAATTCCGTCACAATTGCAAGAATATACAAGAAATATTTGCAAGCGTGTTTTTCCAGATTGCGGCTATACGTTTTAAACAAGTTGCCGGTACGAATAACCCGAGGAATTTGATACCGCGGTGCCAACTAGGACGGTGACACGGAGCTCGGTCGCAATACACTGTATATTTTATTACGTCCCGCACAATTATGAAATCTAATAAAGCTATCGTTGCGCCGTTGTTTCGTGTGAAGTTACGCGAGTGTTCTAATTGGCTGGGCAATGCGACCAGGGAATTTCGCGAAATCTGTTAATTATATTTTCATATTGGTCTGCTTCACTCGCCGTTAAATACTGGAATAACAGCAGTTGGACAGATACACAAATATAAACCTAGATGGTATGCAAGCGACTATGAATTCACGAGTTCATAACAAACAAGAATTAGCTAGGCGAAAGGAACAGTAAATAAGTACCGATTTTAGAACGCTTATAACAGCGTTTATTTTTTCTAACCGCAGATGAGAATTTTTAACACCAGTTCAGTTAATCCCACTTTTTTTTGCCGGAAGGAGCTTTAATTAAAAAAGGATTTTATTTTTGACATGGTAGTTTTCATAAAGTAAGCATCGTGATTTTTTTTCTCTTTTTCTTAGAAACTGCTTCACGTTTAAATTTTACAGGCACATTTTCTAGTGTTGCATCAACAGTTTATATAAAGGGTTTTTTCAAATTCTCAATAAAGGAAACAAACTTTGAAAGCTTCGTATTTTCCTTTTCGCATTTCGGCCATTTTCGTTTCTATTTTCGGGTTTTTGCTAAAGCCTGAAATTTTACTTCAGAAATCCTTCATGCAGTATATTTTATTATGTAGAAAGGTTTGTTTGCCTATTTAGATGTTGTTTTGACTATTAATTTATATTAGTTTTTATTCTCGATTGGGTGAATTTTGGTCGTCCAAATAATGAAAACTACATATTCATCATTATGTTTAATATGCTACGATGGTTTCGTAACATGGTTAGCAACCTTTTCAAGCAACTATGGAAGGCATACATTTCCATTTTGTATTTCTTTGCCTTAAATTTTGTATAGTTATTAAATTTTACATAACTCTATCTATTCTACCATTTCTTTCTTCGTTAATTAATAATTATAAATAATACAGCATATTTCCTTTAAGGATATCCTCAGATTTGTTATTAATTACAGTTATAACTAAATGTCAAAAATCAACAAGAATCTTTAAACAAATAAGTGCAAACAAGCCTGGAACACAACACGCTTTGAGTAACAACGATATGATGAAGTTTTTAAAAATGAATTCTAGACCAATTTTTTGAGTCATTTTTATACGTATATAAATTTTATATATAGATAAATTAATATTTTGATTAAGTGAATGCGTTTAAAATCTGGGCCATAAAAACTATTTAAATGATTTTATTTAGTGGTTGAAATAAAGATATTCGTGAAGTGGATCTAGTGTTATCACTTTCTCCTGATTTTATTATTACGCATCCACACCATGTTAAACCTGAATACATATTATTAATTATTTTTTACAATGCATTTATTATCAGGCTCATGTCGTTCTTGTTCGCTGTATAAAATGAAATTAAATTATTTTAGCAGAAGGAAATTATTGATGTAAACCAAAGAAGAAAGTGAGGGTTCTGATTATCAAGCACTTATCAAAATTTAGATTCGCATTTATCGGAGATGTGTTTGTCAAAGCCATGTTTGTGCATCTACTATAAAAACGTATATTAAAAGTAAAATTAAACACAGTCCAAATAGACTTTAGTAGAAGCAACGATAAATTTTCTATCAAAAGAAAAGAAAACACGTCACTGGACTTTACATTATCCATAGATAACATTTTCTAGATATGTTGTACCTCTCTGATAGAATTCTAAAGATACTGTAAAAAGTGGAATAGCTTTATTGAAAACAAATCTAAACGACAAGTAAAGAAAGAGCGAAAAAAGAATCAATTCTATAGCATATAAAACTGGCATCAAAATAAATTGTGTAAGAAATATCGCATAAAATGTTCAAAATGTAATTTCTCTTGTGACTTCTTCTGGAGAAATGAAATTATTCTACGAGATGTTTAAGCTGTTTCGAAGCTTTTGAGCTGTTCCGGGAACTGTTAATCTGTTGCAGGAACTGCTTAAGCTGTTCAGAACAGCTGTTCCATTTCGTAGGGCTCCACGCGTATTCAAATTTCGTGCGCTTCGAAGCCGGACCAATTACATGATGAAGTCATGATAAAAGTAGGAGTGCAGGGATAAAATGTGAATTGAGACCCCTATGTAAACTTTATGGGATTTCGCCCCAGAACTCCTGTATCATATCTACTTTTATTAGTATTTAAACATTTTTTGGCACACAGACCAACAACATATCTAATTGTAAATAATCTGTTATTTGCCGGTACAAGAATGTAGGCAATCAGGCAACTTATCGTCAAAAATTTGGCGTCTCTCTATGTGTACCTAATAAAATTTAATAATAAAAAGATTAAATTGAACTAATAAAGAACTGCTTAAAGGAAGGTAATACATATATTGGGCAGGAATGTGGAGAGGCGTCCCAATGCCATCAGTACCAGACCAAGCTCGATTAAACTATGGCAGAACAGAAGAAATCAGGAGATGATGGAAGGCAGTTGACCCAAGCGACTGATCACTAACATAGGTTCAGATGTAAACATAGGCAAAAATTATTTTTGGCACAGGCTCTGACTGGACACAATTCTATTCCTGATTTTGCCAAGCGCATTGCTAAAGTTGAATCAGATGAATGTATATATTGCTCCAAGGTTCATAATATGAGACATACCCTATATGAATGCAAAGAATGGGATGAGTATAAAGCTGTGGTATATAACAACTTAGATTGCCCGTTGACCCAGAAACGTTGGTATCTATGATTATAATTTGAGTACAATATTGGCATTCCATCTCCCAATGGTTACAATATTATATATGTATAACAAAAGGAGGAGTTCGGAAAACAGGCAAAGCAAAATAGAAGCTGGACACAGACATTTTCATATCATCTTGTAAAGATGACTGCTAATACCAGGGAATATAGAAGATAAAACAAGGGTTTTAGTCGAAGTAGCACCCGACACTATCAGAGCATAGTAATTGGTGTCATGCGATTTCCTCTCACCAAAACAAAAGAACTTACTTAATTCAGCCGTGATTAATTAATTTGATTAATTATATCTATTAATTATAATAGATTCTGCTGAGACGTCAAATCAGTTGACATCGTTGTATTCTTTGTGATGCTGCAGCTCATTTATATGTATATTTATACCTACTTGCACACTAAAAATTCAGTCTCAGTCAATCTCCCATTTCTTTTACACTAATACTGTGTAATTTCTTCATTAACAATTATTACCAATCATTTATGTCAATTATAGTTTTTCTTAGAAAAGCAATAATACACATTGATTTCTGATTCCCATCCCATGTAAGAAAACCCAACTGAGAATGTGTCACTTAAATAATTCTGTTGGCATGGCTAGCCTAGATATTCCTACGGGGTGATAAGAAAATTCAACGGGTCCTTCGATGGACCAATCGTGTTGCTAACGCTACGAGAATTTTTTCAATTTAACGGAGACGATATTATTAGAACCTGAAATGCGTACCGGAAGGCTGTCATGTTTTCGGTACAACGTAATACTCGTTATTGCCGTTACATGGTTCGGAAACAAAAGATAAAACACGAAGGAATGTTATTAAAAATTCTCGCTTTTATGTTGTTCTCGGTACAACGCCCAGAATTTATTCTACTTTTTATGTGCGATTTAATAAACAGTTTTAGCGTGTATCTGTAGCAGATACTGAGAGAAGAAACATTCTTAGTCGCTAGATAGGAACACTGTAAAGCTATTATAAAGTATAATAAATATTAGCGAAACCCAGTTTTAAAAGGAAATGGGTTGGCTTTAAAATTATCACGTGGGTAAAAGTTTTACGAATAAAATACCTTATTCTATCCTCTTTTCCAAACTCTCTGCTTGTAATCAATTTTATCTCGTCTTATATTCATCTGAATTTTCACATAAAATACATTTTTTTCCCATTATCAATAGTCAGGTACATTAAAGGTAAATGTAATGAAAATCATTTGAGGGTGAGCCTCATAAAAAAAATGTGTGTAATATAAAAACAACAAATCAGTTCCTTTTAATAGCTAAACCAATACTGGCTCTTCTTTTAAAGATTGTGCTTTATGTGAGCCCCAAAATTTAATAATTATGTAGGAGACAAAAGGCCTTTTATATTACTTTTTATTTTTTCAAGGATGGTATTTCGATTTCCTTTAATGCAAAGATATTGTCGGCATTATATCATTACATTGTAAATAGTACTATAAATGTAATTGTTTAATCAGTTATTTATACCAACGTATTAATACGCGTATAACTTCTACGTTCGCTATCCTTCGGAATTTCAATATTTGGGAATTATTTATTCTTGTGCGGTAATAACCGACTCGTATAAACCACTACATAATTTGCGGATATTTTTAAATATCTTTCGAACGACCATAATTAAATAAGCGCCGTAGGAGTTTACCGTATTTCCTGGCACATACAGTTGACCAGCTGTTGCTGATATATTCATCGATCAGTCGACTATGTTATGTCTGTACAAGTTCAGCATTTAAAATTAGAGGAAGTAGTATTATCATTTACTTTTATTATAATAAAAACAATCAATAAATTAATGACTTGATTGATCGAGTATAAATTAATGGCTGCAGTTCCGAATGAGGACCACTGCTTTGGCCATTTATATGCACATTACCGAAAAGAGCATGTTCTCCTGGGTGTAGGATCCTTATTTATTTTTTGAATAAATGAGAAGAAAGTACTAAAAGCTATCTCCAAAAGTGCTATTTTGAGATTATGTGCAAAGCGTTTCTGACGAATCTGAGGTGTTGCTAGTGGTGATCTGAAAAGAAAAGTTAATAAAAGTAGACTACAATTTAAACAAAACAGACCGAAAATTCAAACTAACTTGGTTGAATTGGCGAGTGCAATTGTTAGTTCAGTTATGTAATTACTTTTTCTCTAAATCCTCCTGTTGTGTATTATGCAGGCCTATTTGTAGAGATATTGTGCCTATTAGTGCCGCCTAAATAATACAATGAATTAAATAGGTTGCTGATATCTACAAAATCACATTCATATTCCCTTTGCAAATCCAAGCTTACTCCGATGTCCTTTCAATTTACAATGGTCTGAAAGTAATCCTATTAATATGCGAATATTGCTCTTACTCAGGTTGATGCATTCTGTAAACCTCTTCTGGTTATAGGTCCCAGAATAGTTTTAGTTTGCCTCATTCCCTGAAGTTTCCCTCAACGATTAGATTTTCTCTGCTCCACTTCTCTTTTCAATTTCTTCAGTATTGTACTGCTACTTACCCCGAAAAAGAGTTCAGATCCTACAAAAGGTGTTTCAGCCCTCTTTTTGCAAGATTATTCGCTATCTCCTTTACATTCACTCCTGTGTGACCCCGAACTCACCGAAGGATTACTTTATTTCTGTTGCCTAGCTCGTTTAATTTCCCTAGGCATTCCCAAACCATCTTGGAAGTGATTTCATGTAAGCTCAGCGCCTTGATGGCTGCTTGACTATTAGACATAATAATAATATCCTGCTTTCGGTTATCTCGGTCAATATTGAACTGGACGCATTTTTCAATAGCGTGTATTTGCGCCTGGAAGATACTTGGGTATTTCCCCAAGCTTTCGAAATACTTGGTTCTAAACCCACATATTCCTATGCCGATTCCTTTTGCCGTTTTGGAGCCACCAGTGTATCATTTGATGACATTTCTATTTAATTTCAAGATGGTGTTTGATCCCACTCACTATTGTTACTAACGATAAGCTTTCTGGTGAATTCCTTCACAAAGTTATTTTTTATGACATTTCATCTCGGGCCATGTCCCAGGTTTGACCACTATCAGGAGATTGAAGCTTATGCCAAATCGTTCCTTCCTTGATCATTCTGAGTGTGGTTCTTTTCGCCACAATATGGGGAGGCGTAAGATCCAATACTACCTCGATAGCTGCAGATTCTCATAACCCCAGTTATGCATACGCATGCTAATCTTGGCACTTTCGAGAAGTTAATTCTCGCGGTGGCCAGACTAGTTCGTTTGCTCTAAGCTATTGATGCATGAGTGATGATCGATCTCACTATCGCTGCATACACCCAAAGCAGTATTGTTGAGTTGCATCCCCAGTTTTTTCCCTGCAAAGTTTCTACACATTATCAGGGCTTTTTGACCTTAATGATTACTTCCAAGTTCGTGTTTGTTTCAGAGAAGTTTACGGTGTAGGGTAATGCCTAAAGTTTTTGAACTTCCGTTCTCCAATCTACGTTTTGCACATACATAGTCTTAGTGGGGTTAACATTGGGACCCACCCATAGATCTTCTCGTCAAGTTCAATCCTCTTTCAACTATGTCGCAAAGGGTATTCTTAAAATTTGCTTCTTACGTATACGACAATATCATCAACAAATCTTGACAAGGTATACCTAGATCAGCCGGCCCGCATAAGAGTTCGTCTACTATTAGGCTCCACATAAGTGGGGATATAACTCCCCCTATGGGGATGCTCTGGTTGTACTAACCGCGATGGTCTTAGGTCCCACCTGCGCCTCCACCAATCTAGTAAACAGCAGCTGCGACATCCATCTGGAGGTCACGCCTTCTACCCCCCTGCTAATTAATGCTTTTACAAGAGATTAATGTGCAGTGTTGTCAAAAGCGCCCTCTATGTCTAGAAAGGCGCACACACGCGCAAGATTAGTCTTTACATTAAATTAAGATATGAGGAACTTAGCTATTTAACATTAGGGGCACTAAGAAACAGGAAAGAGCTCCACGCCTGATTACATCGAGGAATAACATTTAAATCATTTATTCAAACAAGCATTAGGTTAATCTTTTTATTAATGCTCCTTAAATTACTTTTATATAAAAGAATTCTGTTCTCATAATTATTATGGTAATTCCAATTATGCGATGTTAATTATAGTTTATTCGTCTGATATCTGATACACCAACCAATTGAATTATTAGAATGGGATAATAAGATATATAAAAACTAATAATTATTACAATTACGCAGTTGAAAATAAATAAATACTCTCAAACAAACAAATTTCAGGATATTGTATCCAACCATTTCATTAATTTAATTTACTGACACTGATTTACACTAACTTAACAATTAAGTTTAGTTTAGCTTGTATTTAGTTGATTTCTTTTAGTAACTTTTCCTTTTACATCACCACTACCACACCGTAAAAAAACGCTTCGCATGTAATCTAGAAATATCACTTTTTGAACAAGTCCTTAGTACTTTCTTTTCATTTGCTCAAAAAACGAATAGGCATTTTAGAGTCAAGGAAACATGCTCTTTCCGTTAACGTGCATACAAATCGCCAAATCAGTGGTGCTCATTCAAAATTATTAATATATATTGCCATAGAAAGACAAAAAAAAGCTTCTTCGTTAGTCTTACATCCACTGCTATAGCGTATTCGTCACTAAATTAAATATATTGGGTATCCAAGGTAGTACTGAAACACCATTTGACTAAATGTTGCCTGCAAGCCTTCGAGTAAATATAAGAGGATGTGAATTCTTCAGATGACATCCCCTCTCTTAATTGCAAATTCGCTTTCGCCATCCGCGATTCCGCCACGAAGCAGTTTTCAACAACAAACACATTACGCCCATTTATTTACTCTTTATCTGTGAAGCAGATGTCGCCCTCTCTGTCTGTCCCACGTTCACCCCTTGGTGCGTCCGCTTTCCGCGAGCCTTCAGACCGGAATAATTACCCCAGAAATAATACGGAACGGCAATAATAAGCCGTTCCGGTCGGCAAAGTTTAATAACCGAGGCGATTTGCCAAATGAAAACGGTATCCGAAAGAGCTAGGCACGCACAGAATTGGAGTTAAGTTTTCGGGCGAGAAGGGAAGCATAGTGTGCGCTGTGTGGCGGGCGACGTTATTAAAGAATACGGTCGACCCGAGATAGTCGGTCGTGCGTCGTTCGGGGAAAGAAAAGTCGACAGCGTTTCGACGGGGGCTGGTCCGTGTTTTTCGCGTTGACGTCTGGCGCTGAGCAGATATTTACTCTCGCACACAGCCGGAATGATTACCGCTTCCGGGTGTCATTAGTACGAGTGCCGCTGTGCTAAGAGCGAACACAGTAGGAGTGTTTGACGGTCGTTGCTTCTTAAACAGATAAAAAGTCAATTTCCACGAACCGCTTACGCCCCACCATAATTGGACGACATCCTAAATTATATTTGGCTAAGAAGTTGGCTTAATGCGCTAATCAACGCGATAATCGCTGCGTCCTTCCTGTAAAACGTTTTTCATTCAGACTTCCAATAAATCATTCATTTCCTCCACAAAAGACTGTAGGTTCTTTTCTATTCATATAATTCACCAAATAATCACTGCAGATACACAGTCAAAAGAAAGTCAGCCCAGATAGAATTCCCTGTTTAGGCAATGAACACGATATGTATTATATATGTAACTTGTTTTTAGATGTAGCTTTTAGATAAAATTCCAATAATAATTTTACTAAACATTTCAACATATAATATATTTCTTGTATTTTTCAATTGTTAATGTTTAGTTATAGGTATATATTTGGCGACTATAATTGGTATAAAACAACACGTCTTGTCAAAAGAATTTTTGTTTTGTTAAGTTTAACAAACTTTTTATTAAAAAAGGTATGAAAGTTACGAACAGACATATCATGAATGATAAGCTAATACAAAATAATACAATACATTTCAACATTTGTATGTTGAACAGCTTATTGTTCATGATATATTTGTTCGTAATTTTCACACCTTTACAATTTGAAAATGTTTGTTAAAGTGAAAATGAACAAAATGGATATTCAGGGATTCATTTTAACTTCAATCTAATTAATTTACATTGTTGATTCCCTGTTGGATTTCTTCAGCTGACCTAAATATGTCCATTAGTTACTAAACAAAGAAAGAAATGGGCATGGCTACAGGAGTTTGATTATTGCTGATATTAAAAGCTACAGAGAAATAAAAACACTGTTTTGGGTGAAATGTTATATTGATATATTGGACCTTGAAATGATGTAAAAAAAAAATAAAGTAAAATGTAATCGTGTAATTTCTACCAATAAAACAAAAGCTGCCTGGAAAATGGTCAATAAAATACGAAATAAAAACTCAAATAACGCACATGATTATTTAATTGAATTGTGCGGTAAGTTAAGTTGTGACAACAAAGTTATTTATAATGTTTTTGCCATATATTTTGGGACAGTTGCAAGCAACCAAGTCAGAATAGCTTATAGCCATCGAGGAAATACACAATGACATAATGTGACCGTATAAATACTTTAAAGAATAAAAGGTCTGGTGGTTTTGATAAAATTAGCAATTACTTATTAAAATAAATATGCTTGGATATTGCACACATTTTCTTATGCAAATAAATTAACAAATTCTATGAAAAAGAGAGAAGAGTCTATGAGCTTTAAAAGCTTCTTTGATGAACCTGTATACAAACTGAGCAATTCATCTAACAAGTTTGATAAAAATTGCACTTGAATCAATATGTATTTATAAAACAAAAGTTATCGGAAACTGCACTCTTCAATAACAACTAGAATGTTTTTACGATAGTAGTAGATTCAATAGTTAGTATTTTCTTTAATCTGACACGAACGTTTGATTGGGTAAATAGCGCACAACCTTTATGGTATTGAATTTAGATCTATTGCAAGATCAGTTATTGTCATTCTTGGAATGCAAAAAAAAACGAGTTGTTAAGTTGGAGTATGAGCAAGCACCTGAATATTACATGAATGTAGGTGTTCTCCAAGGCTCAGTTTTGAGTCCATTATTATTTTTATTACACATTAATGATTTATCAGAATAAATAACTTGAACTGCATGTTCTATATGTAGTGTGTCCATCTAAAACCTAGATAATGCATGAAGGAAACATTTGGGTTTATTATCGATTTTGCATTACTTTTATATCTGAAGTGTGGTAACGGACTGGGAAAGAGTTTCTATTTTACAAATAATAAATAAAATCGTAAGGAAACATTCAAAATATGAAAAAAATCTGCATTATGATGTACAAATCACTAATTTACATGAAGGAACACAATTTTACAGCATAAATTGACGTTAAGAAAAAGATATCTGGTGTTAATAAGTTTAAAACTACATAATTATTGTTGTATATGTGTCTTGCAAAGCTGCATTTATTCGGACTTATGTTGAGTGCTACTTTCATACCATCTCTGTTTGGTTTGTGCGATATAAATGTGGTTAACACATTTATATCGGAGAGTAGTTTAGTTTGAGCAAGCAAGAGAGAAAATATCGGGTTCTTGTAATGGAAGGGACCTGATATCTTCTTTCTCGCTCGCCTAGGCTCGCATTGTCCGAATGCTTTTTGCTTCAAGTGTACCTGTATATCAATGTGCTTCAGTCATATAATCCTTTCTTCTTAATCATTTTTAAAGAAATCTTATACTTTCTATGTTAGAGTTATACTATTTATATATTTACTTTATTTACGAGTTAAGCCAATGCCACATTGGCAAACTAAATAAAGTAAAACAAATATTATTATATATTATATCTTTGAATCACTTAATGAAAAAGGAATGGGAGTTTCCTTTTTTCTTAATATTTCTTTATCTCTGTGTTTATGGTGCACAAAGTACACTCACATTGTATTAGAACTATAAAACGGAACACCTTTCCGTTGGAAAACCTGAAAAGGATTGATGTGCAACGCTTCTTGGTTTCTGGTGACGACAAGAAGATGTAAGTTGCCATGTATATATCATGTAATAAAAGGAAATCCTCGAAGAGAATTTGTCCTACCGCTAACAAAAACGCAAAAATAAAAAACCAATCTCGACACTGAATAAACTTTTCAAACTGCACTGGCAACCGTTTCATTCGTCCGGCGAAATAAATTCGAATAGTTTTCTTTACGAGAAGTTCAACTTTTTAAACCTCGGGAAGATGCCATCAACGTACGCGAGAATATCCCTCGAGATGTGTGTCAGCCGATACATAGTTGCGATGTACCGACCCCGGAAATGGATAAAGAATGAATTTCCTGTCCCTAAGACTGGGACATTCCTGCGATGGAAGTAAATCCTGACGACTAAATCCCAAATCCACGTACAGTCTGAGGAGGATTGCTGGGGTGATGGCGCACGTCTCATCAGTCATAAAAATGTAGTAGCCGACGTGAGATATCGCGAAAGTATCGCAAATCTTAAGAGGAGGTCACAAGCATGTCCAACTGTACTGAGGCAGAAAAAGGAACATTAAAATCACGTTCAAATAAAAAAGAAATGAAAAATGCAATACTTTACAGTAATGCGAATGATAAATTGCTATACCAAATCATCATTTACTTCTCAGAGGCATTATTTTATAATTTTTGTTCTTATGTCATCACTACGTATTGGTTATCAAATTTTCCAAACATTACTTTTGTAATATATCCATATTATATAAAAAACAAAACACCACAAAAACGACCACTTTGCCATTTGTTAAAGTGATTTGGATGTAGACGGGGCAATTTCATATTTACTAGGCATAGGGCTCCCATAGGAGCATTAAGATAGCAGTTTTGGTACGAGGCTCCTCCATCGCACCTACGATTGAGTTTGACCCCCGCAATTTGTCCCCCAACTTCTAGTTAGTAATTTTCGATAGTAGGAACTGTGGTAATTACCAAAGACTTTCATTTGATGCGACAAAAAAATAGTATTGAGCTTGATGGTATTTTAGATTAGATTGGCAATTGTATTTATTTAGAAATATATACATAAAAAAACTGCTTTAAATAAAAAAAAACATATTCAGAATGGATAAAATAATTGTTATGTTGGTTCAAACAAAAAGGTTTTTCGATTTCTTGGGTATAGCGTATATAATAACTTCTTTGCTTGGCTAAAATTTTGGTTTTATCAAAGTCAAAACTATGGTTAAATTGGGATTCATGTTTTTTACGTGCTTTTATATATCTATGGAATAGAATATAGTTATAAAATTTGAGTCTTTGTCGGAAAAGTTTTGGGTTTTAATTTTATTAAAAATAACGCTAAATTGTTTTTATTTTTATGCGTTGCTTTAATGCGATGATGTCTAAATGTGGAATTAATTTTTTCAGGTAAATTATTTATGGAAAGATTTATAAAAAATTATTATTGTAATTACATCTATGCCTAATAAAACATTATAATGAATTCAATGATAATAAAACGAAATATTCTATTCTATTCGTCGCCCTTAGTAATGTTTATGTAGTGGTTGTTTAAAAATTTTATTTACAAGATGTAATGGATATTTATTATTTTTCTCATTGTATTTTCTCATTGTATGTACCTTTTTATTAGTTATTGTGTGGGTTACTGTTATTGACGTTGTGATTGTTTAATTAATTTGGGGCCATAATTATATATAAATACTATAGTCACATATAAATCGTGCAGTATTTCATTAAATTAAGGTAACTTATTACAAAAACATTGAGATATAATGTAACATAATCAAAGTAAGTAGAGTATTTTTTAAATGTTTGTAAAAGGTATATAAAATGCCGAAACGTTACAATTGCGATTTTCTTGTTTAACTTCCAACAACAAGCCACATTCCAAATAAAATGTATTGAATTAGAGTAAATCTTAAGAAATAGCGGTGTTTTCCACAGGCATGTAATTCTTTATTATGAATGGCTCTTTATTCTCCTGGCAATTATTAGTTTTTGAATTATTTTTTCATATATGCTGATTTTTCAAACTTGGTTTTGATTTCTTCTCGGATCCGCTATCCAAGAATACGCAACTCGCCGCGTTGTCTACGTATGTATATTACGGTAAAATCCAGGATGATATTTAAGATGTATCTAATAAGAAGAGGGACAGCTCAAGAATTCAACCTTATGGAACAACTGGAGTTATCTGTCAAGACGATGATATCTGAGCCCAATGCGTATATATCTAAACTTTTCTACAATGTAACTTTTTATAAAATAATAATAAGTGAAATAAATATTTATAAAACTAATTTTAGCTTGTATAATGGAATATCACGATGGAAGCTGTCAAACCCCTAGGATAAGTAAATTCTCTATTTAAGTAATTGGTATTGACTCTATGTAAATACATCTTCATAAAAAATGCAAAAAGTGGGTCTTACTTTTCACAAATTCTTTATTAATTGAGCACGCGACCGGTTACGTATTTATAGGTACATCTTCACGCCTATAAAAAGCCAATTGTAACATTGATAATGACAGAATTATGCTAATTATGTTCATTAATCTATCAATGACATTAATTAGTAAAATTCAGCAATATTGTAATTATATCTGTTAATTCGGGGGGTCGAGAAATCTCGCTTGATTGGACTATCTTTCGGGATAAGATTTCCCGTGCTTCCCGATGCTTATCGCGAACTCGGGAAATCAATCAGAATTCCCGATAGCTTGAAATCGTAAATGTACCGGTATTTAAATTTGTCCCGTGAGTTTCTCGTAGGTCTGAACAACCAATGTTAAGGTCTTCCTAATTTTTGATCAACCGGGATTAAAAATGTTTTAAATATTTTTTTTTAACATTGGAAAGGGTGAGAGGGAGGGGAATGATTTTTTTTTAATAATAAAATTATGTTTCTTTGTCACAATACCGGGGCAGACGATGCATTAAAAATGTTTTAAATGACTTTTTTCTTGACATCGGGGGAGATGAGAGAGGAAAGGAGATTATTTTTTTGAATAATAAAGCTATTTTTTCCACAACACCGGGAGAGGGCGTCTTAAATACGTTTTAATCATATTTTAACATTGTGTGATGATTCTAATGATATAGTTCTTCTTCAAAACATCGAGAAAGAGGACGTATTAACAATGTTTTGAATTTGATGATGTTTTGTTCGTAGCCGTTAATTATGTATAGTTATTCCTTTTTTTTTTTTCCTTCGTGAGGGTAGCGGCTAATTTTTATGATGACTTAAAAAGTTAAACAAATCATTTTTTTAACGTTTCGACAATCTTTATTTTTCTTGTCTTCCTCAGAACAGTATATTTTATAATTTAACTTGTTTTATTATTATTATTTTTTTTTTTTTTAATTATATATCTAGGGACATTCACAAACATTTTAAAAAACATATTTAATAGTTACATTTTTAAAACAATTTTACAATGTTAACAACAACTATTTTAAATCAAACTGTTTGAGAGTTTGATTTAAAATAGTTGTTGTTAACATTGTAAAATTGTTTCAAAAATGTAACTATTAAATATGTTTTTTAAAATGTTTGTGAATGTCCCTAGATATATAATTTAAAAAAAAAAAATAATAAAACAAGTTAAATTATAAAATATACTGTTCTGAGAAAGACAGGAAAAATAAAGATTGTCGAAACGTTAAAAAAATGATTTGTTTAACTTTTTAAGTCATCATAAAAATTAGCCGCTACCCTCACGAAGGAAAAAAAAAAAGGAATGTTTTGAATGATATATTTCTTAATATTGAAAGAGGTGATAGGGGGAGAGGAATAATTTTTTTAGATATTTTTTTTCTTTTTTCGAAACGTCAGGAGAGAGGATGCATTAAAATGTTTTAAATCATATTTTTTTTTAACATTTTTTTTTAAATAATTGTGGAAAAGTAATACGTCTTTATAAAATGGTGTAAACCATTCTATTTTACATTGAAAGGGGTGAATGGGACGAATGATTTTTTTTAAATGATATTTCTTTTTAAACATCGGGGTACGGAATGTATTAAAATGTTTTACATGTTATTTTTGTTTTAAATAGGAAGAGATGAGAAAGTGAAAGGGATAATCTTTTTTTTTATAGGAACATCTTTCATGCATATATTAATTATTAATAGGAATACGTAATAGATAAGCTAAGATAATAACGTAAATATAATATTGAGAACATACATTTCTATTTTGCGTAAATAAACGTAGAAACCTATAATTAGATGACATCTACGAATAAGAATATTTATTGTTTAGACATGTGTTTTGTGTATTAAAAGTTATCGGAATTTATCGGAAAATCTTGAACCGTCCCGCTAAGTAAAATCTCAGGGCAGAACTCCCGATACTATCCGTCCCGGTTTAACAAGTATACATGCAATAAACGTGTAGCTGGCCTGAAGTTATACCTACAGGTAGGTACGAAGCCCACCAACTTTTACTTTCTTGTGAAAAGTTCTATTATAAAGCATTATAGAAACCAGGAATAAACTGAATTGACTAGGATAAATGAAGAAATAAAACAATAAATCACAAAAAAAAATACGCAGGTATGTCCTAAATAACGCTTACAATTGCACTAGTAAAATATTCGGTATACCGTAGCGCATCTACCGTATAAACAACTAACAATTTACTGAACTAAATCAACGATTATATAAGTATTTTCCTTACAGCTCGTAATCAACGACAGACAATCGACAGTGATCAGAGGTTTGACAAAGTTGGCCTGTCGACCGACTACGCGAGTCGAAAGTGAACCCAATCCGATGGGACGTTGCCAAATTTACGCGTCCAAGGCCGACCATTTCATTAACAACAACCCACTAATTCCGTTGTCGCCTCTGTCTTTCTCTCTTCTCTACACCAATAAAACTACATAGTACGTTGTACCTACACATGGATGTGTAGGCGCTGGGACGCCAACAACGGACCGCAGCGAGTTTTCTGTCTATTCTCTCGTTTTTTATTTATCCCTTGTTGCTATTTTGCACGTCCGCCGTGCCAGTCGTATATCTCGCCGGTATGACAGCGACGAGGATGCATTCGTTATTTTCGGTATAATAATTTAAACTTAAAATTTACAGGCACGTAGCGCCACTTTAAAGCATTGTTACGGACATTGTGAATTATTTATATTTCGCTAACGTGAATGAAATGCGAATTCGTGCTAAACCTGCATCATTGAATATGAAGGAATGTCGACTAGTTTCTATTAATCTTACACATCTGTATACGAGCTATACGATCATATTGAAATAATAAATTAGTAAGTTTCAATAATTTGTTTAGTTTACAGATATTTTTTTTAAATTCTTTAGAGGAACATTACTTATCAATGTTACTGCAAATGGTTGGCATAACCAAGCAAATCTCATGGTGTAGTATATTCTAATCCAAGCAAATAATATCTCAAATACATAGTAAAAATAATTTAGTGAGGTTGTTTCTGGAATAGAATAGAATATTTACCTAAAACATCTGCATGTAGATATAAGCCATTGTTATAAAATTACAAAAAGCACAATAGAATACAATACAAAATAATATATGTATAACACATAAAATATCATGTAGTGACATGGATAAACGAAAGTTTATGTGTGAATGGCAGTACATTTAATTACGTAGAAAGCAAAATTAATTTAATATTTAATTGGCCAATTCATTAAAACTAATTCAAATTATAAATTACTTTACCTGCTAAATATGATTTTAGCTTTGTCTTAAATTGACTTTAATATTTGATGATAACTAGTTAAACAATTTTGGACCTATCCAATCCACTTAGATTTAGAATTTTTTAAGTTGACAGCAGAAAATTGACGTTCGTCACTATTCCTAGTATGATATTAATGAACTTATTATTTCTTTGGAACCTGTTTTTATTGCCTATAATTCGTAATATGCATTTTTAAGTTGTGAAAACACCTTGCCACAGTAGAATCCTCAAAGACCGACATCATACATTAGTTCACTCCCGATCTACGCATAATAAATGGATAATGGATATCAATACATGTTTTAAATACCAGAAATACATAATAAATAATTTGATCTAGGTGTAATCCTAACGATTTATTATTTTCTACATACATACATCACATGTACCTATACACAAGTCCAGATCTGGAATCCGTCGCAGCCGTCAACGATATGTTATAAATTGCGTTTTTTAATATTCAGAAGAGTATGATCATTCAACCAGAAATTGATCCTGTAGAGTAGACAATGTTATTGCATCTAATTTCTAAAATTTAATTTTATTTATCTGATATTAAAACCGAAGCGCTATCTGTATGTATACAAACTTAGGTGTCTGTTTTTTCTCTTCTACAATTGTCTAAATCACTAATAAATAATACAAAAAGAATTGGACCCAATACGGAACCGTGCGGAACCCCGATTGTGTTTATTATACATTCAGAATTTACAGGATGAATGTGTTCCTATAAATTAATATTTATGGTTACATATTAAAACCAATCACCCAGAAAAGAAGCTACCAATTGCGACGACACCCCTCTAACGCCAAGGTCACAGTTTACTCATAAGTAGCATTGGGCAAATTTTCCGGCACGGCAGATACGTATTCAGAACGTGCGCTCCAACGTATGTACTCCAATAAAGCAGATGACCCGTAGAGTTGCAAGTCAGTAACAGCAGTGCCTGTTTTTCTTATAAAATGTCAATTTTTTTTATTTTAACTAAATATATAGTGATATAAAAAGCAAATGCATCGCAAAGTGGCCCGTTTGTTCGATTTTGCCCCCAAACAAAATTTGCACAATTCTATTAATAACACTTATATTTTATAAATACATATTAAATTACAATAATACGATAGATCTGCTTTATTTAGATTACATTATTTGAGGCCCGCAGCGCAATACGTATCTGCTCCTCCGGACAATTGCCCAACTCTACTCATAAGAATACCATGATTGACGCAGTCAGATGCTAAGATCACAAAATATCACAATCGAGCACCCCCCGCATCTACATATTTTAAAACTTTCTCTTAGAAAGACGCAACAGCTGTAATGTCGACCTTCCACCAACAAAATCATGCTTGCCTTTAGTGATAATATTGAAGTTATCTAAAAAGGGTAACAAAGAAAAAACTGAAGAAAGGGCCGCGATGTGATAGTTCTGAATATCTTGCCTCGCTTGTCTAATACTACTTTTCTTTAAAGAAATCATTAATACAGAAATATACATTATTAAATTTGAATATAACAAAGCAAATCTACTCTGTAGAGAAAGTAAAGATTCTCACAAAAATTTTCTATGATGTGAGAACAGCATGCAATTTTAAAATTATTTTTTTTTTTAAAACAAGTAAATGTTTGCTACAAACGATCATCTATCTATTTTAAACATTTTTATACCAATAATTTTGTGTACAGAGTATTGTTTAGTTGCAAAGAAGGATGTTTTATATATGGCCAATATTTCAAAAATATCTTTTGCTTTATCTTACTATATGCCCATAACTATTTATTAGCTTGGAAATTTAAAAAATCACTTAAGATTGTACTTAAAGCAAATAGCATTGAATCAGTATGGAAATTTTTGTGTCGTTCGCTCCTTCCAAGGATCTCAGAAATTGTAGGTTATTCAGCGGAATAGCTATTTTCTTTGTGAATAGATTTGAGACAGTTTTGAAAAAAGACAGAAAATATAACGTCGGGTTGCTGTCAAAACCAGATAAGTTACATTTTAATACTTTTGAGATGAGAGACTTTAGGCACTCATCTCTTATTTTGGTAACCTGATTTAATTCTTCTCTTACTGTAGTCAATCTTTGGACCGCTTTCTGTTTATAATCAGCTTTTCTGCCTTTTCCATGACATACCTTTTTCAAATTTACGTAAAGAAATGCAGTTAACTAAAAAACTCAAAAATTGGACCTATTTTGTTTTGGTAGTAAGCCGACGTAAGTAAAGTTCTATTGGATGAATGTATGTCAGATATACAGATGATAACTCTTGTGATAAGAAATAATTACCCCTGAATCAATTAATCATTGCCGTGTGCAGCGAGAATGTGGTGCTAAAAGATGCACTGGAGTAAGAGGTAACAACAAATTCTTCCGATCTTCGTTGAATGTGGGGTAAAATTGTTATTTAATTTACACAATTTTAATATTTAAATTTCTTTTGTTCAAAATCTTCAGATGTTTTATTCCATTGATGCTGTAATGCAATACGAGGCTAAAAATATAAAGGGAGAAGAAAATATACTTTATTTCTGCAATGGCTTTTCGTCCGAACCCTAAAACGTAGAAACCTCATTGACAAAGCGTATAAATCCTGAGAGCACTTCAAGACCATAGGTTCTCAAAAAAGGACGAAATTTATCCAACGCATTTACTACGAGTCTATGACAAACATAAATTCCCCATGCGGCTACAGATGCACTCATTGCGACGCGAAGAGGATGGCAAGATCTTTTGCCAAAATATCCGGAATCGCGCTCGGGGACGATAATTTCGTCCACGTTAATTTGAGTATCCTCTAGAAAGCGTATAAAATTCCTAACGAGTTCAAAACTCGAGTAAATTATTGTCAGCGCTCCATAACAGTAATTCTACGAGAAGTTTCCATTAGATGGGATCGATAAACCTGCATCGTCGCGGGAATAAATTCCGGTACATGAAAAAAGCACTTAGGGCTTAATTGAAAAATTGTTCTTAGTCGGTGCAACCGTTATTTGCGTTCTTGACGCAAATCTAACTTCGAGAACTTAAATACGCGGCTATAACTATAAAATATAGAAAAACGTATTTTTAGAAATGGCTTTTACGTTTTTATTCAACCAGCACATGTACTTGCCTTTACAGCTGATTTATGATGTTAAATTTTTTAATTTAATTAAGAGCAAATAAGTTTGGAGGTGTTCATCTTAAGTATATAAAATTATTTCTTCATTCACAAAATGCCTTCCTTTCCTTCCTTTACATAATGTAATATCTTAAGTAGGTTATTTAAAGATTTTCTAATAAAAAAAGTTTTGATGAAAGAACGGCGTCTCCTTATCACCATATACTGCGCCACGTTATTTCATAAACTGTATAGCTATAGTCTAGAGCTAGTTCCAGTTACTTGCATCATATTTATTAATCAAAACCTTCTCCATAAAGTTGATCTACAGTTTTTAGTTGTGGTTTACATTGTCCACATTGGCTACTCTTAATACCGACGGTATAGTTTCTGTAATTTTTCGTTGATGTAGCCTCGCTTATGAGTAGTCTTTTCCAAATGTGGATTCCAGGATCGTGTCTTATCAAATAAGACGTCTATCTGCAAATCCAAGTTTTCACCTTCAATAGTGGATGGTATCAAGTGTTCACTTTCTTCTTCCTAGTGAATTACCGTCGTTTTGTTCGAGTTAATGCTCAGGTTTCTTATGCTGGACCAGCTACATATGGCGTTAATCACCTGTTAGAGGACTGAGAAAAATTTCTTTCTCTTCGGATCCTCTTAACAGTATTACGATATCGTCCACATAGGCCTAGCTCCAAGCGCTTCAATCATGAACAGCAGGTCACCGATCAAACCTAGTGACCATAGTAGTGGGGACAAAATCCCTTCTGGGACATCCTCTGCCTGACCACAACTTGACCACATCCCCACTAAGAGCCGTTCTCACATGTCTGTTCGTAGGCATAGAGGTGATTTAGGGATGATCGAATCATCTACTATGCCTATCGGCATTATTTTAAATGCTCCCTCCATGTCGCCACAAATGCTGCCACTGCTATCTCCTTGGATTGGAAAGAATTCGAAATCTTCGAGACTAGATTATTAATTGCAAGATCCGTGGATTTGCCAGCTTGATACGCATATTGGTATACGGCATAGGGCGTATGTGGAAGGATTACTTCTCTGATATGGCCCTCTAACACCTTTCTTAATGTTTTCAAAAGAAAGGACATCAGGCTAGTTGTACGAAAGGAACTGGCAGCGGATTCCGATTTTCCCATTTTGTGAATATACATCACTGTCACTTCCACCCATCTTGTTGGTATATAGTTCCAAGTGAAACTAGCTCTGGAGAATCTGACTAAGTGAGGAACTAGTACTGTGTTTTCCTTTTGTAAGAGTGCCGAAAATTTACCGTATTCACTTGGCGTTTTGTCTAGTTTGACCAATTTAATCGCCTAATTAACAGCATTGAATGTTAATACCTTCCTTGCTATCTGTCAGTCAACTTAGGACGTTGATATACTGCAAGCGCTAGTTTCCTCTGAGAGGTCATTCGTTGTCTGACATTTCGGGAAGTAGTTCTGTGTTTGAAGCTCAAACATTCCCAAAATTTATAGTAAGGAATTAAAAGATTTAAATTGCATAGCAGCTATAACGACAAGAATTATGAATACTTTCATTGGTTTCTTTTCTTCTCTGAATTGCTAATCCTAATGCCATCCTACGTTCACATAATGAAACACAACTGTGATAACAAACTAGCGCCACATATCATCACATTCTTTAGTAACTACTTTTTACAAAATTCAAATATCTTTACCCGTTTCCGAGATATTTGACCAAGGAATATAAAGTGGCACACCTTGTATATTTGCGCGCGTTGTTGTTTGGACTATTTCCATTGCTTGTAGAATTTTTATGATCTGACGTTTCGGCTGTTCGTCTACTGCCGTCATCAGGGAAGCCCCGAACAGGGCTGTTTCTTGCCAAAATCATTATTACAATTAATCTGACAAATATGTCCGATTTGACAATTAATTTGACGAATATACTTTGCTCTGCATTGCGTGAGATTCGAACTCGGTCTCTAAATTCCGAATATTTACTATTCTAACACTTAATCATTCAGCCAATCGGAGGACAGATATTGCTATCTTAAAACCTATATTTAAGCTACAGGTATATGCGCACTGGTATGCGCTTGTCTGCATGTGTAGTTATTATTCTGTCTCCGGGATCGTGGTCGCCAGTCTTCTGTTTAAGCTATCCCTAATCATTGGTAACCAGATATCTTTGATTTCCAGGCTTGGTGTGCTTATAGCATTTGCTGTTATGGCCAAGTGTGCTGCTTGTTTCAGTTTCCTTTTTGTAAAGTTGCCCTCTCTTGCCAGGATTGTTGCTTCGTCCAAGTCAGTCCTGTAATCTTCTTCTCAAGCATGTTGAACCTTATATACTATAAGTTTGCTATTTCAAAACAGTGTGTCCAGAGGATGGCATAAGCCGAAACCGGTCAACAATTATATTTATTAATTAAAGGATTGGAAAGAACGATTTTCTGGTTTTGTTGCTAATTATCCATAATACCACCAATCCAAAACTTCCAATGACTTGTAGTTATTGCTTATTCTCCTGATTTTCTCCAATGGGCCTTTTACATACGAAATTACAGTTGTGCACACCTGGTCTTGTTGTTCCAGGTCTTGACTCTGCTGTGTTACTCGATTCTTCCTTGCTAATGGCAACGCCCTGTGTGTATATCCATTCTGTTGTAATATGTAGGTTATGTTGTTGAACTCCTGTTTTTTCTCTTCTTCCTCTAGGCAAATACTTCCGGCTCTATCATATAGGCACCTGGCTACTCCAACTTTCACATTGCTTGGGTAGTTGGAGTCGAAGTGTAAGTATTGTTCTCTCTGTGTGTAGGCTTTTTATACACTGAGTGTGCCGTCGATATTCTTATGTACCAGAACATCCAGGAACGGTATTCTGCTTTTTGCTTCCATTTCTATGGTGAATTTTATGGAGTTTTCTATACTGTTATATAATAATAATAAAATATTGTTTAGATGTAGGAATTCGTTCAGGGCTTCTTCACCATGGGGCCATGTTACGAATGTATAATCTACACATCATCTTAATCACATTTTTGGCTTTTTGTTGTATGTATTTATGACTCTACTCTCAAATTTTTCCATGTAGATATTGCTCAGTATGTCTCCCATCTGGAAATACGTCGTGTTCACACAGATGGACAGTAGATGACCGTGTATATTATAGCTTTGATAAATGTATGCATGTTTAGGGAATGTACAGTTAATATTCTTGTGGAAAAATTCAATTATAATATAAGAGACCACGTATACAATCAAACAAAAGTGATTCAACCATGTACAGTTACATGTAGCTTACCATTTCTTGTAACATTTACACTATCATGACTGTTTGTCTATATTCCAATCGGAATTAATATATAAGATATTCTATGTTCCATTACTGGATATGTATTCCTTTGAGTACATACACCATTCATCTACGGCACGCTTCTGAACATATAAAGCGGCTGTAAATTGACAGCATTTTTTTTTCTTTCAGTATGGCCAATAGATTTTCGTAATGTAATAGCTTCGTAAATCATGCGTAAACAGATCAGAACAAAAAAATTTCCCATCCATGAAGGAACTTGGTATTAAGTTTCATTGAAGATTCACGATTTCCAATCTTAAAAGTAAGTTTATGTTTCTTTGCTCGTTTTGTTGGTACAAATAAAATATTTCTGATTAATTATGTACTACTCCGAAGCACTAACACATATTGCGAATAACTCGAGCCCCTACCAACTGCCGCTATTTTGACATTCCGCCTGACTAGACTGAAAACGTAACTCAGAAGAACACTTAAATATTTAAAGATCCTAACGACTCGTTCTCTCTTTCTCCTGCATGCGCTCCGTCGACGACGCAAAACAAACAAAATCAAAACGGCGCGGCGTGGCGCTCGCTTCTTATACTTCTTGTTCGTTTGCTTTTTTCCTGTTTTATTTTTTCTGTCTTGCGCCCCGAGAATACTACTCCAAGTATTTATAGCGAAAGACCGACGGACGACGCGAGGACGATGCCAGCCGTTTGCCAGTCCCGTGCCTCTTTTTCTGCAACCTTTTTTTTTCGTTTTGCATACGTACGCCGCTGTTTCGTCGAGTCGACGTTAATAGGAGGAAGAAAGTGCAATCCGTACGACGACGAGCGAAGATGAGTCGAGTCAAATAGTGTAACGAAATGCCGGCATAACATGTCAGTGATTACTCGCGTAGTTCTGTAGAAATGCTACAATTCTAGCAGCAACTAAATAAGAGTTATATTAACGTAAAAAAACAATTAGAACTTTCTCTCTAAAAGGGCAATAATTTAACATTATTAAGCACTAAACAACAAAGTGTAGAATGCACATCAAATATCTGGAAAATTCGAATGATCATGAATTCGAATGTAAACTACCTGACGTCATTCAGCACTACCATTCTTTAAACTGGTCTTCGACGAAGGCAGTCAATTCAATTACCTGTTAATTATTTTTGAGTTCAATATAGGTAAGTTGATAGGAAAATAGCTCTTTTAAGCAATAACGTTTTTATTTATAATGCATAAATCATTGGTCTCCTTCCGGTTGTTGAATATAAAATATAAAATCGTTAGAAGACGTAAAAAAAAAGATAGTATTCAAAATAGCCACCTTTTCACTTATCAAATACGTATTTAAAGAGAGCTTCAATCAGGATGTTCATTATTGTTAGTACAAGCGAGAATACAGAAATTGGTACAAGAACTTAATATCAAAATGAGATAGATGTCTCAAATATACGTTCGGATTGCCTTTTTTGAATCCCGTCGATGTTGACTGTTGTTTCGCCCACAGTTTTGCCAAAATTATCCTGTGGAACATTTTCGAAATACGCGAATTACCGTGCAAATAATTATGTTGGCAATAATGCTAATTATCCACTTGAATTATGAACAAACTGCAGCGGTAGCATTTAAAGACCACCAAATACATGTCAATCGTTCCACTACGAGATTTAATTCCAATTTCTAGTCCCACATTTTTGTTTATTAATGCTTTAAAACAATTTAAAATAGATGCATGTCGTCAGCTTGGAAGAAGACAGTCACAACTCAAAACTACAGATTTGAATTACAATGCTAAAATATCTTCAAAATGTGTATACAATTGTTACACTTAAAGGTTAATATGCGAGTTCAAGTTGTAACAATCTTTTGACAATATTTTTCCAAGCCGACAATGTATGAAAATTCAAAGTTTAACCGAAAAAGTAACGACTCGGCGTCTTACAGTTCAGTAAAAAATATTGTTTTACCAGCATTGTATGTACATTAAATGTTTGTTAGTCACTCTAAATCTTGGAAATTAATTTGACACATTGAAAGGACACCTACAAAAAATTGGGAGAGATACCAACTGCAAACTGTATAATGGGATGATAGGGAACGCCAACCACATTCTGTGTGAATGCGGTGCTCAGGGCGCAAAAAGACAGGAAATTTTTGACAAGCCAAAAACGAACCCTGGAGATTACTTCGATCCACCAAGACCTCTACAGATTAGTGGAGGATAAGATTCTGGAATAGCTGATATAATTTAATGGGTAAAAGAATGGAAGACCAAATACAAAATGCTGCAGTGTTTCCGGAGATTTCAAGGCAAACAACTCCTACAACAACAAAAGAAACTGTGAAATGAGATAAAATGATGTACGCTTTACCGCAATAGGGCGGTAAAATGAACTTATTGGTGCATCAGCTAACAGGAGATAATGCTGTACTTGCAGTTGACAAGCTCATAATATAGGTTTGTATCCATAACGGTAAATGTTTTATTATCAAAAACAAATTATCAAGGAATTCACTTTGATGTAGACTCATGGCTGAGTTGAGTTGCTAAAATGCAGTGGTACCAATCCACGTCTACTGATTGTTACATTGGCGTATTTTTTTTTTAATAAGATTATTTAAATATTTTTCTTGGACAAAAATTCTAATACAAATATCATGCGTTAAGTCATATCTTATAAGAACAAAATGTAAGTACTTAATAAAAGAAATCCTTTTTTTTGCTTTGAATTAGCGTCGAATTTATGGCAACGATCATGGGCGTAGCCAGAAATTGTATTAGAGAGGGCCCCATAAAAAGTCGATTGCATATAGCCATCGAATAAATATAAACATTCGATGCTAATTTGATGTCTGTGTTTATTGCATCTATTGCATGTGAAAGTTTGTCACACTCTCAACAAAGTAAATCGAGCTAAAGAAAAAATGAGCTGATTCTAGGAGCCAAAAAACGAATATGTGTGTGCGTTTTTTGTGCATAGACCTCTGATTAGTCAAAAAATAAATAAATAAATAAAAACGATATTTTTTTGAATGGCGAAAAAAAAATATATTGATAAAAAATGTAAAACGAGCAACATTTAGCTGTAATAAACAGATGGAACTTTGCACGAACTTCATTTTTACTCCCGTGGCTCCACTCATATAACATCAGTAAATTATAGTATAAATCAGTAGTTACCAAATAAACGGGCCGCTTGGTTTAGCGCATAACGCATGGAATTTCTAGAAGCAAAGTCTGGAGTTCGAGGTTGTTGTCATGTTCATTCTTTTTTTGCTAATAATATATAAATAATTATTAAATTTAATTTTTCCATTTAAACTTAACTTGTGCGACACGTGAATCGCACACGAATTAAAATTCAATAATGAAGATATTCAAGATATGAAACATTCGTTATAAAAAATTAAGGTAACAAATGAATTAATGAAGAAAATAGATAAAAATCGAAAATACTTGATATTACATAAACGTAATTTTTATAATATGAAGATTTTACATATTTTATATATTATTGCATTTTGTATAATGAATGTTTCGTGTCTTGCATGTTTTATCATTGACATATATTTCAATTCGTGTACGATTCACCTGTAGCAACAATTTAAATTTAAATGCTAAAATTAAATTTGATAATTATTTATATATTATTAACAAAAAAAAATGAACATGATAGCAACTTCGAACTCCAGACTTTGCCTTTAGAAATCAAGCGCGCTATCCACTAGACCAGGCGGCCCGTTTGCTGGGTTCTATAATTTACTGATGTTATATGAGTGTGGGAGTAAAAATGCAGTTCGTGCGAGATTTTTCAGTTTATTTCAGCTAAATTTTGCTCGTTGTACATTACAATTACAAATTTGTACAATTGAACGCGTTTTTTTCGCCGTTCAAAAAATATCGTCCATGGCAACGATGAACAGCCTCTGCAATTTTGTGGCGACCCTAACTGATATGGGTACCAGTGTACATAGTTCATACACGTGCTACTACAAGGATTACATAAAATTTCAGCATTCAAAATTATGCACGCGCCACTTTACTCAAGCTCAGCTTCAGTTCCGTCGGTTATTCTTCCCGATGTTTTAATATCACCATTCTTCGAATGAAAATCCTTTCGCGGTATTATTTCAATTCCCGGTTAGCTTTCGTACAATTACCGCAAGGAAAGAAGTTCATTTTGACAATTTTATTCTTACTTGTCCTTATTTTTACACAGTACGACAGAGTCTCCGTGGCGAATAACTCGTTCTCTTCTTTTGCCCCACCCAGACAGTCGTCGCCTGAATGTACACCCGATCAGCAGTAGGGAAACTCTCGGGTTTTCCCTTACATTTAATTAAAATTTCGAGATTAATTTATTTCGATGATTATTTAATTTAAATGAAGTTATTCCGAATGGAGTTAGTTCATTACCGGCGAGGAAAACGGTTGACGACAGTTTTAAATTACGTTAAGATTTTTTGCTACGGCTTGCCATGAATAAAAAAGTTCAGGAAAAGGAAAAGAAACTGTCATTACCAGGAATAGTAATTTGAGTGAAACGCATTAAGTAAGAAGAAAGTAGAATAAGTTTTCAGATCTAAGATAGCATAAAAGATTTAGTAATTAATTTTCTTCTTGCTTATATTAACGAAAACTAACGTAATACCTTTAATGTTAAATGAAATTATTACGCAATAACAGGTACCTAAAGTGTAGTACTTCTTTGCCTTATTAAATTCTGGTAGGCATTCTGAATGGACAATCTAGATGACAATGATTCTGTGAAAGTTTAAGGATCTATCAAAGTTAAAATTCCGGATTTAATTTAAATCGTGGATTATCTTCTACACTGTAAAAAATTACAGTAATTTTGCCATGGTAAATCAGGAATATTACATGTAATAACGTTGTGAATTTACCACAATAAATCATGTAAATTTTGTTTTACATGTTTTTTCTAGGTCCTAGCATATTTAACATGGAAAAAGAAATTTCGGTAAAATTTATAGCTTTTTTTCATGTAAGTTTAAGATGTAACAAAAATTCAAAAGCAAAATACAGGAAAAAAACATGTACAATTTTGTATTTACTCTCAAAATTTACTTAAGAGTGTAAAATTAACATTTTTTTGGGGTATTTAGTGCACTTTAAAAGTAATTTTACTAGTGAACTATTAATTTTGCTGTAAAAATATGAGGATCTTTTATATTTATTTGTTTTTACTTGAATTTTCGGGTAAAACTATAGATATCATGGAAAATACGAAATTCATACGCCGCAATGTGATTGGTTATTAGAGTATTTATCTGTGCGCGTAGGCAATTCTATTCGTTTGTCCAACTTATTATTGGCTCAATGATATCATGTACGCCACAAACAATCGTAGGTTTCGCGTAAGCGTATTCATTCCCTGGTTGAGCGATTCAGTATGACCTATTAGGTGCTATAAAAGAATTAGGTAAGTTGCTTGCTCTCTTTATAAAAATACATATGAAAATTACTTCAGTGTTCGGTAATTATAGAGTTCATATAAATATTACATACGAATTTTACAGTACAATCTTTGAAAAACATATCAGCATGTGAAATTTACTAGATGGTAGACATTTTACCTTATGGAGCAAATTTACCTGTAAAATTGTAGGCAACTTTGTTACCAACGATTTTACATGTAATTTTACTGCAACTTTTTTTTGCATTAAATAGTTGTTGTTATTAGGCGTCGGAGTTCTTACTTTTGAAAGATTATGCATATCGAAATTAGGAAGAATTAATTCTATTTATTTTATTTATTACATACTCACCTAGTTATGGACAATCAAACATATATTATGCATATCGTTGCCTTCCATATTAACCCTGGGAAGGTATTATTGATATAAAGTATATAAGGAACATACTACTTCCATATATACAGAAGGAAGCACTCACAGTTCGACTAAAATTTTCATTACCATTCAAGCATAAGGAAAGCGGTTTTAATAAAAATGGTTTCTTTCTTTAACAAAACGAGATCCAGCATTTTTTATGCATTTTACGCAAGCATTAAGCTTCATGTTTTCAAAAACAGTTACCAATTGCTCACTTGTAATATCCACCAGTGCAATTCTAGTTTTTTTTTATCGGCGTAGATAAATCTAAGCAATCTATCTGCTTGTCAGGTACCCTCGCAGAGCAAAATCTGCCTTCTAATCATCATTAAGGCTCCGGTAAAAACCGGATACCGTAACTGACCAGAGTCTATATTCTTAAGTTCCGAAAAGTATTATATTTTGAATAACAAACCTCTTGTTTCCCTTGCTGTATATATGTATATGCCGTAGTTAGGTCAATGTATAAACAGTGAGAAACATTACTTCATCACTTCAACAACTACAGGCCGATAGCTCTTGTGTCGAACATCTCAAACGGTTTTTATTAACCAGGATCAATAACTTTGTCAAAAGAAAAAAATGCTATAGTTATATACATAAACGGTTATATCCGCTGCGATCTGAGAGAAGCTATCAATGGAATTAACAGTTATAAAACCACCATGTGCAATGCTGGATCTATTACAGGCATTATTCTCGCTTTTTGATAAATTGGAGGCACGAGGATTTCTGAGGACAGTTCTGGAGTGAATTAAATCTTTCGTTTGCGATAGAAGACAGTAATTCGCAACGCAAAATGCGGGTAATAAAGAAATAAGATGTAGATAAAGAAAAGAGAAAAGAGAAGAAGGGAAAAAGAAAACAGAATAAGAATAAGATCTTTGGAGTACTGCAAGGATCCGTTCTGGAGCCGTTGCTATTCTTACTGCATATGCAAACACTTGCTGGATGCCATCAATTGAACTGGACTGTATGTAATGGATGACACTTTATTCGTTACATGTGTCGGCGAGAGTAACCTTAGTGGGAGACTTGGACAAACAAGAAAAATTGTTACAAAATCACAAGCAAAAGTTCAACTTAAATAAAACAAAATTCATTAACTATTTGGAACCACGGCAAATAGAACATCAAGGAAACACACTCATGCTGAAAGGGTTTATTTCTTGGGAGGTCAGGTTGATTCTAGACTCCCCTGATGGCGGCCTCACTTGGAATATCTTGTTGGCAGATTAACTAGTTACTGCTATACGTTAAAGTGTTTTTTGATAATTATAATTTTATAACGGTAAATTTGTTTCAAAGATATTTTTTTTACATAATTTTTAAGGTAAAACCTTGTTCACCAATTTTAGGTAATGTGTTAACATGTTTCTGTGTGATGCTACTATATCCACATTAGAACCAATTGTAACGAATCGCGTCTAGCTTTGCGGTTAACAGTTTAAAATGCATCTTAACCTCTAATTATACCCTATCAAATTAATATAGACCATATAGCTAATTCGCTAATTGTGTAAACATGTGCATCTGATAACAATTCAAAATGCAACGGAATTAATGATGACGAAGTTTGTTAAGTTGAAGAGGCTGTATCTACTACTGTAACGTAACGTAAATGATTTAAAAGAAATAATCCAAAGTCTAAGGAGACAAAACTTCTGTATCAGACGAATATTAAGGGAATGTGGCTTAATCCACCTCCTTTCCTCTAGCGTATAAATGCTTAAAGTGTACCAAAAGTTCTCCTCCATTAATCTTTACTGTTATTTTCCCCAACACAATCCTACTGTAACGCCATTTATAGACAACCCGATGCGAAAGATTACCTTCAGCTCACAATCCCTTCTGTCGGTATCCTCATTCCCTTATCCCTCGCTCCCGCTAACCCAAAGAAAAAAATCCAATCACATTATGTACATCTTAACTACCTATGCATGCACAGGGAAATTTTTCCGCGCCCCAACGCATCCCAGTCTAAAAATCCAATCAATTCTCCTACTACCTTTCCCACTGCCTCACGCCTTTCGCGATTTCCCTAGCGATACGTACGCAAACGTTTCGTTTCGCCACCCCATGGTGCCCTACCAACGTCTTCCCTTAAAGCCGCGACACGTGCAGAAAAGCAAGACATAAATTACCAACATCGCGTCGTCGGTATCGACAATTATGATGAAACGAAGTGGAAGGAAATTATCCAGCACCTTTCACGTCGGATACGGAACGCAGGTTTCTACCTTCGTCGAAGAAGGTTTGGTTAATCGTTCCGGGTTACGCCGCGGCGTTCGATAAAAGACGCTAGCAAAGGCGGAATGATTTTGACGAAAAAATGATTTATGAGCGAGACATGCTGATGAACTTTCGATTCGGCCCAATTTCGGCGGGGAAAATTGAGTTTGCGGTTGTGAAAATGTATGTGGGTGAAGACGTACATACGTTGATGGAAGAAGAAGAGGAAGAGGGATCAAAAATAACTTTGAAACGGTGATGGAAATAAGGAGTAGGTGCGTGATGTAAAAAGATTATTCCTACCGCTTTATTTTTGATAAAAATCAATAGCTTTTTCCCCGGACAGACGTATCTTCAGCTAATAGTAAGGATATTAGTAAAAACACTATTTAAATTTGTCTGTGGATGAAAAAAGCTTTTGCAAATAAATGGCTTAATTTTTAGCTAACGAAACATACTGGAAACGGTTGCTATAGTCACTTAAAATGTATATAACGATCTTTTTTTTTCTGAAAGGTTTCCTTTCAAATCTTTCTTCTCACTATGGTTTAAACAAGTTTACATATATACCGTTTATAGATACAAAAAAGAAGAAAACCGGCATAGCACGAATTATGTCGTTACTCATACGTTTTTAAACAATTTTGCAAAAAAAATGTTCAATATCGATAGGGGCTTTCAGTAAGTTCGTTAAAATTGTTTGATATTATGCAGTCTTCACTCAGGATAAAGGTATCTTATATTATCCCGAGTAAGGAACACGTAGTATATTCTTTCTTCGAAGGATGGGCAATTCCTTTCCTTTTATGCATACCACCCAATCTTAGCGTATTTGCTTCTCGCACATCTTTGACTGCATTGAATTGTTTGTCTAATTATTACTAAAATCTTATGCAAAGTTCTGATATTATCATGACGAGCTTATAACGGAAACTTGCTCCATGAACTGATGTTGGATTAAAGATTACTGTTGATTACTGTAAAATTTGTTAAAATTGCATAGCTGCACCCTGTAACTCGTAGAACAATTTGATGCAACATGTGGAGCAAAGCCAGGCATGGTTGCCCATGCCCAACAGTGAGGTAAACGCTTGAAACTTTTGGGCTAAATTTGCACAAAGATAAGCGATAACTCACAAAAATTCAAAGCTGGCTTGCTTGCCAGTGTATCATAGGAGCAGCAAAAGTTCACCATCAGCCGCCATGCTAAATCAACTCTCACCAAATATTTATGTCAAGGGAAAACCAAGAATGAGGGCATACAGACTAAAATGTAGTGAAAACCTGAGAACTGAAAATATTCCTAATCATGCCAAAATAACAACTGTAATCACAAACTTTGCATTTAGAATGGTCAGTGATTCAATAATGCCTAACCCTCTTATGACCAAACCCCTTCAAGATTGTCTTGGATTGCGATTATTCGAAAACTAAACAGAAATCTGGAGTTCACATCCAAAACTGGTACGCAGATGGTTCGAGAAGAAGCGCAGCTTCTGGTGCTAGCTCATACAAAAAAAAAAAACTCAAATCATGTAGCAACATTCCACCGTATATCAAACTGCATATAAACCTGCTGGACAAGCAACCTTAAAGTCGGCTGATTTGGACATTTTCCGATAGTCATGTACCCCTTCCTTAAATATCAAATACCCTGTCAGATAACCTGCAAAATTAATTTAGGGACTCTCCTTTGGCTTGTGTACCAAAGCATAAGGGCATAACAGGCAATGAAGTTGTAAACCAGCTACCAAAAAAGAACTCTGAAGCAGCTTTCACTGGACCTGAACCTGCTCCGGCAATAATCAAATACGTGATGTAGTTACTGAGTGCAACATAAGAAAACATGAGCTTTTCTGGATCAATTGACTGTGGACATATTAGCTCTTAACTGAACAGAAACCAAACATGGCCACCTAAGGAAACATCTAATCTACATAGAACAGTAGCGTCTAAAGATGAACCTGTAGATATGTGCTGTGGGGGAAGAAATAATCTTTCATGCTATTTTCAAATGTGCTGCATTAAACCAACGGAATACAGATCAATTTCACATGAGACACGCTTTAGATGTGCTATTAGGACGCTTCTTGTTGAGAACTGTACTCACTTGACGAATACGTTCACAGTTGATGCTTTCTCATCTCCAACATTCTGCTATTTCCAGTGTTAAAAAATTTCTGCCACATTGTTATTTTTTTTTTGCTCTTTTTATATGTAGGTAAACATATATGTTTTTGTAATTCATATTTTGTATTTTAAGGTGCCTTATGTCATTTTGATCTTGGGACGAATAAAGAATTGAATTGAATTAAAAATGATTAACACTGCTAAGCGCAATGAACCCACTAACAAATCTGCCGGAAAGAAGTTTATTTCACCGGCTTTTGTGACTAGTTTAAGAGATTAACTCGTTTACATAAAACAAATTTGACACGGAATAATACAATAAACCTATCAGTCGCTAAGGGTTGAACAAAACCTAAAGTGTACTTGTGTTCACTTTAGTAGTTTAACTCGTTTTATCATATCTTATAAATATATATTAATATATTATCTTCCTTTACAAATAAAAGAAAACGCTTCCTGTTTTCATATTTTGAAAATCATACAAAATATTTGTTTCTATCAAAAACTCATAATGTGGAAATTTGGTTAGTTTCCCAATATTTTGAGTACAAAAATTGGTGTTAATTAATTGATTCAATTTTTGTAAGATCATAAGTGGGTTAAAGGTATACCAGTTTGTTTTTAAAGTAATAACGCAAGTCTTTGCTACATCCTCGGAATGATGAGCTTGTAGAATTTAAGTCTTTTCTACAGCAATATAGGTATCTAAGTCTGATGAAGACTTATAGTCGAAACTAGTCTTGAGCATAATCTTCTAGTAAATAAAAAAAACAATTAGGAAGCACTTATATTACGACTTTTTTCAATAAGTCTTTTCCTCTCATTGGTGAAATCGCACTTTTATACTTCTTTTCGTCTTAGTGTCGTAAATAATTTGAGTTCATGTGGGTGAAATGACACTCGCAAATTTTTGTCAACAAAATAACAAAAACGCATGCCTCGAAAATGATATCAGTATACATACAGATTCTACAATCCTAAGCACATTGGTATTATTGGCGGTAATAGGAAAATGTTACTTTTAATCGGAAAGAAATTAGTGAAGTACCATTTGTTCAGTGGATTCTGAAAAATCACCTTCATAAATATCACGCTCAGCTTCACCAAGTGCTTTACAGACTAAGCGGCTTTTCATGAAAATGGATGTCTCAAGCGACATAATTTTTATTATTTTCTGAGAAATTATGGGTTGTCATATTGTGATGACAATACACGACTTCTCATAAAAGTTGATCGCCACCTCAGACGGCCACACATGATATGATTGCTAATCGGGTAGTAGATCCTCTATTTTTGGAAGTGGAGCCTGTTGAGCGAGAAATAATATAGTTGCAGTACAATAAAATTGCTTACCAGCTCATTCATTACATGCTGAGTCTGAGGGAACACTTAATAAATTGAAGGTTTCCAAACAAATGGATTAGAAGAAAAGTACCGACACAATGGCTGCTTAGATTTCCCGACCTGGCCAAAGCGAATTTTTATTTGCGGAGATAAATAAACAAATAATTGAATGAATACAAATGTTTGCGGTTCAAATCGTACAACCAGTCTTCACAACCGTAACTATCCATCACCTTCGCGTGAAGTTTAACCACCATTTGTTTTTCAAACGCGCGTACTATTTTAAGCGACAACGTTCCTACTGTTTACCCCATTATATTAAATTACATAATCGGGCGGTCGTCTCGTCTGACAGGCTAAACTCTAGTCAGTCGAACAAACCTCTCCTGTCTTATACAGCGAGAAGAGGTTCGCTATTGTTTAATATTTAGAATACGTACTACGTTCTATAGATGAATACAGCTTTACATAAGTTGGGACGACCGTTTTCGAATCGAGTCCCGTCTGCTACTCGCGCGCGAAGTTACATACGAAATTTATAGTGTTTACTATTGCGTCATCTCTATCGTCGTACCCTCGATGGATTATTCAAACAATATTCGCGCATATAGTTACATTGATGTTACATATTAGCAAATATTTGAGGAACATGCGCAGTTATTATAGTCGAATATACGTATACAACAGCAAGTTCGTTTCCTTTTCAAAAGAATAGTTAATACGTGACTGATATATTTTCATATACCGTGTATTGAAAGTTGTAGTGAAAGACTGTAAAAATCACCCAGCAGGTTTAACTGACCTCAAAAAAAAGCTTAAGATTAAATACTTTGGAATGAGTGATCATAACTAGTTATCGATTTAAGGCCAGGTGGCAAACGGCCACGGTATTACTAGGACCCTAAAATAATGAAAATACAATCCAAAATGAGAAACCGAAAAAAAAATTAAAATCACATTACCATTACCACATTATCTAAATTAATCCGCAAACGTTTGAAAGATTTAAATATTCGATAATCCCAAGCCCAAATAATACTTCGACCAAGTTCGAAGTATTATTTGGTTCACAAATCCCAATAAAAAGGCCAAGTAAACTCTAAAAACAAAAACTTAATTGAAAATCGAATCGTTTACCTCAACTTCTCTCCTTTTTCACGTGCTAACCCGCGAGTCAAAAACAGTCCGACCGAAAAACGGAAACCGAAATACGATCAAAAACTGGGCGTAGAACAAAAATAATAAAATGGGATAAAGAAACAAAGGGTGAGAAGAAATTAACGCAACAAATTAAACTTTGGAATAGGGATAAAAAGAAAGGAATAAAGAAATAAGGAAATCCACGTGAGCTGGCTGCCCGGACAAGGACATATCGCGTTCAAAGGTTGGTCGTATTGTAACTTGGATGAAATTTTGACAACAACAACTGTTAGATGGACGTAAATACTAGATTCTAAAAACAAAACAGCTGAAAAATAGTATAGAACACTAAAATTGAACGGTGAAAGCAAAGGAGACTCATTATGGTACATTACACCTCCGTAGGTTAACCGAAACAGAAAAGAAAACAGAAAGAACAAAAGTAGGGGCACGATTAAGACTAAAAGAACTAGGAGACCTCAAATAAAACTGGGAAAGAATGTGACTCAATACCTATAGCAAATAACACAACGAAAACAAGAGTAAACTAACGGAATCGAAGAGTACGACAAGATATCCAGGTAATTAGATTGGTCAAAATGCCCCACAACAACCGTACAAGACTAAAAATACCAACAAGGTGAGTACTGTAAACTACAGTTCAGTGTATCTGCTGATGATGATAGCTTTGCTATCGAAACGTACGTCCAGTTCAGTGCAGTTTGTGGTGAGGGGTCTAGGAGAAGTTTACAGCATTACCAGTACCACAGTTTGGAGTATTTTTGTTAAGGTGAGTACTAAACGCGAAAGGAAACTAGGAAATAAGTTGATGCATAGTGAGATACAAAATCGTTTGCAGAGTACCAGAAAACTTCACGAAAAAGATCGTAACAGCATGAGTAGTGTAACGTATTTGTATTTCAAATTATATACAGCAAATGAAATATTATAGAACAGTAAAATCTGTTGGATTGACTGGTATGTAACATATCTATACTTTGTGAAACATTAGTAGAAACTAAAGTGGAGATATAACTTTCTTTTTAAGTCTTCTAAAATTAGTTTATTTGTGACACCAGAATTCCATTTTATATCGAAAGGTTTCTTTAAATAAGCGGATGTAAGTTTTAAAGATTTAATTACTTACTTTTTTTGTTGAAGTAGCAAAATCTAAAGTTTCGATGCTGTTTTATAGCTTTCGTTGTTAAGTTAATCTGTACATTGGTACACTGTGACCTAGAAACCAGTGCATGAGTATTTCACAGATGTAGGTACTTGTTGCAGGTTTTTATCATTTGTACTACACATTTACCATTGAGTTAAAGTTGTACACTACACCTTTTTTTTATAGAAAAAAAGTCTTATTTTAGAACATCTTGACGCTATGTCTTTATCGGGATTTAAGATTGTATAATTGTACCATCCACAATATTAACAATTTTTATTGGCGACGCAGAATATAACGTTAAATTTTTCAAAAATGCTTCTTGATCTAGAATAATTAGCAGCACTCTATTATCCACAGTAAGTAATTACCAACAACAAATTTTACAGAAAATTGTTAAAAGCAATCAAATTCATATTTTATGAAATAAATATTGATAATTTGAAGAAAAGGAAAATGACGAATGGAAGTAGAAGATGTAGTTGAAATAGGTTTTATATCTCTTTCTTATTGCTCCATTTATTTGCAGAGGTAATTTTATGCACACAGATGAAAAGGATTCTTTAAATCAAAGCAATATTTCTTTTCCACTATTTAAAAGAATCATTTCTTTCAGTTAACAGATATTTTTTTAGTCAAGACGCATTCCTTTCGTCCATTTTTAATTAAAATAAATATGTATTAACTGAAGAAAATGGTTCTTTTAAATAGTGGCAATAAAAATTTAAAGAATCTTTTTTTCTGTGCAGGTATCTGTCTCCTCAATTCTTAAAATTCCTTCTCTGACAGCCACAATCAAATTTATTATTGCAAATAAAATAAATTATGACTATAACATATGTGTCATATATTTCAGGCCTTAGAATTTTATAGTTATAAAATACCAGGAATCTTGACAATAGCTCTGAAATTCTATAACGGTGTCAATTTAGGTGCTCGTCGCTGTACATAAATCACCAGCACAGTGCTTTTATTTAGAATTTATGAAAGACAGTTTTAATTTGTGTACGAATTGGAAGATTCCACGTATTTATTATCAAATCTCTTTTTTCAGTGAAAACAAACCAGGCATTGAAAGGAAGATAACATTTAACAAGCTCAACAATTTTTTGTTCTCCTGCCGGCGAACGCAATTAACCCTGTTCACATATCAATGTTTTAACAAAAGAAACCGTTGTTCGTTTACCTGCCGAGAATGAAATATAAATAGAGGTCCGTCTTCTTTCCGAATGCGAGTTTTAATAAAAACTTCGCCAACAACGGCAGGAAAAATCTCATTTCACCTTGTGCCTCTCCTAGGAAAAAGAGCAGGAAAAAAGAACGAGAGAACGCATAAGGAAACAGCCGAAATACCCAATGTCCTCTCAACCCCGAAACGGAAGGAAGAGGGTTCCGTACGGGGTATGGGGGGTGCGCGTCCGTTTTTCGCACATGTATAAAACATAAAACAAAGCAGGCAACAGCGGTGCAGAAGAAGAAGGAGAAGAAAAAGGGGACGGGAAGAGGTTGCGTATTGCGCCAGAAGAACACCACGAGCGCAGGGTCGCTGTCTGTGCGTGCTCTCTTTAAAATTCATCAATTGTCGACTGCGACGAATAGCTATGGCGAAGGAACGCGTACTTCGCGACCGGAAAAGCCTAATTCTTTATTCTGCTCGCACCGAGGCGACCGACTCCTGCTATTGGTCGTCCGATGGAAACGACCTCACTCCTAAACGGTGGATTGTTTTACAAATTCGTGAACGTGTTTGTTACGCTCGTAGAACGAATAAAAATACGAAAGCCGATAATTTGGGATGTACTTTAGCGAAGAAAATATTGGGTATACTTTTTAACGCGTACTTATTTATAAGGCTATTGAAAAGAGTCTTTTCAGGAATCGGGTACTCGTTCAGTGCACTACTCGATTCGGAGGTTACCAGAAATCAACTACTCGCGGAACATAGGTTACAACACATGTATTACATATGCTTACACACTCAGAAATCATCAATCAATCAATGAAGTTCAACAATAGTATTTCTGTTGTTCCTGTGTTAGGGTTAGCGCACACTAGGCGCTTGCTCTAGATAAGTTTTGATTAACGCACCACTGCTAATATACTTAATTTATACCGCGCGGGCGAACACTTACGCTTGCATAATACTATAGCTGTGTAGAATTGTCACAAGCGCGCTAAAACTTAAATAACGTTTATTCACTACAAGCCGTCCACTGTGCACCGACCCTTAAAATGTAATTTACCTTTTAAAACTCCTCAGTTTGGTAGTCACTGATACGCATACCAGCAAAAATCATCGCTAGTTAGGTCCAAACATGCCATGAGAACCTGCCCAATAGCAGCTATTGAGATAGTATTTGATCTTACCTCTGTCCACATTGTGGGAGAGGGCGTGGCAAGAAGAACCACACTCAAAATGACCAAGGAAGGAACGATTAGGCATAGGCCTCAATCTCCTGACAGTGATGAAACCTTTGACATGCCTTGGGATGACATGTAAAAAAAAAGCTCGGTAACAAAAGCGAGTGGGATCAAAACACCATCTTGAAATTAAGTAGAAATGCCATCCAATGGTTTACTGAATAGGAATATATAGGCCTAGAACCAAGTACTCAGAAAGTTTGGGGAAATACCCGACTTCCAGGCGGAAATACACGCTATTGAAAGATGCGTGCAGTTCGATATTGACAGGAATTGCCGAAAACAGAAGATTATCATTATGTCCGATAGTCTAGGAGCGACCAAAGTGCTGAACTTACATAAAATCAGTTCCAAGATAATCTGGGAATGCCTAGGGAAATTAAACGAGCTAGGCAAAAGGAATAACGTAACCCTCCTGTGGGTTCCGGGTTACACAGAAGTGAAAGATGGCGAAATAACTGATAATCTTGCAAAAAAAATTGACTGAAATACCATTTATAGGGCTTAAACCCTTTTGCAGGATTTTAGGTGACCAAAACAATACTGGATGAAATGGTGAGAGAAGGGAACAAAATGGGACTAAAGATGAACCACGAGGAAACAAAATTGATAAGACTAGACACGAAACGAGAAAGTAAAAATAATTCTGTTAAAATAGGAAACTACACATTTGAAAAGGTGAACAGGTTTAAGTGTTTAGTAGTGACAATACCAAATGATGCGAACAGGGAAGCAGAAATAAAAGAAAGAGTAACCAACATGAACAAGGTCTATCAAGCAAATAGAAAACTCTTAAAAAGTAAAATATTGGGAAAGAGAACATGAGAATTTATAAGACTATAATACAACCGATAGTACTATACACTGCAGAGATAATAACGATGACCAAGAAACAAGAACAGGAGCTTAGAATACAAGAAAGAGAAATACTAAGAGCAATATTAGGCCCGATAAAAATGGACAACAGTGAATATAGAAGAAGAACAAATTATGAATTAACAAAGGAACTAATGGAAGGTGACGTGGAAAGAGCATAAAATGGTTAGGACACGGGGATGGAGGGCCAAAAATGGAGCAGTAATCCGCAGTATCTTGGAATGGCAACCAGGAGGAAGAAGAGGAAGAGGCAGGCCTAGAACTACGTGGCTACAAGAAGTGAAAGAAGACCTTAACAAAGCCGGTATTCATCAATGGCAGGAGAAGACACAGGACAGGGACAGGGGGAGGGATGTGTGTGAGACGATGGGGATTGATCTACCCGTATTTTGAAGATCTAGAAAGCTCTATAGGAGCGACGATACCATTATATATATATATAAACAGAACAAGAAACATATTCACTGAAGCCATAAACAATGATGTTATCATATTCATTAAATAACACGTGTATTCGGATCTAGTCCTTACGACAACTCAGAATATTTTAGGCGCTGCGAACTATATATTCGTATATTACGAAATATCTGACAATAATAGTATTGAAGATATATCATGCTACAGATTTGGGCTAAAATATACATATAAGTATTTTATATTTCTTGGTAATAACAAAATATGGGAAATACAAAACATATAACTAATATAAGCTTAAGTTTGTTGTATGCCTTTTTACTCATTTAAAGATGATTTCGTAATACATCATATACATATATATTATCTCTTATTTAATTTTGCTTACTCCTTGTTAAATGTATTTTCAGTCTTCGTAAATTTAGGACAATTGCACCTAGATGTATGTAATGGTAATCAATGTGATCAAAAAGGAAAATCGATTTCTATTGCATACTTCAGATCTATTCCATTTTACAATAATTCATAAAATTCCTACATTTCTTTACAAAAAAAAAAAAAAATCGGTTTATAACGGACATTCATAGTTTAAAATTAGAACTTTAGGTTTAATTCATTCGATCTCAGAACGCATGCCGTTCGAAATCGTGTTCGTACATTAGTAAAATCATTTATCAATGGTAAAATCTCTAATGCTCTGCCAGGCTTCATGAAGCCACTAACTTTTTAATACATTTACGTTTGGTATCAATTGTTACTCTCAAAACAACGACACGAAAAGTTGGGACACATACATAGGATTACTTCACTGATTTGCAATCGACATTCACTGGTAGAACTTAGATCAACTTAAGAATCGACATTGCACCTTCTTGCTATATATAAACTATTTTTCTCTGTGTTATTTATTATATTATAGTACGTTATTATTCTTGCTTTATTATTATTTCTATTATACATACGTACTCTTTGGTTATGGGTTAATCAAATACATGTTAAAAGATTGCAATAAAACAGTCCAACATTTAAACTTCGTTAGTCACACTTTACATTAGTAAAACATACTGGTGTGGATCTAAAGACATCTGTAGACATTAAAGACAATATAAAAAGATGATAATTTTGATTTGTTTGAAGTTTAGCCCAGTACTTATTTTGTCGTCAAAAACTAATACATTAGCAAGAGTGTGAATCCTGCCTGACAAATGTCAAGGCCTAAAATTTCTGATAGTTTTATAACAAAAACTTATTTTCATCATTACCCAAAAGGAAGAGACACAAACGAGGAACAAAATTTCCTTATCGAATTCTAATTGCGAACCAAAGTATATTGAAGGAAGTGCTCGATCGACGGAGTAGACCACTTAATTGGAGTTGTTTTATGGAAACCAAGGGTTAGTAACACGGAGGGGCAACGCTTCAAGTTGACAAACTTTCGTCCCCGCTCGGCCCGCCCGATTTAGATTATTGATGATCTTGGGAAACTTTGGCGTCATTAAACTATCCAAAGTTTATCGGAGGGAGTGACTAACGTGGAGAGAGGCCAAATATACGATCGAGACGACGACGCGCCAGCAACGATGAAGAAGAGAAGAAGGATGATGAGTTGGAGGAGTTGTGAAGGAGACGCTCTCGATTGCGAGCGGAAGATCGATGTCATCGCGAATCGGTGGCAAAAATTGATGTGTGCGAGCGAGATAGGGAGAATTTCTTATGGCCGGACGATATAGTTAACGATTGTAGGCTAGTATCTTTTTTTATTGAATGTCTATGGGAATTTTGATAAGTCGTTAGGCAAAAAGCACTAATGGTTAAAGTAGGTATACTGGGTGTCTCACCGAATTGGGTCATTAGATTTTTTTGAACTTAGTAGTGGGAATTTGATTTTGAAACTCGCAGTGTAATCATGGCCCACTGTGATCTATTTAAGGAAAATATCTTCAACTTTATAGCGCTTTCGTTATACAAGGTGTTGGTATCAACTTTCTTATTTTAAATGCTACAATTTTTATCGGTATTCTAATGAATTTACCAAGTCATTCGCAACGAGTATATATGAGAGTTTCCTATCCCCAAACTCAATCGTTTTTGAAATATTTTAATTTTCATTGAATTTTTGACATTTACACTCTTTCCAATAAAATCGTTTACATTTATATGCTTAACTGTTACAGTTTACAGAAATATCCAAAACAAATATAATATCAAATCTGCCGTGTGTTTGTTTCTACACCTAGTTGAGTAAAATATTCAATTTAATAAATTCGATATTCCAGAAAATGAATAAATTAAACTGCTAAAATATTTTCCCACAACCATGTAGGAAAATGACAGTCAACATACAATCAAGTAGCTCCGAATGTTGACAATACCCCACACTCGTGGCTTATTATAACAAACAAGTTTGTTATGAGACTAAAATTTACTTGCTTTTCATACCCAAGCCGTCAAATATTATGAGAGCCGCTGCTTTTTGCTGACTTTTTTAATAACTGCCAAAACGCTACTGGTAACTGAAAACAAATATATTGATAAAAATTTGTTAAGATTTATGGTCGTGGGAAAATACATGCATAACTCGTCGGAAAATGTCTTACGACTTGGCGGGGTTTCCTATTCCTGTGTTATTAGTCGTTTTCCACAGTTTTTTATGTAATATACTACCGTGCTTTCAAATATTTTCCTAATTAGAGTAAGCCATGCTTTTCTTTAATCATTGGCCGCAGTACATGCGCGCACTATTCACTTTGAGTTCGTATGTCGTCAAAATGTGTGCAAAAAAAATTGTTTTTTTAAAACAATATGGCCACTGACAATTGAGCTTCTTGAGAAACCTTTGGAATTGATTTTTTTGAGTGAGTTATTCATTCAACGTCGAATATCCTCTTTGCGCTTCGTCTTTTAGGTGTAAAACCGCCAGGTTTGCGAATTACTGCCCAATAGCACGACATGTGCCAATACAAGCATGAACATGATGTAAAAGCTGTGCGTAAGTAATTGCAAGATTAGAAAACTGTTGCCGGCAATCTTGCATGCACTGACTAATGGAATAAACCCATTCTGCATTATCTAATTTTAGACCAGTAGACTAAAGTAACTTTCGATAATAAATATTTTGTGTTATAATTCTAACATGTTGTAATAAAATAATACAAGCAAATGCAACCATTTGTAATTTTGGTTTGTCACTGACAGCTGTCACAATTTGAAGTACAGTGTCGCCAATTGTATTTGGGATAATAATTTAATCATTCGTTAGGTAGAGCTAATCAGTTTTTGTGTTGTTTTGTACCCCATACCTTGTAACATGCACGCAGTAGAAGCACTCTAATAATTTTGTTTGGTTGCTAAAGGAATAGTAACTTAAATTGTTCCGCAGTAGTTTTCTCAATTATTCAGCTAGAAATTCTGATTAAAAATTACTTACTTTAATTATTGTTATTGTTCAACATTGACCAGAAGGTGCAGCTTACCTGTAAAAAAAAATAAAATCAATAAACTACCAATTGTTGACCAACTAAATTAAACTGAACAAAAAATTTTTGCACTTTTGCAATTTCCTGTAATCCCTTTCCTCTTCGAGTCCCTTTAAAATTATGTCGACGATATTCAAAACTTTTTATAACAGTATATCATATATATAGTATTATTATGTTTTAACAATTTTATATATCCAAAACTTACCAATCCAAAACAAAAGAAAAAGCGTGTGTTCTGTTCGTAATTAGTTTAATTCTGTCTTTTTTTATTTTTAATATACAGGTTTAAGCAGTTAAGGCAAAACAAAAGCTATTATTATTGCATCCTGTTTTCTTAATACATAGCAGGCCAATACCACTGATAATAGAGAAACACATCCAATCAGCTTGCACAAAACAGTTCAATACCTATAGTTTTACAAAGCTAGTGAAAAAAATCGATTTACACAATTTTCCATAAAGAAACTTCTTTTGGTATCATATTTTTTGGGACCCCTGGAACAGCTTATACAGGTGCAGGCACGAGTTGAACAACTCCTGCAATAGCTTAAAAAAACTCTTGAAACAGGTTAAACAGCGTCAATAGTTTCTGTGGTTATACGAGCAGCTGTTGCAATAGCTATTTAAGTCGTGCTGTTAAAATTGTTCCAGAAACAGTTTAATAAAATCTCATGCGTTCTGGCGTCATCATCGGATCCCCATGAGTTTCTTACGGCTGTCTTAAGTTTAGAGTTGAAGAGATCCTAGGGTGCTCTATCGTATAGCATAGAAGCATTTGGTGAGGAGCCCCAACCACCTGAGCAGCAAGAAAGTAATAGATACAAAAGAAGAAAAAAGAAAAGAAAGAAAAGAAGAACAAGAAAAATCGGAAGTAAAGTAAATTCAGGCCCCTAAATCCAAGCCTTATGGGATTTGCTTCAGAACTTTTGTAGCTATTAACTTTTGTAGTTATTCTACTATCACTGCACATTATCATGTAAAAACAGCAAATAGAATGCTGGATAAAAATCCTATTGCAAATTCGGATTTGAAAATAAAAAGTTACAAAACTTATTTACACTGAGCCTATTTCGCTTTCATAAGGTATCGTTGTAATAAAAAATAGTTTGTTTACATACAGATATAAAAAAATATCACTTCAACCCTAAAAATCCAAATTTCGTTTGATTTTCCAATTTCAGGAATATAAAACTTCGCCAGTTTATAGACACCGTGGAAACTTACTCAAGGACACTCTGTCGCGGCGGAACTTTAACTTGACGGGGTGCAAGACGTCCTCGAAATTCCACCAAAAGTTTGTTTAAACGGTAAAAAATAGAAAGAAAACTTTCAATAGTGAACTTGCACAATTGAAGAGCTCTTACGGTTGGTATAAATATTTTATTAGCTTTATTTTATTATAGCTTATTTGGTCGAATTTCAGAAATCGGTTACCACTGTTTTTATCAAGCAGTGTATACAAAAGTGATTTAGATTAGAGTTACACAGGGTGTTAACAAAATTTATAATATATAAAGCAATATATAATAATATATAAGGCAATATATAAGAACCTGTGTTTTACTTCTAAAAAGAAGCTCGTAAAAAAGCAAAAATATGAAATAAATGTATTTCTTTTTGTTCATTATCATCGAATAGTATTTATAACAAGTAAAGTAAAACCACAGTAAAAACTTCAACACGTGGTAGCACCCAAAAATCAATCATTAAATAAAAGCACATAGGAAGACTTGAATTAGTACTGAGAAGGGACGCTTTGTGAACATAATCCATCATAAAGAACGCCGAAAATCGTTTCCTGCAGTAGACAACAAATTAACACTGGGAGGATCTGGTCGAGATGACTTGAATGTTCCAATCGAAACGTGCAATCGTGGTCGCCCCAAGAATCCTGAATGCCAACTAATGATAAATACACATGCCCCAGCTGACATGTAACAGATCAATTACCGCGATAAGGACATAATCCGAAGCGGTGTAGGAGCGATGTCGGTGGCGGTGCGGCGGCGATACCAATGGCCGCAGGATCTCGTCGAACTGTATGTTTGCTGTTCCTGTTATTGCCAGTCGAACGTATCTGACGTCCACCACACAGACTGAGGAGCCTCTGCAGATCTAGTCGTTTTGTTCTTCACGTCCGTCGACCGGTAAACGCGCACACACGTACAGCGTACGTATTTATACGTATAGTACCGGGAATCTGTGTTCAGTAAAGCAGACGGTATATACCAACGAAATCTCCTATTTATGTGCCTGGCTGGTAAAGCTGCTGCTGCAACCAGTCAGCCGATGCAGGAAGTGAGATTGTAGTCAGGGATTGTGTGCCAACGGCGAAAAAAAAAGAGAGACACGAGACTTACTACGTACCTACTCCTCGTAGCAGCTGAATCGGACGGAATTAATGACAGTCAGGTATTAGGACAGATTCCTTAGGAGTCGGAGAAATCTCGTAGGTAATTACTTTTGCACTTCTCCCCGGAGTTTTTCACTAATTGCAGTATTATTCCCCGGAATTCCTAATTGGAAAATTAGATTTGCTATTGGAGCGCAAGGAGAAGCGGATGCAATTATGACGTGTCAAATTAAAATCATGTTGAAATGGGAAAAAGTAGAAGATGCAAGAATCCTTACGAAGTACTTCTATTTCTTTTTGAAACTGCTGTACTTTTCTGATTGGTGTCGAAATAAACGTGCAACTATTTAAATGTATGTATACGAGGAAACAATGTACAAAGATACACCTAAGGTTAAACATAAAAAAGCAACACAAGTTAGAATACAAGTGGATGACCGAAAGCCACCAACATTAATGAAACAGTTAAATTCAATCAAGAAGTAATTCGATTATTTGTCTATAATTGCCCAAATAATCGCAAGTTTGTAAGCTTGGCGTGTTGATTATTGTTTACTAGTGTGATCTGTTAAGTACTGTAAAAGAATTAAATAAGTTACTTTTATAAATGTTCATTTCAATATCTTTTTACATCTAGTTAATATATCAAAAGCTTTTCTTTTCCTTTACATTTCACATAGTACCTCGAAAAGTATTCTAACTTATGATGAAACAGGTGCAAATATTAATCATAATCTAACGTTTTCATATAAACATATAATACTTTTTTCATATATAATAGATTATAACCGAAGGAGCAAGCACTGTCTATTGCAAGTTTTAGAAGCCAGCATTTGTCAATATGTGTGTATGTTATACACATAGGATAATCTATTCAGGTTTTCTATTTCAGACAAATTTAAGAATGCACCCTTCCCACCTTCTAGTTTTTTGGAATCTATAGCATGATTTTCAGTTACTTAAGGGTTTTTAAAATAAATATGCAATTTTTACGACAGTGCTTTTACTTGTCCTCTGTATAGTACATTTGAAGATGACTAAACTGCTTGAATAATGTATGAAAAATCAACCAGCCTATAAAATTTACTGGATGGTAGAAATTTTGCCTTGTAAAGTAAATTTGTCTCTACAATTTTAGGCAATTTTGTTGTCAACAATTTTAGATGACATTTAACTAATTTTTTACAGAGCAACAAAAGGTACGAGATTAAATTACGATTGTTAACTGTAGGTTTTTTCACGGCAATTACTAGAAACCTTGTCCTCGCCAGACCATCACATTGGCACAGCACATAAACTGGTGCTTTTTCCTCCCCCAAAGTACTAGTAGTACCATCTATCGGTCCTATGTTGTATATATGCCCATTTAGTCTACAATGACCCGCCAGCAGACCTACTATCATTTTGACAGTCTTCCTATCTGTATTTAGTAGGTCTTTAGAAAATTCAGGCCTCTTTTCCTCTAGAAGCTCTTTTGCCTTTCTCTGCCCTGGTAACTTTTGCCACCAAGCTCTGGACTCATTATATTCCAATTCAGTAATGGGTTTTTTATTTTGAGATTTGGTAATGCCAAAAGAAAGACCAGCTCCAACGAATGACCTTGACGAACCTCCTCTAGCCAGATAATTTCTTTAGGGTGCCCACCTCATTTAGGGTGCTTACATAATCCAAAATCAACTCAGAGTCGACACTTACAGAACCAATCACTTTAAGTGTGAGCTGACTCTCAGAGAAGATAACGAGGCTTCTACCTAACTTGATCCATCTATATATTTCTCTGACAATAATAGGTACTAACATTAACATTTTAATCAGAAACAACATGGTGCAGCGGTAAAACATAAAATAATTATAATATAAGCCCATAAATACTTGACTTAAAGATTACATGAAGGAAAGTCCAAATATTCTTACTTACCTACTAATTGAATAGCTTTATTTCAAACCGAATCTAAGACAGAACGTCTCTTTTGTTGCGTAAGTTGTTTTATATATTAAAAAACTATAAGATAATACATATAATGCCGTTATCTATAACTTATGTAGTTTAGTTTATAGCGTAATAATTCATTTTACGGTATTTCAAAGTGACAATTACTTATAAAATTACTTAAAATAAAACATGCTTTAATAACGTTCAAAAACAAAGGACAACTACGACAAACAGTATAAATCGAAACTTTAACATTGAAATTAAAAAATAACAACCCAATGACAGCTATTCTTTTCAACAAGTCATCCTCGCATAACTTAAACCACTTTGTTAGATTCTTTATCGCACTCTTTCTAAAATCCAAAGCGTCTGTACATATACATACATAAATAGACACTTACGCACATAAAAACATATTTTATATTCAATCTCACCGAAATAACGAACTTACTTATCTCCGTAACTTGAATACGATTTCTCTTTAACAAATGGAACATATCTACAACGAGTGTGTAAAAAGTGCTTGTGAATTCTAGCTACATGCACACACAATTTAGCAGAGCGTTGAATCAAATTAAAGGTCGTGTTAAACGGTATAACAAAGGAAGAGATGCGAAATACGTTTCCAATATATATCAACAGCAAAAGTACGGTATGACATCAAAAGCACACAGACGACTCCATGGTACTTCAAAGAGGTTGAAGTAATTGGTCTAACGTTACGTATTTCTTATAGGCCCTTGTTTCGTAACCGTTAAATTATTCGATCCTTTTGTAAGCTTCTAAATAGTTCTTAGATTCGTCAGCTCTTTAATCATTACTATACTCAGCTAATGTTAACCAACAGACATCAATTAACGTTTATACCGTTTGAAAATGAATAGAATCTGCCAAAACGGCAAGCTTGAAACTTACTTAGGCGTAAAAACCTATTAGCATTAACAATATTAACATTTCTCGAACAATCGGCATTTACTGCTGTAGAATATTATCACATTGCTCTATTATGGGTGTAGCTTTTGAATAAATACTCCGTACTTTATATAAACTTAAAAGTAAAGATATATAAATTACAAAGCGCAAACGAAAAACAAAGGGGAAATTCATAAAAGATATTATCTGGAATGTATTACCACATAGTAAAAATAAATTAATGTTCTTGTTCTTCTTTTGCTGTGTTTAATATAACGTACAAATGAATAGCAAGTGTGAACCATTTAATCTACTTCCATTTGCAGAAAACAAGCTTTTACAACAGATTGTAGGATCTCAATAGAGAAAATATTTGAAAATGGAATCACATTGCTTCATTATAGGTGTTTTAAGAATATATAAATACAGATTGCATATTCAGAAAGTAACTTGCATAAGCACTTTCACAGAAGTACCAATTGGCTGAAGTAAGTACCTTTTTGTGTAAAAAGAAATAAACAAAAAATCAATTAAAAATTACATTGAACATATTTAAGTTCTTTATTTTCTGTACGATGCTTGTTTTGTTGTGGACCCATCTGACTTAAAGTTTCGGGAAACATTACAGTCTCTTGGCTTTTTACATTCAATCTCCCACTTCTTCCGTTAAATTAATTAATTGTCGTGAATACCCTGTATTAATCTCTACAGATCTCTGGCTGGTTGATCATGATCCTCTGGATTCATCTTCGCTTTACTAAAAGTTGCCTATCTTTTTGCGTCCACAGCCGAATACACAAAATATGGTAAGAAGTTTCTGTCTTTGTATTTCACATCGGTATATCCAGTATTGATCCCAATCCTCTGTGAGTGTCCCTTTAGAGCACTGCAGTGGTTTGCAGAAAGGCCTATTACAAAAAGAAGATTCCTCCTGAGCTGCAGTAGTTCTGGGGTCTTTTCCTTTGGTGATACCTTTATAAGTGTCTTTCCATGAATTTGAATTGTTTTTTTTTTTATCCCAGTGCTCTTTGCGTTTTCCCTTTACCAAACTTCTTACCTGCTTCCGCTCTGTTTACAAGCATGGACATAGAAGGAGATTCTAAATATCAGTTCCTCCAAAATGATCACAATAGCATTTACGAAAAGGAGGAACTTAGAAGATGGTTTTGGACCTCTAAATCTCCAAAGTGAAGAAATAAAGCTGTCAGATGAAGTCAAATATCTGATGACATCCTAGACTCCAAGCTTACTTGGAATTGAAAACTTCTGGAAAATAAAACCAGGGCGGCGACAACACTTATGTTGACTAAGTGAAGACATTCATGGAAAAATATAGGCTTTAAGATCTAATATGATGTACCTGACATACAACACAGTAGTCAGACCAGAATCACTTACTCTGGTATGGTGGACAAAGGTGCAGCAACGAACTGCTATAACTGAACTTATCAAGATACAGAGGCTTGCGGGTTTAGGAATAATAGAAATAGAATCTATGACGACTACTCCTACAGTAGCAATAAAATACCTCCTAAACCTCTCTCCTCCCCATTTGGTGATAATAGGCAAAGCAAGAACTACCAAGTGGTAGATATGAAGGATTGGGATACAATAATATCGTCCGTCACGTGGCAGAACAATCTTTTAAGAATGAGGTCAGACTCCATGATTTCAACACAACTTTTCAACAAAAATTCCGTTGTGGAAATGACGAATCAGATAAGCTGCAATCAATCAAACTACAAAGACAGGTTCGGAAAACCGATCTGGTTTACAGACCGATCCGAAAACGGGACTGACTTTGGAATCTACAGCGGGGTGAGAAATACAAGGAGTTTACGAAAATTGCATCGGATATATACCGATGTATCGAAACTGAAAGGGTATCATAGCATTTACAATCTGTTAGAACAGGGTAGAAAGTTGGTAGATACCTTATAATCCAATTTTCGTAAACGCCTACAATGATCACTCTTCTATCAGGAAAATATGGGACAAGCAGGTCTTTCAAGCAGGTATACGCAATATTGCATTATGCATTATGAAAATAAGCGGATTTATATTGCTACAGGAAACTATGCGCTACTGAGGGCTATGAACTTACTTTGCTGTAGGTGCCCAGACATTCATCAATCGAAGGAAACGAAAAAGCCGATGAGTTAGCAAGAAATGGATCATCTGCTTCATATATAGGCCCAGAACCTATTCTAGGAGTGCTATAAATACAGCACGAGTGCTGGTAAGAAGTTGAGTTAAAGAGAAACAAAAAGGACACTAGAATAGGCTAACCAGGCAAATTCATTGTAAGACCTTTATCAAGGGACCATCAAAAAAGAAGACTTTAGCTGTCTCCTAAAAGCACTGAAAGGACACCAACAGAAAATTGGGATCAACACTGGAGATACCAAATGCAGTACACACTCTGCATGAGAAGACAAAGAACGCTTACCACATTACCACAACAAGACCGTTTGCAAGCCAAAAATAAACCCTAAGGGTTACTTCGGTCAACCAGCCAGAAACTTGTACAGATTAGTGCAGGGCACTAAGATTCTGGAATAGCTGGTGTAATTTAATGGTTACAAGAAATGGGGCTAAATATAAGGGCCAAGAAGCTGCAGTGTTTCCAGGACATCATGTCAGACAGCTCCCACATCACCAAGAAAGTTGTAGCGATATATAGTGCTATTGCAAAAAAAATTATTACACACTTTCTTGTGAACGTTTCTTATAATTTAGATTAATCTGATAACAGTATAGACACAAAAGCATAACCACCCCATTCCAAGGTATCCATTTCAAACTCATCAAACAGTAACTGCGCCACAGCCAACCCTTAAAGGAAGGTGATCTCCGACCTCGCAAACAAGTTTGTTTTATAGTAATTTAAAGAACTGCGGCACACGATACGATACGCTACCTCTATTTCCTGTATACGGAAACCGGCTTGACTCCCTTGAAAATATCCCGCAATTTATTCGGATACCGGTGTCGCGTTCCCGTATGTTACCCGTCTCGTTATCCTAGCGAGCTCCATCAATGGAAACGTATACGGTCGAACAGAACAGGAAATTGTGCGTCTCATAGCTGCAACCGTCCTCACAATCCGCCTGCCTCGCGGCGACCCATCATCATCGCCCCCTTCATCCCTGCTTGACACATTTTCTTGTCGAGCTGCCAGTAATGCGAGCGATTCCGCGATGATATACAGTACGTCATCGGAAATAAATACCCCGGGACGGTAACGTTGAGTAGGGCGAAAAAGTTCGAGGAGCGCGGGGTAAGCGACCCTAAATCGCCATCATCTGCTTACCGTTCAAGGCCCAAACGATGGAGGAACGAGCGCGTGCCTGTCGGTAGTTTCGCTGGCGAATAACGGAAGAAGAAAAGAGAGAGGCCGAGATGAAAGATGGTCGAAATAGGGGAGCGATGATCGTGAATTGCCGAAATTTGTTTCCGGAGAACGAGCCAATTTGTTTAAAATATTATTTGGTTGGTCGCTCCTCTCCGACCCGCCTACGTCGTTCACTGTGACCATCAAAAGTGAAGGTCCAGTGCTATAAAATACCTTTCCGGGAGAGATATTTCATTTTGGGCGAATCTGAGTTTTATATCTGTATATCCTGGGTAAGATTTCCTCGACATAGCGATACTAACGAATAAAAGGCAACATGTTACCAAAGATATTACAGTAAAGTTCGATATTTATTCATATTCAGAAGCCAATCTGCTTAAATACAATGTATATTACAATATCCATGAACTACCATAAAGGAAAACAGCCAATGCATTATTGCTATCTTTCCACACTTTTATCACCAAAATATATATTCTTTTTTTTTATTAAACTTACCCTAAACTGGTAAATCAAAGTACAAATTTTTTAATTAGAAGCTTTAATTAATCAGATTTTTTTACTAATTTCTAACTCTGCTTATTGCATTTTAACACACTTTTAAATTACCGATTTAACGTTTTTGTCAGAAACTATTGTACTTCCTCTTGCAGTACCATCTACAAGTCAAATGGTTCAGATTAGAATTGGGGTGACCATACAGATCTTTTTCACTGCGATTTTTCAGATGTGTTGTGATTCTATTTGTCCTCGAAGGTGCTGTCCAGTTCTAGCTTCTTAATTAGACTTATTGTCTTCTTACTATTGGATTCTCAACGGTCAGTACTGGAAACTTTATTCTCGCAAAGTCATCGCATTGGCACAACATGTGAACTACGGTTTCCTCCTGCTGTTGCCAGAATCTGCAAATAGCGTCATCTGCCAGACCTACGTTACATATATGCCTATTACTCTCCAATGACTGATCATTAGACCTACCATCGTTTGAGTCTTCCAATCTTTACTATGTAGTTCTTTACTAAATTCAGGCAACTGCTCTTTTAAGAACTCTTTCGCTCGTCTTTGTCCAGGATGTTTTTAGAACATCTGATCTCATTGTAAATCCATTTCTGATTGACTTTTTAATTTGTGATTTAGTAATGCTGAAGGATGGATCAGCTCCAATAAATGACCTTGAGAATATTGCCTGGTCAGATTGTCTGTCGCCTCATTTTTCATCAGGGCCGAGTGCCTGGATTTTTTTTTGCCACCTCATTTAGAACGCCTTCGCAGTCCCAAACCAGCTTAGAGTCGACATTTCCTGAATTAATCTAGCCAACTGATTAACCAGTCCATCACACATCATTAGAATTAATTTAGAAGGTAGTCCTTAAAAAATTAAGGGTGAATATATATTATAGATGTATTAAGAAGTATAAAAAATTAGATATATCGGGTAAAGAGAACACGTGCCGCATCTACCCTAAAATTTCTGAAGCAGCAAATTTTCAGTTTTTTCTTACCTTTTTATGGTTTTATTGGAGTGCACAAACAATGTGAACTAAAGATATTGTGCCTATGTAAGCAAACTTTTGATATAATCTAGAGCAAAAATACTTGTTTTAAAATTATTCAGGACCTTTGGGTATGAAACTAACAATATGACAATTACACAAAGAGTAAGTAAATAAATACGTTATGATTTATGTAAAATAGTTACCAGAAAAGCGAAACTAAATGATTTTATAAAAAAAATACTTGTAACTGCGGCATTGACGACACTACTTATTCAACTAATTCAGTTACTGTTTACGATAATAACTTTGCTATTGAAACTATGTTTACTGTAGGTGGATTTGTAATGAGGTGTTTTTAAGTATTTAGTGAACGATTTTTGAATGAAAATATATAATTTAGTTCCCATCTTCTCTAAAACGTTAGACTGTTAATAAAAACAAATAAAAATCCGTATAAATTCTAGAAAGTACACTTTCTTTAATTAAATAGATTTGATAAATTTGTTGATAAATTTTGTGACTTAAAAACAAGCGTATTTTAAAAACAAAAAATGTTGCAAATGTTGGAAGTTTTACAGCAGGAGAGTACTCGCCAAATCGGATGGATGTTAAGCTGCGCGAAAGTGTTACGTCATAAAGTACTATCCAACCAAAAAAAAAAAAAAACAGCACAGAAAGAGCTAATTCAAAAGTTAGAAATTATACTATATGATTTTTAATAAAAAGCTTTCCGTATGTTTATAAATGTTCGATGGCAATCGTTTGGCATTTGAACACGCGACAATGTGTAATTTAGGCACATTTTCTATCATATGTTTATTGTCACACGACTTTTATCACACTGTCAATCAGCCTTACCTTGTAACAAAACGTCAAACATCAAATTAAAAGCTCGTTTCGGCTTTCGGTGCTGTCGAGATCCATTTTTTGTAAATTATGGCTTTTACTTACTTCCAAAATTGCTTGCCAAACAATAAAATAGTAACTGAATGTATTGATCCCTTAAATTATCAATGGCAAGATTTAAAAATTAAAAAAGCCAAGAAAGGCAGAATCAGAGAATATTAAGGCATCAGATTTACTTACAAATATTCGCTGGCTTAATTATTTTCGCATCACTCACAAGAAGTTAATAAATAACATGTAAAATGAAAGAATGTGAGGGAAAAAATATTTATTATATACTGTATTAGAAATAGAACTACGATATTTTAGCTATTAGCTTTTATATACATAATAAATTTTCCACTTCTGTATTATTTTGTTTCAAAATCTATATGTACTGTTGACTCTTTTATGTACATGTCAGTTTACTTAGAAGTAGTAATTGTATCGTGCACATATTTTGGTTATTCTGGGATTTCTAGGTTATGTCTTTGATTATGTTTATATGCAACGTAGTTGACGTAGTGTTTATTTACCAATGTATTTTTAGTAGTCAACTTATGTTACGTTGGTGTATTCGAGAATTTATTGTTGCATTTCTTTATTTTCAATTTATTATTATTATTTCATTTGCACTGCATCCATTGTAGTAGGTAATTATATTGTCCTGTAATTGGTGTCCACCGTTGGACAATAAAGATTATTACTATTATTATTGTTATATTTTAAATTACAAAGGAATAATAAAAACTATAATAATTAATCACCATGTAAAAGAAAAGAAAAATCATAATTACGGGACTCGTTATCCATGTTAATAGAATTCTTCGCAGAAATCATGTACTAGATGCTGTTCAGATGGAATGGTATGTCGATTTATATTTAATCATTCATATGTTCAAATGTTGCCAAGGATTTCTCCTGTTACAGTCCAACAAATATCTCGTGACAGTACTGAGTCATTGTGCGCACATTGGACTGGAGTGGGGTGCGTATACGATGGCCGCTTTACAGTATATGTGCTTCAGCTCCGCTCTTTTTGCCACTGCGCAACTGTCACGAGGGATTTGTCGAGCTGTAGTTTCTCTACAATCTACATCATCCAATTTAAATGTAATATTATACAAATTGCTTTTTATAATAATTGCAAACATTTCACACTATTTCACAAGTTTCTTGGGGAATACTTTTGGCTTCGTTGGAGTTAAAGCCACCACATAAATCTTATTAGTATTTGCCCCAAGATACCATAAAATGTTCTCAAATATCTTTCAAAGAAGCTGTGATGATATAAAACAAATAACATCAATGTAAATGTGATCTAAATAAAGAAAAATTACGAAAAACACGAATGACAGAAGTAAATAACAGCATCGCGAAAAATGTAAACAAATAAGATGGCGCAACACTATGTTTGTTGGACGGCCTAATCATAGCGCTATTACTTTCTTTTCATTGCGCTATCTTTATTCGGTGTTAGTGTCGCGTTCTGCGCTGGTTCCATCTGATTTGGCGAGAACTCTGACATCCTATTCAAGCATATCGTAATAGCAAATTAATCAAAAATTCTAAAAGTTAATATCCTCTATTGCACCTAGATTCTCCAGAATCTAGCTACAAAAAAGGAAAAACGCCTAATGACAATACGGTATAAAAAATGTTCAAATTATACTAAAGTATACGCACTACCTCTTGCAATTCCTCTTGAAAATTTCAGTAACGTATAGCGTGGAGTTGAGGTTTCGTATAAAATACATCAAAAGATTGCTGATACAGTCGTAATAGATTTAGTTCTTTATTTCTGCATTCCAATAGAAAAAAATATAGATATAAATTTGATGTTTTACAAACTTTAAAGTAGATGCCTTTCTTTGGCTGATAGATCTAAAAGAAAAGAGCAAAACTGGTGGGCTCTGCATTAAATATATTATATAACTTTCATTTTTCAATAAGTACCCTAAACCAACAGCAGCTTGAATACTTAACTAAAAAAAAAACTTGTAAAAATAATGTCATCGTCGCGAACTTGCCACAATGCGCACAACGCCGCAGCAGTATGTCTCAGAAAGGTTTGACTTAAAAAAGAAGGTGCCTCACAGATATTATTAGAGTAGCAACTCCGTCAAAAATTCCTTGATTTTTTGATAATTTACTGACTCTAAATAAATATTATTTTCCAACTAAAAATTGTGCCTTGCTCGAGTTTTCAAAATCAATTTTTACAAATAAAATGTAGAGGAATTTCTTCCTTGGCACAAACATTCCGACTGACTGCTCATATTCCAAACTCCATTCCATTTAGCCCCATCACAAGTGCACAACCAGTATAGGACGCTTTATTGAAAAATCGAAATATTTCATCTAACAGCGATAACGGGCAAGTTCATTGTCGAACGAGAGACAAAAGAATGAATAGAGACCGAGCGCGCAAATAAAAATAAGAACAGTCGAAAAGCGAAGAACCGTTACGCGTTTACGGCTATTGCTGCACACAATCGCCCGTACCGGCTGCAATGTTATGGCAGCAGCGGCCATGGCAGCGGCTGTGGCAGCGAAAAAGCGGCGTCGGTTTTACTGTACAGTGACCTTGGCTAATTTAGAACCACTTTGGTTTATTTTAAAGCACGCACACGAACGTAGAGTATGGAACGTACAGAGCACGAACGGGTATATAAATCAATACGGGTTTCGTTCTTTTCAGCGTCGTCTGCTTGGCCCGTCACGCCGTAAGCCGGCCGTAGGTGCTTATTTCCATGGTAGGATTGAATAGATGGCTGGGATTACTCGTCGCATTGTGTACACCACTGCATTGTCTGTAGGCAGCTTTTATTTAATCGATGAGATAATAACGCAAAACAGATCACGATCCGTACGAAATTAATTCCACTGAGCGATTTTCGCCTGAACTTGCACAGATGCGTAAAAAATTGATGTTTAGCTGAAAGCTTACAGTTGAAGTGTTTGAACATCGTTGGGCAATGTGGAAAAAAATGATTTTTGAACGGCAAAAGAAATGAGCTTTTAGGGATAACCAAATAAGGTAGATAGAAACAAAACTTATCAACAATAAAATAAAAAATTTCCACAAGGATATTATAACCATAAAAAGAGAATAAATGAGCGTAAAAGACACACTTGGGAGCAAAGAGTCGATAATGAAAAGGTGGAATGAACATTTTCTAAGAGAATTTAAAGGAAAGAGTAGATGAGCAGCTATTTGAAGAAGAAGCAAGAATAAATAAACATGTTTAATTATAGAGCCTACCGTAGGAAAAATAGCAACCATAATAAAAGATATAAAATAAAAAAGGTCAGGAGAAAACAATATAACACCAAAAAACTTAAAGCAAGGAAGGAACTTAACCCATGTAGATAACAGAACCAATTAAAGAATTTTGGAAAACAGAAACTATGCCAGGGAATTGGAGTGTAGCAATTATCCTAAAAAAAAAATAATTGTAATAACTATAAGACCATATCGCTGCTTGAGGTCACCTATAAAATACCAGCAAAATTATTAAAGCACAGGAAGGAAAACATATGGAAAGAGAAGTAAAAGATTACCAATGAGATTTCAGGAAAAACAGATCAACAATAAACCAAGTGTTCATGCAAAAACAGTAGCAAGGGAAACAAAAATAATTTTAAAAAATTATAAAACAGTAATATGACCAACTCTAGCCTATGGACATGAAGCATGAATCCTTAATCACAGAGATCTACAGAAATTAAACATTCAGGAAAGGAAAACACAACGAAGGATTTGTAAGAAGAAGGGTGAACGCTGAACTGCATAAACTAGTTGGATACGAAGCTGTAAGGCAATTTGTCTAAGGATTAGGATGAATAGAGACCAATAATCTTGAAAGATGTAGCCTGGAAGAAATTTGTAAAAGAGGAAAGCAGTAGATCCAGGTGAAAATGGAAGGATACAATATAGAAAATTTTAAAAGGGCAGAAGATTCGTAACTGGAGAGACGTTATAAAAGACAAAAAAGAAATGGAAGAGAAACGCATAGCTCTAGACTTAAAAAGCTTATGGCTATGTAACCAGATTTCAAGGATCTCACGAAACATATGAATATTATCTATGTCCTCTATACACTAGGTATGTAATCTTATGATAAATTCCCAATCGTATATTAATGCGGTACATGTTAGTGAGATGGAGAGTACCAGCTAGTCTGCAATTCACAGTTAGTTCTAGTGTCGTGTGTATGCGTTGTGGACCTAATTTGAAAATTATTGTGTCTGTTGTAAAACAAAATAGGTACTTATGTCAAAGAACTATAAAAATGGGAAAAGCGGAAATAAGAGTTAGGGTTCTAATTTTCTTAGATCCAAAATTGATCTATACACAGTTTTTTTGAGTAATAAACACATTTTGACCATAGGGACAATACCAAGTTTTGATTTACCTAGATTTAAATATAATCAATTTATCCCCATGAGATTACCATTTTTAGTATAACATATTGGGTTTGAAAACATTAATAAAGTTCTATTTAACAATAATGCAATATCTATATTCGATCTTGTATAAAGAATCGAAAAAAATAATTTATTGGTAATTTTTTTTTACCACAGTAAATATTAATTCTGATATCATAACGTCTCAACACCTAAGAAAATTAAACTAAAAATTGATATCTTTAGCAACAAGTGCAGTTACCTCAAAACTATAAAAGAAGAGTCACTTTTAAAAACAATATCTTCTGTAATTATATTTAATGTCCAAAACTTTAGTATCAGCAAAACCGAATTACATTTTAGGTTGGATGTGTAATCATAATTTAATTTTAGTGTTCAATTTTAATGTCTTACTTAGCGTATCCACGCAGAGATAACTACATAATAGGCGTATTCTTTCGTGATGAATAAAGTGAACTAACTGAAAGTGATTTAACTGAATGTGAATAGTTTTTCACTTTCAGTTTGTCAAGCAAAAGAATGCGTTTATTGAACCAACTGATCGTAGAATTTCTTTGTGCTTGAGGGGTAAGGGGATTTCTGAATGCAAGCACTTCAATTGCCAGAATGGGGAGACTAAACATGCACGAAAGAACATTAAATTAAGTGAGCGAATTGAATATCGTTCACTTCGATCAGTTTGTTCAGCACGACAGAATACACCTAATATATTTTAAATGTGTGAAAAATACAATAACAAAGAGCAGATTAATTTTGTATTACCTTACATAAATGATCACAGAGATGGCGCTTGTTTCATTTCACTCTTTATGTAATGGATATTCGTTTTATTATCACTTGTGTGATACTGGGTAGGTATTGTGCGATCACAATTCAGATGCAATAACACTGATGACAATATATGCGATTGGCCTATCCCTATATAATAGACATTAAAATTTGACGAAAGCATAACTATAAATACTTCACCTACACGTAGGATAAATAATAAATAAAAAAGTAAGTAACTTGTATACCGAATCCTGCTATTGCTTTTGTTCAATGGTTCTTCTTAATATAGCAACCTTCAAACATTTTCAACATAATACAGATATTTATAAGTTATTACAAGAATTTTTAGTTCCCGTTACTTGATGAGATGTATTCTATAGTCCACTTTTTATTTTTTTCAAACAGGTTTATGACGTAATATATAGTTATGTAGCTCACTCCAATTTACTTTTCTTCTTCTTCTTATCATCAGTGCATTATTAATACGCATCTTATTTTTTTTTGGTCCAAAAATCAGATCAAATCAGAAAAAAAGAAAAATCAGAACACAATCTTCATCAGATATGTAACAGCAAGAATAAATACATTTAATTAGCTTATTTAAAACTTCGCTAAGTTACACGATTCAATCTAAACCAACAACATGTTTTCAATTTTGCTATTTTATGAATTTTGCAACTCTACTCGGGGAAAACACATATCTTGAAAAATTTCTGACCTGTTTATAATAAGCAACGAAAGCTCTCTCAAGGCTATCCCATAAATATCACATCCCAAGAAAAATATCCTACTATTCCATAGACAAAAAAAAGACTATGCAAATGAAAACGAAGAAGACATTCCCGAAGATATACGTCCGACACTCGACGTTCTACGTATTTCCTCCAAAGTGACCGTTTGGTTTTATGGAAGGAATCGTTATCTTTGCCGTTTCATCCTGCGTTCACAGGCAATTGACTCTCGCCCTCACACACACGCATGCAGATAGATAGGTACACGGACGCATGCAAAGAGAGAGGAGACCATAGGAGATCGTAGCACCGTTCCCGATTCGAATCTGCGACATCCGTCAAGGAAACTCGGCAGATTAGAATATCGATTTGGATGGCGCCCGGAATATTACAGCGTATCACGGAATCGCGACAGGCCTTGACCGAAACAATTGAATATCCGCGTTCCTCCGGTCAATGGTAATATCCGCTAGCATCCAGAGAAAGGATTTCGGTTAATGTAATTACGGAATATCTAAAATTGCTCGGCTTACGTAACATAGTAAGATTCCTACTATCAGAAAAATATCAACGCTCAACACTGATTAAGTAGGTCAAGGTCACTACGCACCGAAAAAAAATGTTAATTGAGTTAAACATTGATAAAAAGCAATTACTTATCGGGTAGTAAATATTTGCAAAACAAAATTATGATTCCCTTATTTTTATTGCCGCACAATTATAAACAAATATTAGTCATTTAAGATAAGATTTTATTGGAGTCAAGTAATCTTATAACATGCAACACATACATACACAAGATTACTGTTTCTAGACGAAAGAATAAACAAATTAACATGACATCATAATTCGCATACTAATTTGTCTTTATAACGAGCATAAAACTAGAAAACCAACCAATGCAATTAAGTTATCTTTAATAAGTGAACTTATAGCCCTATTTAGAACTTATGAGTGCCTGTGTATTACTTCCTCTCTTACATGATTAATTAACCTTTAATGTGTATCTGCGCACCTGAAAATTACACAACTACTCTACAATTATATATAAAAAAACGAATATATACTCCTGACAGCAGAGTAATTACAGACTCCATTAACTTTCAATTTGCAATAATTCTACCAACATTGTAACAGGCAAGAAGATATATAATATCCACAAAGAATCCAGATGAGAGAATATTGTAATATCTGCATTCCATATCGGTATGCAAGTAATTACAAGCAATTAAGCGTATTAACTATAGCAATGTAGGCAAGCATCTCGAGGTTCTAATTATATTAAAAGTATAATGCTCTCTCTCTTAGGATTTAGATATAGTTTTAAATTACCAGGATTAAACCTGTTTAGAAAAATCACCCCCAAATTTGTTATTTGGAATTTAAGGAATAAAAAAGTCTACACTGAGAAAAATAGATAATAATATTAGTGACAGCGAAATTAGTTTAGTAATTAGTTATATTGTAATTATATTAGATAAATATACTATACTATACTATACGGGTAAATACTATTGAATATATTAAATTTATAATATCTATTTTTCTCCGTCTATATTCTTTATGTCTCGACTTGGATTATTTTCGAACACTTGTCTATCAGAAAAACAAATAAATATATTTACAAAATTCAATCTGGTTAAAGAAAATAAGTTGCTTTTCGAAAAATAACATTTAAAAACATTTAACGACCTAGTGTCATAATATTTTTCTAAGCATAAAAAATATGATTTTCCAAACTGCATTGTTATAACTGCCGTTTTGACTTTGAGTTTTTTCTGAATACAGGTTTTGTAACATTTATCATTATTTCTAGTGTATGTATGTACGCTCAAAAGTATTTTTTTGTTGTGCATGGGCGGGTGTAAACTCGAAGAAGTCAACTAGGCCAGGAAGACCTATTGTGGAGGAGCAGTGCCTAGCAGCAAGTTCGAGCCTGATGCTGCCATATGAGCTAGCACAAGTCGGTTCTGGACCCACAAACGGCAGCTCGCTGGCGCCCCTTGCTAACGTGTCACCTATTTCATTGCCTCTGACCCCAGAGTTACCTGGCGCTCATCTCAATGTAACATTTAGATGTTCCGCCAGCTGTTTAAGTTTTCTGTGGCACCCCAGTACCACTCAGAGTTAAATCTAACAGCGCGTAAAGCTTTGAGGGCAGCTTGGTTGTCGGAGATGATTTTTACCATTCTATTCTTGCGTAGGCAGTTTAGATGCCCTCAGCACCAGTCAGAATGGCAATAATTTCGGCCTGAAAAATGGTGGTGGATGCTCTTGGCTAAAAGCTACGCTGTCCCGCTCTCCGTCCCTCCTGATTCCAATGCCCGTGCCATTATGCGTTTTGAGGCATCCACAAACCAAGGACCGGTGAGATAGACCCTGATTTGGTCTGCGGATGTACGCTATTGCAGTTTCCCTGCTGGAGATATCCACGCTATATCCCCGAGAGAAACTGAACGCAGGCGAGAACTTATCTGCCTTTACGAGCAATGGTACTGTCTGTTTGATATAGTTGAAGATGCTGGTGTGGTCTCCGACTTTGCCAGAGAAGCCCTTGCATTCACTACATTTTGCTCTGTAAGCTCCTAGGGTTACTTCAGATCACAATCACCAACTGCAGCGGGGAAGCCCAAGAATGGTCTCCATAGCAGCCGTCGGCGTTGAAGACATGTCTCCCGTGATGCCCATACAGGCACTTTTTTGGACTTTACTAAGCGCACTTATAGCATAGCCTAGATTTGCTTTATGCCACCAGACTAGAGAGGCGTAAGTTATAGAGATTACTATAACTTTCGTGTAAAGCCAGTGTACCATTGCCGGCTTTAGTCCCCACGTTTTGTCGAATATACCTCTACAGGCCGCATGTTTCCTAATGGCTTTGTTCGTCACATGTTCTAGGCGTGATTTGTACAGCAGTTTGGCATCCCAGACAACACCCAGACATGCTCAAGATTATACTTTTATTGCCTTTGGATATTTACGAGAGAATTCATCTTATAACCTATGAGAAGACACATACATTAGAAAAGATTAGGTCTAAGTATTCCACCCAGGCTTGAAGATTGAAACTGCTTTTGCGTTTTACAAATAAAATGATTTCAAAGTCGATCAAGTGTTATTAGAATTATACCAATTCCAAATAAATAGAAGCGATGAAATCAATCGGAGTTATGGTTAAAGTAGAATAAACAAGATTGTTTGGAAAGAAGCCTTTCCTAAAAGAATATACTTTTTTTTAATTTTGATAAAAACGTCTATATCCAGTACCGTTTAGATAGTGTTTTTTTTTATTATTTTTAACTCACACCTATATTATGATTAGCGACCTTTTTTAAAGAATTTTTGATTATTGTTAGAATTTGTGGCGATTTTTTAACCTCCGTGATTAGTTAAATATATCCACATTTCTTTTTTTTTATGTTGAATATTAGATGTAACCTAGTCCATATGGATTCATAGGAACTAAGTAGAATATCTTCGAACGTGTTTTTGGAATGTGTTTGGAATTGTTTTTGTTATATGCTTAATCCCTTAATACAAAAAAATGCAGTATTATAGATACTGCTTTTGGTCAATATAAATAGAGAGAAAAAGGAAATGAAACGAAAAAAATCTAAAAAATATTAAATCAAAATATAAAAATTCAAAATTTATAAATGCGTCAGCATTATAGAATCTGTGCTCTAACAAAAAATCTTTATAACCTTTAAATCCATATATTGCTGGCGTTATTTTAATTTAAACATCTATTGAGCGACAGTTAAATTAATTCTAAAAACGCCTGCAAAATTTTTGTTTTTTGCTTAATCCCTTAATACAAAAAAATGCAGTATTATAGCTACTGCTTTTGGTCAATATAAATAGAGAGAAAAAGGAAATGGAACGAAAAAAATCTAAAAAATATTAAATCAAAATATAAAAATTCAAAATTTATAAATGCGTCAACATTATAGAATCTGTGCTCTAACAAAAAAATTGTATAACCTTTAAATCCATATATCGCTAGCGGTATTTTAATTTAAACATCGACAGTTAAATTAATTCTAAAAACGCCTGCAAAATATTAGTGCCAATGTCCATAAATTTGACATCGTCGATAATAAATCACATCAATTCAATTATGCCAACTTGAATTACAATCGCAAACACAAATGCCTAATACTAAAAAAAAACTACTGAAAAGTGAAAAGTAACCTCAAACCTATGCTGATTAGAACATATAATTTTTTTAAATGTTAGGATTAAGTAACTGAACACTAAATAATATTTCTCTTTTGTGGTGGGCAAATCGATGAATACCTGAGTACAGAAAACTGTATCATTTCATGCCCGACTTTAAGGAATGCGGGGTCCAAATTTCAGATGCAAATGAGGTCTACAAGGCGGCTGTTATCAGGATTTCTTTTAGGAAAAATTGTAGCAGGAAGGAATATCCAAGAAGGAAGTGAATATGAATTTTAAAACGATATGGGTGCTGCATCAAAAAGTTTTAGGTAAAAATTTTGTAGAATTGGGATACTATTTAATGCATGGAGTTACATTGTAGGGGCGACCGCCGACACAACCGTCTTCTCTGATAGCGCAGTAAAGAGAAAAAGAGCTTGAAAAGTCTGAAAGTTATATCACTTTCAACTCTTTATCCAAGAGTAGTCAACCAACTAATATGTAAACAGGGGTTAAAAAGAGCACTAAATGACCGTTATTTAGCGCAGGGAGGGAATAATGAGCATGATAAAATAAATTACAAGAATGGCAATGGTAATATATCAAATTACCAATTTCTCCTCTTCTGAACATCTTGAAGCGAGAAAACAAAAGTATTGAGGAAAATAATTTAAAAGCAAGAGTGTATAACGAAAAATAGAGAGCAATAAAATAAAATAAACACTGCGTAGGCTTTCATGGCCGGTGTAACTATAACTAACAGCTTCTTGCGGGTTTCGTTTCAGTTCAGTTATCCTGAAGTAGCTGTCACTATGAACAGCAAAACGTCGAGCGAAAGTTTTGACACACGGCGAAACCCGCAAGAAGCTGTTAGTTAAAATAAAACAAAAATAAATTAAAACAATGATAAAGATGTAATGAAATGGTTTCAGTTTAACGGCATTAGTTTAATACCAAAGTCTAAAGGAATTGAAACGTGCAACGCAAATAACTCTCTTGCATTTTATAACAAAAACGGAACATTTTCCATTAAAGTTCCCCCTTCATTAACTATTGAGTAATTTCCAAAAGAATCCGTTTCAATTCAGCACGTTTTCCTTGAAACCAATTTCCCGTATTGCTCTCCCACCTTCCGGAATAATTTGTGTGTGTATCCCGGCGTCCGGGATGCGAACGGGCAGGCAGCCAGCGCGAGATTGGACCGGAGTGGGGTTAGAACTGAGCTGTCTCTCTGAATTAACGCGGCAATTCACGGTACGAAACGTGACAGATCCGGAGCCGCGTATTTAGGGGCTGAGAAGCGTTTTAGGACGGTTTGCTTGCACATAAAATTACAATACTTAATAAAACAGTTCGTGCGACAGGGGTTCCAAGTTAATTAACGGCCGTCCTCCTAACCCCGATTCGATGAGGCACAGCCGCACTTCAGCCCTCCGTTTGTCGTATTTCCCCGTTCTGGGCGGCTTCAAAAACCACTCGCTTGTAGTGGCGTCGAAACGTTCGGCGCATCCCCGGAGACGTTCGCCCAAATTCACGCAGTCTGTCTGTCATTTCATATTTCATGTTCGACCGTGACGTACGGCATCTTTGACGAATGAAACGGCCGTGGGTTCTAACACAGGAAGCGGAGGCTCGCCAGGGCAATACCTAATTTACGAATCCGGGTTGGATCCAACCTGCTGGCCTGGAAAGCGCTTTTTGTTGGAATATTTATAGGAGCGCTTGCTTTAATCTCACGTTTAAATTTATAATGTGAACAGACAGAATTATGTTGTCGGGGGTGTGCCAAATTAATGTCCGCTGATATTTATAAATAAATACCAAAGCTCGTCTAGACGCTTTCGGAATCTCAATTTTACTGTGAAAGCTTTTACTGGGAGGATATCAAAGAATAGTCTTAGCATATTACTATAAACAATTACTTAATTATATTGTGTGTAATAAATTATGTGCATTAACATAATAAGAACAAGACAACCAGAAAACTACTGAAGACAACACAAACCCCAACAAACACATTTTACAATCCGAAGCAACATGAAAAATAATTGTCCAAGCTTCCTTAAATAGTAGGACCTCACCTCCATTTATACATAGAGGGTATCGCAAAATTCATGATAAATAATAGAAAACTGTATGCACAAATTATACACTATAACCGGATGCCTACGTAAGAATATGCAAGCATTCGCATATTTGTTGTATTTTGATGATTTTTTTTAAATAAATTTCAACAAGTATAATGTGAAAGTTTATATTGCTATAATAAATAAAAATTAAAAACAATACATGAAATCAAATACATTAACAACTTCATTAATTTTTTAAATTATTTATCGTGAACAATCTTAAATATAAATTATTATTTTTTATTACATTACGTTATTGACACATACATGTAATATGGGTGTGGTTGGTTTTATTTTGTAGTATATTTTGACGACATTGTAAGTATTAGGTTAAGGTTAATCTCAATTCACCAGTTAATTATACCTTTATTATCATTTTATGAGATTACCTGAAGATGGCCTAAACATGTAGTAATAAATCATATAATTTAGAAATTGGAAAGAACTTTTAATTCAGAATCCATACTTATACGACCAATCATAGATTTAAAATCAAATAAAATATAGTGGTATAACAACATTAAAGGTAATCAAAGTGCGGTTTTACTTTGGTTAATGAGCAATTTTTCGTTTATTGTTTGTCTTAAATTTTACAACAACGTTTCGACCATAATTTTGGTCTTTATCAAGCTAAAAATGTACAAGAAAACGTGGAAAAACAAGAGTTAATTACCTGTCGATTAATTATTAAAAACAATAATGTCAATTAAAATCATTCCACACAGTTTAAAAAGAAGTAAAATAATTAAAACACAGTTAAAAAATTTAACGTAAACAGGGACAGAACAAACAAAAATGAATATAATCGGTCAATATATATGTCGTAACGAGACTATGTTTTTTGTAAAACGACAACTGTGTGTGTGCCAGATGCAAAAATAAACAAGCAAGATAATGTATCTAAACAGTACATGTAATATAGCTTCCACAGTTTGAATTAAAAGGGAATTTCTAGAATGGATTTTTATGAAAAATAAGTTAAGAGAATACTCTCGTAAATACTGAATTTTGTGGCATTTGTACCGACCGGTTTGGTAAGCTCGGTTTAATTTTAAGTAACATTTAGAAGATGACATCGATTACATGTATTCGAAATATTACCTTCAAAGAGCTGCTTAAAATTAAATTACGTTTAACATATCAGTACAGATGAAACTTATTAAGGAATCGTTTCTGTCACTGTATGTCAAGCTGGGAATACATCTGCGAAATATTGCCATTCGTTCGCACGTATGGAAATAAATACCAGTGCATTGCAACCGCATAACCGGTTCTGGACACACGACGGTGATTAATTAAAGGTAAAATGATGATTGGTTAATTGGTCAGGATGGTTAAATTAACAAAAGGAAATAAATAAAAATTAAAACAGTCGGGAACGCAAATGAGTGGCAACGATTGTCAAATGTATTCCCAGTTTCATAGATAATAGGAAAAAAATCATACTCACTCACAATATGTAAATGTAAAAGAAAAACTTGTCACGATAGTGTTTGACAGGCGCGGCTGGTGAATGCTTCATCGAGGAGGCTATACTGTGGATCGAAATTCTTCGTATAACTTCGTAACATAGTATCTTATAGACAAATCATACGAAAAACTTCGATCATGTCATAGCCTCCTCAATGAGTCATGTACCGGCCGCCGCTGCTGTTTCATTGTTATTATCGATCTTGAGTTGAGAATATTTGGCATTAATAAACTCCACTAGGATAATGAACAACACTAATATAAGTTTAAGTATATAATTTAATATAACTAAAAGCATAACCCGCAAAATTATAACAATATTACAATGATTGCAATTACCAAATAACAACATATATTGAGATTTTAAGAAGAATGAACTTAGGAAAATGTCTAAATGACAATATATAAATTAGGACAACTGCCCACTAGTGCATTTGTTTCTTTATTCAACTTGACTAGTCCAGGCATCAGTAAATAACAATGGTTAAATTAAATGTAAGAAATTAATTATCATAAGTTGAAGTAATGAAAACGTGCTTTCAAAAAGGAAAATTGTAAAATTATTCACAGTTGTTAAATGTCTACTAAAATTGTAATAAAAATAAGTTAAGTAAAAAATCCATATTTGACTCTGTGTGAGTTGTTAACATAGGGAAAAGGAAATCAAACAAGGTCTAGGTGCTCACAAAATTCTTTAATATCACATGACCGGCTTCGCTCTATCCGCGCATCCTCAGGCCAGCTAAAGAAGTATTGTATAATAAGAGTGTGCAAAGGTCGAGACTAAAATTTAAATAAAGGTAGAAAATTCCAGAAAATTGCAATAAACTTGTGCCATGTATTATGGAAAAACTAAACGAAAGTAATACTATGTTAAAGACTTAGTAGAAGACCTGAAACCATATATGCAGAAGATCATTTATCGAGTAAAACTTGGAAAAAAGGGAGGAAGGGGGTTGACTTGAACATTAATTGTGATGAAAGGTGTCTACTAGTGAGCTGTTGCCTCAATATTTCTAATGCCTCTAAGTTGTTGAGGTAGGTACCTTTTTTGGCCGTATGTAATATTTGGAAATTGTGATTGATGTCAAAGTGGTGTTTATTTTCTTTTAAATGTTTACCGAACAAGGAATCTACAGCAGAATTGGTTTCTATGCTATGTAAATGCTCTTTTATCCTAATTTCGAAATTTCTAAATTCCCTTCTTTTTTAGTGGCTCTATATTTTCTTTATTGTTAATAATTAACTTTAGTAAGCGATGTAAATAATACATGAACATGTGGTTTAAGGATGTTAGCAATTTTGTAAAAGAAAGGACCTATATACGGGATGGAAATGAAGTACTTGTCCTTGTCAACTGTAGAATCTGTGGTAATTTTTTTATTATTAATTTTATGTAATAACTTATCTATTATATTAGAATTATAATTATTCATTTTGGCTATCTGTTTTAGCATATTTAGTTCCTTATTACAGGATTCTTCAGTGAGAGGAAGATTAACTAGTCTATAAAAGTAATTGCAAAAGGAAGCATATTTATGGTTAAAGGGATGATTAGATTATATATAGATAGTTAAATCCAGATAATTAATCCGATTATTTAGTTGTACTTCTAATGTAAATTTAATAGTGTTATGTAAAAAGGCGTTGATGTAGAGAAGGAAATCATTCAATTGCACATTGAATGATTTCCAAAAAAGATATTGTAAGTAAAAAATGTCTAAAATTTACCTTTTTTTAGATATTATATAAAATACTATTAGAGATATTTAAATTGTGAAAAAGGATTCTTCAAACAAAACAAACTTTGTGTGCATATTTCATTGTATTAAAACAATATTCTTTACAATAAGAGGCAGTTATTTCAATAATAAGCATTCAATTGTTTTCAGAAATATTTACCTGGATCTATTGGAAACTATACCACTTTTTTTTTGCTTTAAACGAATTAGAATTGCTGCTGTCAGTACGCATCTCATCGATTAGAACATTGTAGAAGGGTACAAAATTAATTAAGTTTAAATACATTATGACTATACCGGATGAGCCATCCTAACTACAAAACAATTGTAGACATCGCTATATGTATGAAACGCGATCTATCTGTTCGTAATAAACGTGGCTTCTCCTGTATATAACTAATACTCTAGAATTTCACATTAATTACTGATGATTTATTATCGCGTAATAATCGCAATGCAGGTACCATTAACAACAGGTAAACGAGCCGTATGACAATAAACAAAATACAATAATGACATAACAACGGTAAGGATAGACATTTGATATTTCATATAGAATTAGTTCAATGAAGTAGATGTGAGTTATCATTATTATATAGAAGAAACAAAAATAAAAATGCACTTTAAACATAAATTATCAAGATTTACAAAGTTAACACATTAAATATAACATTTTTTTCTGCTTCTAATTATAAATTTTAAATGCTTTACGTTAGTCCTTTAGACTAGTTTAGAATTGTTTCAATATGTGAAGGTTTATTGCAATATTTAATCAAAAACAAATATTTTTTTTAGAAAGAACTCATTCGAGTCTCAATAAAAAATGAGCTAAAGCACACTTCTTGAAGGATTTTCATTCAAAACTATATATATGTGCATTCTTTGCTCTAAAAGCTTTTTTTATTAAAAAAAAACGCCTTTCCATTACTTTTTTTTGTAACAACACCTATAATATAAGACTCGTAAATCTCCCAATGTAATCTGAAGCCACCGAAAACATTTCTCCGTATATATTTCCGTAAGTATTTTCAAACGCAGAGGAGAAAAAAGAACCAATGTATAAAAAGGAAACGAGCCGCCGTCCATGACAACCTTAATCTATCTATAAAGCTTGATTGATTTCGGTATCGTTCTCACCCTACCCTACACCCTGAACCGAGCGATAACCAAATCCATCTCCTAACAAATACATTTTCCTCAGGACGCCAGTCACATATTTCATATCTCGTTACACCGCATTGAAAACAGAGACGGCTCCCAAGAAGTCGAAACCACTTTTGAAATTAAAACAGAAGAGGTAAAGAGGGCATCTGATGGAGATTAAGTGCCCGATATGAATGTCTAAGGTAATTCGATCCCCTGGTAGCTTTCCGTCAAGTGTACGCTGATAGCACGGGGCGTCAAGGGAGCAATTTGCCGACCACCGACTTAAATCGGCATTCAGATTGTGACAGGTCGTTTTAAATTTCGATCCGTCGGGGACGAGGGATCACGTTGATCCTTTTTGAAAACGTGTAGGCGATGGCAAAACGACACTTTTTGCCTGCAAACAAATAATTGCTTATTGCTGGCATAATTTTATAATTAGAGTCCCGCATGTGGATATACCCGGTCCGTTTTATTTTTTATCAGATACTACACGATAACGAGAAAATACATATTGAATCAAAAAAACTTATGAATACAGGTTGTTTTCTTTAAGGTCGCTATTTTATGATATCAATTCCGATCTCCCACCCTCGTTGTTAATGAATGGAGCTAAAGTCAAGTTTGAAATATCGAATGGAAAACGCATTTTTTTTTATTGCAAAAATAATAAATTTAGTAATCTTTTCTCCTCGACCAAATTGTAAATATTTGATGCTTTCTCTCGTTTTTTTTTTTGTGCACATAAAAGAAAATTGTATAACAAAACAAATTTTAAAAAAAAATTGTGAATAAAACATAATATTTGTAAAATGAAGTTGAAAAAATTAATTATTTCCCTTATTGTTGAAAGCAGTTATGTTTAGAAGGGATTATATTTTAAAAAAATGTATTTGTAAAAGTGAGAATATTTATTAATTTTTTATTTGCATTTAATAGCATTGCATCATGTCATTACGAGTGTCGTTTGCCCCAGAACTGTGCGCGTCTGTAATGTATTGCATGCGCGATCGCGTAACATTGACTGACTCTAGGAAGTTCGAACGTACTGTATATTCAATTCATTATTTACGACTGTAAAACAATAGTTTTGTATATAATTACATATTTCTATAACAGCTATTATAAAGAAAACAATAGATATACTTTTCGACGTGTACATTATTTGCACAGAAACAAGGTATATTTGCGGCACTCTAGATAGAAAAATAAAAAATCAAATTTCTGATAGCGCAGGGAAAGAAAAAGAACAGATCATATGCTTTCGAGCTCAGAAAAATACCTGAAAATCAAAATATGCCAAAGGATACAGGTTGTTAAGCACAGGGGTATATAACCGAATGTGATACAAGGTCAATTTTAAATTTCACCATATTTCCGGTAAAAGTGGAAGTGACAAAAAGTAATAAGACAGGTTAGATAAATGAAAAAATTGTGGGCAAGGACGTATGAACTGGGATACCCGGTATAATGAATATATGAGTATTCGTTTAATTTGAAAAAATATTTTTTCTAGAATCTTAGGTACTTGAAATGAAAAGCAATTCATGATTGAAGTGTTTACAGTTTCGGAGGCTACGTGGTAATTGGTGGGTATTTTAATTATCTGAGTGAGTAACTTTTTCAGAGAAACGAGTTATTGAACCTAAATCCAACTAACAACAAGCAATGCAAAAACAGAGAAAGGAAGTTATGCTATTAAGAAAGCTTTAGATTCACTACAGCCAAACATCTAAATAGCTCTTTGTGATTAAAAGGTCTAGAATCCACATACATATACTACTATCCACGGAAGTTTGGCCAAACAACAAATGTTTAGAGAATCAAAAAAAAAATGAACAATGAAAAAAAAACAATGTTATTTTTTAAAGATTTTTCTCATCAAAATATTCACCCTTGGAGTTGGTCACTGCTCTCACAACAGGCGGCATCCTTGCGATTAATTTTGGTCCATTCTTGTTACAGAACGTTCGATGGTTGTTCGTTTGAAGTAAGACCAACAACGCGCCTTTTGTCAAGTTAATTCCACAGAAAATCAACAGGGTAGAGGTCGGGCCATACCATAATTTGTGACATTTTATTCACTCAACCTGAAATTCTCGCCAATTAGTCGCATCCCAGAAGGAATGCCATTAGCATCTAACATTTTGCGTTAGTGTTCTTCCCGCAATATCCATTTGATTCTGTGTAACGTTCCTGTTCCTAAGCATGAAAAACAAGCCCAAACTGTAACTGAATCGCCAACGTGTTTAAAACGCTGTGGTAAATAAAATTATATTTGTCTATATATTCTCCAATTAAATTTTCTGTGCTTCATACTCTGTTTATTTAAGATGCAGGCGTGATTCTTGATTGTTGGCTGGAAAGGGTGGCCAGCCACGCGCACTTAGGTCACTCTGACCGGCAATCAACTCGAGCCAACCCAAACGACGAATGAACTCGGCCAATGTAGCAGGTGAGGTGCTGCCATGGTTAGCCATACTGGACCAGAACTCCCCCAGGATGGAAACTCTAAGTTGGGCAAACGCCACACAGTCACATAAGATGTGCTCCGGCGTTTCGTCCTCTAGGTAACGTGCACAGCAGAATTGGCTGTCAATAATCCTAAGACTTGACGTACTACTGTGGTCTGGCACCCGGGGTTCGTAAATTTAGTGTTATTTTATTTATAGAGATTAATCTTTATCAATGTGTCGGGCAAATTCTCTCGGAAATTAATATTTTATTTTTAAGTAAGATTTTTCTAATTGAATTGATTTGTTTAATTTATTTATTTAAATGTTCAGTTAGTTTAAATTATTTTCACTCTGTAATATATTTTTATTTGTTCATGTAGTTTGTATCCTTCTTAGAAGAATTCTTCTTCTATGATCTTTGCATTTATGCGCTGCTTTGGCACGCATGTTTGTTATATGTATGCGATGTTTGGGCCCCTGAAGGGCAGTTCCTTGAAAGATAGCGTGTAAGTACATTTAAATTTATTTTCATTGCTGCCATTTTGGTATTTCATTTTGATTTTAAATTTTGTTTCGTTTATTTTGATATTATTTCATCAATCAGGGAACTCACTCAATAATAATCGTTATATTATTATTGTGTACACAAATTAGGTATAAGATCTGTTATTATATTTGTTCTAGAAAGTTTTTTTAGTTTAAAGAGTTTATTTTTCCGTTTCTTAGTTTTCAAATTAGTTTTCTTTGTTAATCACCTCGGTTTAGGTGAAAAGAAGCATTGTGCTTGTAATTAAATTTCAATTTTGTAAATTTTACTTGTTTTGTCCACGTTGAAATTTAAATTAGTGTGTTGTAATTTTGAGACCACGTGGATTTTTGTCAAAAAAAGGATTTTCTTCTAGAACAAATTTACCTCTTTCGTTTGTTTAAGGGACTTGCATTGTCCTTTAGTAAGTTAGATTCAAGCAGGTTTTGATTTTGGCCAGGCCTCTCAGTCCAAGGTTTGATTTTTCCTGCGTAATTGTAATTAAATGTTTTTTTTCTTCTTTTTATAATAATAAAAATTAATGATTGTTAACGTCATTCAAAATTACCGTTCTTTTATTTGAGGTCAAACCTTTCTTTTCAATTTTTTGAGATTAAAGAAAGTCAAATTTTTCAAACGCCCACATTTTACTTTTCATGATAGGTTTAATTGTGAGAGTAACTCTGAGGTTAGGTACTCTTTTGCGCCTTTTATTTTTATCCGCTGAGCTAGTCAATTTAATTTTTCATTTTTTTTTTAAATTCATTTTGCATTTAGGCTGGTACCATTAGTACACAGCAGTACGTTGCAGCGGGAGAGTTGCAGGCAGTACCTTGCTGTCCTGGACGACAGCCTGGGGATGGCTTTGGGTGCTGACAGCAGGTACTTATGAGTGCCGATCTATTCTCGTATAGAGTAGTGGTCTACTGATTTATTAGGGTGTTGAGTGTAGCCGATGAAATAGGAAGCACATACTTCGGTCTCATGTAAGGAGAACACGTCTCGCCAATCTATCAGCAGCTTTATTTCCCAGATTACTTTTATGACCTTTAACCCATCTGAGTATCAAGTCATTATCAATAGCGATCGCTTCCAAGGCATTGTGACACTGAAGTACCAGGCCTGCAGCGATCTTGCAACTACTGGGGGCTTGGCTGTCACTATCAAAGACAATATGTTGTCCCTTAATGCTCCTTGTTATTTCTTCGGCACCATGTAGGATCGCCAAAATTTTCTGCCTTGGCAAACTTCCGTGGACGATAAGTGTATACATAACCCAAAAATACTACTAATAAACTTCTCCGATTCCCGCGCATCTCCATATTCCCGCCAGTAATTGCCACCGAGTTTACTCTCCGATCACTTCTATATCTCTACGGGTACTTTAACAAATTACTTCCCCGAGCAAACTTTCCCCGGTTGTACGCCGGATCGCATTACATAACAGCGTTCTGCGCGCGGATCCTCTAGGCATAGTATCGTAAAATACAAGAAAATAAATTGATTTCGCCAATACGGCGGGAATTTAAATGCCTCGCGCGCGCCCCCAATTCGGTCGCCCCCTTTTCTCTCTGCGGACCGAAACGGGCATTCGTTTCGAATTCTCCCTGTTATTTTATTTTGTCGCGGTGTATTTTTCTAACAAGGGCGGGCGAGACGCGTATATCGGGCTGCGACGTGCGGGGCGGATAAAAAAAAAAGTTATTGAATTTTCGCCGTTTGTGTTTTCACAGTCGAACGAGGCGTCCCGTTTCCGCGGCCGAACGTATATACGGCGAGAAAAAAAATGTATGAGCTAAGTGGATTTTTATATGAGGAATACCTATTTATAAACGCGAGCCGGCATGTAATGGCGTACGCGTTGGGTATAGAGGCGCGCTATCGTGGCGGCAAAAATTCCATTTGGTTATGTAAATGCACAGAAGTCGCATATGTAGATACCAAATACACATAACGTAGATATACTCCTGTCATACGCGCCTGCAACGCCTTGAAAGACTGATAAAAATACTTAGTGAAGGAAAGCCCGATAAAGATAGGCGTCCAATGTTAAGTATTAGGCGGACGTGTAGAAATTGCATTTTGCTATTAGTTGCATTGTTTTTAATGAAACTGCCTCCATTTATGTAATCGCATCGTATTCTTCGCAGTTCGGTAACCAAAAACAATGCCACTAATAGCAAAATGCAAATACCATGATGTGTGTTGTCGCGTCCGTTCGATACTTCATATTAGAGGTGCGCATTTTAGTAATTATATCTGTCCGACATGACCTGTCCCTTTATTAGTTTGGTCCGTCCCGTCACATTGGTGTATTGCAGCAACCTCAGCTTGGAACACCGTCGTGTCTTTGCTGAAGCTTACCGAAAGAGCCTTTTTAGGCTTCTTAGCGTATATTCCATCTCCAACGCCGTAGTCCGTTTTAGATCTGTCTGTATACCCAAAGCGGTCTCAAACTAGTATACAGACGGCTCTAAAACGGACTACTGCTTTGTAGTTGGAATATACGATAAAAAGCCTAAAAAGGCTCTTTCGGTAAGTTTGATGAGATGTACCGAACCAGGTAAAAGCGTCGCTATTTTATCTGACAGTCAGTTCACACTTAAAGCAATTAGTTCCATAAGCGTGGACTCTAAACTGATTTGGGATTCTGTCAGCGCCCTACGTGAAGTACCCAAAAGAAATTAACTTCAGCGCGGATCCCTAGCCACTCAGGCGTGAGAGGAAATGAGGCGGCGGACCAGGCGAGATTCGTCAAGGTTATTCGTTGGAGCTGGCCCATCTTTCGGCACTTTTAAAAAATCCATCAATGAATGGATATATAACCAGTCCAGAAAGTGGTAGCAAAAATCACCGGGACAGAGACAGGCAAAAGAGTTCCTAAAGGAACAGAGGCCAGAATTTACTAGAAATCTACTGAATAAAGACAGGAAGACAGAGGTTTGCTGACTGGTCACTGCAGACTAAATAGGCATATGTACAATATAGTCCTGCCAGGAAGAGGAAGAAGCACTAATCTGAAAAGGTCGCGGTGAAACAGGTCCATAGGCCACCCCCAATCTTCTTAATCTAATCTACTCTAATCCCGTCCCATTTGCCAATCCACCCCGCCCAATCTCGCCCGTCAGCTCATCGGCCTCCACCCCGTCACATTCACCGGTTGTTCAACAATAAACATATGAACTCATTTAATTGTACTGAGTGACAAGTGTTACACGTTGGAAGTGTTAGAACCTTGTTCCAAGCAACTTGAACTTTGTCGAACTGTGTCAGAATCTGTAGAGGGTTGTGCAAAGTGGACAGTCTTCTCCCCAGGATATCTCACACATGTTCAATGGGGTTTAAATCCGGTAAATGGAGTGGCCACATTAACGCCTGATTCTTGGGGAAAGTTCATAGTTCGACCAGTAATATGGGGATGCGCATTGTCTTGCTGAAAAAGGACGTGTGGACGGCCATTTAGATAAGATAGTAAACTGGTTTCAAGGTCATCTTCAACATAACGCGCAGCTCTCATACTATCTTTAATAAAGAGATGTGGTGATCGGCTACCATAGGCAATAGCCCCCAAACCACTACTACAACAGTCCTACCCAATGAGAACAAGTCGGTTACATTTAAGTGAACTTAACGTTGTATTGGTTGAAACAACGTTAAATTCACGTAAATGTAACCACTTGTTCTCATTGGGTATATTCCTATATACCTCTCAACAGCAAGTGCAATATCAGGTCGCTCACCATGCCGGCGTCGTATCCTTCTACAGTCATCGTGCATACTTAGACAGAATCGCGACTCATCACTGAAGATGACATTATGTCATTCTGCCTACCAATGCTGCCGTTCTCTGCACAAACTCACACGTTGGCAACAGTGGTCCACAGTATGAAAAAAGTCCAAAGGCTCGAATGCGGCGGTGTAGTGTAGGCATAGTAACAGGTCTACCTTCTTCTCCAAACCATTAGTCAACGATTTGATACATAGTAGCAAGACGGTCTTGTAGAGCTAGTTGTCTGAAGCGCCTATCTTGAAGCTCTATGGAACGCCTCAGTCGACCAGTTGGTCTACTTCGTGTTCCTCTACCTTCTACCGTCCCAATTACAATTACAATTAACACGCCAATTTTGCGATAGGCAACAATTCTACCCCTGTCAAAGTCACTAACACCGTGATAATTTTGACGTCTTTTGACAACTCTAGAGATGTTGTTACGCTTAACACTCGTAGCCGAACACGCAAAAACTAAAACCTTTCTGTACTAGTTAGCTCTCATGAACAGGTTTCTTCACAAAAATCAAAAGACACAAAGAGTAAAGAGTACCAAACACAAAAAAGTAAATTTTAGTAAAAAGGATATAAATTAGGAACCTTGGATCAGAATTAGAAAATAAAATAAGACGGAACAAAGAAGTGTCGTCAACCAACAAGAAATATTTTAAAATTTTTCGTTAATTTTGCAAAGTTTCAATAAGATACCAACTCCATCCTTAAAGCTTTAAACACTATGTGTTAAATCTATCTTCCATTGTAAAAACTTGACTTTAGTCAAGCTTTGAAGAAAGAACATATTCGCTTCTAAATTCCATGTATCTTCGAAGCAAGACTTTTGAAAGTGTATCGAAATACATCTGATTAAAGAGTAACGGTAAATTGATAGAATTTGTCTAATAATTTTAAGGATTTGAAAACTAAGAAAATTAAAATATATTTTTCAGCCAATAATGTCAAAAATTTGTCAAATATAAATATATGTTTTGCATTCAAATATGTATAATTTTCAGCCAACTTCTTTGCAAAACAAGTTTTGGGTGAGATCCCATACCTCTATTTCATCATTTTTTTTTTCAAATAATATCCCTGGCAAGTCTCATTATAAAGCTTACTGTTCGTATCTTGTAAATAAATGATACTCTGTTACTTTATATGTGAACAGACACATACTGTATTATCATGAAATTATGTATTCAAATGCATATTTTAAACCTGTAAAAAATACGTATTAAGTTGATGAATATAGATTCAGCAGTAATGTAAATAGTTATACAAACTAGTTCTATTTCTCAATGACACATATTCGTATATGTACTCTATTTTAGTTAACATAAATAGTACTATATTTGTAGACGCAATGCAAACGAATGCTGGCATGTATTTCAGCAAATGAAACTTTTCAAACTGTTGCTTCTTTGGATGGAAAATACAAAAATAATATTCCTCAATCTATAACTAACAGCTTCTTGCGGGTTTCGCCGTATGTCAAAACTTTCGCTCGACGTTTTGCTGTTCACACTGACAGCTTCTTCAGGATAACTGAACTAGTTACACCGGCCGTGAAAGCATACGCAGTGTTATTCCTCAATCTGTTAGGTTTCCAAGTATTATAATTACCATTTCTCAACAATATTTGTGATGTTGGTAGATATGATAATGGAAACGACGCTGGACTGTTTAGTAAATCTAATATGGGAAAGTGGATAAATTCCATATAGTTTTTTTCCTCTGCTAAAAGAATATTAATCATTATTGCTCATTTCTCCGACATTTCAAAGTTGATATGCAACCAGTCATGTGCTGCCCGTTGTGTATGGAAGTCGGATATATGTTTAAATTAATTAAAAACTAAATTAACAATAAACACCTTTGACCAAGCTATGTATGTTAAAGGATTTGCAAATCTCATCGTTTTTTGTAGCTTGATCCTAACATTTAATCATTTACTCAAGTAAGCTTCCAGTTACCATTCATTATTTAAATATTTCTGCAGTAACTGTACCTATTGCTGCATGAAATATTTTTTTTGTCATCAGTTATCCTACATGCTACTTGACCAAATCTTCTCATCATATTCCTGTTTTGCAGACTTTAAACCTTTGATACATTTGTCCCATTAATAATTATGTGCAATGTTTCGTTTTAACGTCAGAACTTTGTTCTGGATTTAGTACGTCCACATTGTAGAGATAAACTAAGCACCTCCAGTAAATCAGTTAACTTCGTCAACTTCTAATCGCAGTGACAAATCGCGCGCGGTTTTCGCACGAACTCCACTTGATGGGTAAAAGTGCCCGTTAGGTAATGACTTTAGCCTCTCTAGTGCAACCGACGCGTCAATGTTTTCGACGCTCTAAATTCGAAACAGTTCCGCGCTAATTGCAATATCCGATCAGTGTCACGTCGTTGGCGAGATCCACTTCAAAAGTTAGTTAATAAACTTCAGCAGGTATCTGTAAGTAAATGGATTCGATGTAGTGCGAATTGGGAAACTCAATTATCGGATTTGTTGCATCCATTCGATGTAACAATTTACGTGTGAGAGTTAACGTTAACCGATGGTGGAAACAAAATTACACCCGCTCCGTCTATGCAATCGCTACGAACTTCAACCGAAATGGTGCAAAGAAACTTTCAGATCTATATTTGCTGAAATAAATTAAATGCAATCTGGGAATGGTGAACTTGCTTAGCTTCAGAATGACAACTTCGGTGACTCTTTGAAAAACGTATTTAACTCTAGTGCTGGGATACTTATCTGGAATATACTGCGCCTGCTATCCGCTCTTACAAATTGTGGCACGGAATTTGTTAGTAGTTGCTTAAGTCGCATTAGGCAAGGAATGTTGAATAGACTAAAGGAGTTCAAGCTTGACTAACCTACAAGCCGCATTGAAAAAAAATATTGAGCGGACTACACTTACAAGGCTATACCTCCCGAACTTACACTGCAGATTTTGATGAAACTTTGCCAGTTTGTAGACTCCATGGCTACAAACTTTGTCAATTCTGTAAAACCGCAAATGCTTTTATGCTTTCTGCTGCAAACGTTATTTCCCGAATATCATGCAATTCTATTTCACTTATTTAACGTTCTATTGATTTTCGTTAAAACTATGTGACAGTATTAGTAGATGAATAATTGATTGATATGAACCATGCTAGATACCGACGCTGCAATCGATATGAACTAAATTAGAAAAAAAAAGTGACTTCTTATATATATATTGCGCCGAGCAGTGCCTGTGTCAATTATTCAAACCACGTTGTCCCGAATTAAATAAAAATATAAGTGAGACGTATTGTCTGCTAGTCAAGTATCTCCAAAATTAACCACATTGAATGGGGAATCTGACCTATTTTCCTTCTGTCTTTAATATTTATCAATGACCTGGCACATGTGGCCGCCAATCACACATTCCTTGTTAATCTCACTAATAGGCAACAAATTGTGGGGATAAATGGCGCAGTTTCTAGCACTATCACTAATGTAAGGGCAGTGCCACAAGGATCTGTCTTAAACCTATTTTTTATTTATTATGTTTTTAAATGATTTGCTATGTAATACTACTAAGCGTGAGTTGGTAACGCATGGCAGAGCTGGATCTATAACATTCCTCAGTGCGCGCAAGTCAACTCCGCGCTGCCCCAGTGGTTTTTTGTCACCCAATTTTTCAAACCCATGCCGCCCCATGGATGTGGCGCCCGGGGCGATTGGCCGTGATGAATTATTGACTATGTTCAATTAGAAATGATTTATGAATGATTCTGTAGCGAATGAATGCTTAATTAATAAATATTTGAAAGTTCTTATTCGATAATATTCTTCCGTCTCTTCATTCAGTAACGCAAGTACCAAATGTGCATCCTACATTTATTTTGTTTTATTTGTACACTTACTTCCACTATTTTACTTTTTATTATATCAAATCAGGTCTTGTGGATTCGACAATTTTTCTTTACTTTCATACTAGCATCAATGTTTTTCGTCATTCCATTCATCGATTCTGCTGATATGTTTGGGAGCCCACGTTCACACTTGAATTGTCGCAAAATCCCCGTTTACACTATTAAGAATCGAACGTTTGATAAAAACCAACAGCATGCTATCGCTAGCAACCGCGGTTATAATGCTCGTTGTAACAGCGAGCACCTGCTTGCATCGATTACATTGACTCTATTTTACAATTATATTCGTACTCGCCGTCTGGTGTGTACAAAACTTTACTACTCCTAGATATAAACCGTCATTTTGGAAAACTGTCACAAGTGTTAGGTTATTACTGACATTTTCAAATACCGCTAAAGAATTCGTTTGGAACTACTAATCCATCTCTTGAAATTTCAGCCACTAAATCGGTTATTAAAGTCGAATCGCAGTTCCATTACGTTTCCGTTATTATGTCTCTGTTCCAACCAGTACATCATCAATTCTCATTAGCGTAATAAACGTTAGGATACGTCGCATGGTGGAAATTCATCAATAATCTTGGGATCGTTCCCCATGCATACGAAATCGGGTTGCGCCGCAGATGTTGCAGGTCCAACCGACGCCGCGCCGCTGATGCGAGATTTCCGGAGCGAATCGAAGTCACCCCTACGGATACCGCGCACCGCGAATCTATTGTTTCCTCGTAAAATGGGAATGCGGTTATCGCTAATTGCGTTAGAAACTTGACCGCGAGGCATTTAACGTGGTAGGCTTTGAGGTCGAGGGCAACAAAAAAAAAGGCGAATGGGAATGGCATGGCAGCTTCTTTTGGTTTTAAAAAGAAATCGCAATTAGCAAAATAATGCTAGTACGTTGTGTATTTTGGTTGTTTAATGTTTACTCACACTTCATGATTAACCAGGATTACTTCTACTACATTTAAACATCTTCAATATACCACATTCTATTATTTTACGGTGAATAGATTCTAGCCTTATTAAATACTGTTTGCCATTAGTAAGGGTAAATGGCAGAGTATTTGCTAACTGAATATTTAGAATTTAGACAGATACTGCACATTCCGTAACAAGATTGTTTTTATAAAATTCTTATACAAAGCACCATAACGGCTGTAGCCTAGTAATAAACACATATAGTGTACGACTACTTCGCGCTACATAAAATTTTAATAATTCCGGACAATTGTTTCGACAGACGAAACATGTATCGGAACTAAGATCAAGGATTACATAACAAGTGAGTGCTATGGAAGACTTTAATCATCCAATGTTGCACAACATGTAAGTGATACCGGACATGATGTCGATATAATAGACCTCGAATTAATGAAGAGTGTTCCTTCACTGAGGGAACTAGATGTACGCGAAGCTTATACGTGAAAAAGCATTCGAACAACTTATTGAATCGAGAAGTTGTACCACTCCACCAATCAACATCAGTGATTTATTGGAGTAAAATTGTTCATATTTCCCGTTAATTCTTGAGTGCCTCAACAGGTATAGAAAAATACTTATAGATATTTTTTCTTAGTCCATTTGATTTTCGATTGAGAATGGTAATCCACGTATTTCCAAATCAAATATTCCAGAATTAATAAAATTTCGTTGTGTCCAAGAATTATTACCTTTGTTTTGTTTTTATATCTATTGAGCATGTAAAAGCGTTTTGACAAATGAAGTGCATGGATGTACTGACGATCACAGAATAGGATTTGGACAAAGTTGAATTGAATTTGATCTCTAGTCTATACTCTGCAGGTACAAACCTGCATTATGCGCAAGTACAATGCTCATATTTTGCAATATGAATGCCCACCGAAAGCTTGGTTATACCAGATAAATACGCCGCTCAAGTATGGAGTACGGAAGACACCAATAGCTTTCAGAGAATTACAATCTTTGCCACGAAATGGATCTAAAAGCTTGGAGTTTGGAGAGTTAAAAATAATTTTTATGCTGTGTTTGGCCAGAATTTTCATTTCACGTTCCGTAAGACCTTGAATATTGACTAGATAGGCATTGACTCAATAAGGAGCACTTTATGTTTTGGATACGTTGAATCCAAGATGTAAGCGTCACTTTACAGTGCGCTGGATATCGTGATCCAGAATAGTTATTCTTGGTTGGAGTTTTAGTAAAGATAGATGCTTTTAATATAAGAAATTAGGAAATGCAACAGCTGTACTAAGGAATTTATGACACCGCTCTTCTGACCAGGATGATAGTGTGAGAAGGAATTTAAGTAACGACCGGAATGTGTAAGTTGCGATAAGCGAAATGCCGAAAAGAAAACGAAAGGAAGAGCACTGGTTGGGTCACTTTCCGTGCTAAATTTTATGTCCATATGGCCAGATTACAAAGGTGTTGTCGACGTAACTAAACCAACATTCCGGTTTCTGGCAACAGGAAGTTGAGATTTTTCGCTATGATGCCTTCATAAGAATGTTGACAGCAACAGGAAAATAGGAATAACCAATGGCTAAACCCCAATTTTTTTCGTAGTAGCAGTCATAGAACTAGAAATAGATGAAGGTAAGGTAAATTTCCACCAAGTCAGCTAAATTATCCGATTGGAAATTGGAAGCTGAGATTTCGCAGATTAATTGAATGGTATCGGATATTGAAACTTCGATAAATATGGATTTGACATCGGCACTAACAAGTAACTTGAACACTCAGTCTATTTGGCCTATAAAGAAATTCTCTGCAGTTTTGAATAGAGGAATCACTGTAGCCAATGTAGGGTTTGAAAAAACCTTAAGAAGGCATTTGGAGATCTTGTAGGTGAGACTGCCCATGGTACAAGCCACAGAATTCAAACAAAGCCCAAGCAGTGTACATTATATGCAATGCTCTCTCATTTATTTACCGAAAGTAGAAGTAAAACCGAAATTAATAGAAAAAGTTCTCCTATTACTTAAAATGATAAGTAGTAAGTAGCTTAGGATCTATCAACCCCGGAAAAAAGATAAATCCATCCAATTCACAGATAACGTTGTACCATAAAATTAAGTTAGTTCTTTGGAAAATACACAATTATTGGCAAATAAATTAGTTCCCTACTATGTAAAAAAGATATTTTTGCGTAAATTTATACAGGTGCAAGGAAAGAGAAGTATAAATTTGTTATTTCTGGTAATACCAATTTTTTTGAAAAGAAATTTGTCTATAGTCGAACTTATAAAAAGCAGAAAACCAGATTCAATGTAGTTTTGAAATGCTAGTAAACATAAGAAGCCATTTATTGCAAGTGCAGGTAGCTGGTTCGAAAAAGATAATAATACTACTATAACTATCTTTATTTACCATGAAATATTGAAACAAACAATAAAATGACTGTGTTATTTTACAATACCTTTACGATGACGTCGTCTTTAAAGTAGGCTTACTGTACATATTTATTTGGTGAGAGTTATAAATTTACAAACATGGACGTAAATCTGTAAATGAATAAGTTCATTCTGTAAATTTACTTCGTAATGGTAATATTATTGTTAAAACTGTAATTTTATACTCAGGATGATATTAATTGCACTTAGCACATACAATTACACTAGTTAGGGTGTAGTTGGCACTAATAATGGACAGCAAATTTTAATTTATTCAACAAAAATGTAAAAATTCCAAAGCATGCTTACTTTTCTCTAATCAATTTTATCTCTCAGTTTACTCTTCGGCCTTTAGAATCTAAAATATCAAAAATAATCGCGAAATATCAAAGAACTAAACAAGAAAACTTGTAAAACGAGAACCGTATCTTTTCTCTTCTCGATTTTTAAATCGGAAGTCGATTGTAATCTCCCTTACTGTGTTCTCCTACAGATACCGATTGAAAAATGCCGCTTTTGAAACGCTAAACTGCTATCCTTCATCGTCGCCCTAATATCAAACATTTTTCGAGCGCTTTTCATTTTCTCTTATCCGTACGGTTCCAGGCCCTTTGTCAAACCTTTTGTCATGCGATAGTGTTGTGTTATGTGCGTCTTAGTTTTCGTGCTTCTCATCCACGTATCGTATCGCGTCCATTGCATTCGCGGTGGTATCAGCTGTTATAAGTTTCTGACGTTTAATACCCGGTTGTACGTTATATTTAAAATCGCGAAGGTAACCGTATATCTTTTTCTCCAACGTCACAGAATCACACATCTATCTTTAAGCTCGCGCGAGCATTGTATACCTGTGTGCATATATCTATGTGTGCGTTGCACTTGCTGGTTTACTTTTCGAGTGCGTCTCCTTGCGTTGGAGGTTTTAATGATGCGCACGGCGCTTTTATTGCTTTGCGTCTCATTAAAGGGTTTCTCGCTTTGAGACGTGCGATTATAATTGCATAAGCGCTGTTTAACACAGCGCGCATGGATTTGCATGAAGGCGTTTGCGGGCACAAACGAAATATTATGTCTATAATTGAGGTAAATATGTTTTTACGGTGTTATCTTATTTGATGTTTTAAGGACGTTTATGTTTATATTTAATTTTCTGAACGCTTGCCCAAAAATAAGCTTACGCAAATGCTGATAAAATAAATCGAAACATTGAAGAGACAGTGAGTGACTGCTGAAAATAGAACTTCTTAACAAGATTTGACGATTTCTTTGAAGTACGTGACGTTGAAATTCTTCGAGAATTGATTAAACTATCAAACTGGCAATAATACATTCGATTTTATTTTTTAATGAATTTCATCTCCATTGACCGTCTTTGAGCTGCATAAAACCTCACAGTTTCAAAAAATGTACTTCTATTATTATAGATACCTCATGCCTACTCATTTTTAGGATGATACATTCTGTAGATATCTTCTGGTTATAACTTCCCTGAAGAGTTTTTGCTCGCCCCAACCTTTACAGATTTTTCTAAAATCGGATTTTCTTCACTTCTCCGGCACCCTTCTAGTAATCGCTTCCCAGAAGACTTCTAATTTACCTCATTCCGTAACGACTTTTTTCAATGGTTAAACTTTTTCTACCCTTGTTTCACTTCTTACGCTCTAGAATGGCCCAACAATGATGATATTTGATTCGCGGCAACTATATTTTTATTCCAGCGCCTTCTGCCGTGTTGGAACCATTCATATACTATTTGATGGTTATCCAGTTACACAATATTTGGTCAATGCCATTCGATTTTTCCAATAGGGTAAATATTTCCAAGAAGCCGAATTCTTTTGGCTCGCTGTTCTGGTGCACGCACCAGGTTTGATCATCTTTTGGAGATTGAGATTTGCACCCTATGGTTTCTTGCCTGAGCATTCTGCCTGTGATCCTTTTTGTTGTATTCTCCACCAAAATGTGGACAGGAATGTGGTTTAGTATCACTTCAATAGTTGCCGTTGGGCAAGTTTTCATTGCCATTGTGTATACACAGGCTAAACTTTGCACTCTAGTGCAGCAACCAGCTTTATATTCTTGCCCCATAGTCAGTCTGTTACTGTGTATATCCAAGACAGTATTTTTTGCTTGCATTCTCGGTTGTTTTTTTTTTCTGAAAAGTCTCCGTATACCATTAGGAATCCTTCGTTTGCTTTATCTACGTCGTTTAGTTCTTCTAAGCACTTCTCTCATAGAAGCGATCACATCGTAACTCACTATACTTGTAGTTTGTTTGAGTATAGGATATTACTATGATTCATAAATATGTATTGAACTAAACACATGAATAACAAACGTTATCGATTAAAGCATTGCTATATTAAAGTTTTGCATATGTATTCTTATTCCAATCGTTTCCACTACTTTGGAGTTGTGGCATTTCTTTTTAATATTATGCTTTGAGGTGAACTGTTTCAGAGAATTAAGTTGTTTTTGTCACGTCGTTCTGCGACGTATCCTAGGTTTGTTTATTCCTACGAGTTTAAATGCTTCCTTCACACTCAGAAACGTTATTGTGTTGAATTAATAGAATGCTTTTTGTTGATTTTTTTTTAAATTATTATCACAAAAATTTGAATTAAATCAAAGCTATTTCTTGGGTTCTATAGAGGAAGAATTTAGCTTGAATCTATTTAGCATATCTATTATGTAGCAGTTTTCTCCCTATATAACACAGCAAACACGTTAAATACATGTATTACAGAAAAATTCCAAATTCTCCCATAGATGGCGCTTCTCGTATTTCATTCCAGTAACAGAACATATTTAGCAGAAGTAGCAAGGCAAATGCGATTATAAATTGTTAATCTGGTATATTTACAACAAGAACCGTGATCGTTGAAAGGGCGACTCCCATAACCGCATACTACCGCGGCGCTTTCTTGCGATTGGATAAAGTAAAATTTGGTTGACGCAACCAAATCGTTTTTTTTTTCTTCATGTGCATAGAGTTCTATCAACAAAATATATTTTTTCGTATGATACGTTTCAAAAGCTCGATTGACCCCTTGCTAGAGTTACCATAACAATATAAATTTGTTGTATTAATAACAAATACCTAACATTTTTTTTTTCGTTGCAACAAAAAATTTTGGTTCGCCATATACAATCAAACAGCATTGTTAAATTAATCAAATTTTAGTTAGCTCAATGCAGGTACTTTTCTGAGTGCACTGATCAGTCTGTGTGTGTCTTTTTCAGCGCATTCTTCACCACAATGCGGGCAGAAAAAAAGTTTCAAATCATTTTGAAAGCTGTCTCATTGCACCGGTTATGTATGCACCAGAGAGGGTAAACAACCTGAATCTAATGTATTTACCATAATGATCAGACGAATTCAAAATATGCTATAATTATTTATATTTGTGTAAATAGTCTTTAGTTTTTAATTCAATGTTAAAGTCTCTATAAATGTGTATTGTGTTTGTATATACGTTTATTGCGTTTCTTGAAAATATTTAAGTATCCCAGTTATTCGATAGTAAATTATTACGACTCCAATTTCGAAATAAAGCATAACATATTTCTCAACAACAGTTCATGAAGATTTTAAATATGGACATAAAAACATTTTACGTTCTATTCAGTCTAATTTTATTGAATGTGGGTTTATTCGTTTATTTTTCGCATAAAGACAACCCTCAATTCTACATATTAACTAGGTCAAAGAAAATAGACCATTTTTTATAGGAGCTTTTTATCATGCTACAGAATATGTGTCACGTATACATGCGTATACGTACTGTATTTGTTGTAATGTGCGAAGAAAGAAAATGAAATGAAAAAAAGCGATAAAATCTTATACATGAAGTGCTATAAAGATAACTCCATTATAAAATGAATGCGGATATCATGCTGTATTTTATTAGTTTTTTAAGTTTACATAGCACGCAGACCGTTGCCTGCATAGCTAGGCAAGGATGGGGCATGTCTGTTTGCAAGAACAATCAAGTGGCAGATATGCATGATTAGGATACAAAAATATTGTCCTTTATGTGGAAGGCAATCTTTTGGAATGAGATCAGATCATATAATTTGAACACATACCCTTTTAACAGAATTTTCGACGTTTCAAGACTGGTTTGAGAACGTTTTCGAGAACCGACCGACTGCAATAAAGTCACTGCGATTGGGTGCACGTTTCGAAGGAAGTCGAAGGAAACGAAAAAGCCATTAGTTAGCATTAAAAGAATGATCAGCTACGTATATAGGCCCAGAACACGTTCTCAAGGAGTTCCTAAAAACATAGCACAAAAACTGGTATGGAGTTGGATCAAAGAGAAACACAAATAACACTAGAATAATACGACCAGGCAAATTCTTGGAAAGACTTTTATTAAGGGGCCATCAAACAAAAAGAACTCCTGCAAGTCCTCCTAGACCTCCTAGCAAGTCTCCTAGCAGGATACTGCACACTGAAGAGACTCCTACAGAAAATTGGGATCATTCCTGGAGATACCAATTGCAGACTATTAATGGGATGACAGAGAACGCTTACCACATTCTGTGTACAAAAAGACAGACAATTTTTGGCAAGGCTATTGACATTGAGTCTCCCGAAAAATTGCAGTCTTTTGGTCTTTTTGTATTTAGTCTCCAATTTGTTTTACCCATTAAATTACACCAGCCACACGAGGAATCCTAATACCCTGCACTACTCTGTACAGGTCTCTAGTTGATTGATCGAAGTTATCCTTCATTTTTTTTTTCATTTTTAACCTGCCAAAAATTGCCTGTCTTCTAGCGAACAGAGCCTGACATTCACCCATAATGTGGTAATCGTTTCCTGTCTTCTCATTATACAGTGTGCAGTGTTGATCTCAATTTTCTGTAGGTGCTTTTTCGGTTTAGAGTGTCTTATCGTGAGTGTCTGTAGTTTTCAGCCTTCTCTTTTGGTGTTCCCTTGATAAAGGTCTTACCATGAATTTGTCTGGTTCTATTATAGCAGTATTCTTACCTTTTGGTTCTGGGCTTATATATGAATCCTATGATCTCCTTCTTGCTAACTCATCGGCTTTTTCATTTCCTTCGATTGCTAAATGTCCGGGTACCCACAGACCAAATTGTCTTTGTTGCAGTCTGTCAGGCTATTCAATATTCAAAAATAACTTGAGGTTCACTGGTGCCCTCAGTATCTCCTGGCTATCTGTCGCAATACAGATCCGCTTTTTTCATAAGCCTTCTGATTGATTTCAATTACACAATGCCGAATCTGCTAAATCGAACTATTCTCAAATATCCCTTCGATTATTTTTAATAAATCCATCTTTTCAATATATTTAACTCAATTTTCTTCTAACTGTTGATTGTTATACAGGGTGTTAGGTTAACATGCGGCAAAAATTCAAAGGGTTATTCCTTCGCTTATTCTAAGAATATTTTGTCCTATAATGATTTTTGAAAAACGCCTTTGTTTCGAAGATACAGGCCGAACAAAATTTACAAGAACCATATTCGATATTGGTTGAAATTATTAATGTAAATAAAAGTATGGTGTACGCCAATGAGTTTATCAAGTACAAAAAAAAATTGTTTACATTGCGTTATTTTTTCGATCTCCATCACATGGAACGGCTGATTTATCGAGTAGTGGATTTCATTTGAATACGTCTCATCGGTCGCATCTGTTTAGATTGAGTGACGTTTGACTGTTTGACGTGTCTTTAAGAGTTAGTGAAATCCTCTATCATGATGTATACAAACGCCGAGATAATTGGCATGCATTTCATGTATGGACTTGCTGATGGCAACTCATTAGAAGCTAGACGTTTGTACATTGAACAATTTCCTGCCCGTAATGTGCCCGACCGAAAAATCTTTGAAAACATTCATCGACGTCTTCGTGAAACAGGCTCAATGAAACGAAGTGGAAGGCCAGGAAGACCAATGACTGCTAGAATGGTACAATTCGAACAGAATGTGCTGGAGATGATGCAGGAAGATCCTGGTAGTTCTATGCGAAAAATTGCAAATACTTTGAATGTAAGTCATTGGAAACTTTGGAAAATTCTTAAGGGCAATTTGTTGTATCCATACCACATTTCCCCACGTATTGCATTATGTCAATGAATATTGCAAACATTAGTTCGCATCCCTCTAGTCCTGACACAGTTCAACATCAGTTCTCGTTGAATGTTTGCGTTTGAATTGTGGGTGACTATTTAAATGGACCGGTATTTCTACCAGAAAGACTTACTGGCGTGGTGTACCGCAACTTTTTGGAAGCTACGCTACCTGAGTTTCTGGAGGATACCATACGCGGCAACAATCGCAATGTGGTTCATGCACGATGGTACACCACCACATTTCAGTTTGGTTGCTCGTAATTTTTTAACAGCAACATACGGAGATCGCTAGATTGATCGAGGGGGGCCACACGTATAGCCTGCTCGATCCCCACACTTAAACCCGCTAGTTTATTTCTTCTAGGGATCTCTGAAGTCATTAGTTTACGCTACTCCAGTGGAGAATTTGGGCAATATGTGAAATCCGATAATTGCTGGGTGTAACTCAATTAGAAACGACCCAGTTGTGTTTGAAAGAGGTCGACAGTCAATGACGAGAAGATTGAATGCTTGTATCCAGGCTGGAGGAAACCATTTCGAACATTTATAGTAGATTGAACAATCTTACATGTACTTTTTGATAATACAATGTTGTTACTGTCGCAAATTTTGTTCGCCCTATATCTTCGAAACAAAGGGGTTTTTCAAAAATCATCATAGGACAAAATATTCTTAGAATAGGCCAAGGAATAACCTCTTGAATTTTTGCCACATGTTTACCCAACACCCTGTATATCAGATTGGTTTTGCGTTGTCCCTGTAAATGCCTTATCTCTATTATATTTATTTACTGCATTACAACTTTATTTCCCATTTCGTCGCAAGTGATTGTAATCCAAAAACAAACAAAATCGTCTATGTTTTGAGAACTGTCCTTTCTACGTTCTATCAGTTTAAATTTAGAGTAGACAAGCAAACATAGAAGGCATACTATATATACATCTACGTCAACTAATATGCAAGCAAAAAGCGGAGGGCGATAATTTTAACCCCGATAAATCCGTAACTCAAACAAGGCGTCGCGTTAGGATTCCAGCATAAACACGCCCAGAAGAGCGACGACCAAAACAAGTTGTCGTGCGCGTAGAGATGCCGAGCAACGGTGAAAACGTTTCTTTATGATTTATTGTCTTTGCGGTCGGACCCGATGCTATCTCCGCACTATCTCTGTGGCCGGGTTAACAGCTAGCGTGCGCCTCGCGTAACCCCGCTGACGTCGTACACCTGATAATTTTGCGACCCTGCTAGGCATCATCCCGAACACAGCAGCCATCGTATTAAGCTACGTTTCCAGATAAACTCTGGTTGATATTTATGTACATATTTGGGAAAGATTATATAAGAGATATAATATATTGCATATACGTTTTTTTTTTCTCCGACAACGTAATAATAACAAACGTATGTAGATATATTATAGGGTTTATTATAAGCTTGGTTTCGTTACGAATGAATTTAATACAACGGTATTACGTGCATATGCATAAAATTTCCATATAAATATAAATGTTATGTGTGAAAAGCAAAATACATATGCTTTATGCGTTGAAAAATTCTTACTACATCAACTTACATTTTGCCAAATGTATAGTGACCATTCAAATTTATCTCCTTATTCTGAAATGTAAATTCCTTTTTAAATGCTATTTACTACACTAATTTACGTTCGAGCCCATATTTACTGCTAGCTTTGGAAGCTTAAGTTACCCTACATTTGAAATTTTGAAGTATTTCATCATTTTTGACTCACCCTACGTTAATAGAAAAAAATGTTTAAATCAATGAAACTTTTTGTAAGCTGTTTTAGGTTTCATGGATTTTAGTTAGCACAACGCTTATCGCCTGTTGTTCATATGTAGTAAATATCACCTGACGTGTCACCAACTTCTATGATTAACATTTTGTATATAACTGTCACTTTACTAGCCTACTTTGTATAATTATATATACAGGGATGTCAAAAAAGTCCGGATACTATCCACAGGCACTTAGATGACTCGATCTACAGGCTGGCTGAAAAGTTCCCGTACTTTATTGTTTGCTCATTTTTTGGCGATGTTATTATCGCTATTTGTTTCCAACTAGCAATAATCGCACCTCGGATAAACCTCATTGGTTACGATATCGCCACTGCGCAAAGCATACAACGGTCTTCCAGGCATAGGTATCCGCCCTTGCAGCCTGTGCAGATATGATTGCAAAAGCGGGCTGCATGAGGAGGAAAATTAATATAATGACTGACAGCCAGGCTGCCATTAAGGCAGTCTCGAACCCAGTAACTAGGTCAAAACTAGTTAGAGACTGAAAACTATCCCTCAATACACTGGTACGAGACAACACGGTGTCTCTGATTTGGGTGCCGGGACATGAGGATATAAAGGGTAACGTAATAGCCGATGAACTAGCCAAGGAGAGCTCTAAGAGGCACTTCATGGGTCCAGAGCCCGTATGTGGGATCACTAAGGATTCCGCAAGAAGGGAGATCTGGACCTGGTTAGATAAAGAAAGTACAAAAAAATGGAGGTCGACTGTTAGTCAACTCCATACCAAAACGCTGATAGGGGATGGGGATGGTAGTTTCTCTGATAACCTACTCAGGCGCAGTAAGAAAGAAGTTAAGACCATTACTGGGTTGGTAACTGGACACTGTCCCCTGAAAAAGCATCTATACAACACAGGCCGAGTAAGCGAACCGTGGTGTAGAAGATGCGAACTACAGGAGGAAACGAGTTTACATGTAATCTGCACATGTGAGGAACTTAAGGTACTTAGGCAGAAGTACTTCGGGAGAGATCTATTGGAGCCCTCGAAGGTCCTCAAGTTTCCACTGGGCAAGATACTGGGCTTTATAGAGAACACCAAGCTGCTCGAGTGGAAATAAGAGAATCAATAGGGATGGTACAATGAGCACCTTGCTCAAGTGCCCGGACATCAAGTGCCCACCCTAACTTGAATGAATGAATGAATGAATATCGCTATTTGTTGTTTTTAATAATTTTATTGAATTCCGCGCTGAATTTTGATGTAGAAAATGTTCCAGTTATGTTTTTATTTTCAATTCTGTTAAACTTATGGATCGTAAAAATGCCCGTGTCGCTTGTTGCACGACTGGTTACAAGAAGCAAACCGTTTAGGATGCCGTAAAACGTTACAAGGAGACAGGAGGGACTGCGGACCGTCCTCGGAGCGGTCGTCCAACCTCTGCGACCACTCCCGAGAACATCAACAAGGTGCGATCCCGGATCCGACGCAATCCGGAGGTGTCAATGCGCAAAATGGCCTGAGAGCTCAACATCAACCGAGAACGCGTCCAAAACATGGTCAAGAAGAAGCTGAGACTTCGAAGCAACAAAATCGCCCGCGTGCACTTCCTCAATGATGCAAGAAATGCCGCCGAATGCTTCGGCTGGTCTCCGCTGGTGGCTTGTACAAGGTGCTCTTCACCGAGGAGAAGATTTTCATCCTTGAGCCGCTCTTAAATCGCCAGAATCGCCGGCAGCTACTCCAGAAGGGCCAGCATAAGATTGCGGCGGCGAAAACCATTGGACGCAGTCATTTTCCTGGGTCGCTTATGGTCTGGGCCGGGATCTGCGCCACCGGGAAGACGCCGCTGGGCTTCATCGAGCGAAACGTCAAGATCAACGCCGCCAGCTACCAAAAGAGGGTGCTTCGCGATGTACTGAAGCCGTGGGCAACGCCGCACTTTGGCCCAGCTGGATTCAAGCTTCAACAGGACTGGGCGCCGGCGCATTCCGCCAATTCGACAATCGCCGTCTCCGAAAAGCTGTTTCCTGGATTTTGGGGCAAGGATGTTTGGCCGCCGAACTGACCGGATCTCAACCCTATGAACTACTCCGCCTAGTCCATTCTGGAAGGAAAAGTGTCGGCTACTCGATACGCTGCTATCGATGCGCTCGAAGCGGCTCTGACGGGTAGAAGCCTGTGCGACCATAATTGCAAATTTCAAGAAGCAGGTCCGGAAGTGTATTAAAGCCCAAGGAAGCAATTTTGAGCATTTGTTGTCATTTTTTTGCTCATTATTATTGTTACGGTTCTATTTAATTATATAGTTGGTCTGGTTTAATTATATAGTTTAATTATAAAGACGGGAACTTTTCAGCCACCGTGTATAATTTCGAAATTTTGTGCACTAAAACTAGAACCTTTTCTGAATACTTGGTAACGTTTGGCATTTACATGAAACAAATTGTTTAGTTTATTAATCACATTTAGAGTTATATGTGAGAACTTAAATGTACTACTTAGCAATTTATTTTAATTAAGAACACACATCACTGAATGTATCGCTAGAGCTGGAATCTGTGAGCATGATAATTGCACTAATTTCAACTAAATGAATAGCGTTGGATTAATTTGTTTAGGGCTGTTCAGCTACTTATATTTTAGAAGGAATTCTACTCACTCCTCCTTATATCCTGGCATCAGTCAATTTATAAGTAAGATCGCAAACTTGACGATTAACTTTTGCAGGACATTTCTTTCAAAAGAGAAGGTAAGACAATCCAGAAAGAGCTGTTTCATTGTATGCTCTGTGATTTTGAAGCCTGTAGAATCTAATATCGTAACTACTAATTCACTTTTGTACTACTTGTGTAATTTGCTGCATTATTTTATTATACTTATATACATATATTTGTTTATTCTCATGATATTAATTAATTTTACTCTGCTCAATTACCCTGCTTATGTATGCACTTACCGACTGTAAATATAGCTCCGTATGCAAATAAAACTGCACTGTTAAAATACTGGACTTTTGGTTAATTAGTATACAACCTTACCTTACTCACATTATTTAGCGACATTATTAGCAAACATAAGCTTTTCACCACTTATCAAGCATGTGCTGTCAATTTTTTTAAAAAAAAATCCACAATTAAATATTTGCTAACTTATTTTTACAGTAGGTCTGGTTTTACAAAACAAAATTTATTTTAAAATTTTTAATGCCATTTTACAATATCTGTTGCTGTAAATTGCTCTGGCAAAATAGAAACAGCGTTACAGTTTTGACATAAATAAATTTTCGCTATGTAAATACCGTTTGGACTAGGCCGCCATGTTTTTTTTAATATCACTATAGATCTTAAATTACATATTAAGAAATTTTTGTATTATTATTTTTATTACCACTTTTTTTGTAAATTAGACAAAAATATTTCGTACAAAATTTTCCCAAAGTTTCTGTATGACAAAAAGAATAGAATATCTTGAATGACTTTAGTTAACAGCTGTTTTTAAATACTTTTTCCATATATGAAATAAGGGTGTTTTAAAAGTCGAAAAGGTATCCAGAGTTTCTGAAATCGTAAGACATATTTTCAATAGAAATTCAACACTACGTTGTATTAAATATAAAGGTAGGTACCTTTGAAAGGTTAGTTTAACAGAACGTAGTGTTGCACCAACATTTTATGGGTTGTATAAATCCAATTTATTGTTATTTATGTATATACAACCCAATTTTGTGTTGATTTAACATATTTTTTGTAGAGTTTGAAAGATAAAACTACAGAGAAACACCGTTGTCATAATTACAAAAGCAGTTTTGATGAATATTGTGCTTTAAAATAGTTAGCTGTGACAAAAAATAAGTTTATATCACTCTGTTGCTTTGCAGGAGTGAATATCCAATTTGTAGAGAGTACTTGGCTCAGCAGAAATTGTGATCTTAATATATAGAACTATAGCTACACAGAAACTTTTTTTTTCTCTTGCTGTACCTTATATAATCACTTATAAAAAGTTGACATATAGTTCTGGAAACAGAAAAATGCAACAAGAGAAAACAAAAAAAAAAAGGAAAAGCTTGGAATGAAAACAGAATAAAATAAACCGACAAGAAACAATATAGAAAAGAAATAAATATAGAAATATAAACATATTTGGATTTAATTTGTGTTGTAGTACAATAACATTGCAAATTATGTATATTCAGACATGTCAAGTACTATAAAATACATTTATTTTTACTTATTTTTAGAGTAACTCCGTTAAAATATGGAGAGATTTTAAAGATATGACGTAATATAAAAATGTAAACTTTTTTAATTCTAACGAATCAGTTGTCATAGGCTTTCATACGTGGAACACTGTGACATTAACAGTCGTAACAAACTAAATGTGCCAACCATTACCGCCCTTATAGTACTTCAACAGAAAATATTACTAACAATTACATTTATTTACATCTCTAAATATGTTATGTTAAAGGACACGCAGAAGCACACTGTAAGCACAGCCCATCGTCGATTAAACAAAGTACATGCTCACACACGCTCATCCGATACAGCACACTCATTTCATTTTCGTCATATGTAAGCGACAGTAAAACGGTAAAATGAACCTGTCTTTCCCGTCAGTCTACGCAGTAGGCCGAGTTCGCGAGAAACAACGATTTCAGAAACATCAACAGCAAAACACCTGGTACGCGCCCAGCGCCTCCGGCCGACCTTCGTCGAGAAGATCAGAAGCAGGAAAAATTAACATCACAAAGGGCCGGTTCCTGCTCGCTCCGTTTCTATTATTATCATCATCCTTCTTCTGAGGGGCTTCTGTTTACGTAAGAGAATGCGAAATTAAAGGGACCCGGAGAAGAGAGGCGGTCCGAGACGAGAGCACGGTGCCGAATTATTAACACAATTCTCTGCCGTCGACGGCGAAAAACGTAATGTTTGCACTTTGTTTCTCAATTGCATTTGCATAACAGTGCCGAGGTAACGACACCGAAAAAAATATCTACGCAAAAAGGAGGAGCCGGCCAGGCTGGAGAAATTGCCAAGAAATACGGAAGGATCCTACGAAGATTAACTGTTTGAAAGCTGAGTAAATACAATTCAATAATGTGAAACTTTCTCTAAAAACAAATTACTGAAAACTATAATACCCTGACCGAGGCATCAATTGCTATAGGAGGATTCACTAGTTATTTATTTACCCCGCGTCCGATTACAGCAAGATCTGTATTCCATGATGCCGGGCGTCAAGAACATAGCCAAACATGGCATTGTTACTACATAAGCCATCATACCTCAGCTTTTTTTCGAAAAAATAGTCACTCATGCAAACAGTAAGCAATTGATTAATGAGTTACCAGAACACGACTTCGGTCATGGACAAGAATTTTGTTGATTGATAATAGAATTTTATTTTTATTTTAAATTTTTTTCTTTTCCTCTTCTTTATATAGATAATTTAACTTAGTTAATATTTAATAATTCAGAATGTAAACATATTTCGTCCAAGTAGCATTAAATAGGTATATTTTAACATTTTTGATGGTCAGGTGTTTACATCTCCGAGTAGAGCCGGATGTTACAATCCCGCAAAAATTGTGTTCATGTCATATATTTCTCTATTACTAAGCTACGCGGAAATTTTTTTCTGTTGCTGTACTCTTTATGTCTCTGTTGTTTTTCTATTTGGGACTTCCATTTGTGGTCAGTGAAGAATGCTACCCATTGTAGATTCTACTGAAGTTATTGCATCAACTAGCTACTAGTTCTTATTAGGGATTTCCATTGATTGACTAATGCTATTTGTCGGAGCTGCAAAAGTCAAACTATTTTCGCCATAAACTTGTAAACCTTGATTTAATTCCTCATAGAAATATTCACTTTCTAATATTTCCATATGCATACTCGCAATTTTATACAATGAAAAATCTTCAGGTTATATGATTCTAATTTTTGTAAGATATTTTCAGTTAGAATTATTTATAGCGTCGTTTTTACTGACTTAAGCAAGTCTACTCTAAGAGAACTTTTAAAGATTTTCATTTTAAAGATTTACAAGATAAAACATAAGGTAATTAATTACTAGATACGTTATGAAATTGTTTCCAATGGTTTATTAAATTCTTCTAATACCCAATTAATTCTCTCCGCTCTTCAAGATATAATGAGCGTTGAATAAGTATATTTTTCTAATGTCTGATAATGAAAATACTTCTACTTATGCAACAATTTATTGTTTTGATTCTGACAATTAACTGTTCCATACATATTATTACCTGTTTGACATGTTTATATTTTAACTGAAAGCAATTAAATCAGGTATGGTAAGTAGAAATACGTAAATAAACAACACAAAACTTCTGATCATAAAAGAATAATATAATAGGTAGGTATTAAGTGCATAATAAATTAATAACCAAAAACATTTACCATTGTAATTAGCCAATAAGCCAGTCAGTTGCTAGTTATCAACACCAAACGTCAAGCAGCAGCTAAGACAGTTTATTTTAATTACATAACAAATTTGTGAGAAATACGTGGTGTTGTGGATAAAATATCCATTTCGACGATTTTCACTTAAATAACTCATGTTCTCTGTGTTGTGTTATGTTTTCGTCGATATAAAATCACAAAAATACCTGAATAATTTTGCGTTAGTTAAGTGAGGAAATGTAAACAAGTAACTCATGTATGTAGGTGCAGTTTAAAGACTAAATATACGCAAGTTCGAAGGAAATACGTTAATGTTTATATATATACATATATAATGCATACAAAATCCGTCCCCATCTACCTTCAAAGGTGTAGGGGTGTATTGCAGAAAACCCGCCATACAGCACGATCTTGAGCCATCCGCTTTGCTTCACACCAACTTATACTTCTCTCCTTTAAGATTTTAGCAACCTGCGCGTTCCATGTTTGAGCCGGTCTTCCTCTTGCGCGTTTCTTATCAATTCCAGCTGTCCATATGTGTTTTACTTTCCTACTATTGTCCATTCGTGAAATATGTCCAAACCACTGTAACTGTCTCCACTCAATTTTTTGTACCACTGGCACCATCTCAAACCGTTCCCGCAACAAGATGTTTCTAATTCTATCTCTACGAGACACTCCCGCGACCGCTTTCAGATATCGCATTTCACTCGCTTGTAATTTACTTCTTTGTGTCTCATTTAATGACCACGTTTCACATCCATATGTCAAGATAAGAACAAACACGGAGTTATAAATTTTCATTTTTTTTCTGATAGAACTTTTTTTGGGTGCATAATAGCATTTATTCACATTCATCATTCTGCTGTTAATTTCTTATTCTATTTCACCCATTGTGTTTATGATAGTTCCCAAGTATTTAAAGTTATCACTTTGTGTTAAGGTCACATCATCCACTTCTATGTTTATCATTTCTGGATTTCTTGAAATTGCCATTAGCTCTATTTTCTCCTCATTAATTCTTAATCCGAAGTTCTTAATTTCTCGATTCCATATTTTGATACCTTCCTGTAGGTCTGCTTTTATGTTAGCCAGGATAACGAGATCACCTGCATACATTAGTTCACTAATAACAATTAGTTTCTCTTCGTCATTTTTTTCACAATTTCACCCATTAGTGTGATGAACAAAGCTAAACTTAGAATACCACCCTGTTTAACGCCTCTAGTTGTTATAAATTCTTGAGAGGATATATTATTTATTCTTACAAAATTTCGTGTACAATCATAAATACTTTTGATTGCTTCCAGTAGTTTCTTTCCTATTCCTCTGTCTACGAGTATCTTCCATTTCTTCCTCGGGCTGCGGTATCAAAAGCTCTTTCTAGGTCTACAAAGCCCATACACACTTTGCTATTGTATGCTATAGCCTTTTCCACGATTTGCCTTAAACTAAGGATTAAATCGGTAGTTCCCCTATCAGGTCTAAAACCACTTTGATTGTCATCAAATGTTTCTTCTAAGTTTCTCCAAACTCGTTTTTCCGAAATTAAAAAAAAAATTACTGGCAGTATTGATTAAGGAGATCAGTCTATAATTTGTACACTTGGTTCTATCACGTTTCTTATATATAGCAGCATTGTGGCCACTGACCAGTCTCTGGGTATTTTATTCGTCTTCCATGCAGGTGTTATTATTTTGTGTAATATTTTGTTACCTGTATTACCCATATATTTTAGTAATTCAGACTTGATTTGGTCTTGATCGGCTGCTTTCCCGTTTTTGAGTTTCTTTATTGCTTCTTCCCCTTCTTCTATTGTTATTTCCCCCCTCTTCTGCGTTTTCTATTATGTCATAGTTATTTTCAGCTAGTACCTCGATAGTTTGCTCTTTCCTATTTAATGTTGTTTTAAAATATTGATACCATCTTTGTATTATCAATTCCTTCGTTGTAATTGTGTGTATATTTAGGTAGATAAGTATTCCTTATAAGAACTTAATGTATTTTTCATTTTAAAATGGCTTCTAAATTCGTCTTCATTAAATTTCTGGTGTCGGTACTATTTTAGTTAGCAATAAACAAATTACTGCAAGCTGAGCTAAACTAATTCAAAACTTTGTGAAATTAATAAAATTGGGGGGGAGGGAGTTAGTTGGCCTGAAATTGGCCCCACCATTCAATATTGTCAGGAGCCGCTGCTGCTTTAAAATCAATTAGGTTAAACATTTTGGAAAAGGAATAATTTGACGGGTTGCCAATCTATCAGAAGATTTAGCAATATGTACACCTTAAGTTGTGGTAAATTTGCACTCTGGTTTAGATAAAAATACATTACATTTTATTCAAAACGAATTATAAATTCAGCCATGACTTTAAGATTTTTATTGCTTGTTTTTTTTCCTTAATTTCTATTCATTGAATTCTCAATTCTTGCTCTGTGAATTTTTAATTTAACTCCATTCAAATTTTATGCTGAAAGAATCTTTCTCGTAAATTAATACTAAATAGAGAATCAATAAATATGCATGTAAAAACATTAAAAGAAGCAATATTGTTTAAATAAGGAATTGAACAAACACGACGTAATTAGAATTCCTTTCTAGCAACATTCAACCACTCCTCCTATCACAGCCGTATTGCAATAAACCAATGCGCAGTACTCAAAATCCACACTCCCCACCCATATTTGATTCAACCCGTCACGATAACTACGCCACGGAGGGCAAACATTCATTTGCATCGTATTGATTGATTCGACACGCGATACTCTTGACAATAGCTCGTTATCTCGCCGCCCTATATTATTTTATAACAAAGTACCAGTTAGGCGTTACGACGAGAGCGCGATATCGAATTCGGCGTCTTAATCCGCTCCCGAGGGATGACGTCGCCCTCAGGTAAAAAGGAATTAATCAAAGGTAAACTGAAACTCTTGGTACGGTCTTAAAATGCCGGTCCACACTAGAACGCGGCTCCACGCGGCACGTTTAGCCTCCTCTAATTAATAGCGGAAGCTGAAGATGGAGCCAACGAAAATTGGACACCTAGTTAGAGCGCTTATTAAAAATCTTAAGCTTCATGGGTAATTACTATCGGTTATGTTATAGCGATCGAGTGAATGAAATGCATGCGATAGTTGAATTACTTAAATGTATATAGTGCAGGCATTTGACCAATGACATGCAATAATATAAATACTTAATTAACTTAAATTTCACATTTAGATTATGTATATATGATACTACAAAATACGTATCCAGACCTGAAATCGTAGTTTTGCCGTTGCAGGTATACATTTGACGTATTTTCTATGCTGTAAATTATGAGATAAAGTATTGAAAGCTAAAATTAAGACGTTAAATAAACTGTATAAAAAATAAAAACCATAAATCAAGAAAGAAATGAAGCGGATTGAGAACGAACAAGGGTGGGTACCCTACGTCGACACAAAATAGTAACTCCACAAAATCTAACCAAAAAGAATTAAAAGTAATTAAGAAAAGAAAATAATTAAAATGTTCGAAATATAATTTAAAAGGTAATAGAAAATTTAAAAATATATCTATAAAAGTAAAAATTTAAAATACATAATAAATATGAACAGCTTATAACAATTAAATATTGATGTAATTAAACGGAGAGATTTTTTAAATAAAGGTCAGTAAAATAGGTTTGTTCATTTAGAAGTTATATACTGCTATTAATTTTGTGTTTTTCTGTTTCTAATATCTTTAACATATTCATGTTGAAAGCCTTTTCATATTTGCGTAAAATATTTGCCTTATTGTATTCTATTTGATGATGTTTTTAGTTTAGGTTGAAATGTATTTCGAGACTGTATATAACTTTATGTTCTTGTGTTCCTTTATACAGTTTGTTGGCGGCTTACCTATCGACTCTCTGTTTCAAAATTTATATAGTGTAATGAGGCTTGTAACTTATCACTGTACTTGTAATATCTATCATATACAGTATATCGCACTTTTCCAAATAAGAAAACACCATAACGAATAAAATTAACAATTAGCACGTAACAATTAAAAAAATATAAACAATCAAGAATACTGACAAATAAATGAAGCAAAAAAACTATAATTTACCAATGAAGCTCGAAAAAAATCAAGATGATTATACTTCTATTGACAATTCTATAAGTCATACTATTTGTTTCTATTTATCACGAAGGAGGCTTACCGCAATTTTTTTCTAGATACAAATACATCGTTGATAAAAAATTAAAACTTTTCATAACTTCATTGGTCCATTTGGTCCATTACGAAAAACATTTCTTTGATAGTTATCTAGCAAACAGGCAAGTCAATTGGTTTTCTATTGAATGTGCGTTAATCAACATGAAAAATACTACTAGTTTGCTAGTTTAACAAACATCGTAGCATCAATATTAACGGATATAGCAATATTCACCACTTTAAGTTGGATCAGCCTGTATATTACTGTGAGTATTATTTTATTAATTTGTTAAATAATTTGTAGATTCTACGCTGAGAAAAGGATTTCTTTGTCGTTAATAAATGCGCATCCAAATAAATTGTTCTTTGAAATAGTAAGATAACAATTAAGACGAATTTAAATTGAACAACAACCTTGGAAGTTGTTTGTGAATCATGTTAAATGCGCACAGTAGTTTTATATATTTTAAATGTTTTGTTAGTCGCTTTAAATTTTTGCAATTGCATTTTGACGTATCAAAGTTTGTCGGTGAAATTCATGTTTAATTAATTACACAATGATACATTTTCATTCATTTTTAATTATTAATATAACATAATTGAGTAATTGAAATGAATTTTTAGAAGTGATATCAAAAGGTAAATTTAAATCAAATTAAACAAACATTAAACAGGACCCCCTATACTATAAAAATGCTCATCAATACATTTACAGGTTCTTCACCTTCAACAGATTTGCCAATAAATTGCAAATTTTTTTCAACAATTACAAGATAAAACCTATTTCCAATTCCAAAAGCACAATTAATAATATGTTGTGCAACAACAAAGTAAATACAGATAATCTACAAAAGAACGGCGTATATAAATTTCAATGTGGGGATTGTGATGCTATATATATAGGGGAAACGGGTCGCAAATTAGAACAGAGAATAAAAGAACATAGAACACATGTTACATCAAATATTTTCCAACACAGAATCAACACGGGACATAAATGCATTGGTGTGGAGGATGTTTCCTTATTACGTGCTTGTGACAAAGGTATGAAGTTGAGATTGCTTGAAGCTTTAGAGATTGAGAAACATATGACGGACGACAACAAGAAATTACTTAATGAACAAATTAACTACCCCATAAAACCCATCTTTACGTTCCTAAATAACTAATTTCATTATAAAATTATATCCACCATATTTCTCAATTTAAATCTCTAACTCTAATGTATAATTCCATAAATTAAATATCATTATAATACCCCATTAATAATACCTCTTATTTTATTTTACATTTATTGTTTTTACATGTTGTTGTTCTCCATCATATGTAGCGCATTTTCGTGCCCTTGTATATGTTGTGTTTTTAGTTGTTATTTATATTTTATTTTCCCTTTTCTTACTACCTATAGGATGTGACTTAGATGCATTTGTACGCTAGAACCTTAATGTAAACACGTCTTCAGTCTCATTCCTCCGTCTCTTAGAAAACACTTTATTTTAGTACGCATTTAATATTATTATTAAACAGTATTTCAATATATTTTTTTTGTTTAATGTGTGTCTTGTATTTTAATCATTTAGTTTTATGGATTAATAAGTAATTAAGAAGTTACTTACGTGATAAGTAACTTCTTTATTTTATCTTTAATATACTTTACGCGGTTGACTTAAGAAAATTTAAATTTACCTTTTGATATCACTTCTAAAAATTAATTTCAATATTTTAACATAATTAATAATGTAATATTATGTGTAACAATAATTCTGAATATATACATGGTTTGTTAATTGTTAATTTTAGTCACAGATTGGCTCTGAAGATGGTAATATACCGAAACCGGTAAGCCGAAAATAAAAGGTTTTAGAATTGAGAAATAAACCACTGGAGTATTTTTACCTATTTTAGAGATAATAAATTAATATAGCTTAATAAAATTCCTTGGTTTGAAATAGTAAAAGAACATATTTGGTTGAATAATTCTACAATTCATACTCGAATAAATATTTATTTGATTAGAAAGTATTTGAAATTAATTTGAGGTTCACTAATTGCTGCCATTATAACGTGTAGAACATTATCATGTCACAATTGAAGTAATATAAAAAGCAACCTAAAAGGAAGTAAATGTTGTAATGTCGGGTCTCTCTCACTCAAACTGGACCGGTTGTTTTTTCTTTGCCTGTACTACTTCGTCTGTAAGTCTCGTACTGAGATAGTGTCTTTGATAAAATTCTACTTGACATACCTATATCCAAACAAACACTTTTTTTTGCTGTTAAGCTAATTTATTTGAATAAAATATATTATTTTAAAGGAATAGTTTATTGCTTCAAAGAAAGCAGTAACATCAACCTTAACCTACTATATTTAATTTAAATTATGTTAAATATTTTCTTTTTCAAAGTTTCTTTGCGAAAAATAATTTTTTTTCTCAGCGTAGCGTTTAAAAATCATTATAGTAAGGAAGAAAGAATTGAATATATTATTGTAATTAACTATAATTTGGTAAGGATTCACAAAATTGACCTTTAGCAAGTATTAAATATATAATTTAAAATAAAAATAATATTTTATTAAATAATTCAAAATAAATATGCTAAAACTTTCCAAGCAACTTCCTTCATCTTGCATTTATTCTACTGCATATGTAGGGGAAGGTGGGGCAAGATGGGAACATTAAGCTTTAGAACACTGCATCAAGATTGCAAATTGATTATACAAGTTCTAAGTACGCTTGTTGTAATCTTTAAACATTTATCTGCTGATGGATGAATTTACAATTTTTCGAAGGGTACTCTTGATGTTGTGAGAAATATCAATTTTGAAAGAAAAGTGTGTAAATACACCATCTTGCCCCACCATGGGGGCGAGATGGGGTTCCAGTTAAGAATGGGTCGTACCATAAATCTAGGTAATTATGTAAAAAAATAGATTCTTACAATATTCTTAAAAAATGCAGGAACAAAGCTTAAACTCTTTAGAGCGGAACTACTTAAAATTAAAAAAAACAATAACGATAAGAATATTAAACTTAATCTTCACAATTGAGACAATAGAAGACGAACTCATCCACGTTATTCGCACAGTCTCCACGGACTCAACCTCGCCATCCATGGCATTGTATCAATACTTCCCCTTACAATACTAACATTGAGCGTCATCTTCCTCAACAGAAGAACTTGATTATTTGACATTTTCTAAAAATCTATCTCTTTGCTTTCCTTACAAAATTCGGCTTCTCGATCTCTTCTGTTTTCTTCTTTGTCATTTTTTTTCCTTTAACTCTCCCTCAGCACTTCTAGTTGCCTTAGGGATTCTCCAGACTTCTATTTTCTTGTAGCAGATTTTTATATGTAGTGCTTGTAAGGATTGTTGTCTTTCCGTTGTTACGCTTTGATTGAACCTGTACTTTATTCCTAGCATGAGAAATAGGCATTATGTCTTCGAGAAAGCATAATGGCATATACCGGCATAACGGACCAGACTGAAGAGTGAGATAGTGATGTCCCCATGTTGCCCCATACCAATAGCCCTATCTTGCCTCTTTGGGACATTTTCTGGTTATGTTATAATAACATTTTAAACATTTGAAATAAACAAATAACGCACTATAGAAAATACATGTCAATTAATAAGCACAAAAAAGTGTAGTTGTAAATAATTTACTTATGCTTCCGATACTGGCCGCTGAACTCACCATCAAAATAATAACGAAATTCTGGAAATTTCAAAGTTCACGCACAAACAGCAATAACTTTGTTATTACGACTAGTAAAGTTTCCTACATTACAACAAACATAAAACAGTATTTGTCAATATTATTATTATTGACATATGCTTGCTGCCGTTTTGCAGATAAGACGATGTCCCCATCATGCCTCGTGGCCCCATCTTGCCCCACCCTCCCTATATGTCTACGTTGTACTATACAAATTTGTAGTTTCCTGAAAGGAATATTTAATATTCTCGATAATTTAAAATATAACTCTGTTTAGTGTAGAATAGTTAAGAGGAATCTAATCGTTTCGCGTTGGTTGCTCGAACGAGGTTATTGAATTATAAATTACGATCGTTTACTACAATTGCCATAAATTACGGCAAGTTAACCATCTGGTAGTAACAAAATTTTAAACCCGGCGAACCGTTACGCGTAGCAATTTAAACGAGACAACGTCGATCTTTATTATTCAGAAACACGCCGATTTCGTTAACAGGAAATCAATTTACGTGTACGGCGATTAATCAAAGCGTATAATTATACCTCGCATCCTAGAGGGATATCACATCGCGCCCGATGCACAGAGATGAGACGTTGCGTAACCGTGAGAGAGCGGTTATTAAGCAATACAATAAAATTATACCGTCCCCATTCCGAGGCGGACGGATGGATGTTCGCGTCCAATAACGGCGGTCGGTGTCGGGGGGCCCACGAAGACGATCGAAACGGAGATATGTAGTCAACGAACCCTTCCCCGTCCCCGACGTTCTACGTGCAGTTATCCGACGTCGGATCGATAAGCATGAAGAAGAAAACAGAGGTCAAAATCTCCAGCCGTCGTCGTCGTCATCCTAGTCGTCTTCAGTCGCAGCCGTATCGGGTCTGTGGAATCCAATAACTGCGACGTATGTAGTACGTATCGCGGACCCCTTTATTAATGCGATTCCCGTCGCCCGATGTGTCCCATATTAGACGGTCACCGAACGTTCGCCAGAGCTTCCACGCATTGCACCGAACTCCCCTGCCATGGGGTAAATGTCCCGCACTCGAGGGCATCTACTTCATACCAACTCACTATGAAGACTCGTCGTTCCAAACTTTTTTTTCGGTTGTTGTCCAAACACGCGAGAGTGATAATTTAGACCCCGAAAACATTACAATATGGTTTCGTGTGCTTTTAGTTTTTTAGGTGACTGTACATTCTTCACTAATTCAAGATTTTCTATAGATAAATATTTGCCCACAAAAAATCATTTCAAAAATGTATACATACTGCTGTGTACTGACTGAATTAAAAATGCAAAATGAAACTAACAAGGAAAAAGAAAATTAATTTAGCTAGCTCAAACGGAAAAATTTTAAAAGGGCGCAAAAGAACTATTAACCTCAGAGATACACGCGCGAATTAAAACTTGAATCTAACCACGAAAAGTAAATTGTGAGTAAAAGAAATATGATTTTTTTAAATACCCCAAAAATTGAAAAGATTTAATTAAAAAAATAAAAGAACAGAATGTTTAACCCAACGAAGCTAATTAACAACCAAAATTTATTTTTTTAAATGGGTTAAATTACAAGGTGGCAGAAAAAAGCCGTTAACTGAAGGTTCTGGCCAAAAATAAAAAATAAATAAAATAAAATAAAAAATTGATTCTAAATTACAATAGGACAATGCTATTTCCTAAACAAAGCAAAAGATTAGTTTGTTCAGGAAGATAATCCTAAATATACCAATTCAATCCACGTGGTTTCAAATTAAAACAAAATAAATTCGTGGACAAACACTAGAAATTTACAAAAATGAAAACAGAACAGGAAAGCAAGAACAATGCTTCTACTCACCGAACCGAGGGGATTGATAAAATAAAAACGAATCAGCAAAATATAAAAACGGAAAAAATTAACTCTTTAAACTATAATGAGAAAAATTAAACTGAAAATATATCTTCCCGAATAAAAATAATGAAAGATCTTATATCTATAATATGCACACATCAATATAATAACAATTATTATTGTGCGAATTCCTTGATGGACAAAATGTCCACAGAAATCAAATCTCAAAATCTCAAGAATTACAAAATGGCAGCAAAGATTTAAAAATACATCTACTCACGTTAAAGTCAACCAAGGAACTGCCTGACAAAATTCTACAGCGCAGTCGTAACAATACAAACAACGCACAAATCACCGACAAAATCTAATAGAAAAAGCATTAAATAGAACTAGACATCTAAATGAATGAAATTAATTAAAAAAAACTTAACACTTAATTAAATAAATCAAACAATTAACTCTTTAACTAAATTTAAAACAAACTAAACATAATTGGGAAAATTTCTCGGTAAATGGCTGAAACGGAGTAAACAAAACAAAATCTAAGCAACTTAAAATACACACAGCGATAACGCGGGTAAACTAAATTACAGCAATACATATTATGAAGATTAATGTAGATAAATTAAATATTCGTCAAGTGAGTAAACCCAATACCCAAACAGCTCAGATTTAAATGTTTTTAATGTTTGTAGTTCCATCGGACGACCAGTAAAAAGGCGTAAAAAGTCCTACGGAGATCGGAGATCCGTTGGTGATTTCCAACCGATTTAGGAGCAATCTACTTTATGACAAAAATACTCCAAACTGTGGCACTGGTAATACTGCAAACTTCTCCTAGACCCTTCATCACAAACTGCACTAAACTGGACGTACGTTTCAATAGCAAAGCTATCATCATCAGCAGAAACACTGAACTGCAGTGTTCAACAGTTCAGTGTTTCTGCTGATGATGATAGCTTTGCTATTGAAACGTACTGCTGTGTATTAACTGAAATAAATAAAAAAATGCTAAAATGATTTTAAAATGTAAAAAAAAACATTAGCTAGCTCAAACGAAAAGATTTTTAATAAAACAAAAAAAAAACAATGCTATTTCCTATGCAAAGCAAAAAAAAGGTTTTATTTGTTCAGGAAGATTATTCAATATACAATACCTTTGAATTTCTATCCACGTGGTTCACAAATTAAAATAATCTAAGCGTGGACAAATGCTAGAAAATTACAAAAAATACAAAAGCTAAATGAAAGAACAATGCTTCTACTCACCCAAACGAGGTGATAGAAAAATAAAAATGATACAGCAAAATAGATTAACAGAAAAATTAACTCTTTTAAAGATAAATGAGAGAAAAACTAAAATAAATCTTCTTAAACAAAAAAATAATAATTGATCTTATATCTACAAAATGTACACTTTAATACATCAACAATTATTACAATAAAAATTGCTTGATTCACTATAATTAAAGAAGAATATCAAATTAAATTTTTCAGTACAAAATGAATAACAAAATGGCGACAATGATTTAAGAAATACATCTACTCACATCAATAGTCGAACAAGGAAGTCCTTAACAAAATCCTACAATTGTTTTTCTTACAAAAATCCCTCTCTCAAAATTCGTACAACGCAGACGTAGAACATTACAATGACAATACTAAATAGAATACGCATTAAATCAGCACAAGCGAACAATAGACATTTGAATGACTGGATTAATTAAAAAACCAATCTTAACACTACATAAATACGTATAATCATACAATAAACTCTTAAACTAAAATTATTCAAAACAAAACAAAATTATGAATATTCTCGGTAAATTGAAAATCAGCTGTACAGACAAATAAATCACAACAACCATAATATACAACTTAAAACACATCTCAGTGATAAAAGGGTTGTATGGGTCACGGAGTCCACAGTAGTACGTCACTTTAATCTAACTAACTGCATAACTACTACTTGGCGTGTGGGTTATTTTCATCTGTTAGGAGACCTCCTACGATCCAAAAATAATTTCTACTGACGTGTAGTAGTTCTTCGGCCTTCCTTTTGATTGTCCCCTTAATAAAAGTCTTACCATGCGTTTCTAAACTTAGCTTCTTACTTGTTGTCGCGTTGTGTTTTAGTCACTCTTAGAGCAGGTTCTAGATCTACAGGTGAAGCAGATGACCCTTTTCTCTCATCGGCTTTTTCGTTTCCTTTCATCGCTGAAAGTCCGGGCTGTCTTATCTTACGATTAGGTATAACAGCAAAGTTTCCTATTCACATACTAGGAAATACGTTACATACAATATATATTACAGAAATTCTTGTAAGGATGGCACTTCCTCCTATTTCCACCAAACAGTAATTCATATTCAACATAAACAGTACAGTAGGACTTTCTTGTTCGACTATTGATGTGAGTAGATGTATTTCTTAAATCATTGTCGCCATTTTGTTATTCATTTTGTATTGAAAAATTTAATTTGATATTCTTCTTTAATTATAGTCAATCAAGCAATTTTTATTGTAATAATTGTTGATGTATTAAAGTGTACATTTTGTAGATATAAGATCAATTATTATTTTTTTGTTTAGGAGGATTTATTTTAGTTTTTCTCTCATTTATCTATTAAAGAGTTAATTTTTCTGTTAATCTATTTTGCTGTATCATTTTTATTTTTCTATCACCTCGTTTGAATGAGTAGAAGCATTGTTCCTTTCATTTAACCTTTTCATTTTTTGTAATTTTCTAGCATTTGTCCACGCTTAGATTATTTTAATTTGTGAAACCACGTGGATAGAAATTCAAAGGTGTTGTATATTGAATAATCTTCCTGAACAAATAAAACCTTTCTTTTTTACTTTGCTTAGAAAATAGCATTGTCCTATTTTAAATTAGAGTCAAGTGCAGTTTTTATTTTAGGCCAGAACCTTCAGTTCAAGGTTTTTTTTAGCATCACTGGGTTAAAAAATCTGTTCTTTTATTTTATATTAAACCTTTACAATTTTTCTTGTAATTAAGAAAGTCTGATTTCATTTACTCACAATTTAGTTTTCGTGGTTAAATTAATTAAATAATAATAATTAATTAAATTAAAGTTTAAATTCGCGAGGGTAACTCTGAGATTAATAGTTCTTTTGTTTTATTTAAAAATCTTTTCCGTTGAGCTAGCTAATATTTTATTTTCTTTTTCATTTTAAATTCATTTTGCATTTTTTATTTAATTCAATTAATACACAGCAATACGTGCCATTATGGGGCGAGAATTAAGTTTCGGCATTTCGGGCATTTGTATTAGAGCTTTCGCCAAGAGAAGTATTAAGAAAATCTTACTTGAACAAAAAAAATAATACGCCAGCGTAGCAGTCAGTAGTTTGGATTGGCACTATTGCACTTTGACAACTCAACCTTAGGTCTATGTCAAAGTAGATTTTTTGATCGGCAATGAAAACTAAAATTCACTTCTCAGACTATTAAATTGATCTATAAATAAACTTTCGTAAACAATTCAAAATTTTATTTTCTTAAATTTCATATGGTTCGGTCCTTACTATCATCTTCAGATCTATGTCAGATTCGGGTTACTTATCGGTGATGCATAGTTAACACTAAACTTTTAATCATCACTGATAAGGATCCAAATCTGTCGTAGATCTGAAGATGACCCGTAAGGATCGAAACATTTAACCAGAAATTTAGTAAAATAAAATTCTGAACGGTTTAATTATACACCAAGTTAATAATTAACACCGTTCTCTTTTAATTATAATGCACTTCTCAGACTATGCTCATGCTTTAATGGTTTCCTTTTTTCATTCTATTCAGGTGAATGTACAGCATGCCTCTGTATGAGTAAATATACACACAAACAAGAGAAAAACAGCATTCTTCTCCAACCCACGCACATCTAGCAATCCACCAATAACAACCGAAAACGATGCCCCCGGCCTTTCCGTACCCCAGGACCGTGTGGGTCGTATCAAGTAAATAAATTTGAATCCGGTCCCATTCAACCCCATAGCCGATCCGGGTATTTATTTACACGCTCGACTCTACGGCCAATGCAATAGGACCTACCGGCGTCGGCTGCGCTCTCCGACGAACGTTGCGCACGAATATATGCGATATTTGTCCACGTACTTCATTGTATTTTATTATTTCGAGTTCTACGCGTCGAGACGTTATACGTAAAGCGAGAAAGTGGAATCGAGGGCGTGGAAAAAACACCCAACCGCTCGATCGAAACCGGGATCACGGCGGACGTTCCTGTCGCCTATCGCGTTCGAATCACGTTCTATTTCGCCACGAGAATAACGAATATAGAAAAGAGAGACGACGGGAAACATCGAGAAACTAGAGAAAGAAGAAGAGCGTAGAGAGAAAACAAACGGTGAACGGTAGTTTTGAGGCTCTATGACGATTTATTTTCGAGAGGCCGAATGATATTGGTGTGTGTATTGCAAATAACCCAATCCCTATTCGGTATATCGAAAAGTCAAAGCTGTAGTTCTTATTATAGGTGTTGAAGGTCAAAAAAAAAAAACGCAGACATAAAGCGATACAATGGAATATGCAATTACTACACCAGATGCAATAAAAAAATGTTTATATCCTTATATCCTACTATGATTAATCGAAATCGTGTGTAGTGAATGCATACATAATGATATATAGTCTGCCCATAGACATAACGATTTGACTTATTCACTAGCACTCGAACTTCAGAAAAGAAATGTTTACTCAATCATTATTCTAAACGTCTACTATAAAAACATTTATGTTCGATTTTAAAATGTATTGATATGCATACATATGCATGTACTTGCATTTTTAAGGTTAATACATGTTTTGCATTAAATTTAACTTAAATACTATTATTAGTGCATCCCTAGTTGTAATTATACCTTGTCGGTACTCGTCTACCAACCTATCTGTTCTACTTAACGAGATAATGATAATTTTTACAAGACTACGACTAATGTAGATATTTCACATCAAAGCACCTCAATGCTTATTTTTGGAAAACTTCAATTTAAAACAAAAAACACATGCAAATGTCAAATATCTATAACGGTATTGAAAGTAAATTACATTGCTATCTATAAAAAAAATTGAAAATAAAGGCAAAGTTAAATTAAATACTCGAAAGTTCCTCCATTGCATTCCACACATTTTTGATATCGCTTAATGAATCCTCCAGCGGTCGCGTTTCGTAATGTTTCTGGCGCTATACTGGCACAAGCGATTTTAATACGCTCTCTTAAATCATTGACATCCCTTAATGGAGTATTGTAAACTACATTTTTTTAAATGTCCCCAAAGAAACTAGTCTAGAGTACCATTGATGGTACTTATCCACCGCCTTGGGAATATCTTGTTCCGATGATCGCTTACCAGGTGACTATTATGGGCAAGAGCGCCATCTTGTTGAAAATACATCATTTACACTCCACACTTACACTCCATCTTCTTTGAAAATTAGTTTCTCTTATCCAGTGTGGATTTTCAGACGACCAATAATATGGCGGTTGACGATACCGTTGTTTGAAAAATTACTCTCGTCAGGCCACAAAATAAAAGACGGAAAATTTGGAATTTGTGTATAAAGTCCAATAATATCTTCAATTATAAAATGTAGTCTGCGAATCTCGTCACCATCATAAAGCCCTTGTACCAGATGAACTTTTGAATTTTTTGTGTATCGAACCAATCCATATAGCACAGTCTCGAGCAATAGATCGGTCGGATGTGTACGAATTGTAGGCAATATTTGTTAGTACACCTGTTTTGTTGTCTTCATTTGTTGCTGTTTTCTTTCGAACATCGCATTTGTCATTTGGAAAATGACCAATATTTTTTAAAGTGATAGCCACACGAATAAATGTGTTTTTTGCCAGGATGCCGTCGTTGAGGAAATCTATTGGCATATAATGCCTGTGCCGTTCTTGCATTTTGACCACATTCTTCATAAATTACTATCATATCGTAATATTTCTCATTTGGAAATTGCTATACCTAACTGTCACTAAAACGTAAACTATATTCAAACTTCAGCATGCTTTGATGTATTTTGTTTCCAAATATATCATTTAAATTTTATGAAAGTTTCTGAAGTTTTTTTAAGAAATACATATTATATAGTACTCTACTGTTTAGGTATTAACTTTACCAAGTACCATTTCTTATCACTGACTGGATACAATATTTATTAATTTATGCACATCAAGCCAAAATAGCCATAGTCATAGCCTTGTAAAAATTATCATTATCCCGAAAAGTACAACAAATAGGTTGGTAGTAGACATATAAAAAGTTGTCACAAATCTGTCACAGACTCGAAAAATCGAATAAGAAGTACGGGATTCCATTTAAGAAAATTAAGGAATATAGCGCCCCCTGTCGGTGATGCATTTAATCTTAAAAATAACTTTCACGTAATGTGGGCCCCTACCCATGATTTATTGCATAATTTTCAGAATTTTAAAATTTGCTTTAGTTCCCGAGATATAGCGCTGTCCATTCCTCGCTGAACAGCCTAAACTTATTATATTTACAGTATTTTATTTTCTAACCGGTGATAGACTCAAATACATAAAAACATGCTAAACTAAAAAGAAAAACACTAAAATATTACTTTAATATTAAAATTAGCAAAATATAAATCAAATAAAGGAAATATGAATTGCATAACCAAATGAAACGTTTTTCTCCTCTAAATGCCTTCTCTTTCGTCAGGTATTCATCCCGTAGTACTAACTGCAGTCTTTCTAATTCCGTAATTGTTCGCGGTTTATCAGCTATACGATATTTAGAGCCGTTTTCCTTTATAGCGCGCAACAACGTAGTGGAAACATTTCCTAGAACCCTTCTCACACTATCAAAATTACACTTACTAATTTTCTTCGATTGTTCCTTGTCATTCCTTGTTTTCCTTTTAAATACACCATTCTGAACCATTGTTTGGACTGTTCCATTAGATACTCTCGTTGATTTCGATTTTCTAACAATTGCCCCTATTTTAGTCTCGTAATTCTCACTCTTCAAATTATTGTATACATTCAGGATTATCTGTTATGTTTCAATGCTCCGATGATTTCTTGCACTATCAACATCATCTACAAGTTTTATTGTATTTATCTAGAATTTTCTACCTTTATTTAAATTGTAGTTTCGATTTTTCCAGAATCATTTTATATCCTAAATTCGAAGTGCTTACATATATTTTAAATAATTTTAAAGTGTTGTTCGTTCAGGCTTATGTGTTTTATTCTTTATTTAATGTCTATTTTTTACAAGTTTTACATAAATTCGATTATCTACTTTGCACTCTCTAATTTTATTTTAATTTATCTAGTATATCTTATTTTTTTTACCATTTTACTCTATCCCCTGATTTAAAGCATTTTGCGCACTCTCTTATATGATACTTCTGTAGCTGGCCTTTGATTTTCTTTTCCCCATATTAACAACTCACATAGAGTCAAATATGGATTTTATTATTTGATAAGAATTTAATTTAACCTTTTTTTAATTGGAATAGAGTGGATGAATGAGCATTTAATCGACTTTATGTTGATACACTATTCTAATATGCTAATGGGATGTTTATGATGTATTTGCAACACATTTATGAAGTCTAAATTTTATCTGTCCAGGAAAGAAACGCGATACACCTAAACACGTAACAGAAAAAAAATGGTAACGGCAGTCATAAAGTTCATTAAAGCCGACATACGTGCAAATAATGAATACACTCGTCTAAGTTTACCTCAAATATGCACGTCGTATTTGCAATTATCGTAAAACGAGAACACAAAATGGTGCATTCTCAAACAAGAAGTGACTTATCAATTTCAACACACCTCGAGGCATTGGGCAAATTTATTCTTCTCCACAAAAGCTTGCTAATTAATAAGATCACGTATCTCAACCATTCCGTGCATTTATCGAAATACAGTGGAACCAAGTTAAAACGGTCGCAATTAGTGTTATCACGCGCATTGCCTTATCGCTTCCATCAGAATAGCACTAACGACTCTCGCGCATGTAAGTATTTGTGTTTACTGCTATCACGCGTTCAGTTACTATGCTCACCTTCCACTTTAATGGATGAAGATGCAACGGCACCAGCACAATCGCAACAGACTTCATACTAAATACATAATTGCAACATGCCCACAAACAATAAAGGTTTAGGGACACTCAATATTTAACTGTCACTAGGAAATTTATCGGTAACGTTACAAGTCATAGCGAAAATGATGTTTTGTTTGTCCTATCAGGCGATAGGGTTAATAATGGGTCACGGTAATTTTAAATTATATTTAGGTAGAATTAAGAGGGTTAATGATTCGCATTGTGAATGTGGTGGAGCAGATACAGTGTGGCATGTTTTATTTGAATAAATGAAGTAAAATAAAAGAATATGTTTCAGGTAATAATATGGATGTAGCATAAAATTGAAATCCTTATCCGAATATAAACCAACAAAAAAAAGAAAAGTTATTTCCTCGAAATATTAATTTGTTGCTGAATGAAAATAAACAAAACATCATTATCAACATTAGGGATGGACTGAAAGCAGAAGTAAAATGGAATAAAATGTAGTCCGCTTAATGGAAACAAGAGTTTTCGGTTTATCTCGGTTTTGTACTCGGCGTGTTGATACTACCGCAATATATTCTGATCTTAATGAGTTAGACGATAACAAAGAAAATTCTGTCCTCCAATTGAAAACAAAATGAGAAATACATCACGTTATGAAGTTCAGTGTAAGGTTAAAATTTTTCAAATACAATATGAATACAAACGCTTTGTAAATGATCTCTTTTAACAAGGGCTGTCAACACAAACCACCCTTGAAGAATATTTTAACAATAATTTAATTTCAAATAGTATATGTTGTTAATTTCCATTTTAATTTTACTAAAGTCTTCAAACTTACATGTTCCCTGCATTCTGCAAGATAAGCCTTCACCTTATAAAAAGCTTGAAGATGGTTTAGTTTAACTAACCGAAACAAGTAGCTTTGAAAATTTTGATAAAACTAGAATAGAATAAATAGCACATACTGCTTAATATTTATCATTTATACATATACTTATCCATTCCTGTAGAAAATATGAATAATCTTAATTTTTATTTTGTATATAGCATTTTTTTTTCATTTTTGAGCAACAATCAAAAAAATTATTTTTAGTTGTACCTACTTGTTTGCTTTAAAGAATAAGAATACGTATATTCTGGATTTTATTTTCTATTACCGCATACAGTTGTCATTCAGTAATTGTGATCAACAACTTTCTGTTCCAAAATTACAACAATTGGCATACTTTTTATGTAAATAAAAATATCGGCGTTATTTTCAATTTTCCCGCGGAAATTTACAAATTTGCAGTTTAGACGCTTTGGTAATTGCTAATTCCCTGCTTGTTGCACGTACGAAGGATATAAAGCTTTATACTCACGATAATCGGTCGTACAGCTACCCATTGAATTGTTTATTCGTGATCGCAAAAGCGATATATCGTACCTGTAACAAAAGAAATTCCATTAGGTTTCGCAGAAAAGAAATTGGGACAGATAAACAATAGCCGTGTCGCGAAAACACAATAGCCATATAGCTTAACTTAATTTGTAAAACATGCCGCAGCCAGCAGTGGTGGAAGTACGTGCCCACTTCTTAAATTAACTTTTGTGCAACGATAAATACAAGCACGTTTCAATGATGAAATAACAGAAAACCTGAAAACCTACATTACCACTGTTGTAAACGCAGGAAATTCCACTAAAACGGATGATAATCAATACAAATCCATTAGTTTGTTAACTTTGGTTAGAAAAAACACGCATATTTTAAAAAGAATGTCAAACACTGATAATAATGATAAAAAACATAGTCCACAAATATTTCTAAACGGTATCGTCTACGCGATACTAATGATTTCCTGCTACAGCGGAAATACCGTCAACTACAATATTTAGATGTATGTATATCTATATACTATGCATGGGTTCTTTATCTGTTATGCGACAAAAAAAAACATGTATAATAAACTGAACAAGGCCTACAAATGTTGTTAACCTCAAGTCAATCCATTGTGTCTACATATTTAAACAAATTAGTTAATATTCTAGGCATCTCCTATACGCTTTTGTTTAAAAAATTACTTCATGGAAATATCAAATAGTTCATTGCTCAAACATAAAAGTTCCTACTATTTACAAGTTTGTTTACGAAAATCTGGTTAGAGATATATTACGTAATGATTTAGTGCATGGTCATGGAATTTAAGTGGAATGTAAAATTTCGCTTTAAAAATTGTTTCACATTTCAAATAGAGTAGATCAAACAAAATACATAGTGCGGTAACAACTAACCGAGAGATCGCGTTTCATAGCCTTTTCGGTGTAGCAACTCCCAGAATAGTTCTAACATAAAGTCAATCACCTCACGGTGCAGGGTTTTTATAGTCTTTTACAATGTATCAAAGTATTTCAGCAGAGCTTCGTGAAGAAATAGCAATTGTGTCAAAAAGATAAGGATGCTGGTCCTTGTTAACAGTTATGTACAAAAGAATAAAGATTATTTTTAAGATTTTGATGTACTGGCATTAAAGGGAAAGGAGTGCGGTAACTTTAAAGTGATAGCGAAATCTTTCTTTCAAAAAATAGGGGTGATGAAAATATGTTTAGCTCAATTTTTCATTTTAAAATCTGTATTTCAACCATTAAATCAGAAAATAACCATATACCCAAAACCTCAACCAAAGAGAAATAAATGCTCTTATCTAAACGAAAATATTTACAAATTACATACAAAATGAAAGCATTTATTCAAATTTATTTCCCACATAGTTACAATGATTTCTAGTAAATCATATGATGCATCCACTGGTGTTCTGTATTCCACACATTTTAAACAACCACCTTATAGAATAACATCTAGAGGGAAGAGATTTGATAAAGGTGCTGGGGGATTTCTAGGAACTCCTGTAACACATCGGATATATATGAATCGTTGCTACATGCTATTAGATAGTAGCATTAGACGTATAAAATAACATTAGAATAGATACAGCTATTGTTTTATTTGCTTTCAGTTCAATACGTTGGTTCTTGCTTCCGCTGTTGGAAGACATAGCTTCATAAAGTGCGAAGAATTAAGGAACTACCTGGAGATGGTGCAGCTATCAAACCTAAAAGAGGCTGCCTCTTCCACACCCAGAATGATAATAACCATAATTTGCTGACTATAAGTAACAAGGCCTGGAGCTGTTTTCCAGGCTCTGTTCCCAGAGTAAGGTATTCCGTAGTTTCTCTGTAGTGTTGTGATGAACGTAGCTTTCATTCATATATATAGCTGTGCGTGAATATTGCAATGTGAAGCGAACGAATGAAGTGAAACCTATTCAAAGTTGCCTTCACGGCGTGAACGTATAGCGCAGGTGACGATGCCTTCACCGTCATTCGTGGTAGATATTAGGTAGTGCGTGCGCAATGCATATAGTCACTTGAGAATAAGTCTCGCTTCATTCTTTCGTCGGTTCACACTGCATATTCACGCGTAAAGGCAATATGAGAAATTTGCTTCATGCACAACGCTTCATTCACTCAGGTAAAGAATGAAATATACGTCTTGAAGTCCTGCTATGATACGAAGGATCTGCGGTGAATAACGGCGAAAGCTTCGTTCGCAACGCTATTTCTCTGGAAGATAGTTTAAGTCGCTCCACGGGCGCAGAAATAATAACAACTAATAGCTGACCGGTTTATTATATTTTTGCTATTACTATTAATACGTATAGGGAAATCATTCTATATTAGGGGATTCTGACTCCAGACAACCTAACAAAAACCGTGCGAATGAGGGAGGATTACATTTAGTTTAATCATTAAATACCAACCTTTTCACACTCATAACTAGCGATGTGCTTAACGAGCGATTTTTTTACTCGGTTACATTAAACGAATGATCGATCGTTCGTTAGCTTACCGAGAACTCGGAAATCGGCAAGCCAAAGATTCCGAAACATTGCGTCTATATACTCTATATAATACTTATGTAATACTTGAGCGATCGATGAATGGAAGTGTAAACAACTTTTTGCTGGTAGATCAAATTTATACCTTTTCGGTCGCATGTTTCATAAAACCTTTCGGATTATTTATAGCGCAAAAGGTTTATATACAACGCTTCTTATTCTTTCACTCGCTCAAGTGCATTCTATGTATACACAGGTATTATATACACGCATTAGTTTTCGGACTCTGAGTTCCGAGTACTCGCTAAGCTAATAAACGATCGATTATTCATTTGATATAATCGAGTGCAAGAATCGCTCGTTAGGCACATCACTACTCATGACTTCAATACGATCACTATCATCGAACGTTTTCAGACACGTGTTTATAGATTTTTTTGTTTACGAGTATAATGTACTAACAACTTTTTTAAAAATAAAATAAATACCCATTATTTTCTTCTTATCAGCTTATTGTCAAATAAAAAAATGGGGTGGAAATTTGATAACAAACTCCATAGAAATGTCTCCAATCATGCAATTTGTTCATAAGGATAAAGATAATAAAAGAGAATTACATGCCTACTCTACTTAAAATGAACTCTACCAAAAGTTTAAAAAGAAAAAAATATATACCTACAAAAATATTATGCTATTATTTATATAAAAGGAAATATTTTCCGGAAATATTTGGGATTCAAGTTGTTCACATCTGCTTTGAAGGAATTTACCTATTATAAAAGAATATATTTTTTGCTATGAAATTAATTTGTATTTACTATGAAAACCAAAAACTAAAGTTTAGTAAATAGAAGCGTAAATTAGAAATCTTGCATCAGATAAAAGAAGAAGAAAATAAAATGAGATGGAATAAACAAGTTTCGCCAACGAAACATATTTTTTATAAAATTCTTCGATAATTTTACGAAGCTGCAATAAAATACCTACTTCGCCTTAAAGTTTTGAACACCACGTATTAAACCAACTCGTATGCTCTATTACAAAGACTACGGACTTTAAGACAAGATTTGAGGAAAGAAATGTTTGGTGTTGAATTCGAAGCAGCCCGTTTGTACCTCTAATATATATACCCTTTAACTTGTTTGTTTGGCTAGGAGCATCAAGCAGCTGTGTGTTTGCAACAGCAAAATATTATAACTATATTCCGAAAAAAATATTAGTTAATGAAAATTCTGATTACTTTTAAATAAAAATATATATTTGGTGTAAACGATTTCGTGTCATGAAAATCGCTGAAAAAAGAATCTATTTCTAATTTTCTATCACAACATTACCACGCCCCTATTACATGCGATTGATTGCATCTACAATAGCTGAACAAACGGTAATAATATACACACAATTGACCTATATCCTCTTTTGGATTTGTTTTCTCTTCCCTAAACCTTCTTCGATCTTACCTAGGACAAAGACGTATGTTATGTGACGTACAATGGTTATACATGGGGCGACTTCTTTCTGACATCTGGCGTACCGCAAGGGTCAAACCTTTGGCCCCTATTATTTGTGTTATTTATAAAAGACTTACTATTAAAGATCGATTGTCCGATCCTTAGGTACGCTGACGACATCAAGATTTTTTCTGAGATTACCTCTGCTACAGATAGAAAAAAAAACCTCATCGTAACCTTAAAGTAACTCATACTGATGGTATGACACATATAAGCTCCAACTTAATATCAAGAAGTGTTGCGTTGTAATAAATTCACGATTACCGATTATTTTGCCTATGTAATAAGCAAAGTAGAATACGCATGCTTAATTTGGTATCCTTTAAATCCTTCGGAGATCGTACTTTTGAATCATATCCACAGAAAGTTTTTGAAATACCTTTCATTCAAAGTGGATGGAGTATATCTTGAAAGAAGAACTTCGCAGGATGAACTTTTCTCAAGACATGATATGCTTTCCATGAGTGTGAGGAGGAGGATGATCTATGTGAAGTTTTTGATGAAACTTCTGAGAAATCATGTTAAAAATAAAAATTGGCCGTTCCTGATGGAGCGTATGTCGTTCCTTGCCCCGAGGGCGAATTCGAGGTACGAGTCTACTTTCGTTGTTCCTTTTGCAAGAATAAATTATGCTAAACGGCTGCCAACCTATGCTCTTTCGAAATTGGGTAACCAAGAACTGGATAATGTATACTGATTCTGTTCTTATTTCTCGTTATGTGTTGATATTGTATTTTTCTTCTTTATATTATGTACATATTTTTGATTGTTATTTTTTGTCCTGTTATTAGATCTTGGCGTGTTGGGCAATAAAGATTATTATTATTGTTATTGTTATTATTATAGTAGGTAGGAATATCTTTTACAAGCGTGGGTTGAATTTCCATGCCAGTATGCAGGGATTCTGAAAATCGTCCGTTTGTAGATGTAGCCTTCCAAAACAACTATAAATAAATACAAACATCACAAAAAGATTAAATGTATGAACAAAATAAAAGATAAAGTATTTAATCCAAAACATATACTGATAGAAGGCGGCTGCAAATACAGATACGGTCATAAATTACACACGTTACAAAACTTTCCATCAAATACTGCGATTCCCAGAATATGCATCTATGTGTATAATAATTGAAGTTTTATATATACGCTTGGAAAGCTACGTGCTCTTTAGATAAACATGAATAGTTAAAATGTGTGCATATATTGTTAACAATGTGTAATATCCACACAAGAAGTAAACGCGAGATCTCAGTATTTGTAGAGACACAAAGTTTACTAAACAAAAGCGAAATTACTGGCAAATAAATGTTAATATTTATTCTACAATGATTTGGAAAGCGTAAAGTTAATTTCAAATTCCTTCCGCCAAAAAGAAACGCAAAATTTAAACTATTTTTCTTTAACGGTGAAAGATTCAAAGATAAAATGCAGAATAGAGGATAGATTTCATATAAATTATTGTCGCTCTGTTCAAACATTTATAGTGCACACACATAACGTGGTATCGAAGCGCGCACTCTCCTAAACGCTCTCCAAGAGTAGATTAAACTACTACTGATTAATAATCTTATCTAAAATTACACATCCATTACCTAGGCTAGCGAGAAACGTTGTCTCTGAACGAAGGACAAGTCCTTGTCAGGATCGTGTGCGGATTAGGAAATCTGAGAAGGATAGAGTACGTCTCGAAAGGTTATTCCTGTAATATCTGTAGTATAGGTAGCAGACAACCAATACAATAGCGAGAGAATAAAGCTCGGCAGCACATAGCAGCACGAACACAGGGGTAATGAAAGAAGAATAAACAACGGGAAAAACAAGAAGAACGCCGTCGCTATGACGAGATGAACTTTATTTATAACGGCAATTAATTATCCTGATTTATGTTTTTAGTCTAACACAGCAGCATGCCCAGTACCAGTAGCAACGCTATGCTGTACGTACTGTGCGCTAAAGGAAGAGTATGATCTGAGCTTATAAATCCTTACGCTAATTAATGGCGTTGATATTCGATTGCGCAATATCGGTTGAAATTTAAATAAAAGAGAATCCAAGAAGAAAATATATTTTATATCCATCTGTTTCAATAAAAGGGAAAAAAATATTAAGCTAAATCATCTCATTTCTATGTGCATGTATGAATATAGAATCACGTCGCTCATAAAAAATGACTCACTATCCATATTCGTGCAGATACGCATATTTTCCGGATCGATAACTAATGCATGCCAACGTAATTGCGAATCTTCCATGACCTTCTTTATAATATTTTCACACACTCACTAATTTGCTGTAGAGCGCGTAGAATGCCCGGTATGATGCAATGTGTTTACAAGTTCTTCACATGCAAATTGGTTTGTATTTTATAGTAGTGATTACAGGTGTTTACTAACTTTACAAACATTAAAAACAAGAGTGTAGGTCATGTATTTATATAATTTTATTAAAATTCCATTGTTTAAATTGACTTAAATATTTCTAGTTAAGCGACAAATTATTCACATTGTTATTAGGATTAACACATTAGGCGAGACCGGCGTTTCTAGGATTATGACTTCCACCATACTCCACCGTACACTGTTTCTAACCAGGCACTTGCTGACGTTACTCTCACCATATACACACATTGCTTACTTGCACATAAAAAAGGATATTGTATATATTGTCATTAAACCGGTTCTTGTCTGACATTCAAATGTAATAATTAAATTCTAATAATACAACTAATTATTTCAATTAAATAAAAAAATTGCAAAACATACAAAAAAGATACACGTTAACAAATAACTTCACAAATATACTGCTGTGGGCGAACATCTTGTATTCGCGAGAATTTTTTATAAGATACACAGATGTGCATATTTTTATCCGATTTGCCTTTATCGATGCTTCGTGGGAGTTCCTACAGATTCAATTGTTTTAATTTTTGTATAAGAGTTAGTTATTGATTTATTTATTTAAATGTTCAGTTGTTTTAAATTAATTTCACTCTTTAATATGTTTTTATTTGCTCATGTAGTTTATGTCCTTCTTAGAAGAATTCTTCTTCTATGATCTTTGCGCGTTGCGTTGCACGCAGCTGTAGAATTTTATATGTATGCGACTGTTTTACCCTGAGGGGCCAGTTCTTTGAAAGATGCCGTGTAAGTACATGTAATTTTATTTTCATTGCTGCCATTTTGGTATTTCATTTTTATTTAAAGATTTGTTTCGTTAATTTTGAAATTTTATCATCCATCAAAGAACTCATTATATAATAATTGGTATTATATTATTGTGTGCACAATTTAGATGTAAGATCTTTTATTATTTCGTGCAGGAAGATATAATTAGTTTAAAGAGTTATTTTTTTTCGTTTTTTTGTATTTTTGCTGATTTGTAATTATTTTTAATCACCTCGGGTTGGGTGAATAGAAGCATTGTGCTTGCTTTTAGTTTTCATTTATTTATTTACTTGTTTTCTCCACGTTTAATTTAGTTTGTATTAATTTTTGAAACCACGTGGATTTTTGTTGTAATAAGGATTATCTTCCTGAACTGTTTTGTCTTTTGTTTGTTAAAGGATTTGAATTGTCCTTTTGTAAATTAGATTCATGCAGTTTTGATTTCGGCCAGAGCCCTAAGCCCATGGTTTTTTTTTTCTCTGCAATTTGTAACAAATGTTGTTTTTTTCTTTTTTTATATATATAATAAAATCATTGATTGTTATTAACGCCATTCTAATTTCTGTTCTTTTATTTTTGGTAAACCTTTTCAATTTTTGGAGTAATTAAAGAAAGTCAGATTTCTTTCACCCACTTTTTACTTTTCGTGATTAGTTTTAATTTTCGAGGGTAACCCTGAGTTTAATTGTTCTTTTGCGCCCTTTTTTTATTATCCGCTGAGCTGGTTAATTTAATTTTTTCATTTTTGTAAATTCATTTTGCATTTTCTTTTGTACCTTCAGTACACAGCAATACGTTCACAACAAAGGAACGACTCAACATTTATAATTAATAAATTCGTCAAACATAGATGCTTGCTCCAGCAATACAGTCCTCAATTTATAGCGAAATGCTTTTAAATTCTGAGAATCTACTATGAAAAAAAGAAGTTTATTAAAGAAAAAGAAGCACAGATAATAAAGATAAGTTTTACAGAGAGTGGTGTCTGTCATTACAGGTACGGGTATTATAAGAATGAATGTCCAACCGATAAGTATAACTATTTCTATGTTTATACACAACACTCAATGGCTGATAGATAATTAAAGAGTATAAATTTAGAATTTTAAGCGAAATAAACAAGGGCATACAGTGGATTCTGCTGTCCATCCCACCGACCACGCGCACTGCCCGCTTTTATAAATTGAAAACAACTAATATGTTCGTGGTAGAAGTGAAATCCTAGCAAGGAAGACAATACCTCATGCGTGCCTCAAGGATAGCAAAGTATGCTGTTCTAGAAATATGCTCATCAAGATTCTGCCTTGTGAGTCTTTACTCATTACTTACTTAGATCATCAACATCAAAAACGGACTTTTGCAGTAAAATAGAACTATTTTTGTTGTCATGAAGCCATCTTGAAATGGAGTTTCCGGAGTACTGTAGCCTCTTCCATTTCTTTTACCATTAAATTATATCAACCATTTTAGGATCCTAGTACTCTGACTAATCTGTACAGGTTCTGATTGGCTCATCGAAGTAATCTTCTGGGTTCATTTTTGGGTTGCCAAAAGTTGCGTCTTCTTGCGACCAGCGCCTGACATTCACACAGAATATGGTAAGCGTTCTGTTCTTTCCTATTACGATGCGAAGATGGATCCTACTGAGCTTCAGCCTTCTCTTTTGATGGTTCTTTAATAAAAGTCTTGCAATGAATTTACTTGGTCGTATTATTCCAGTGTTCTTTGTATTTCTCTTTGACCCAACTTCTTACCTGCTCTCGTGCTGTGTTTTTAGACTGTCCTAGAATAGGTTCTGGGCCTATATATGAAGTAAAATGATCCCTTTCTTGCCAACTCGTCGGCTTTTTCGTTTCCTTAGATTGCTGAATGTCCGGGCACCCACAACAAAGTAACTGTATTGCGGTCTGTCAGGCTATCCAGTTCTCGAATACATTCTAAATCAGTCTTGATTGTATCTTGGGGTTCACTGGTGCCCTCAGTATCATCTGCGCTGTTTTCGCAATATGAATCCACTTATTTTTATAAGTCCTCTAATTGGTTTTCAGTTACACAATGCAATATTGGATTTGCCTCTGCTGCCATGGCATAGAATAGAGCTATGTTATAGTGTAATTCACTTAAATCTCACCACTGACAAAAGGAATTCTCAGAAAGGAATGAATTAGGTCACAACTCCAAATAATTTAAATAAAAAAAAAGATTCAGAACTCACTTGTTTTAATATAACTGAAGTTAATTTCGTTAATACTGCTGAAAGTTTCTTTATCAATCCAGCATGAGAAATGTTGCGCCAAAGATAATTAGTAACTGAAATATTCACATATTAGCCTTGACCCTATGTACAATATTCATCCTATTTAATAATTTTTTTATTTAATAGAAATACTTCCTTGTTCTTACAAGTTACTTAAGCATTTTGAAGCCTTGGACTTTGGGGGGCTCTTTCTATCCCATCCATTTTACTGTCTTTCCAATTTCATGATCTTTAATGCATACGCTATTTGTCTCTTAAAATGCAAATTAAATCTTTTGTAGCTGACCAGAATGGTGGTATTCCCAGCCCTTTCATTTGATACAGGATGTACATAATATCTTTCAATAAAAAAGTATTACATAGCACTGGTGTTTTTTAACTAGGTTGCGGTGTAGATTTCCTTACACTCTTGTCGGCCCAGAAACGTCCGAATGCTTTTGATTATGGTGACCGTAAGATATTCCTTGCTAAGTTGCGCACTTAATGGGATTAGCAACAATCCTTTAAATCGTTCGATTTTTTTCTTTTTAACAGATCGTACACAATGTGCGGTATTAATAGAACTATGCACCAAGGTTCTCCCTCTCTTCCTCTCTCCCTCCCCTTCCTAATAAAAATCCTCTAGAATTTGTTTCTTTGGTAGTGATTATATCGGTAGCATATATATATATACCGCTTCGTAAGTAAATGGCATAAACAGAGTAGTTTATTAATTTTACAGTAGCTGGGGAGGAAGACTATAGAAAACAGTTTTTGTTATTAAAAAATTGAGCCTGTCAATTGCAACTTGTGATATTACTATTTTTTTTTTGTAAAGTAACATTGGATTTCGATTTTATTTGAAATTTTATAGTTATAACAAATAATCTACATAGGATTCATTTTATTAATTTATCCAAAGCTTGTGTAATGTGTGCATTTAATGATCTTTAAGCGATTGTCATTTAGTGTAGAAGGAATATGTTTTTTCTAGTACATCACCAATCAGCTAGTGGCACAATCCCGATATATATGAAATGGCTACAAATCTACAAGAAGTGTTTTTTTTTCAGTGCATGTAAGACTTCTAACATAGAGAGCATTCTTATGCGACCAGCACCTATAAATTTACCAGAATGTAAGCGTTAATGGTATGGTTGTAGTGTAGATGTTGTAATTTCTACTAATGGTACTGCAACTAATTGCCAGAAACTGCTTCCTGCACAACCGATTTATTAATAGGCACGGATTAGCATATTCAAAGATAAAGTCGAATTACATTCTGCTTAGGGCATTCCTGAAACAACTGACAGAAATCTCATGGCTTTAATATCAACATTCGGTGTTTGTTAATGGGATATAGATCTGTGGATGCTTCTTACACTTGTCCATGATTCATGTTTTTACATCATACCATAACACGCATACATAAATGTATCTGATTTTTTTTAATGTTTGACGTTGAATGTTTATTATTTTTTTTAATTAATATTATTATTATTTCTCTGAATTTGTTATACATCATCATTTTCTACATGCAAGTGCCTCTTTTTCCCAAAAGATCTTATTCTCTCTTCTTATCTCACGATAAGAAGAAGAGAAATTAATTAAAAATATGGGGTAGAGAATACTCCCTCCCCGTTATTTGTTTCTTGTGCTGAAAATTAGTTTAAAAAAAAATTAATGTCTGTTTATAATTTCGGAGATATTCCTTAAAAATTGAAAATTCACGCAAACTTTGGAGGGGACTGCATCCCAAAATTGGCCATTGGCTAGAAAAAATACCTGGGTTCTTAAACCATGGCACTCGCTCAGTCTGTTAGAGTTTTTAGGAAATTTGGCCCAATTGTAACGGTTCCACTGTAAGTAAGTAATTTCATTAACATTACTTGCTATCCTGATTCCTTTTTCCCTTTTGTACTATAATGACAAAATAAAGATGAGATGTGTATACATGTTGGCCGATATGCATTCAGTGACATATATGAATACTGGATTGTCTAAATGGGGAAGAGGTATTGCATCGTCAATCAGTGTAGTTGCATAACATGAAGAAACAGGATAGATTTCTTGCTTACAATTCCTATTTGACATGAGTGACAGCATATTGCTAGATATTTTCGTTTACTACGTTGCTTTAAACAAATAAATTAACAAAAATTAAAGAAATACTGAAAATTCGAAATAATTCAAATACAGCAATATATGCTTAAATATTTTTCATCACAAAAAGATTATATATAATCTTTCATGGGCATACGTGTATGGCTGTTGCAAGTTTGATTCTTTTTCCTCTATGTGTATACATATGCTAATATCTCACACTGGTATTGCTAAGAGCTACAATATACTATTACAAAATACCGGTACAAAACGATATTTATACCGGTAGCAGCATAGAACTATCGACAGCGATAATAAATCTCTGCTAATTATAGACATGTTATATTACAGTGAATTCAAGTAGGAGAAATATAAAGATTAATATAAAATCTAAGAGTGAGTAAAGTAAAAATATTAGAGATATAAGATCAATGGAATTATAGTGGGGAAGTTATATTTTACTTTGGTCGATGATGCCTTCCTTTAATTTTCTAAAGAATTTCAAGGCGTTCGTTCATCGTTAGCTCGGCACGAAAGTGAAATCTCGCGAGTATTTACTGTAAACGCATTCTTCTTTAAAATTAACCTCGAGGTCAAAACGGATCCCGGCATTTCGTATCTATACGTAGGTACACAGTTGTTGTATTTTACCTGGTGCACCGACGCAATCTATAACTATGTATGTAATTATGGTAACTGACTGCTATTATACAAATTACTTACTACGTTTTTTCATGAGCGCGGGTGACTCATCTAATAATACGTATTAAAGTTAGCGAATGACAAGAAGAAATGTATTTGGCATTGACGATACGGAATGCTGCATTTTAACGTAATTAACAAATGATCTGGGAATTTAGCACAGGCTAATGAAATACCAAATAAAGAAAAATAAGTGAAAAGAATCAATTTTTGTCTTTTGAGCTTTAGTTTAAATCAAGTCTACCTTTAAAACAATTATCGGTAGAATTTCGATTCAAGTATGCTTTTACTTATTTGCTACACATAATGCCCACAACATACACATTCTGGTCAAAACTGCATTATTGATTACAACTCTATAATTTCCATTTTTGAGAAAAAATTCTACGAAAATATAAAATTCAAACCTACATTAACATAAAAATATTTTTGACTATACAGACTGCCCCAATACTTACATAGATTAGTGTATATGAGAAACACTGTTGTGTTTCGATGTGTGTGTATCGATTCAAAAAATTTAAAAATTAAACTACCTAACGTTAAATTTAATCAAAAAAAATATGTTAAAAATATTAACTAGAAGAAGGGGTTCCCTTAGAACGCGTTCCATGAAGAAGGTGAATTAGTAAGTGGATCCATTCATCCTGAGAGGTAGTACTTATAGAATGTGGAATACACCTCTGTAGCATCTCTTTTGTTTTCCCACCGTATCTTTTTTTCAACACTTAATTTTTTTAATTTTCTATCAGTGTTTTATCCATATTTTAAACGTCTTTATATTTGTTTATTTTTCATTTTTCCTTATTTCTATCCCTTTTTCCTATTCCCTCATCCTTATTCGCTTTCCCTGTTCCTTTCTCCTTATTCCCTTTTCCCTATTCCCTTTACCCTATTCAAGAATGTATGTGTAATAAACAAAAACGAACCCGATGTAATTATTTATTATATAATGTAATTCTATCTAGTTAAACTTACATTGCTTTATATTTTTTTTTTGCTTTGACTTTTTACACTCAAGTGTAAAGTGAACTGTTATATTTAATCGATTCCACATACAATTAGCAAAACCGTGGTGATATATAAGTATCGGAGAAAACGTTATGAAGAATACTGGTATCTCGGAATGTGCAGAAGTAGTGCGTTATATTTAAGGTCTATGGAATATGTTATTCTGAAAAATTCATATTTGAAGCTGTTGCTGTTGATATTACATTTGAAATAAGATGGTACAAAAGACGCTAAGAATAAAATTTAGTAAAATCAGTGTGTCGTTTTAATATTTAATTAATATATATTTTATATAATATTTATAAGTATGTGAAAATGTAGGTGAAAATATTTATTTAAATACCTAAATATACAGGATATATTATTTATAAATCATAGCGTAGCCAAAATATATATATATAGTATCTTCTTCGAGTAAGTGTTATGAACAATAGAGGGGTTTAAGTTAGTTAGCTCTTTATAAAAAATTAAGGAGACGTTTCATTTTAGTCAAGCGTAAGGAAAAATACCACTTCCTGCTATACGTATATCGTTCAATTATTTGATTCGATATTTGTTCGGAGAAGCTTTACGATTAACTTCTAACACAACTGAAGCTTTGCGGCTGTAGTACATTCTGTGATGCTGTGATATATTCTTGTTAGCTCTAAAAAATAAAAATATAATCTTAATTGGAGAGGAATTTTTTCAGTTCGCTGTAGTTTTATAGCTGGCTCATTCCAACTGTAAAATAATTAAGGAGATACTTCATTTTCATCAAACGTAAAAACGAAAAACACATCATATCTTCCTTTAAATTAGGCTGCGAAGGCATTTTCTTAGATTATCTCGATTGGTTGAGAACCCGTCCTCATCACAAATGACATTTCTAGGACTTGGTTAATTTCCTATATTGTGTTATCTTATACTATTCTTCTCCTTATAGCTATAAAAACCTTAAAAAAATAAAATTTACCTAATTAGAAGAAGCATATTTACCAAATCTGTAGTTTTTATTTGCTTAACTGTAATCCTGCCAAGGAATCCATGTAGACTGAACAATTTCTATACTTTCATCAGTAGTTGTAGGTAAATAAATAGCTCCAACATTGCCGCAAAGGGTCGAGTGAATTGAAACCATTGTGAATAAATCATCTATCAAAGATAATGTAATTAACATGTCCTTCGTACCTTTGCTATTCCAAATACTATTTTAAATTCCTATTCAATTAATATACGATTACTTACTGCTGTGGATTGGCATCCTGGGGGTTATAAACTCTATGTTGTTTTTAGATATCAGTATTTGTCGATGTTTCGGGCAAATTCTCTCAGAAGTTATTGTTTTATTTTTAAGTAAGATTTTGATAATTGATTTGATTTGATTGTTTAGTTTGTTGATTTATATGTTCAGTTGAAATTATTTTCACTCTTTATTATGTTTAGCATTTGCTTATCTTGTTTTATGTCCTTCTTTAAAGGTATCTTCGATGACCCTTGTGCGTTAGTTGCAGCGCAGGCAATTGTAAATTTTATGTATTTATGCGAGTTTGGGCCTCTTTAGGGCAGTTCCGAGGTTCATGTCGCGTATGTAAGTACTTGTATTATATTTGCTTGGTTACCGATTTGGTAATTTCTTTTTATATTAAATTTTTGATCGCTTAATTTGAATTTAGAACATTAATCGAGGAACTCCTTTTAAATAATTGATATTATATTATTGTGCACTTAATTAATATAAGATCCGTTATTGTAATTTGTTTCTAGAAGAAGTTTTTTTTTAGTTCAAAGAATTTAAAATTTTCCGTTTTTTTTTTTTGTTTGCTAAATTTGTATTTTATATTTAATCACCTCGGTTTAGGTGAAGATAAGCATTGAGCTTGTAATTATATTTCAATTTAATATTATTATACTTGTTTGTCCACGTTTAAATTAATTTTAGTGTGTTGTAATTTTTAAGACCACGTGGATTTTTTGTGCGATTTGGATTTTCTTCTAGAACAAATCTGTCTTTTGTTTGATAAAGCATTTGCATCGTCCTTTTAATTGTAGATTCATGCAGTTTTTTATTTCATCCAGGACCTTCAGTCCATGGTTTATTTTTTTACTGCAATTTGTAACAAATGTTTTTTTTTTCTTTTTTTTTATAAAAATAAAATTTAATGATTGTAAATGTCATTCTAAATTTCTATTCTTTTATTTTGAATCAACCATTTCAATCTTTGGGGATTTTAAAGAAAGTAAATTTTTCAAACGCCCACATTTTACTTTTCATGATAGGTTTTATTGTGAGGATAACCCTGAAGTTAATTAGTCTTTTGGGATCTTTTAAATTTTTATCCGCTGAGCTAGTAAATTTAAATTTTCATTTTTGTCATTTTCAATTTCACTTTTCATATATGCTGGTACCATCAGTTCACAGCAGTACGTACCATAATTGAAGATCTTATTGCGGGATGAGTCAAAAATTAGCGATTTTTGCACACCCAAGCTATGCGTTGTATTGGGTGTAATCACATGACAGGCCACCCAACCAGGCCCCATAAATAATTTGGAAAAAAAAAGAAAGTTTTACACCACTTTTTAGCATTAGAGCAGTAATATGAAGCTTGTAAACAGCCATTTCCAGAATAATCCTGCAATCATTCTATACCGCTTGAGCTAAAATTAGCGCTATGAGAATCTTATGGTTTGACATCTCTTTTGACACTTGCCCAAAAAACTATCTAAAAACTGGATAATCCTAATCACAAACATATCTGAGCGTCTATTACGAGTCTTATTCTACTTTTTACCCAAATAACATGTCAGGGTACAAATTCAGCTCCATTCTGCAATATTCTGCAATTTTCCATCTACCTTTCTTACTGTATAGCTTCATAACATTTATCGTCCCCGGTAAAACATCGCTCTATAAATTGACTCATTTTGAAAAGAATAACGCGAAACGGTTTTTGGTATTGTTTTTTAAAGTTTCATCTTTATTTTCTTCATGTACCTAATTGAAAACCAGATCGTATTTTAAGAAAGCTTCTGAAGCACTGCATTTGTTTACACATTATAACTGTGACAATGTTTAATTAAAATTAAATTGGAAAATATCAATATTAGTTAATAGCTTCACCTCTAAACTCAGTAGGGGAATTTCTTTTAGTTTACTAATATCATAAATCGTTTGAAATAGCCATGAAGCACAATATCACCATGTGAAAATAAATTTAACAAATATCTGCAAATCCTTGAGTAGTGAGAAACCACTTTTCAGGAAACAAAGTGATATGTCCAATTTCACTGTGGAATTGGTGTTTGTACGCCAAACAAAACCTATGTCAATCTCCAGCCTTTTACATTTTTTCTGACATACCCCAGAACAACGCTTTTCCCAATATCAACACATACGAATTCGCATCCAAGAGCGGACATTCCACGTCCGCATATCAAACAGTTTAATTCCTGAAAATTGATCCCAACTCTGCCCAATCAATGTACAATTCATCACGGTCACGGCGACGAGTGTACTCATCTGGGACGAGCCCGGGTAAGAGGCATAAGCGGGGTGCCCGTCTGCACCTCCGCATCCCCACAGTACTGGTTCGGATATTTGCCCGGCAAATTTAATGTTGGAAGAGAGAGGATGGGGTAGATGGCGGCGAGGTTTACACAGCGTGTACTTGAATTTATCATCGGTAAATACGAAGCCCGCCCGTGAGGGAGGGTGAGCCTACTAGTAGCGAAAATATTTAAACATCTCGATGATGTTTATTTTTAATTGTGCAATTAAACTTCCTTTCGAGAGCGACCCGCAGATCGCCGTCAATCAAAATTCTTAATTAATTTTAAATACGCTCTCCCAACAGACGGCACTCTTTTAATAATAACTTATCCCAGATATAATTGGTACTCCAGACATAGATATTGATTTTATAATGTAATCCTTCGCATAAGTATAGGTTCATTCGTCGAGTATTCTTTACGTTTTTTTTTTTTTTGTAACTATAGGTACTGTGGTTTTATTACCCTAATATTGAAATGAATCAAAGTTAATTATACTTTTCTGAAAGACTAAGGTAATAATAGATGCACTGCTGCTATAAATATATTGCTAACATTATAGGAATGATTAAATCCTTACACTCTCAAAAGATTTTCCCATAATAATGAATTTGTTCATTCCTAATTTAATAACACATTTATAATATTTTTGATAGAAGTAATAATTAATCAATAAACAAGTCACCCCATTTTTACAAGCTTAGATTAAATTGAGATAGAGCCTATTTTCATCCCGCTTATATCCTAGAACGCTCTTAATAATGCTGCATTCTTAATTTAGATCTGTTATTCTTGAGTTCTACACCGAGAAAAAATGTTGGTGAAATTAAAGATAAATATATTTTATATTTAAATATGGGACAAAAACAAAATGTATTTAGATCACATACAATTTTTTTGTTGATTTTTTTTATTCAAATTAACATTTCTTTATTTTTCAAATTACTAATTTTAATAATTTTTTCATAAATATTTCCTCTCCGGATACTGCATCTTTGGGTAGCGTTAAATCTTTTGTTGAGGCTAAACAGATACCGACAATGTTTATTAATCCAGTGACAAGTATAGAAATTTATAATCTCATCTTGTCATTAAAATCGTCACATTCCAGAGGTACTGACGGCATCTGGAGTATTGTATTAAAGGCACGCGCTGAAAGTATTATGGGCCCTCTTTCTCACCTTATAAATAAATCACAAGGCGTATTTCCAACTTGCTTCAAAACAGGTAGAATTATTCCTGTCCATAAGAAGGGTACTACAGAGTGCATGCATAATTATATAGGCCAATTAGAATTTTATCAACTGTATCTAAAATTATATTGAAAGAGTGGTTTTTAATAGGATGTATGATTTTTTGTGCAAATACGAAATACTTTGTTTTGAACAGCATGGTTTCCGAAAAGGCCGATCTACTAATACTGCTATGCTCCAGTTTATTGATCAACTTTATCAAAATTTGGATGTAAATAATAAAACAATTGGCATATTTATGGACCTTAGTAAAGCATTTGATTTAGTAGATCATTCACTTCTTCTTTAAAAAATATTTGGTTACGGCTTGAGAAAGGTCATTCACCGTATCTTGATAATCGACAGCAAATAATGGAGATAGACGGTGCAATATCCTCTCCATTGCAGGTTTGTATGGGTGTACGCCACGGATCGATCCTTGGTCCTTTGCTTTTTTTAATTTTTATCAATGATCTGCCAAACGTATATGATAGTGGTAGTTTGGTAATGGTGCCGAACTCGATCCCCCACCTCACCCCTCTCCCCCAGAGTGGGAGGGGGGACAACTTTGAAATCTCAAATGGGAACCCCCATTTTGTATTGCAGATTCGGATTCTACGCCAGCAAGTATGTAGTTTTTGTTTGAAACTTTTTTTTCGTTTCGTAACAGATTGACTTGCCAAACTCTTCTAGCTGGCATATCCGTTTTCATTTTAGGAGATGCATGAATCATTTTAATTGTTAATCTTGCAGTGTATTTCATTCAACAAAAAACTTTTAGATAATGCAGTAACTGTTTTCTATTTTAACAACTAACAACCCTTACTTATAAAGATTTAAACAAATTACGCAACTACCCTTCTGACAACTTCTACTTATGACAGATCAAAAAAAGCATATATAATTTAGATTAATATATTAATTTAACAGTTTGCAACGATGGCTACATTTTTAATTTTGCCTTACTGGCTTTCTCCTCACCTTGTCTATACATGTAATATCCAATAAATACAACGTTTCCAAGTTTTTAATTTTATTTTTTAGACCGGGTGTTACAACTCATGTCAAAGAATGTTCACATTTGTAGGAATCGATTCAATTCTCTAGGAATGAGCTGCTCAGACTGGGATATATCTTCTATATTTTTTTGTTTCTTTCAAGATTCTGGTGAACTTTGCTATTTACCTACATTGATTTCAAGATGCTTGAAAGTCTCCACTAGTTTGATGGTTTTCTCTGAGATAAATGTTTCTGGTACAACTCGGACTTCAGTTACCATGCCACCTAGCGCCACATCTCCGTATCATTGCATATCTTTCCCCACAAAGATGACAAGAATGTACGGAAAAGCTGATTCCTTGATTTTTAATGATTTTGTACATAATTATATCCAACATATAGCTAGGAGTTTATTAAATCATCTTTCCATCGTACTTCAAAAGGTTTAGGCGACATTTTTGAAAAACAAAATTTCAAAATTTGCTTCACATCGCACAATACACTGAGAAACCTTTTAGGCAACGTCAAAGATAAACTTCATCTCAATGAAAAGTTGGGCATTTACATATTCGACAAACAAAGCGATCGGAACTAGGTTTAAGGAGCACACAGCAAGTTATCGCTATGGGAGACTTAATCATCCAGCGTTGCACAACATATAAACGATACCGGAGATAAAATCGATATAGAAATCCTGAGTTAGTGAAAAATGTACAATCACCAAAAGAATTAGATGCATACGAAACCATATACATATATGGGAAAAGGGAAACCTTCAAATAAATTATTAAATCGGGAAGTGGCACCCTTCCGCCACTCAATCTTAATAGATATATGGGGGTACAAAGGTTCACATGTGTCGCTAATTCTTGATATTTAGGAAGGTCAAGTAGGGGCAGAAAAAGCACTTGTAAGTATGTTTCCTTTTCAGAGGGAAATAACGGTGCAAATCATTGTCCCGAATTAATAAAATCTCATATAACGCGGGGGTGGTCGGATATTCATGTGTTTAACAGTTAGTCTATATTCGAATTGAATTCTCATATAAGAAAAAACATAAATCGAAAAAAGTGCTGAAGCTGGACATGGTTAGTCTTACTACTACATGTGTGGTGGGATAACGCACCCATGACAGAAGAGAAAACATAAATAATGTTTTTCGTTACGAAACAAAAAAGTTGATTCCATTAACTGCAATTTAATCTGTATTCCATGAGGTAACATAAAAATACAGATTTACGTAAAACCAGTTTCCAAGTCTCCGATGGAAATCTCATTAAGGCTTCGAATTTAGAACAACCGGGCCACGAATATAAAGGCACACATAACAGTCACGAACTCAGGTGCATAAACAGTACTAAATATACCATAAGAAAGCTAACTTTACTGGAAGAAATAAAGTGGAGAGAAATACTACCACTATATGCCACTATCATTACAGACTCGATCGGCTGCTGCACATTCTCCGGATGAAGTTGTAAATTTCCTAGTTGATGAAAATTTAACGCGTTACACTTCAAGGTCCTAATCGAATATCAATTATCATCCCTTTACCTCTATGCACACAAAATTGAAACGAGAGCGCTAGAGCCGCACAGATTACAGCTTCCCATTAACCTGATGCAAAAATCGGATTAACGTAAAACGCCCGCCACCGTTCGCCCGTATCTTCGCTTCGAATAAGTGTCGGTCGGTGCCGGAATATGTTGACCCGATATATGACCTACACTGACTCATTTATCTTTAGCTTTTGTAAACACGACGTGAATCAGGTTTTATCGTAAATTCTCCAGAAAATTCAACACAAAAAAAAAAGAAATGTTATTATCGCCGCAATGACGCGGCCAATTTCTGACTAATTCATAAAGACGGAAGATCGTGGCTGCACGCCGCTGCGTTACTCATTCTGACGGAACGTATGAATGGACAATTATACGCGCTTTAGTGAATACAATATAAAAAAAGTAAATAAACTGACGTATCGTTTACAGTCATGAGTATAAAATGTCAACTATTATGGCGTATTCCTTAATTAAACTGTTATTATATATTATGCTATAAATTACGCTTGAAATATAGAAAGAATTGATATAGAAGTATTATATATAAGAAATTACAGATGTAGGAATTACACACAGCATACAACCGCATCAATTACTTCTGTAGGGTTACACATAATTAAGCTTCATTATTTCAACACTGACAAAAATATATCTTTAGCATTAAAAATCATAATATTGACCCAAACAAAATCTTTTATAGCGGCAAAGAAATATTTATTGGGTACTAAGAGAAAAATATCTTAAACAAATACAGGTTTAACAGACACATTTTTTCCGTTACGAAAAAATACACACTGAGAAAAATGGGCTAAGTAAAGTGTTTGCTTGATAAAAAATCATTTACAATAGACAAAGTTTTACTTGCAATTATTCTCCTCAATCAATATCTGGAACTAAACGCAGTTTCCTGAGTGCAAGTTCTTACTGTAAATAGTGTTCTTATTATCGGCTATTATACAGCGTACCTGACCAATTCTTGTGTAATAATCGCAGCCAAACTGTTGATATGTGGTAACTAACGTATTACTTGTAACTATTGGTACTGTATCTAACTACAGCATATTTAGTACAAGAACAATAATACTAATTGCTATTAAACTCATGTATTTTCATAAATAAGTAGCAACTCGCCACAACTATGATTATTTGAGTTTTGCTGCACCTCGTGTGTTTCCGGGAAACTTTGGTAGTTCTACCGTGTTTTGCGCATAACCGTCATAACTAGTGTTGAATCACGTACACGCGATAAATCTCCCGTGCTTAATAAAGGTGTTTGATTATTAATAGTCGATAATACCTGTGTTAGAAGCAAGAAATAGAAGAATTGCTTTCATCTTGTGGCTTAAACTCTACTACTTAAATGAATTTTACAGAGGTAACATACTGCTGTGAACTGAATGTCCAAGCATACAAGTTTAAAGAAATTAAAAATGACAAAATTAATTTAGCTAGCTCAGCAAAAATGAATTTAAAAGGGCGCCAGAGATTCTTACAACTCAGAGTAACTATTTTTAAAAAGTAATAGTGGGCGTTTGCAAAATTGACTTTCTTTAAAATCCCCAAAAATTGAAATAGCTGATTCAAAAATAAAAGAAACTGTGATTTTAAAATGATATTTACAATCATTAGATTTATTGTATTAAAAAGAAAAAAGAAAAAAAAAACATTTAATTAACAACAATAGGGGGAAAAACCTTAATACAGAAGGTATTGGATTAAAATAACCCCTTCGTGAATTTACATTTAAAAAGGACAATGCAAATCCTTTAGCAAACAAAATGGTGAATTCGTTCTAGAAGGAATTTCATATACCACAAAAAATCCACGTGGTTTCAAAAATTCAAAGCAAAGTACAATTTAATTCAATCAACGTGGAGAAACAAGCAAAATCAAAAATGAAATTTAAAACAAGCTCACAGCTTCACTTCACCTACCCCGAGGTGATAAAATAAAATTAATTTGATAACTAACAAAAAAACGGAAAATTTAAACACTAAACGCGATTACTTCTAAAACGAATATTATTAAAAAGCCTTACATGTATATTGTGCACAACTATCTAACACTAATTAATAAACGAATTACTATATGGACGATTTTAAAAATTCAAAGCAACGAACTACATCTTAAACTTAAAACGAATTACCAGAAACGGTAACCAAGACAACTAAACAAGACTATACACGCACTCGTCTATCTGGTAACTCCTCCGGCCTCTAAGGTAACACTCGCATATATATGAATTTACATCTGTGAACGATGACGGCGCAACGCATCGCAAAGAAAAAACTAGCATATAAACTATATACAGGAGTACGCAAAATGTACAAATAAATGAAATTAACTATACACAACTGAACAAATAAAATGATACAAACAATTAAATCAAAATTCTTAGCAAAATAAACAAATAAAAGAATTGTGGAAACTCTATCATTGTTTTGACAAGGCTGATTTGGAATAAATAAAAATTACACATTTAACTTTCCGAAACCCGGGGTGCCATTCCATAGCAATACGTAGATCATCTTTTGATATACACCTTTCATAATCATAAACAATATATTAGAATGTATTAAACATTTAAGAGTATCGGCAAGTTGTATAAGGATTCCATTCGATCAGTTGGGGTAATTGTTATCCTTCTAAAGCTTGTTTCGAAACGTCTGTTCAGGTTATTCGGTTATTTACTTGTTCTTTGTTGTTATTATGTAGCTTAAACATTACATTCATATCAGGTAGTCACTGTGTTTGTCCTATACAAAATAAAACTATCACTAATAATACTGCTTTTTTTTAAGTAATAGGTATTATGTATCATCTTTAGCAAATTAAATGCGAATTTAAGCTCCACAAATCTTCAATTATTAATGCAATCGAAGCTACAGCACACTGAAATAGTAATTAAAAATTAATTGCAAACAATTTTGAATTACGCATTGCTCGGTACGCAGTACTTATAGTTGCAGTTGCATAAATAGTCGAAGATTTGTGGAGCTTTTTTTTGTACTTTATCAGTTATTCACACAGAGTACACAGTAAGCTATTTAATAAATATTTACTAAACCTCCTCGTTTTGTACACTAACCATCATTGAACAACAAATTTAAAAAAGTATATTGCATATTTGCAGCAAACGATTACCTTTTATATATCAGGTATTTAGTGAACGTGCATTAATGATACTGTTTCCTTATCACAAGTAATCCAAATAGCTTGTATTAATTCTGAAGGTGTGATAGCCATTATAGAATAGTTCACTTATAGCAATACATCAACTTGACATGGGCAAATCTTTTACTCACTGCAATAGAATATATGCATTCTTTGGCTTAACTACTTCAGTTCAATTATCATCAGTAACTTCATAAGTTACCGGTATGAAACAGACCGTAAGTAACTTAGTTTGCTTCTTGTTAGTATCAGTGTTTAGGGTCTCTTTTTACTAGTGCTAAATAATTTGTGCTTTTGTGCCCTATTCAGCTAAACTTTTTACTTAGGATAATTATATTTTTATTTATGATTATTAAATATTTTTCTCAGTGCAGCTTTGAAAATATTTGATAGTCACAAAGTAAAATTTCCTTCGTTATAGTAGTGGACGAATGATTCTAGTATTGAATCAATGAAATCAATATTTAGTTGCTTGAAAGAAACAAAAAAAGGTCAGATTAATAAAGTACATGTTTGGTTTAATAATTTGTTTATTTGACCCAATAACATAACAGGCGACCACGTCCCAGCCAACAAGTCGCTGCCCATAACTTTTTATTTATAAATATTTTTCGAATAAGATTCGAAATGTATTATTTACATAAACTTTTCAATTATTTAACCTATTTTATATTTTTTTACTACTTCCGGTTTTATCGGGAATATGGTCAAATATAAAATTTTAAGTAGAATACTCTGTATATGAATTTTAAAACTTTAAATCTTGACCATGTATATATAATATTTGATTTCCTTTTTCTTGGTTTTTAGGTCTTTAATATTAAAACATGAATGAATACGACGACGACGTTTCGCTTTATTAAAAAGCTTTTTCCAAGTAGATATTATAAATAAATGTAGAAATTGTAAATTATAAATAAAATGCTTTGTTTAATAAATGACAAAATTGTTGTGTTTACTATTGATTTTGGAATATATTATTATGTTTTATTTAAGATTGCATTTTAAAATAGGATGTTTGATTATTTGTTTATAAAAATTTGTAATTAAATAGTTCTTTACAAATATTTTATTTAGTTATAAAATTAAATTATATAATTTTATAACTAAATAAAATATTTGTAAAGAACTATTTAGTTAAAAATTGTTGTGTTTACTATGATTTTGAATATATTATTATGTTTTATTTAAAGATTGCATTTTAATTAAAATTATATAATTTAATTTTATAACTAAATAAAATATTTGTAAAGAACTATTTAATTAAAAAATTGGTTATAAACAAATAATCACAACATCCTATTTAAAATGCAATCTTTAAATAAAACATAATAATATATTCAAAATCATAGTAAACACAACAATTTTGTCATTTATTAAGCAAAAGCATTTTATTTATAATTTACAATTTCTACATTTATTTATATATCTACTTGAAAAAGCTTTTTAATAAAGCGAAACGTCATCGTCGTATTCATTCATGTTTTAATATTAAAGACCTAAAAACCAAGAAAAAGGAAATCAAATACTCTGTATATGTTGGCAATAATTGAATAGTTAATTAATCTGCAATTAAAAAAAATTACACTACTATGATACAAACAACATGCCGCATATTGAATATTGTAAACATATTTTCCACAAAATTGTAATAACTTCAGCATGTTAGAAGTTCTTACAAACAACATTATTGCCACCATTTTGAAGGTAATTTTGCATGATATTTGCTGACAACATCGAAGAATATAGGTTCTACTTAAAAAAAAAAAAAGCGTTTGAATTTCTATAAATGTACTATGACATATTTAACACCCTATATATAATTCTGGGTTACGCCGTCTTGAAACACAAGTGTTACCTTTTTTCTACAACTGAACAAAGTTTACTAACAAATACGAAACTAGTTTTGTTAATAAAGACAATCCATATTGCAAATGAGACTTAGAACAGCCTTTAAAACGAGAGAGTTGATATGAACAGCCTGTATAAATAAAATTAAGTTTAACAACACTTACTCTTAGCATTTTTTCATCTATAATCCACTTTGAAGAAATACAAATGGAATATTACGTTACTATTTAGTGGGATGATGGATTTTAACTACTTTCAAAACTAGTAGTAAAAACAGTAAGTTTTCTTTGTGTAATAAATGGCTGGAAAAATATATTTTGAATAAATATTTTTATAGGCGCCCATATTTCTAGGGTGTCCCCTCTTTTAGCCATTCATTACTTCTACTTGGGAAAGTTTCGCGCAGTAAATCTTTTTCAACCGGAGAATGAACTCCGTATTTACTATGCCAACGAAATTTATCACAAGTTAGTAATCCAATATAGGGAGAGATATTCGGGCGTTCTTGCAAATTTAATAAAGCAGGAAGAATAATTTATGTCGAGATTTATGCAAACCTAATTTTACGTCGGTTAAACGCTAAGTATATACAAAAATTTAAAGCCACTTTATATTAAAATTAGACGGATTAAAAGGTAGTTACAAGTATTTTACATCATACCAATAATATCGAAATACCAATCATACAACGTAAATGATAAGAGTAAGTAGGACTGCTTCAAATTTACAATTCATAGAAAACTACGAAACGCTAGATACTCTTATCACAAATCTAATCCCTTTGAACTCCAAACAAGATAAGATATTATGCAAACTTTGTATTTACTAAATATGACAGCATTACCAAAGCCTACTTTAGATAATGCCGTGTACTTTCAGGTATGCGTATACATTATTTAATTTGCTAGTTTTCCTACTGGCGAACACAATTCCGAATATTTATTATGTAGCACGAAATCTTTTACATAGGATGATTTCCAAGAAACGTTATAGCATAAAGACTGACATCTATACAACTGCATGCGTAAACATCAACTACAGTACAAGTGTACGTAACCATCTAGACATTTTAGTTATATAAATGACATATCATCGCTGCTGATAAATCCTAATTTAAGTGAGAAGTGAGAAAATAACAAACGTAATCCTGCACTGACAGAAGGTTGCTTTCGTTTAGACAAATATTCTTTTATCAGGAAAATAGTAGATTAAGAAGAGTCAAATTAATGTTTCCTTCTTTTTTGTTTTCCTAAAATTTGTGCCAATATGACATTTAAAACGCACTAATGCTTGGAAAAATGGAAAAAAATGTATTAACCAAGCTACATAGCAACATCAAAATAAACTAGAACAACACTTTATTTATGAAAAATTAAGTAACAACAAATCATTCTAACACCGTGCTCCACCTAAAAGGTACTATTATGGAACTTCGTGTCCATAACAATTGAAATGTTGCTATTCTAATTAAATAATTTTCCTATAATTATTAATAACATAACATTATTCATGCTCTGGGAGCAGGATCTGGAAAGAAGTTCCAGAACTTGTTACTGATAGCCTAACTAGTAACAGGAAAGCATTTTTTGTTAATGTTTTGGAACTGCGAAAGGTAATCCAGCATCAAAAACAATATTTCCTTGTATGACTTTTGAAATACGCTACATTTATATCAGTATGCACTGCACATATCATTTGTAAGTATCCTGTATCCTGTTCCGAAAACTATTTTTGTGCTTTAGATACTTGACAAAAATAACGGAATAGTAAACAGTTGCTTAAGGTGTACATACTAGATAGGTAAGTATTGCGCCAGAGTTGGGCAAAATTATAATATTTACTGGTGAGTCATATACTGTAATATCATCTATTACATTAATATATAAATATAACTAAAAGAAACCACAACCATACAGTTAAAAGCATTCACTTCTATGGATAGGCAGTACAACAAAATTAAAGAAGAATAAAAATATGTTTATTGTTTAATATGAAATATGCTGTAACGCGCGCTTATTTTTATATACATTTTATATAATTTTGAATTTGAGATTGTAACTGCGCCAACAGGTAGCTTTACCTATTTAGAGCGGAAATCACGTAAATAATGAGACTGCTCATAGAGGGCGCTATTCTATGTTGCATCGATATCCAATCGAGGTTTCTAGGAGCGAATGCTTAGACTTCAAGTGCAGAAATAAATACTATTAAATGTTCGTAACCATAGATAATAGTCTAATTTATGCTACTCCGAAAAGTTTTGCTGTATAAGGAAGCATTTCTACGAATTTGATGATCGGAAGATTGGCCAAAAACTTAAATAATTCTAATTCTTATTCCTTATTATTATTTAGACATAGTTGGTGTTTTAGACAAAAATCAAACAAAAACAAATGCGATGGTTTCAAGTACTTTTTTTTATAGATAAACAATACATTTTTTCTCTTTTCGGCTTTTCACTGTGTCAGAGGGAGAAAAATGGATTGATTTCGGAGAAATCTCGCTATTTTTCTAACAACCAGACAACAATTAAAACGATCAGTTTCGCATATGTTGACTCTAAGCTGGATTTGGACTGCATAAGCGTCCTAAATGAAGTGAACAGCCAAAGAAAATTAAATTAGCATTGGCCTGGCTTCCCAGCTACTCGGGCGTGAAAAGAAATAAGGCGTCGGACAATCTGGCAAGACGAGGCTCCTCAAAGTCATTCGTTGGAGCTGGTCCTTCCTTCAGCAATTACAAATCGTAAATTAAAAAGCCCAATAAATGCATAGATATATAATGAGTCCAGAGAATAGTAGCAAAAGTTACCAGGACATAGATAGAGTTGTTAAAAGGAGAGAGGTCTGAATTTACTAAAAACCTATTAAGTAAAGACAGGAAGACTGCCAAAATGATAGCATAACATGTAGCAGCTAATAGCATATATCTATTAGAATATATCGCGCATTGCCTATCTAAGCAGAGTTATTTTTGGACCCAACATTATCAAGTAGCTATATACTGTTTTGTCCTTTGTTATGGAATCGTTTCATCTACGCAGATACAAAAATGATTTTCGAGGCATATTTACTCAAAAAGAATAGCTATTTAGTTTCGTGTAAGTAAAAATATAAATGGAAACCTAATAAATTTCTATATAATTGACAGAAATTTAGGGTTATTTTTAAATTCATGTATACCACGGCATTATTTTTTTTTCAAATAAATAGTTTCTTGCAGAATATGCAATTGAAAGTTAATGTGATCGTATTTACTGTAATAAACACAATTCTCGATTTTTTGGGAATCTAAAATACATATAAACTTCAGAAATATTCACATCTCACGTTTTTACACATTTTATGCACCGACATGTTCTTGTTTGATATTTACCACACAAGCAACAATACACGGACATTTTACAGTAGTGAAGAATCCCGGAAATAATTTTAAATACAGAAAAACCTAACAAATAATGATCATTCCTGAATTTCTAAGCACATGATAAATTATTTTGAGATAAAACACGACGATACAGTAAATCTAACCTAATTCAACCTAAACCTTTTAATTTTTGTTTCCGCTAGATGTCACCTTATAATCTATTTCTATCTATCCCATATAAGCATAAGTGGCGCATGCGTACCTTGCGGCTCTCGATAACTAAGGACAGAGATATCTTCTGTTTCATAATGTTGGGGACCACTTTTGTTCTGCAATATATTCCAATATATATGGCTAAGAGCTACATAAAGGAGCCTTCATCAAAGGCGGTAGGTCTAATTAGGAAGGTAAAGCTAGAAAGCACCTTCTTGTACAAACCAAGGAACACAATAGATTGAAACAGGTTCATCCCAACCCTAATCTAATATAGTCTAATGCATATAACTTACGAGTAAATGACAACTTGTGAACACAAGATGCAATATACTTATACACAACTGAAGGAATCAGACTTCTATCAAGAAATACGGGCAAGTAAAACATTTGTATAATCTATGGTACTACATAATTTCTAAAAGGCCTTATTGTTAGTCAACAATGCCTTTAAATTCATTAAATTCAAGAAGTTCAAGGTTTGATTGATGTATTCGATTTATGCACACAGAAAACTCAAACATTGACCGTAAAATCAGTACCAGTAAAGGAGAACGTAAATTCTGGAAGGGAATTTCACTGTTTACACATTCGTACGAATGCATGATTTATCATCACGCACGAACTTCCGAAACCTGTTTCTGTAGAAATGCCCGTATTAACCGGAACCGCAGCGAGGTTTTGAAACTTTCATACCGAAATCTCTTACACTCGGCGGCGAATCCTCACGCACACAGCGGAGCGCCTATCACCGCCACCCAAAAGGAAATTTATCTCCTTTGAGGGATTTCCTCCTCTCTCGCCCTATTCGGAGGGGCACGCAACTTTTCCCAAAACTTTTTAATATTTTATCGAGTTTTGGGGTTACTTTGGTGTATAATTTCGGAATTGGACTACTCTCCCCTCGGCCGACTGGAAATAAATAAGTTTTCTTTCCGGCCGTGCTGCGAGTTTGTTCGCGGAGTCTTGGAAGCGGAGAGATTTTTCGCGCCCCAATCGGATTCCTTTGTGCCGTGGCGGAGTTAATTGTTCGGGGATAAAATTCTTTGTGTCGGTCGGGCGGACGAAGTAAACAGAGCAGACGAACACTTTCTGGTATTCGATTCTGTATTTTGGTAATTGATGTGAATGTTACGACTTGTTTATACGACACATTAGTTGGAGACTAATATTCACTACAATAAGTTATTCAAAAGATTGTATTGAATACTTGTTCATTTCTTTAGCAGCCCTATCAAATGTGAACTAAATGCGTTGAAATATAAACTAATTAAATGTATTAGTTACTCCTTTAAGTGAAACCTTTTCTACACAGTAAAAAAATTAGGTAACTTTCAATGCATTTCTTTGGCAATTTTTCATACGAAATTATTTAGTTTTATATGTTGTCTGGAACCGTATAACATCCAAGACTCTCTTGATTGGCAAGTAAATTGTATTTGATAATTGGTTATGTCGTATTATACTGCTATTGTATTATTTTTTCAACCAAGCTACAATAAAATATATTATTATTATCGCTATTGCACTCTGTGCATATTTTTATGTTCCACCTTTGATCGTTAACGGAATAAGTGATTAATTGATATACAGGGGATTCTCAATATATGCGACAAACTTTAAGCGCTGATTCCTGGGGTTATTTTGATCATAAAAGTTCACACAAGACAAAGAACATATGTCCAAAATCACTTAGTTCTAAAGTTGTACAATATTTAATAGTAAGTTAACATAATTAATGTTTATTCATAAATTACAGATAATTAGTTAAAACAAAATTAACTTATACTAACTGTGAAAATGACCGCCCCAACTGCAATACAAGTTCTATCCTCCGTCGTATTGACTGGCGAGTCCGTTCTAAAATACCAGGGGTATTTCGAATTGTTTGAAAAAGCTGCGATAATACGATTTCTCAGTTATCGACATTTTTCAATGGGGTTCGTATTAAACTAATGATGTAAGGTGACCCCAGAGAAAAAAGTCCAAAGAATTTAAGTTGGAGAACCGAGGAGGCCACGGTTGTGGACCTCCCGTCCTATCCACGATCTGGATATGTATTGTCCAAAAACTCGCGAGCAAGTAAACTAAATTTGCGCTGGAGCACCGTGTATAAAATACATTTTGTAATCTTAATTGCAACGGAACTTCTTCCAGCAGTAGTGTTAGCTCCTCTTCAAGAAAATTGCGGTTTATACCTCGCCATTTAACCGCATCGGTAAAAAATGTGGACCTATCAAGTGATCTCCAAGAATTCCAGCCCACACATTGATATAGATTTGATGTTGATGACAGGCATTCAGTAGTTCGTGCAGATTTTCTTCGGCCCATATGTGATTATTATGAAAATTAATAATTGCGTTTCCAGAGAAAGTAGTCTCGTCGGCGAAGAATATTTGAGCCAAGTCAAGGATTTTGTGCGATTTTGTGTTGCATCCATTGACAAAAAGCCACTCTTTGCGGAAAATCTGCCGGCAAAAGTACCAGCACCCGTTGAATGTGATATGGATACAACAGTTGATCTTTCAATATTCTCCAAACTGTGGCCTACTGTTTTAACAAACAAAAACTATGTGTCACTCTCTACTTTACATATTGTGAACTCGTGCGCATTCAATTGATATAATATATCACAAAAAAAAAAAAAAACTATGCCAATGCAAATATTTATTTTTAATTTACATACAAATACGTATAAATCTATTTCTACAAAACAGAAAATAAATTCTGATAAACTTTTAATAAATTAAGCCTATCCATTTATGAAAATATTGGAGTTTCCATAAATGTAAAGTGTCACTTTTACATTTATTACTTTCATTATTACTTCATTCCTAACTTTTACTATTGTTCTAATGCTAAATTACTTTACATATATTATATTAGCTACATGGGCATTACCCTATAAATGAACAAACTTACTATGAATACTAATTTTGTGCGTAATGCGCTAGTAAAATTTATTATCACCTATAAAAAATGGTTACCCTGTATTCCGTGCAGATCCCCGCACGTGTACCAGCATATTCGGCCCTAAAATTTTATTACTACTTTAAAGCCCAAAGGGACCCTCCGGCTGTAAAACGACCCTCTCCCGTTACGTACATATACGAACGCATGTCTATATATCGTAGCTCGTGTGTAGATGATGCGGGATTGTGTGCGCGGAAGGAAAATTTAAATAATTAAAAAAATAATTGGGTTAATTGGGATCGGACCGTGTTCGAAACAATTATACGGCTCGCACGACGGCCCATCCATTGCTAAAATCAATATTAGCGATTTGCAGGACAATCGGCATTTTATATGTTTATGCCGCCGCCACATATCTGCGCACGTACTGGATGTAATTTGTTACTTCATTAATTTTAATGGAGGAATGAAATGGCGTTGTCGCCGTTTTAGCTTTAAATTCGGTCATCATTCAGATTGCATTTAAACAATTGGAAATTAGCAATTAAAAAAGCGTCTCACTGAAAATATAATATTAGAACTTGGCAATAGAAAATTAGCAACTGTTAAATGGGATTTTATGTATGGGGTGGGTTTACAAGTAATTTTCACAACTTTCTCAATATCATATAATAAACAAAATTCCATATATTTTTTTATTGTAGTAAAATATAGTATTAAATTTTAACAGAAGAATTAAAGGTACCTTTAGACGACCTCCTAGAAGGTTTAGAAATAAAAAGCAAACAGTAGAAACTAAAACCTTTCAAGGAGTCTCTTACTAAAAAGAAAACAAGATTTGGTTTTTTGTATGTGAATACAACATTTGGCATGAACTACACAATGAGTACACAGGCTTCGCTACTATGAAGAAATATTCCCAATATTAAAAAGAAAAAAATCTAAAGCTACTTCATCTTGAATTAGAAATCGCTCCACTTTGTAATAGGAAAGAGAAGCCAAAAAGAACTTAATTGAGAAACACTACAGTATGGATATGCATAAGCTACTTGTTGGAAACTTCTTGGGTAACAAAAAATATACTGATACTAAAGAGAGATTTTCTTTTATGAAATTGAATGAATGAACTGAAATAATTGAGAAAAGCTATTAATTTAATGAAAACCTAAACCGTCTCCGTTAGAAAAACTACAATCAAAATACTTAGTGCTTAGTATAAGAAAGAGAAATCTGTCTGCAAGCGATATTAAGTAGTAGCACCTACTAATGGTAGTGAATATTAGATTTTCAATTTCAATTAATTTGAATAGAACAGCCGCCGCAACTAAGAGTTCTATTACTATTATAAAAAAATGACTACAGTAGTACCTCGACTTACGAACCCCTCTAGGTATGAATTTTTCGTGATACGACCTTTATTCAACCCACATTTTAACCTCGAGATACGAACTTCAACATAATAATTTATCCAAATGCACTATGCGTACAATTGTTAAGAAAGCAGATTATTATAAGAAATTAAATATGGGGGTATTATAGTATCATCTCACCGAAATAAGACAATTGAAGAAATGGAAAGTTTGCTACTTCTTTGGATCAATGATCGACAGCTGAAGGCAGATAATGTATCACAAAACATAATTTGTGTAAAAGCTCCACCGATTTACTAAGATCTTTTAGGACAAATGCCATCATGCAGTACAGAAACTACTGAAGAATTTAAAGCAAACAAAGGATGGTTTGAGAAATTTAAGAATAGGACAGGTATCCATAGCGTTATTAGACATGGAGAAGCGGCTAGTGCAGACAAAGTAGCAGCTGCAGAGTTCGTGATTAAATTTAAAACACTATAATAACAATGCAGGTTAAAAGCCAGAGCAAGTTTTCAATTGCGATGAAACTAGGCTATTCTGGAAGAATATGAAAGAGAGACTCACTTTGCTTTTCTGTGCAAATGCAAACGGTGACCTAAAACTGAAACCTTTGAAAATCTTTGAAAATCCTAGGATCTTTAAAAAGGAGAATGTTAATAAAGGTTAGCTCAGTGTAATGTGGAGAGCTAATAACAAAGCTTGGGTAACTAGACAACTATTTACAGAGTGGATTACCGAAGTATTTGCTTCCACAGTACAAAGATGCCTGAGAGAAAAAGGTCTGCCCGAGAAAGCTCTCTTATTAACGGACAATGCTCCAGCTCATCCACCACAGTTGGAGGAAGATTTAGTTGAAACATTTACCTTTATTAAAGTGAAGTTCCTACCTCCTAGTACCACCCCTATCCTACAACCAATGGATCAGCAGGTTATAGTAAATTTCAAAAAGCTCTACACTAAGGCTATGTTTCAAAAATATTTTGAAGTTACCGCAGACACGGAATTGACTCTCAAAAAAATCTAAAAAGATCATTTTAACATTCTTCATTGTGTAAGACTGATTGAGAAGGCGTGGGGAGATGTTTCTGTAAGAACTTTAAAGTCAGCCTGGAAAAAGTTGTGGCCTGAGCAGTCAAAGAAAGTAATGTGGAAACAAATGAAGTGTTTGATGCAGTTATTTCCTTAAGCAGGACCATGCATGGATTTAGAAGTTAACGAAGCAGACATAGAGGAGTTGATAGAAGAATATGACATTCAGTTAACAACCGAAAAGTTGCAGGAATTGAGGCAAGTAGAGCAAAAAGAATTATTATTATTAAGACACGTTAAAGATGAAAGAATATGTATCTGCAATGCTTATTAAAGAAAATAAAATAGATTGCGTTGTCTTGATTGCGGATGTTCATCCCACATGTGTCCCGAAAAACAGAAATTTACTAACCTCCAAAAGACAACTGTCAAAGGACTTCTAAAATTAGCAGCTATGAATAATGGGGCCTACATAGAAGGATCAGAAGACATAAGGTTAGCTGTAAGTAACTCAAATTGTTCTACTATAAGCTTGCAAATACATTATTCGTACCTGATTTACACACAAACTTAAAGTCAATCAGTAAAATAACCGAAAAAGGTTTTGATGTAGTACTTTAACGAAATATTGCAAGAGTTATTAACAAAGATGGTAATGTCGTCATTGAAGCTCAAAAATCAGACAATGGTCTTTATTATGTCAGAACTAGTCATGAAAAAAACCTCATATTTATCAACAAATAATGAAATTATGTCCTGGGACAGACGTTTAGGTCATTTAAATGAAACGGATTTAAAACAAGCTTTAAGACTAAGGCAGTTTTCTAATTATCTTTTCAAAGATTCTATTAAAGCTAAAGAATTACTGCATATAGCATATTCTGATATTTGTAGAAAATTCTGGACACTTTCGCCAGGAGAACCCAGATATTTTATTACATTTATCAATAAGTATTCCAGATATACCAAGGTATATTTTTTAAAACAAAAACGAAGCTCTCGAAGTATTCAATACTAATAAAAACGAAAGAAATTAAAATATCTCCAAAGTGATAATAGCAGAAGAGGATACTGTAATGTGGAATTTGATGAATATTGAAAAGATGGCTCATGAAAGGATTTTTATATATAAGGACAATCGAGCAGCACAGAAACTTTCCATAAAACCAGTAAGTTCCTAATCCAAACATATAGGTATCAAAGAATGTTTCATGCGGGAAGCGGTTCAAGAAGGTAAAATCCAGGTTCTGTACCAAAAAAGTAATGTTATGGGAGGCCGATATCTTTACCAAGGCGTTAGCTTGACCAAAACATTCAAAATTTCGATATAAATAAGGACTGCATCAACCTTAATGCTCGTGGGGAGTGTTGTATCAGTCCATATGACATACCTCGGCAGCACTCAAAGTTGTACGTATCACTTAATATATATGCATTTGTATAGTATGCTCTGTAATAAAAAAAAATATTCGATGAATAAACACTTTTCATAAACAACAATATATTTAACTTGTTTGTGAGTGAAAGTTCTGTTTGAATTTCCTTTTGCAAAGATCTTTCTTTCGGACTCTGCTGCAGGTAAGCTCAGCCAAAAACACGAAATTCGCAACCACAAAAAGAATAAAAAAATCAATTACATTAAATTAAAATTAATTTATAAATGTTTATACCACAATATGGATACATATAAGAAACATTTATCTATAAAATAAGAAGACTCCCAGTCTAGCAGCGATGCCGCTCTCATTTCTTATCGATTTTATGTGTTTCTTGAACAAATTTAAACTTCCTGGTCGTCCATTCATACACGTTTACAATGCCAAGGATATATTAGATATCCGTAAATAAACAAGATATATTTTTACAAAAAAAAAACAGATGTGTATGCAAGCACGCTCGGAATGTATGTATACAATAACAAATATACCCGCATGAAATCACCACGCAATTTCCTTCTGCACTTTGGTCATTTCCCTTTTCTCGCTGTGTACGCCATGTCAAACACTGTCTTCGTTCGCGTGAGAAAATAAAAGAGAGATAAGAAACTAATACGGATGATCATCTGTTTATGGGAAGCCCCGCAGTTGCTATTCGATCCTACTGCTGAAGATGAAAAGGAGGTTAGTTCTAACCGACGCGTCCTTCTATACTAAAGTCTATTTTTAAATTATTCATTCATAACGGTTTGCTTCACTTGACACTTAAACGGCTTATTTTTAAACGTTGCGTCATTAGGACGATATACCGCCGGCCGGCGCTACTATACCATATGTTTTTGATCTATCCAAATTCAAATTTACTTCGTCGGATGATGTGATCACGCGAATTTCATACGCTGAGAAGTTTAGTTGGTGAACACCAGAGGAAGTTGGGAAACTTTGACGGCGCGGCACGCAAAAATAGATGAAGCGATACGTACGCTGACATTGGTTTTATTGATGGGGTATGTAGGTCAATATGTAACCGGCGGTGAACACAGCGGGTCCTGTTCCTAAAATATTATCCGATCTCCGGATAATATAGTGGAGAATACCGCTCAATAAGCCGCTTTTTTCATTCGATAGAATTCCGACGACTGAAGTTTATCGGTGCCATTCTTCAATTTCATCTTATCTAATGTTAGGTTGTGTTTATCCATTTGTTGGATTGGAATTTTTGCGTTTTTTCCATTATTCAACTAAATTCCCGGTGCAATAATTCTTCAGGACGATTGGATGAAACTAAATTTTCAGGTTTTTTACCAACAACGCGAAACAAATACGAAAAGTTATCTATAGATTTTCCATTTGCTTACTGCAAAAAATTATTTCGATTAATCTTTGTAGGCAAGTAGGAGGACAATAATACACTGAGACCCAAAAAATCTGTCGTGTGTCTTATCCTTGCTGCTTAACAGCTAGCCGTTCAATAATTCTATGTCTTTCAAAAACCGCAGAATATGAAAAGGTCTAAGGATTCGATAAATATCCCTCTTCAAATTCTCTTGTCACCATCAGGCCCTTAATCTGTATAGTGCTGCCCAGTTTGAGAGGCGATGAGTGAGTGTTCCATCTTAGGATTAAGTTATTGTTAAGTATTAGAATTGGTCTGCAGTGTTTTGTTTGTTTTTAGATCATTACTTCCATCCTGCTTCAACTTTAAATTCACGTTGTGTATAGAAGGGAGCAGCTACCTGAAGACGGAGTGACTGTCTGAAGTGAGTGAACATGGAGGTTGCCTCTTCAAAATGCAGAAGGATAACAATAATTTCCCAGATCCTTCCAGAGTAAGGTTTTTGCCATGGTTTTCCCTTACTCCTTGGCCATTGATTTTATATAAGTATATTGTATATAATCAATGTCCTTGGTGATTGCTGGGAGATAACGAAAGTCGTTCCATGGGCGCATTTAATAACAACTGATAGCTGACGAATATATTAATATAATTGCTGTATTATATTTTTGTTATTAACAATTATAGCGAAATTATTTAGTTAGAGTAGGAACACTTCAATTGTTAAGGAATCCATATAGTACTTAGAATAGGTAGCCTCGTGTAGTACCTTTTAGGTGGAGCACGGGGTTGGGATGAGTTGTAATGATTTAGTTTTTCATAAATAAAGTGCTCCATCTTGTTCTTCACAAGGTCCACATTTGGATTCCCTGCCTGGCAGGATTCTTGTTAATATGCAAATATTTGAAATTCGAAGAAAGCATTATTGGGTATGCAGCCAATGGACAAATGAATGAAATTCCTTGTTATTCGTCTTAGATAAGACACAAAACAGATAACACGGAATTTCATTCATTTGTCCATTGGCTGCATTCCCAATAATACTTTCTTCAAATTCCTAACAAGTACAGCCAGTACTTCTACCCAACTTATGCGAATATTGTTCTTACTTATAATGCACTTCGTAGATCTCTTACGGTGATAGACTCATAAAAGAGATTCTTTCATTGCTTGGAGACTTTCTCAGTAATTGGATTTTCTAAATTCTACATCTTCTTTTTGGCAATTCCAGTATTACACTCATGCTTATCATAAAAGGATCCAAACCTTCAAAATGGTGTCCCAGCCACTTTTTTTGAAAGGCTACTGTTATCTCAGTTCCTTCCAATATCGTGCAATCTGGAACTCATACAAAAGTTACCCTGTTCGATTTGCCTAACCCATTTGATTTTCCTAAAGGCTCCCAGACCATCTTAAAGCTAATCATATATGTGTTCAGGACGCGTTGATGTTGCTTGACCGTCAAACATTATGATAAGCTCTCTCATAATAATGCGTTCGATGAGAAAATCAATACTTATTATGAGTACTTAAAAATAACTCGCAATAAAGGAAAGAAGAAATGAGACAACTGTTTTAAGGTGGATTTTTTCGAGATTACTACATTTATTTTTTCTAGATATCTACAGGTTGATGCACAAGAACTAAAAGTTTTTTTTTAAAAATAGCTGGTACTTGGCCATTAAGAAAAAGAGGAGCCTGTGGTAGATTATTCTCTACACAATAAGTAAAATAATTTTTTTTGTTAAGTAAAAATTTACGAGGGCCACATTTTTGTTTTTGTTGAAGTAAGATACAATGATGGCTGATTTAAAAAAGTGGACCATAAAGGAATTTCGTTAAGGAACATCATGTACTAGATATCTCCAATACCACAAAATTGTATTTTAAAATAAAATACAAAAATGATGTTGCATGGTGCGTCACGTGTGGTGCTATTGTCATCAATAGCATCCACTATGTAATTTACCAGTTTCCCACAGTACAACGTCTTGAGATTTTTTATTATTCCCATCTCCTTTGCTTGCACTAATGATGTGGTGTTGGGAAGAAGAAATTCTAGTTTTATATTTTGTGAGTTGCTCAAATGAGGATGTACTGCTCGGTTGTCAACGAGCAAGATAATCTTTCTTTGTTGTTCTAGTAATTCTGCACCCTAACTAGTTAGCCACGCATTTTTATTTGTATATGGTATTCTGGAGATAAACTTTCTATTAAAAATCCCTTAAAATATCGAGTCTTTTCTTTCTATCTAATTTTCCCTATGATGAGTTTACGTTTGTCTCTCCCTGATATATTTGCGCAACATAAGACTTTAATGTGATCCATTGCTTGTTCATCTTGACCGGCAATATATTTATAACAAAAAGAACTGTCTGGTGTGGTACAGTGCACTAATATTGTTTATATTTTAAAGATGGCACTGGAGTACTATTGTAAGGGCACTGATGGGATATAAAAGATTTTTATTTCTACTGAGATGTATTCGTTTTGATTTAAACTAACGCGTCAAAATAGAGTGAAAATTGATAAGCTAGCGGCTGTAAGTTCTCTTTGATAACTTCAATAAGAACTGCAGAGACAATTGTAGCTTGAGACAGTTTGTAATTATTGATGAAAAACTGAAAGGGTTTAGGGGGCGCTGCAGTTTTGTGCAATATATTGCTAGTGAACCTGCTAGGTATGGTTTCAAAATATATGCTAAAACATATTATACTTCAGCGATGGATGTATACTGCGGAAAGCAGCCAGAAGGCCAATACCAGTTATCTAACAAACCTTTTGACATAGTTCGCAGGCTAATGGAGGATATACATAGTTGGTTCAAATCGGAACTTGACTATCGATAATTGGATATACCAGTTATGCATTTGTAATATCACTATTAGAAAAAAAGATGACCTCATTGGAACTATGAAGAAAAACAAAACGGTTATATCTGCCCAATTTCTTCCAAACAACAGTCATCCTGTTCATTCTTCGGTATTTGAATTTCAGCCTGATGCAACTCTAGTGTCACATGCAACAAAAAGAAAATAAACCTGCGATCTTATTATCGACAAGCCATGACGAAACGGAAGGATACAAAAATAAACCAGTGATTATACAGATTACAATGTGACGTTTGCAGAAATATCAGACGCTGGACGATTGCAACTTAATGTTGCGGGTGTGAATGCTGAAGTAATATTTAGAGCGCATACTAATTTCTTGTTCCGTAGAAGACAATTTTTAAAAAATCTGTTATTTCAATTGATAGATTCCCAGCTGAGACAGCGGGTAGAAAACAAAAGTTTAAAAAGACAAAAAAATCAGTTTACAAAACTACAGAAACCAGCAGTTAAATGAAGCACCAAATCTTGTCTTGAAACAGGGTAGACGTTATGCGTGCGGTAGATCAAAAGACGTTCCCACTACGCTACGGTGTTCAAACTGTTTGTAAAAAATAAAAATCATTCCACAAAAAATATTTGTGGTTCTAACTGTAGAAATGATATCGATATATGATCGGACTGATTTTATTTGAAAATTCATTTTTATTGTATTTTTATTAATTTTTATTGACACAATTTTACCTGACCGTATATAAATGTTTAATATTTTTCATGCCTTCCCTGAACAAAAAACGAATTAAAAGGTTCAAAAGTAAAAATGGCTATATGGGACATAAAATGTATCGTGCGCCTGCACATCTTATCAAAAATGACGCGCCTTCTCAAGGATTAACGAAAACATTTATATTACAACAATTTCTAGTGCGTCGAAGTTATGATAAATACCCGGGAAATCTCAGATGATCTTCTAACATCACCATCTACAAGGTCATCACCACTATCGTAAAAATCACCACTTTGTAAAAACAAAATAGATAAAAAAAAAGTTCAAAAGAAAAATTAAAAAAAAAAATGGGAGGCATATTTTTTCTTCTTTAATCAAAACTATGTTATAAAGGAAAGCAACTAAGAACATATACATTATCTTTATAACATGTTGGGATTCAACTCGTAACTATAAACATTCTGTTCGGGTTCAACGACTCATAAAGTAAACGCAAAGAATATATTGCGAGACTAATCTCCTTCGTGACACGTAAGGCAATGTCAGCAGCACAAATACCGCACAACAAACCGACTCCGGAAATACCCGTTTTAGGCAACCATCAGCGACGGCAATAGCGGTAGTATACCGACCGTAGCAGGAGGCAGTATTAATAGTACCTACAGCAGTAGTAGTAGTAGAAAATAGTGGATGCCGAAGAGGCGCAAAGGAGAAACAGCACAAAATCCGCACACGCTTAATGACTGTATTAGTGTAATTGAGCGAGCGGAAGACCGCGGGAGGACCCCGAATCCGGCATTGCGCGCGCCATCTACCGAACGGAATTGTCATTAATTCGTTAATAAACTACGGAATTCGAATCGAACGCCGGCGAGGTGCGAACTAACGAGGATTATGACGGTCGGGACGCATAATTGGAAGGCATCCGATACTCATCGAATTACCGACATTGTTGACGACGTCGATGGAAATCCATGTTCGGCCGCTACACATCTCGCTGACGTTAGTTTGTAATTAGCAACATCTATTACCAGTGGTAAGTCGTGTGTCTTGAATTTCTCCAATGCGCTCGTGTATCTACATTGCTGCTACTTGCGATGAATACGATGTCGTGATTTTACTGTTACTAAGTTGGTAGTAGTTAAACAATATCGACGTGTTCGGACATATTATAAAGCATTCTAATGGCGTTACTGGCCAAATAAACGATAACTCTATAATTATCAACGAACTATATATATATATATAACATACACAGCTTACTCGGGCCAACCCAAGCGAAGAATGAACTCGACAGTTATAGCAGGTGAGGTGCCGCCAAAGCTGTTCATACTGGGCCAGAACTATCCCAGGATGGAACCTCTAAGTTGGGCAAGCGCCGAACAGTCACGTAAGATGTGCTCGGGCGTCTCCTCCTCTAGGTAACATGCACGGCAGAATGGGCTGCTACTCAATCCTATGCGGTGTATCTGCATTAAGCTTGCAGTGGCCAGTTCCTACAACATGACGTAGTTTACTGCGAGAGAGTTGTCCTGGACGACAGCTTGGGGATGGCTACGTGCCTGACAGCAGGTAGTTATGGATGTCAATCCAGCCTCGTGTAGAGTAGTGGTCCACTGATTTATTAGGGTGTTCAGTGTAGCCGAAGAAATTGGAAGAACAGGTCCGGTCCCATGTAAGGAGAACACGAACCACGTCTCGCCAGCCTATCGGCAGCCTCGTTTCCCAAATTATCTTTATGACCTTTAACCCATCTGAGTATCAAGTCATTATCGATGGCGATCGCTTCCAAAGCATTGTGACACTGAAGTACCAGGGCTAAAGCTATCTTATAAATGCTGAGGGCTTTAAGGGAAGCTTGGCTGTCACTATAAAGGATAATACATCGTCCCTTAATGCTTCTTGCTAAAATTTCTTCGGCATCATGCAGGATCGCCAAAACCTCGGCTAACCGCAGCTAACCTACTAAGTGCCAAATCTAAGTTAAGCTTAAGGTCCGAAGAGAAAACTCCTGCACCCGTCCCTGTTTTTGTCTTCACCTCTCTGTGTCGACGACAATCGAAGGCAATGATTCGACGCAGGGGCCTACATGAATGCGGTAGTGTCTGCCGAAACCAAACACGGGAGACATACAGTCCTTCGCGGCACCAAAAAGAAGCATCTTAGCGACGCCCTCGTGGTTGATGCTCGCGTAACCGGATCGCAACCTCATGGCCGCTCTAAACGCCGTCTCTCCACGAACAAATCCAGGGGAGGGGCACACAAGAGGGCTTCCATTGCCGCCGTCAGCGTCGTGCGCATTGCTCCTGTAATGCTAAGACATGCGTTGCGATGCACATGCATCAGGTCATTCCTGGCTACCACTCATCTCACTCTTGGCCATTAGACGAGAGCATCATAAGTTAGCATGCGCCTAATTAAAGCAGTGTACAGCCACAAGGTAACTTTCGGGGAGAGCCCCTTAGTCCTACCCAGCTCGCGACGCCGACGACACTGCCAAAAGGCCTTACATGCTTTCTCAGCTTTTGCAAACATGTCAATTTGCTCCAGCTCAGTTTTCTGTCCAGATACTTGACTTCATCCCAGAGCAGCAATTACTAGAGACAAAATAAAATAAATAATTGTTATTGCTGCTAATATCACTATGGTAGCGATGATAGATCAGTTTGTCTTGTTATCTAAAGTATTTCTAAGTTATTTGATAAAATGTCTTAATTTTTATGATTCCTCTTATAAATATCACTGAAGTATTTTTCATTTACATTTAGTACTCCTTTAATTCCACTATATTAAAAATAAACCAAGGCAAACGAAATCAATGAATTCGTATACCAATGTTAGTGCGAGGAAAGAAAATACAAACAGTGGATTAGAATAAAATTTTAACGTAAATGAGAAAATTAAAACTCAAATCTCCCCATTATTACGCATGCCCACGTTGTGAAAATTATTTTTACATTTAATCCCTTGGCGGAAACAAAGATCAAATATTGTGAATGTAGATCTCCGCGCAATTCGAAAAGTTGCGACATCTTTGTGGCATACCGTAAAAGGTATTATCATGGTACCTATTGCCGCTAACCGAAAATGTATACTTAAATTCTTTTTTAATTCTTATATTCAATAAAGCCGCTTGTTTACAATATAGGTATCCTGTAAATATTATATTCAGGCCATGTGTTTCCTTACTAGTAAACAACGCGGTTATTTTATTCCCTTGGTGTACGTATGTGCAGTGAAATTTTACCAATGAACATTCAATTCTCCATAATTTCTATTAGGTGAAGGATAAAAATGCGATTAAAGTTGCATATAAGTTCTCCTTCGGTATATAAAAAGATATGATTATTCTTAAATAGTCTAAATTGAAACTATAATAATAAAATTCATTTTCTTTTAGATCTACCATGCTTGAATAAAAATTATACAGCACATTTAGTTTGTAATGAAAACAAATTACATTTATTACATAAAAGTTAAATATTATGGCTGCAATAAATAAAATGGATTCTAAAATTACTTCATATACTATAAATTATTTAAATACAAACAGCGCCTTAATACAGCACGATTACATTTTAACTACACTATAAAAATGATATATTTAACAGCTCTATTTCCCAATCAATAATTGTAAACATTCACAATTATCAGAGAGATACTATAAAATTTGAGCACATTTCAAACCATCATTACAGCATACAGATATTTGTCTTTTTAATTTCTAACAGAACCACTTTATTGTTTTTAACAGTTATTATACACACTCTGATAAGAACATTCTCGTATATGAGTAGCATCACGTGACCAAAGAGATAACGTCGAAATGTGCATAAAATTATAGACGCGGCTTCTATTCTTTTTATCAATAGTACTTAATCATTATTTCTAATCCTACACAATGCTGGCTTTATACCAATCATGTTAACATTTTATTGAGTATATCGTGGAAATAAACAAAATATACGGTGTCATTTATGGTTCACGAATGACGATAACAACTTTCTCTTTAAAGATTACATTTTCGTGTAAGCTACAAACATGAAAGTAAAATAAGTACGAAAGGCATACAAAGCGAAGGAAAACGTAATCCGCACAAAGTGATAGAAAATATCGGGTTAACCAAAGAACATTCGACGGAGAAAAGTAGTAAACTAATACGGCACAACCAACACGAAGAGAAAGAATCCCCTAGACACTAGAGAGGTGCACACAGTCTGGTACACGTACCTTTTTACAATCTCTCAGTGCCTTTAATACAGTTTTCTATTATCCTTTTTTTTTATTCCCGGTGGCATAGTTCCGCCGCAATGCTCCGTCGAACTTTCCCGTCCAACTTGTGCATTGCCGTTCGTAACAATTTGTAAGCTCGTAGGCGCGGGCGTTGCAAGACGGGACGCGAACACAGACACTACTTTACTTTTATACGTATCGAATTCTGGGTAACTTTGTCTGATTCGCGCATCAGACATTGCTTGCTATAGTATATAGGTGTATGTACTTACAGTATATACTCGCAACATAAGCACACAGCATTGCATTGCACGCTCCTGTGCCAAGATGCGATACATCGCCTGCATTTTTAAATAGATCCTCGCTTGGAAATTCATTGCACAGAGACATAGAGTTCCGGCGCAGGAGATGAGGACTCCAGGCGAGGAACTCGTTTATCCGGAGAGATGACTGAAATATAAAAGCGGTACGATGACGTAAGCGTCAAAGGATGCCTCCAGAACGGGTGAATCTTAATATTTGCCCATGAATAATGTATTATCTCACACTAACAGGCCTATAAAACTACTTACTAGGTAATTTTACCATAGACTAAGATATATGAGCACGTTATAAACATTATCCAACTCTAGTTATGCTGTAAACAAACAAATTATCTCCGAGGAAATTCGATCAAAATTGACATCTCGGTAACGTATCCGTAGAAAAAAAAAGTAATGCGATTTTTTGTTTACTAGACTAGGGACGTAGTGACACCTCATTTGCAAAATTTCTATTTTCATTTTGTAACTAGTGTAATTACAAAACACTATTATAACATGATCTAATACAGTGCCAATGTATAGTGCAGTGCCATTACTTTATTATAATTTCAATTTAAAATCTTTAGCTTATTTTTCTAAGTTTATTGCACCAGTTGTCTAATTTCCAGTTTACCAATCTTTGTTAAGAGACAATGTCTACTTTATCATTTCAACCTTTGTATTCATTTTAGAAACATGTTACATCAAATATGCCGACATTTTGGATCCCCAGCAATATAATGCTTATATTGCTCTTGTACCCAAATTCTCAGTTATTTCCAAAATCGGCACGTATATACATTTCCTGTTGTCTTGCCCCTGCATTCAATTATACCATACCGACTTGTTTTCTTGTTTATTTATAAACTACAATGAAAGACCACCCACGAACCAGTCGAACATAGACTTTGCAGATCTTTACGGATCCCGGTTTTTCAATGTTGTAAATATACCTTCTGAGAGAAGTATAAGAAAGAGTCATTCTGTTGTTCGACGTTTTCGTGTTGTAAAACCGTGTCTCACATTAAACCTCCACTTTAATAAACGTAGTTAACCAAATGTGTGTTTTATTAAATAAGACAGTGATCGGTTGTTGTGAACCAGCAGGTTCATAACACAACGTTAAATTTTTCTCTAACTATGTTATGCCCTTTGTATCTAGTAGTAATTTATATATGTTGTTTGAGTATATATTAACTGTATTTCGTTAAAAAAAAATATGGCGGCCTCCAAACGCAACATATAAAAAATATTATGAACGAATTGAGAGATGGAATTTTCAGGTTATGTCACCACAGAAAAAAAAACGTCGAAATCTTGAAAAAAAAACACATTTATCAACCAGTAACTGTTGTAACCTAGTATTAAATTGTTTCGACTAACTTATTTTCTTGAAATAGCATGTATTATTTTTGTCACCAACGTACCAACATAAAAAAAAAACTCGTAGTCAAAGCGGCAGTTCACCGCGAATACGAACGAATACTTTTTTGGCAAAAATAATGCATGAAATGGTGTTATTCAAATAGATAAAATAAATTATTGAAACAATTTAGTACTCTTACAACGATATTTGGTTGATAAATGCGTCATTTCAATGATTCGACGTTTTTCTGTTGGTGCCATAACCTGAAAATCTTTTTTTTAAAAAAAAGGGTGTGGAAAGATGTGGTCTCCGACGAAAAATAAACACTCTAACGTGATTCTGGAGGCATTCTACAACCATACAACCCATCATTACGATCTTTAGAGCACCCGGGCTATTCTTCATATTACCCAAAAAACCATACCACACAGGCTGCTAAACCTAGTAAAAGGAACTAACCTGTGTATTAAAATTGGGTAATTCACCGCTAAAACAAAAATTAGCAAATACACCAAGGTACTCTTTCAGTCTTTACAGCTTCACAGAAATCTGAATTTACCCATTCTCGATATGCCCGTATTAGTAATTTTAGAACTTCAACACATAAAGATATGCATACCGTTGTTAAACCCACCATCTGTTTAGAATGCTGTTTTTTAATGTTACATAATTACGACAACGGTGTCCGATAAATTCCTACGCGGCCTTCACATAATCACATAAATATATATCGTGGATGTACTCATTTAGATTTAATACACGATTTACTTTCTAAACACGCGTCGAAGTAAAGGAAAAAAAAGCACTCAACCATCGCGATGTAATCGCAATGAAAGATCTCTGCGCGCATATTCAAGAACGTATTGCGAATACCATGATCGTAATTTATTACACACATGGAGTGCAGATCCAATTAAAAGCTCAATTCTCGCTGAATATAAAAATACCAGACCTACATCTTTACGAGATCTCAACTCAACATTCCGCGCACATCCATCACTTCATCACAACGAATCGCTAAAATTGGCACGACCGGTGTCTGTGTACTCAGGAAAAAAAAAATAAGCAAACTACTTCGCAATAACCAAGGTGAAGATAGAAAATAGTGGAAAGAAACCAATGTATGTAATAAAACGTGAGCATTATGGAGCGTTATTTATAAAGAATATATACGAGATTCATTCAGTATGTTTCTTTTACTACCTACACTTGGTAGTGTTATTATTCATTTTATTACGTTCATTACTAATTAAAATTTGCATTTCTTTGCCATAAATCTAAACAGAAAAACAAATTTTAAAGAGGGTTTCTTATAATTTGTACCAGAAAAATTGATCTATTTCATTCACATTAGTTTAAATATTTTATTTCGTTACAATAAAACGTTGTTTTTTTTAACTCCACCAATGTCTATCCCAAGTCATGATGAGTTATGTAGAAGAGGAAGGAGTTTCAATCTTGTGAAAAAAAAACGGATTTTTCTCAGGTTTGCATAATAAAGGTGGAGTGTAAGCTTTAAGGATAGTAAAATAATGAGAAGGTAAAAAAGGATCTCACGCAAACCTCGAAAAAACCCAATGTCAGTTTCAATGAAGCAGCATCAGAATTACAAGTAGGTAATATGCAAACGCCATCTAGATGAAGCATTGAACTAAGAGCAGATGAGCGTGATTCAACCGTGCTTGTTATTCATGATTGCCTGAAAGTGACCTTCTCCAGTGAAGACACAAAAACCTAGGTCAAACCAGAGGCATCCACGACATCTTGAAAAGCCGCCAACTTAATTACTCTAACGGGGGCTGTCTCAGACGCAAAAATTCCTTTTAATACAGTAATAAAATCAGCAAACTTTTTTAATTGACACATATACACTTTATTATATTTATATATTTATATTTTAAAATTAATTAACTGAATTATTAATAAAGGGAATCACTAGTATTATTTTCTAGTAAAGTTGATGATGAGTTAGAAAACGCTCAAAGAAGCGACTTATTTTAACTGCGTTTTAAGTACTACGGATCTCATTAACGGAAAGACAAAGAGCGAAAATCAGAGAAATAGGACGAAGTTTCCCGTAATTAATTTGTTTGCCTGCGTTAATACAATGAGGAAGTTTATGCTCCGTCGTCGTAGAAGTAGTAGTAATGCTGCTCTTGGCAGATGTACAACAAGACCTACCGCTCAGATACAATTATAATTCTTGAATGACTAGACGAAAAAAATGCTAGTACGTAACTGGCGTCCCAGTCAGTCATTTAGTTTGTATTAGTTGCATTGGACAGAGTAGGAAACGACGCTGGATGAACTTTGGCTGTCGTGTTTGCTTTTACTTGGATCTATTTAATTAGTTGCCGTAATTGTAAATGTATATTTCCTTTAACTCCAGTTAAATAAATAAAAAAAAAGCGAAAGTAAGCAAATGAATTTATAAAAACATCCTTAATTAGTAGGTATACAATGTTCTGAAGTAAACAAATGGCACAAAGTAGGAACGTTATTCATTGGTCTAGGGAATTCCATTTTCCTTACTACTATTTCATTTGCAAATAACATATATCATTTAGGTCATATTTAATTTATAAAAAAGAAATATTTAGAGACGAAGTAACACACTTTGGAGAAATATTATAGTATTTATGTAATAACGTTAACTTTCAAACAACGCTTACATATGCAAATTGATCTAACACCTAGCAACATTTATTGTACTTCTTCCCGCATACGAAAACATTATGTCATTTAATTACATACCTAAAGATATAAACTAAGTAAAGGATACGGCCAACTAAAGCCACTAAAACTACTGCAAAAAAGTTTACAGGAACCCGTCGGCTGCAGTTTCAGTTTTTTCATGAACCACCTGTAAACCTTTGCAGCAAACGTTTTTTTTCATCTTATTAGGCAAAATACTGGTATTTTAACTTGTTCTTTCTACGGCTAAACTTTTCTTTGCAATTTCCTCGTTTTATCCCTAACTTGAACTTAAAAAAAAACAAAAATTATTTACGTGAAAACTTTCTTGAGAACAAGAGTATAAACATGAAAGGATGATCATATGATCCTGTATGCTTTCTCATCTTCTTAACCAGATATATCTTAGTTCATTTATTCATTTTTTAAGCATGTCCTTGTTTTCTTTCAATCTCCTAAAGTATCTTTTTCTGCCTTTTCTGAAACCGTACAATCACCTCAGTAGAATAGTTAAAGCAATTCTAGTGCAGAATTCCTTAAGAAACAGCATAGGCGTCTCTATTCACATCTTATCTGCTGTTGATTATAATTGATCGGCTTACCAATTGCAGCAGAACGGTTGTCGGTTATAATGGACCGGCTCACACGTTGCAGCGGAACAGTTGTCGGTTATAATTGATCGCCTTGCCAGTTGCGGCGGAACGGCTATCGATTAAAATCACTCAGTAAACTCGTTGCAGAGGAACGCCCACCGGTTATAATTGGTCAGCTTACCCGTTGCAGCGGTACGGTTATCGGTTGTAAGTGATCACCTTACCACTTGCGGTGGAACACCTATCGATTATAATTGTTCGGCATACCCGTAACGGTGGAACGACTATCAATTATAATGAATCGGCTTACCTGTTGCAGCATAACGCCTATGGGTTATAATATATTGGCTCATTCGTTGCAGCGGAACGGCTATCGGTTTTATTGATCGCCTTACCACTTGCGGTGGAACAGCTATCGGTTATAATTGTTTAGCTTGCCCGTTGCGAGGGAACGATTATCGATTGTAATTGATCGCCTTATTTATCACATGCGATGGAACAGCTATCGGTTATAAGTGTTCGGCTAACCCGTTGCGGTGGAACGGCTATCGGTTATAATTGTTTAGCTTGCCCGTTGCGGAGGAACGGCTATCGGTTGTAATTGATCGCCTTATTTATCACTTCCGGTAGAACGGCTATCGGTTATAGTTGCCCGGCTTACCCGTTCTGCGTATGCAGGGAAAAAGCAAAAGGCAGTAGTGGTGAGCATAAAATGTGAATCGAGATCCTTATGCTGCCTTTTATGGCACTTTGCGCTACAACTGTCCTAGCCATTCTACTTCACTTCTCTCGTTTGGACACCGCACCGAAACGAATCTTCCCGAAGCTATTGTTATCTCCTGCTTCAATCAGCAATAGCTTTGGCAAGCTTTGCCTTGAACGACGCCGTAAGACTAAATGAGCTTTAGCGTACATTCAGAACGCTTGGTTTTTGATGTACCAGTCTGCTACATAATTTTTAATAAAGTTAGTAAATTGACCAGAGTAAGTGGAAGCCTGCTTGAATCGCATTTCAATATCTCTCCTTTGTAAATCATCATTTTGTGAAATTAGTTTTTAAAGGTAAAAGTGGTCCAGATATCCATGCTTACATAAATAGTAGCAATAATAGTACAATTAGTGTTAAAACTAAAATTGTTTCTGAGATTTTTCATAAAAATCGAAGTACGCATTAACACTCTATATATTAAAACTTAAGTGCATTAAGACTATATTTATCATAGCACATATGGCAATTGTAAGTAGATACATAATAAGAAACCATTTTATTGCACCTAAGAGATATATCTTGTTATTAAAAAGCAAAAAAAAATAAAAGATTCCGAGACAGACCGAGCAGAGTGCTTCTTTTTTGTAAAAGCATCTACTGTATTCTTTAATTTTTGAACCCGCAGGATGTTTATAGAGAAAATAGTAAAAAATATTGTTTTTGAAATTTTTAAGTTTCATTAAAAAATTAATAAGCAAGAGTCCTATCCTGAACTGCGCTCAATAACAAGAGAAAAGTTACCTGTGTGTGAAATAACAAGCTTTACTAATATGAGGCAAGAAACATGTATGCACTTACAATATAATTTAAATAATAAAAATAATAACAATATTAATGTCATGAAGTAAACTTGAAGAAAATAATAACCGAACGATTCAAACTTGAGCAAGCAAGAGAGAAAATATCGGCTCCTTGTAATAGAAGGACCCGATATCTTCTGTCTCACTCGCTTCCGCACGCATCGTTCGCTTACCTTTTTCTTCAAGTTCACTCTGCTGGCAAATACACATCTACCGTCAGGTTTTACAATGTTTCGATGACCAAACGAAGAATTGGCAGGACGGTAAGTATACGTTTACAATATAAAAAAAAAATCATTCAAAGCTTTGATACCATTTCCCTAAACAATAAGTATAATAGTATATAATACATAAGTAATTTAAAGTAATATAAATTTCATAAACATTTAAAATCATTTCAGACAAATTCAATTATAAACTTTAAAATACAATTGCTATGGAAATACAAACAGAGACGTTACATATAATAATTCCCGCACCTTGCCATTATACCTAATGACGGTAAAGTCTTGACAATTGCAAACACGAAAACAAATTAAGTGGGAAATGAGTTACCAAAACATTTAAAGAATATCATCGTAAGAGATACCTGAATTTGCTATTATCGTTAACCTTGAAGCCGGAGAACTAATTTGATGAGTTATACCTCTAGAGTAAACAACGCAACTAAACGGATTGACCTTCCGCAAATGCGCTAGTTGTAACTGTATTTACACGGAGAACGCATACTTAACAACCGGCGAACTATAAACATCAACGTAATATTAGACAGTGAGTTTTGCGTCGCGTTGGTATTATTTTGCTTCTACAAATCTGAATTCCAGCTGAAAAGACATGTTGTCACATATTATACCTTCAGGAATTCCTATCTTTCTGCATTATACACCTATTAATAAAACACCAAACCTAAAGTTAAAAAAAAAACTTAATTGCGATGAGATTAAATTGAATTACATTTAAAATCAATTTATATGCAAGAAGCGGTTTTTTTTTGCTATAGATTACGATTAAAAGGAACGGCTAGACCAGTATTAGACTTTGTAAGTGGTTCAATAGCAGGTAAATTAATCATTTGAATGATAAGACGTAAAATGAAAATCTTTAGCAGGAATATGTAACATCGGTAATTGAGCTCGTTGGTTTTCATTACGAGCTCAAATAAATTACATTATGTATTGAAATAGGCGAAGCAAATACGTTTACTTAATATATATTTGAGAGTAAAATCTGCTTCTTTTACCACTGCTTACTGCTCCCTCCCATATATAAAAGATAATTAAAATTTATTGAGTTACAGTTAATGCTTAAACGTGCACTTTTACTTAATAAGTAGAACAAGAAATTGACAAAAAGGTACTAATTTTCGTAATAATATACATAAAAAAAGTTATTAAGAACAAATACTCATAATTCTTAATCTCATTTTTTACAAAAACTCAAGTAACAAGTAAAACTTAATTTCTTTTATTAGTAAAATATATTCAAACATTACAACACATTGCATTTGTAAAATTTGATTTACAACTAACAATTAAAAGCATCGTTAGGCCTTATTACCTAAAAAAACAACGACTAGATACTAAAAACTAAAAAAAAATTACTTTACCATATGCTGACGAATTCGCTCCCACTTTAATTTACTGTAAGTAGGTTTATAAAGATGTATACTCTAACGCTACAGAGTAGCATACAGACCGGTATAAAAAAATTACAAATGATACTTTAATTAAATTAGTAAAATCAAATTTTTAACATCCTAGTGTCATCTACATTTATTAGTTTTAAATCATAAGTGTGCTTTCTCCCATGCCAGGTGGCATGCAGGGCGAGAATTTCCGATTGAAACACGTTGGCGTCAAAAAAATAACGAATAGCTAGTTACCCTCCTTATTTTTCCCCAGTATGTATGCCGGATATCGTACGTGCGATAGTGTTGTACCTCGATTATGATCAATTTTGCATGATAAAGAAAACATTTAAGTGTACATAAAAGTGGTTTCATTCAATAACAAAGTTCGAAATGTGAAACCGTGCATGAGCAGCATAAATTTAAGGATATTCTTATCTCAGGTAAGATACGTGGGTTCGCTTAATTAATAACAATTACGTTTTGCTAATAATTCCACTTCTTGCAACATAAATTCATTATAGAGAACGTGAATACGTTTAAATTAAATTTCAAAATTCCCGCGTTTTCTGAACGTTCTATCTGCGTTATTCTATGCTAAAGAGACATGTGTATCAGAATGGCCAACATTGATGGTAAAATTACTGGATATCGGTTCGTACCGTAAATACATATCAGATATTAACATAGAAAAGTACCAACTTATACAAATTTTCCCCAAGTGATTGCAAATTGTTCAGCGATGTGTGATACAAACATACAAAATTCCTAACCCCAAAATTTGCTGAACGTATAAAAATGAAATTTCTTATAATTACATTTAAATTTAGATTAGGATTAAAATAATACGTTTATTTTTAGGTAGATTTCGACGTAGAATACCTTTGGAGAATCTAAATGGGGGCCTTCATACTTCTGATCACGGAGAATGGCTCCTGACTGAGCCATTACTCGGGAAAATCGTCGTTGGAGAAAATTACCCAAAGATAATAGGTAATTTGGATAATATTAATGTGATAAACTTTATTTAACAATTAACAATTATTTTTAGGTTGGACTTTAGAATAAAATTGGATTTTATCAAAATAGCCGTTAAAATTACGCAATAAATTGAGACACGTCTGCCTCTGATGAAGGTTGGCTAGTGAATGGTTTCGAATTGAAAACTTTTAACCGACTTGAAAGCGATTGTCTTCGACAAGGAGTACAACTGTCTGCGAAAATCCGTTAATTTCACCGAAATGAGGGGAATATACTTTGTTTAATACATGAGAATGCCCATGTGACCGAATGGTCTGTCGAACTTTAAATAAATAATTATTGCAAAATTCTGGAATCACCTTACAATCAAAATATAATAAAGGTAAGTGTCTCTGGATCATGAGAAAAATACATTTAAAATTTTTAAACACTTATTACTATATAAAATTAACAATCTTAAAATTCATTACTGTACACAAAAAGTAAGCAACTATATTTTTTTGATTGTGATGGAACCCAATTTCCAGCAATATCCCATGTCTTTCTGTTGACATATCAATGCAATTGGACTGCCAATGCATATGAAAACATTATTAGACTAAATTTAAATAAAATAAGTACACTGTAAAAAAAATCATTGAATTGAACTTGGATCCAACTTTGATCTGTCAATATATATTGTAAAATATACTATTCAAATTCTAATATTCATTTTCGATGTGTAGGTATATCACTGCTGATCATCTTTACTTCCTGAAGGGAATATTCCGAAGGGAAATGCTTTGAAGGACTTGCCAAACGCAGAGATTTCCTGCATCACCTGGACATCGTCTGGCTGCCTGCTGCTACTTTTTATATCCTTTTTCTTATTATATCAGACTAGTTTTGAAATATAACTAAGTAAAATAGTAATTTTACATTTAAATAATATCGAGTACACATTCCATTACAATATATATATGGTTTTTGGTTGTGAAAGTAGTATTTTTCGGAAGAAAGATAAGAAAGATTTTTAATTTTTTTTGTCAGATATCATAATTAGTTTGACCAATAAAACGCTAGGGTTTTTTTTTGTATTCAGTATTTCATATTTGGAGCATTGAACATATGTCCTTCTAATATTAGGCACAGCATTAAAAAGGTCATATTTTGAAACTAATAGTAACTCCAAAGAATAGCTGTAGTAAAACGTTAAATTCTATTTCCAAGTTCAGTAATTATTTAATGAGACGTCCCAGTTTCCTTTCAGAGCAAACCCAATCTACTCCGCCGCCATTCATGGGTTTATCTCGTGTAGTACGAGAGCACATTTCCTTTATTATAATTCTCTTCGGATTTTCCCAGCGCTTAGAAACTAGATGAAGACGACGACGTCAAATTCTGTAACACATTCATCCGTCTGATTTAATTCCCCCGCCGATAGAAGAGAATTCCCGCGGCAAAACTAGGCTGTTAAGCGTGCGAACTTGGCAGTAACGATCCCCGGTATTTGTGTGTCCCGAATAGTTTCTCCGGAAAGTGCGGGAACTTCAAACGGGACGAGTTCGGTATGGTACTTACCTACTATCTCTACCTATCTACCATACCGCACACCAGAACAGGTCAATAGCTCGGAGAGTCGAAACCCGGAGGCGCTCGATGCATAATTTTATTGGCGCAACATTCCGCAAGTTACTCGGCGAAACCGCGGAGCCACGGAATGTCGCAACAAACAACTGCCGCGTTTTCGGCGCCGGATTGCGTCCCGAAACTTCAAAAGTACACCTATCCGGTCTAATCTCCCGCGGGGGATAAATGACATATTTTAAGCGTAAAACGGCAATTTCCGGCGTCGCAAAGTAAACGCGACTCATTTAAATTGCCCGTGGTGGAATTTTAGGTAGTTGTGGAACATTCTAAAAATCTTAAACAACAGAATGCTTAACTAAACTTGCGTTTTACAACATCATGTAAGGAGCGTTTTGTCTCGAGTGCTATGTAATTTCCAGGCAAGACAGAAATTGTAATGTAATAGTTCAAACAACGGGTGAAATTATAAATTATATAATATAATTTATTATAAAAAAAAATGCTTCAATATTTTAAATTGAATTAACAAAATTTCTGAGATTCTTTCGATTCTATATCAGTTTTCGTATCGGTTCTTTTCGGTTCTATAGCAATTCTATTTTTGATGTATACTCGGTTATGGTTATACTGATTTTTATTATTACGTAGTGATATAGCAGTAATAAAATTTGGCGTTTATTAAATTAAGAAAAAATACTCTTTCTCTATTAATAGTAAAAATTGAAATAAACTTTTGCTTTGATGAATGACGGAATAGCAAACTCATTTATTGATATCATTTTTAATGTGTTAATAAGGAAAAAACAGTTACTTACTTATACCGCAAAAAAAAAAAACAAGGAGGAGGCATTGCATATTCCGTCATTAAATAAATTCTAAATTATAACATAAAATATATAAAAAAATATGTATGTAAAATTTAATCCATTGAAAAATGTATGGAAGTTATAATTCTAAACAAAATGTTATTTTATTAATAATAAAAAAGAATTTAACGATTATGTAAAATAAAAAATCAAATTTAATACGTAACTTAATATGAAATCCAGCTCATAATAAAGAATTAAATTTGCAGGTTAACACAAACCTTTCAATCGTCAAAAGAAAATTAACACCGACAAATTAAAAATAACCAAAAATAGTCAATGTATTACCGAAAAGGAATCGACGTTAACACTAGGGTTGGCACCGGCCCTCAGTTCGCGAGGATTGGCCTCGTTTTGAGACTGTCCTCTTGTCCTCCTCGCAAGAGCTCATTTATGTAGAATACATTAGAGATACGGATAGGATATAAGATAATATATAAAACGAAATTGAATGTTGTGTCCCTAAGTTACTAATTTTAGCTTGATATCCTCTACCCTAAGTATGCCTAAGGAGAGACTTTTGGAGAGCGTGACAAAAAGAACCAAATCCAGAATAATCAAGAATCACGAACGACTAGGCATAGGCTTCGATCTTCTAATGGTGATCAAACCTGGGACCGGGATGAGATATCAAAAACTTTCAGCTCTGTAAAAAAAATCACCAAAAATCTTAGTAACAAGAGCCAGTGCGATCAAAACACCATCCTAAAAATGCACGCTACTGAAAGATGCGTCCAGTTTAATATTTACAGGAATTGCCAAAAGCAGGAGATTATCATTATGTCTGATAGTAGTCAAGTAGCCATCAAGGCGTTGAGTTCACATGAAATCAGTTCTGGTCTGGGAATACCTAGGCAAATTAAATGAACTAAGAAAAATTAATAAAGTAACCCACCTGTTGGTTCCAGGTCACACAAGAGTGGGAAACAACAAAATAACGGATAATCTTGCAAAAAAGGTGGCTTGATTCGTAGGGCCTGAATCCTTTAGCGGGATAGGTATCAGTACAATACTGAAGAAAGATAAAAATGAAATGGAGCAGAGCAAATCTAATTATTGGGAGAATCTGCAGAGAATAAGGCTAGCTAAAACTCTTCTGCGAACCTACAACCAGAGGATGCTAGCAGAATGCATCAAGCGGAGTAAGGATAATATTTGCATGTTAGCAGAAATACTTTCAGGCTATTATAAACTGAAAGGGCATCTGAGTAAGCTTGGATTAGCAAAGGAATCTAAATGGAGATCTTGTGAGAAACAGTGAAATCGAAGACGGAGACCTATCTAATCTGGGGCTTTTTGAAAGAAATGGGACTGAAACGCCAGCTCTAAAACAACAAGAATAGGGAACACGATAGATCTCTTAGGTTGCAGTGTAATATCACCCTTCATCAATGCAAGGCGTTGGGTTGATAAACATTGTAAAAGATAAAATGATTTAAAATTCTGTCCTTCTAATGATTTTCTAAAAATAATACTTCGCCATCCATTAAAGTAAACTATAAAATAGCAAGGAAAGTTGAAAGTAAACTTAGTTTGATTTCTAAGAACAATATGTTATGTTAGATCAATATGTTTACTTATCGTTTAGGGCACAACGTTTTTATTTATTATGACATTAAGCAGATGGTATTATAGAAGTAGGTAACTGCATCAAGTGTGATTAAAATATTTTAAAACCAGAAAAAGATAATAAAGCAATCTAAAGCTGTTCTATAAAGCAGTAAAGAATCTTAGAAACGGTAATCTCAAACAAACAACTTCCTTAAAAAGTACAGATGGACACACCTGTTTCTGCTTTTCCATTATATCCTTAAATGGATATAATGGAAAAGTAGAAAGAATGTTTTTAAAAATTATCAGGAAGAAAATATATATGCGAAACACATAAAAGAATACATAGGAACGATCCGACACACAGGTCACACAGGAATTACGATAGAGCAATTAAAACAGCCCTTACTAGAATTGAGGAACGGAAAGATCCAAGACAAGACAAAATAACTTCAGAAATGTTTAAACATATAATAAAGTAAAAAATACACATCCTAGATCTATTATGCAACAGATATAGTAATAAAATGTGAGAAATTTTCAAAACAGTATTATTTCAAATCTTTAGCTACGCTGCATGAGCACATCCTTATTAGCGTAAGAAAAACAATAATCAAACCCTGTTTTTCCCGATTAGTCACACTTTGTTGATGTAAATATTGTCAGAGATAATTTGGAACAATTATATATACATGTACTCAGTACTTAGATAACCACACATGAATAATCATCTCGTCAGTAATCTTGCATAAGTCTTTAATCTTCACACTCTCAGAAAACAATATAAACGAATGCTGCAAGTTAATACATAAAATGGGGTATATGTCTAGATTCTAAATACTTTGATTATTTTCGTTAAAATGATAATAGCAATTATCAAATAAAAAAAAGAGATACTTCGTTTTCGTTATTCAATATTCATGATAGTATTGTTCTTAGATACACTTTTCCAATCTTAATGAGGGTACTGCAGACTTCTCCTAGACCCCCACCACACAAACTGCACTAAACTGGACGTACGTTTCGATAGCAAAGCTATCATCATCAGCAGATACACTGAACTTAATGAGGGTATCTGTTTTGATGTGAATAAATTATTCACATCAAAACGTCACTAAATTTTTATTAAATTGCGGAATCTATCGGCTCCATACTCTTTCTTCACTATTTATTTCTATGTTATATATTTACTTTTTCATAAACCGCTAAATGGAAAGTATAGGTTCCCCATGACAAATCTACCTATTTTCGAACACCTTTTGCACAAATTCTCTTGCCCTTCGAGGAGAGTGGTGATTGGCGGGTCGTAATGGATGCATTCTTTAAAAAAATAACAATAGTTGGTTTAGTTCATTTTTCAAAATGCCGTTCGCCTATCAATCAATTGGGCAATCGGAGTGGATCAATAGGTATCCCATACTGGTGGTTTTGTATCAGAACTTGGTAAAGATTTTTTTCTGCCTAATAGCAGATATTATGTACGTCCAAAATACCATCGCAAGATTACTGACAATAAAATTGCCCTTGATTTTGCAGCCACTCGCAATATTGAACGCAGGTTAAATAATCCTGTACTAATTGCTAGTGAAACATCTAGCAGATGGACTTATTTTTCTAGTGCTTGTTCTCAAATTATTTTCTACTACTTGCAAAAGTTCTGGTAACCCCGCTTCTAAGTTTTGCACCTGGTTATCACATCAAAGCCTATATATGCCCTAAAGTCTTACAATACTAATCAAAAAGTCCCTCCAGATCCAGAATGCATCCAATTATTTTAGATATTACTAAAATTATTAAGGACCTAAAGTAGATTGATATTTGCATACTAGTGCACTGGATAAGAGAACATGACATAGACGAACAACGGACAAGGAAGAGATGGGTGAATGGTCACCATATGAATTTGCGCTTACTCGAATGGATCTGATTGAAAAAGGCAAAAGTGTATTGAAGCTGTGTGCATCTCATTTGAAGCATTGTGCAATCATCTATAAATCTACACTATTTCTAGGTATTATCGTAGCACCCTAAGTAGATTAAGGTTTTAACACGATGGACTCTCCTCCCATTTATCCCATATTGTCGTGTAACAACTGCAGATATTTACAATAGTTATAGAATCACCTTATGGGTGTGCCATATAGCTCCTAAATTACAAAGGAATCAAAGATAAACTAGAGAGTTTATTAATTAAAAGAACTAAAATGCCAATTTAGTTTATTCGAATGGGGCATTCTTTCCTAAACCGGTACCTTGTATGTAGATCGCCCTTACCTTTGGCCGAACTGCTGTTACATGTGATAATCATTAATCAGTCTGATAGGTACCAGATCATGGAGTGTGTATTCCAATATTTCCCAAAAGAGCTAATTTAACAGCAATAGGTAACATTCATAACGGCATAACTAGTAAGCTTTGATCCCGCAGGCCAATAAAAAGAAACAGCCATTTTGTTTCCAAACCCCTAGGAATGACAGCAAGTATTCTAACATTAGAAGCATGCGTTAGTGGACATCCCTCTCAGATACGCTCAGCTTCAGTAGCGTAGCTAGCAAGGAACTATGGGTAACATCTGTCACCGGGCGCAGCATCCAGGAACTACTAAATTGATGTTACAAATTTTAGCATGAAATGTTTTGCATTTGGGTAAGTTTCACAAATGAATCATTTCAATTCATTTCATTTTTGAAGTTGCTCAGGAATTCAAGAGTCAATAGCATTCTGAACAAGATTGCACAGAAGACAGATACTAACAAGGATAGTAAATCAAAGCGTAATATTAATGTAAGTAATTATTTACTTGGTACTATAAATACTTTGCAAATTTATGTTGTAATCAAGCAAGATCTCACTAAAGCAATATAAAAATATTTAAGTACCAGGACTTGAGAAAAACTTGGTATGACGAAAAACAAAAGGTATTCCAAAATCTTTAACAAGATCAGTACGAGTTAAATTGATGGAATCGATAGTGTAATTACTGTCAATAGTGTAACCTCATCGATAGAAAACGTAGTTTGGGAGAGGTTTCGGTCGCGCAGCTATAATTAGTTCTATTTTTATGATCTCTAATAGTTATTAACTTTTTCTTAATTGACTGTTGTATTTCTCAATTCATATTAATTAGCACCTGAAGGAGGCACTTTTGCCGAAACCAATAGTGCAGAGAAACATAATTATTAAATGCAATAAATAAAATTAACATTTCCATATATTTGGGAAGTATTTTCCTACACTTAACGTAAGATCGCCACAAAATAATTAATTGGATTCTGCTTTCACGTATAGGTCATAATTTTATCTTTGCTTACATTTAATTGAAAGGTATCATACGTGTACCACAACAAAATGTTGACCCCTTCACACTGAAATTTCTCGCAATCGGCGATATCAGTTATACGATATAATTTTAGATTATCCACAAATAAAAGCACATGTGACGATATGGTGTTGATAAAATTGTAAATGAGCATTGTAAATAGTAAAGGACCTAGATTGCATCCTTGTGGCACGCCCGACAGAGCAATAAACTACAGGCATTGTACGTGTAATACGCGTACTCAGTTCTATTTCTTAAGTATGTGTCAAGAAAGGAAGTTAGAGAACCATTAAACATAATATTTTGAAGGCCATGTAAGCATAGTGGTAGTTTGATAGTAAATTCTATCAAACACTTACGCTTGATAAATGCCACAATTTCATAGTCAACTACAGGTAAGCAGTATTCGACGCGTTAAAAATATAATAGTCCAGTGATATTCATTATAAGACCATTTTTTACTAGTTCATGATTCTCCAGCGCCTGATGCTATGTGATGTAGCATTTCCAAAGTCTCATATTTAAGATTTCAGATAGAAATATAACTGCCATTTCACGTTACTGAAATTAAATTTTTGCTTCCTTGCCGCCTTCACTGCATTCCGTCTTTCTAATATTCTCGTTCCCGCGGCAAATCCATACAACGGTGACGTTGGCACGGTAGAGACGGTAAAACAGCGCTCGAAGAATGACAGGAGTTGCACAAGGCGGCTAAATGGAGTTTGCATGTATTCGCCTTGAACATTTTCTTAAGCCATTTAACTCCGTGTGTGTACCGAGGCTCGGATGTAACGCAATTTGTCACTCGGCAGTGCGAGGACAACGCTCCTAGGTGCTGCGAATGACGTTTTAAGAGAGCGTATACATCCACTAAGAGCGAGTCCCCATTGGCATTGATGTATCGCCGCTCCAGACGTCTTCTATCGCGTGTATCAGCTGGAAATTCAGTCGCCGTAAGGAAGGAAGGGAATTTATCGCGAACATGTTCCGTGTGTCTACTATGGAGTTTCAATTACGCCACGTGTCCGATATATTAGAGAAAGAAAAAGTATGAGGCGTAGAACGTGACACGCCGCTCATGAGAATAGACTAATAACAAGGCAATCGGGCGAGTGAATAACGGCAGGAAAAGGACAGCTAACAAAAGGTAAAGAAATAACGAAAAAGGTAAAATATGTGACTACCGTTGAAGTGGGTACTCGCATACCAGTACAATGAAGGTGTTATATTGAAAATGAAAAATTGTAATGTATTCAATACAACGCACTATTAATATAAGAATAATGGGAAGATACGAAATGGATAAACTTGCACTGCAAAGAAACGAAGCAAAAAAAATAGGAATAAGAACAAAAGGATACGATTTTTTAATAACGGTGGAGAGGGAAGATACTTTGGATTTGATTTTATTATAAATGAAGAGATGAAAAAAAATGGTAATACGTTTAGAGGCGATCTCAGATAGAATATGGAAAATTAGATTATAAGGAAAGTGTGGGAAAGTAACAATGGTGAACGTTCACTCGCCCACAGAGGACCAGAACTTAAGAGACAAAAATGTACTTTATGAAAAGATAGGAAAAAAATTCCGAACGCAAAAAACGGCAGGGAAGAAGAATAGAAAAATATAACAGGGTATAGAAGTAGGCATTTGGAGAGCATCGAGATGGTTAGGACATGTAAGCAGGATACACAGACATTCTAGAAGAGTACTAAAAGAAGGAGAAGGGGACAAAAAGATCGAAGAAGAAATAGCTAGATGCAGTGACAGCAGACTTGAGGGCTTTGGAAATATAGGACTGGAAAAGTGCTTCACAACGTAGAACTCAATTTAAGTCATGGGCTTTAAAGGTCCGTAGAATTAATATATAATAACAAAACCAAATGTTTACAACCAAATGTGCATATTTCGACGTGAAACGAACGATGTACATCTAGAAAAAAAATCTGCGCAGGAATTAGCTGCAGATACGTGGATGTGGTAAGTAGCAACAAAAGGCACATAAAACTCAAATATCAAACAATTCAAACAGTTAGAAGGATAAATAAGGGTGCAGACATGAGAAATGTGCATATCTCGACGTGAAACGAACGATTTACATCTTGAAAAAAATTCTGTACAATTAGTTGCAAACAGAAGTCCATTTTTTAACATTCCCTAATAAATTATGAATTACTTTCTTAAAATTCTAGCTTCTTATATCCGTTTCGAATCTATTAGATCTTTGTCCATTTGATATTGCTTATTTCATTATTAAATACTCTGTTTAAATCTCATTGAGATTTAGCCCTATAATCTAGCAAAATTGAAAAGATTTTGCTGAATATTTTCTCTAATCCTTTTTTGAGCTGGTCATTAATGCTAAGTCGTCTGCATATACAATTTCTTGCTGTTTTAGTTGAAATACGGTCTTTGTGTTTGCACTTCGCTGTCTCTAGAAACTACTTATATATAGATTAAATCTGTGGCTTGGAGCTAAAAGGGCCAATATTTTGCTGCTTTCAGTAAATCATTACATTTTATTTTATATTTTCGTTCGAGTGTTACATGTGCTGAGGTAAAGTTGGTAAGTAAAGTTTTCATTCATTTCAAGCTGTAATTAAAAGTATTTTTGAAAAAAACTTCGGGTACATTTATAAATGTTAACATTTTGATATTGGCCGTTTCAGCGACAAGGGCCAGAAATATTAATAGTAAGTAATGCATCTCCTTGTCTAACTCCGATTTCTCCGTCGAAACTATGGATACTTTTTCTTCTGTTACTACTTTGTTTCGTGTATTTCTCAGTATCATTTTTGTTGCCGTAATTAATGTACTTGGAATGGTTAGCTTTTGCATTGCTTTATTTAATTTTCTTCACTCCAATGCGCCGTGTCAATACGTAAACTTGATTTTCTTCGTAGCCTTGATTTAGTACCATTTTTAACGTAACGTCATTGACTTCCTACTAAATCATTATGCTAAGGACTGAGTCTATTTCTAACAATTCTTGCTAAAATTTTGTATGTTTCTCCGTTGAAGTGGCATCATTTTTCGGTGTCATATTCGTTTTATCAAGTCTTTTTCTTCATTTTGCCTACTACATACTTCGAGATTTCTGCCATATCATATTAAAATAATAATAATAATGACAATAACAATAATATTGTTTTTATTGTAGCTTAGAAAAGATTACGAAACAAAATATTTATAAAACGTAATTATTATTGCTACAATCCTAAGGCGAAGTTCAGTAAAACTAGTCTTGCATTTAACCTTGCATTGTAAATAAAGACATGAAGGTAAGTAAATACCTAAAACTGAAATATTTGGTGATGAGGCAAAAACATAATCTAATGAACATTTGAATTAATATATTTATGAAATGGTGAGTTATACAAAAGAAGTGTTAATTTATTGGTTAAATAAGAAATTTGAAAGGAGAAAGATCTTTCGTAAACAGAAGTATTATATGAGGGTGGAGAAATTTTACCCAGAAACCTCGTGGAAATATTATGAACATCTGTACTGAACTTAATCTTATGGCAAAAGTATGGCGGTACATTTGGACAAAAGGATTTGGTGATACAGTATTAAATATCGTAACTCTATCCTGGCCTCCATATTCAACAAGTTAGAAGTAATTAATTTCTAGTAAATGTGTTCTAATTTTGAATTTTTTTGGTGGCATAAATATACCGAAGGCACCTTTGGAAAATGAATTTTAGTAAAACTGCTTAAGGCAGTAAACAAAGCTTTGTATGTATCAGCTGCGCAATATGAGAATTGAGATAAAATAGATAAAAATATTTGCAAGAATATTTTTGTTTTAGTTAATCTAAGCTAATTTTATATATGTAGTAATTTAGTCTGAATATCTGTAAGTGTTATCTAATATAAGACCGATGCTCTTAGCTTTCGCGACCAAAGGTATTTGAGTGTTATTAACTTTTAGCGAGAAACTATTGATATATCTACACATGAACATTGTGGGCCAAAAAGAATAGCTTTGGATTTAACAGGGTTAATACATAAATTATACTTGTGATGAAGAGTTGATTTATATCCCTACTACTCCCTCTCAGAAGTAAGGATTTAAATCAACTATTTATCACATCGTGTAAGCAAAATTTATTAATTAATTCGGCTAAATAATCTAAAGCTTATTCTTTTTGGCCCACAGCAGATATATATTCGCCTGCACTTTTCTTATTTGCCATAATTTCAATTAAATGACAATAAATTAATGAATTCATAGGCGAGGAAAAACGAAGTAAAAGAAGTAAGGTAAAAATAAGCTAGCGAAAGATTCTATTTAGATATCCGACAACAATCAAAGCACGGAATTCATCAGTATGTGGAAGAGTATTCGAATCAACAACTTGAGCAGGAGTAATTTATTGTTACGTTTTCAGACAGAATTTCTAAATTTTTGTGAGGGGTTCATTGTCCTTTCGCGGCATTCTGAAAAAAAATTAATAAAATTAAAATTAGCGATGATTTGGTAGTTATACTTTATTTTATCATTATAGGTGCCTGAAAAAAAAAGATAAGAAAAAACATGGCCACATCATTTACGATCCAAAGGACAATTTCGACAGATCACACACACAAAACGAAAATCTGCGAACTCTTTATTAAAAACAGAAAGTGAAATGTTTTCCATCCAAGTAAAAACGCAGTAGACAGTGCCAACCCACATAAAATGTGCTTTTTATTTTACACGTTACTCTCTATACCTGTATTACTCTATAAATTCCAATCTCACATCACACGCCAGCGCTAACACGATTTCGCGAACGCCTTTTTCTTGAAAACAGCAACGGCGGCGTGAGCGAAAAAATACACATCGGTAAACCAGTTACGATTGGCGAAGTTCTCGCGTACCCGGGCAGACATCGAACGGCGGCGCGAGGGTGCTTCAGCCGCACCTGAAACGTTCGTGTTCATCGGATAAACACATAACTAATCCACACCACCTTCGTTCTCCAACACGCCCTCGTCGCTATATTTACGTCTACGTGTGGTAGTACGTGCGCCTACGCAAACACCGCAGACAATATAATAAATGGATTATGCGCTAGCGTTGAGCCGTGTGATAAAGGGAATAATGGACGGCGGTATTCTGAAAATATACCGCGTCTCCTATATACGTTTTATATAGGAGTTATGCATTTAGCTGTTCGCGCGTCCGTGGGATGGGAGATGCAGTGAGATACATGAGAATGACGATGGGAGCTTTCACTTTTATTGTTGTCACATTGTCTATTTGCGCCGTTATGGGTACGTAACATCCGGTAGTTTTAAAATAGACGTTAACTATTCATTGAAAGCGAGCTTATTTATGCGAAGCTCTATAGTATGAAAAAAAAGGCCGTGCATTGCCATGTTTTTCCCAATAAAAATGCCCAAAAAATTATAAGCTTTGCATAATAACTTGCATATTTCAGTTTAGCCCTCCATACAAATAAAGATAATGTTTTGAGCAAGTTAAGGATTGTTTATTAATTAACAAACTTTGAATATTTTGTTATCGTTTATATTATATTTTTTACGTATAAAGTTTAAGGCAATTCAAAATCTTATGCGTCATAAATTCATGTTAGAGTTGGGCATAAAAGCTTATACATAAGTTTTGTATTTATCACTGCAGGTGCATTAGTAATCTCCCCTCTTATAAACCAATGAGTAAGTTATATATTTCTACCAGTAGCAATTATATTGCCGTGATGGAGTGCACGACCTGCTTCTCCTAGTATAAATTAGTCATTATATATTGAATTTATAGTTTAATTTTAACCATTTAATGTATTACCGGCTTTTATATTAATCAAGATAGTGTACACATCGATAACATGCACAATTTATTATTTAATAACAAATCACAATATTAAAGAGCATAAATAATCTTATTTAGGGTGAGTACGCTTATTTGCAACATTTAAATCAACAATCAATACTATCCAGTATATTTTAGATTATGAAATTTCAATTTAATTAAAAATAATATTCAAATTTTACGCTATCCCGTATGTTAAGTTACATCTTTTAAGATAATACCATTCTAAACATATCTAAAATTCTATTTAAACTGTCGTTACAGTTAGAATATCTAACCTCAAAATTTACAAAAAGCAAGAAGCTTATTTATATAGAAATTTAAACATTAATTAAACTCCTTCTAAGCATCTAGGTATATCGTAGTACTCAAAACAACAAAACATCCACAATCCACAAGGGGAAAAGGTAGCAATCCAGAGGGTTTCTTGTAATAATGGAAAATCTCGACGTTTCTTCTATATATTTTCAGCCCAGTGGTAAATACAATATTTTACATTGAAATTCCTCTTCACTTTCCAAGAGAATACGAAAATATTATTTAATTTTTATGATTTGACGAAAATGTAAAACAATTTTTTAAAGATTTTTTATCAACATCGTCTTCATGAACCCCTAGTCATTTACTTAATACCAGCTCCATTAAGTCTCCACCCCTGAATAAGTACCAATATCAAGCAAACTAAATTAAAATAATACAGTGATCGTACGATGGATATACTAGAATATATCTCCATGACTACGCTCCAAATTAACTATATTCCAATATATACTCAATTTACGACCTGTTTGTACATAAAATAATAATTATAGTTATTTTAGACGGGATCTAACACATGTGTCACAGCAATAGTTAATGACTAATTTATATGTCTTTACATCTTTACAACAAGTTAATCCCTTTAATTAGATTTAGAGCCCTCTGCAAGCAAACCTATTCCGGCAAGTCTGCCAATGGGTTGCTTGTTTCCGGCCAACACAATCTCTACTGCTCCAATGTTACACATTCAAAAACGACGTACTGGACAGTCTCCTCTTCGTTGCATAGTCTATATATGGGTTCATCTTTTAAGATGCTTATTCTATTAAGTACTTTACCAACCGTATCCTGTTAATAGACTCGTTACAGTACTAAGCTCTATTCGGTTTAAAGCCAGCACATCCGTTGCTAAATGCCGAAATGGTTGGGTCATCATCCGTTTGCTGTGTATGTCCTTCAACGCTGTTCCAGTAAGCCTGGTGTTCCTTTTGATCCACTCGCCCACTACACCACGCATCGCAGTCTTGGTTATCGCCAAACTCGGTTCAACCCCAGTGAACGTTGTTTCAAATCCCTTTCTTGATGACTCGTTAGCAAATTCGTTGTCTTCTGCACTCTTATGCCCTGGCACACACACCAAAGACACTTTGCTACTATCTTTAGGTTTTTCAGACAATCCTCAGATAGTTTTAAAATTATGAGGGGATGCTAGGGCCGCTTGACTATCCGCAAAGATAGTAAGGGGTCCTTGAGTTGCTTCTCTAAAACTCTGCGGGAACATGGTTCACTTCCTAATATTTCCCTTTGGTATACGGTGATGTATTTCCCTACTGCCATATATTCATATGGTTCTGAGTTTCTCCATACATACTCAGTGACAGAACCTGTAAATCCTTTTGGCAAATCTGCATGCCAATTTTTGTGTTTACTTTCCCCCGTTTTCGATTTTACTCTCCACCCATACCAATCCAAGATAAACTTGCAAGTTTTATCGGAGGAAGAGTTTAGAAGCCATTAATGTGACTTCGGTTTCTCCAGTTTCTACTACCTTTCAGTCTGTATGCTTCATTCTTGCTCCGCCCTAATGTAAATATCCAAGTAGGATAGATATAACGTGGATTCTATAGCAGCTCCCTTTTTGCAGCTCAAGTGATACATAAACAAGCCAACTTCAGTGTCTTTGCGAGTTTAATAATCTCCTACCTTACATAGTCTTGATCCACTAAATCAGGCAGACATAGGTTGCCATAAGTTGGATCTTACCACTGCACTATAAAACCAGTACTTCATACGTGGCTTCAATTAATTCTCGTTTACCTTTTTTTGTCATCGTTGTTAAGATTGCAACTTCATTCAAAAACCACTCCTAAGAATTATGGATCTTGGTTGAAATTACTGTTTTTTATTATGAAAAGTTAGTGGTTTTAGGCCAAAACTTTTCGTAAATGGAACAAAGTAGTGTAATTTTCACGGTGTTAATCTTTAGCTTTTCCTTTATGTACCACGTTTCTGTTATCTTCAAACTTTCTGTATAAGTTCTGAGATAATGCTTGCATTTGCCCCATTATTTAGGGTCACAAGCAGGTCATCGATGACAAAATCGAACAGAAGCCGGGAAACACTGCTCCCTCGGGGCAACCTATATGAAACTAATACCACCGATTATTTCACCTGCTAATGTCGAGCGGCATTTCAATCAATCTTCTTTTCTTTCATCTAGTTACAAATAGTGGTTTCCACTCCAAGGTGCTTGGAAGCTCTTATCAATGATTCACAGAAAGCTGTTTTCAAATGCTATTTGTATATTCAGAAATGCCACTAGTGCAATTTCTTGGTTATTGACAGATGCCTCCACCCGTGAAGCTAATGTGTGACAATCAGCTTATTGTTAGTGTATATTCAAGAACATTCTTACCGGTTTCTATTGATGTTGCACAATTACATGTACAACAAAATATTAGATTCGCTAATTGTCTTTTTATGAATACGTGGATGTAATGAATTGGTTCGGTTATCATGAATCTTTTGAAGACCTTACTCCAAGTCAGTTTTGTGTGCATAATAAACAGATTTTAAAGGAAGTTACACTAAAGTATTTAATGATATAGTTCAAATTTTTGAGATAGCGATTAATTGTGGTCGATATTCATTTTTAGAAATTATGTTTAATATAGAAGTTTGTTGTGAATTTTTTTATCTAGGCTCTACGCCGCCCGTAGAAGTTTTGATGCGCCTGTCAACTCGCGTACTACGACATGTATGTTAGCGCGTGAGCTCCGCAGAAGTTTCTGCCGCGCTACTACATGCTGTATTGTATGTTATCGCGCGTTATCGCATGCTATTATAGTTATAATGTCACCACATTTGGATTTTATTTTATTTTATTGGGGGCTCATAGAACAATTAATACAAAGTTAATTCTTTAAAATGTTCTTAATACGCTCTATTTTGTCTAATAAAACACAGCCTTTGGTAAAGTCAACGAAAGAAGAAATGTATGAACACGTTCCGTCCTGAACCAAAAATTAAATATGTTAACATTTACATCATTAGTTGAAACTGACGTTTAATCTATTTTATTTTTAATACCTTCAACAGTTACTTTAATAAATTTTCCAATCTTAGGACATCTCTCAATGATTTCAACAGATCTAGCTAAGTTCAAATAACCACGGTAAATTGCTACTCTACATTAAATATGCAGTACAGGCTTTCAATCTGATCCAATAAATTCCAGTTAAATTCAAAGCTACCAGGACGTACAAACTAAAATTATCACTAAACTACTTGCATATACTCTGAACTAAGTAATATGTATGTACGTGACTCCTAACTCATAAGAGAACTATTTTACCAACGCATGTAATTACGCAGTTAGACGCAACAGCACGTCGAAACGCACCATAACAACTTCCGAATCAGAACCTCGCCTCTAACCAAGAACTACGCACCCGCGTAGCCCATTTATACAGTCTGATTCAATCCGAGTGAAATTGGTAGAAAGGAGATCAAAGAACCCCACCACCATCGTAGTCCCGGGCCCCTGTACTGTCGTTGTTGTCGTACCTACGCGAATAAGGGTAGCGGTGGATGCAGAGCTTGTGCTCGTGTCATCCGCGACCGAGGGAGATTTTGACCCCGCTGTTCGTTCCTTTGGGGCACGGCGAGGGCCTTTTCGTGTAGCGGTGCGTAGATCAGCAGACCCCAGCTAGCCTTCTGCCATACCTCCTTCACCTCTCAACGCCCTCCGGCTAGCTAAACCGTAGGGGAATACGTTTTCCGTTGCTACGTCTATTCTTGCTATTACTTGACACTTGTGTATGCACATCCTGCACTTTGCCCGGTAGAGCACGTAGCAATACTTATTTAACGCAGCTGCAGTAATACATTTATCAAACAAAACGATTTATAAAGCGCTCTCGCATTTCATAAGCGAAAGAACGCATATTTTACATACCATAGATTGTCATACGTCGAATTGTCAGTGAACTTATCTATCATAAACAACTTCCTCTACACGACACTGTTAAAGTCACAATATTCCGATAAGGCTATCGGGAATATATCAGTTAACATGCGCATACGTTAATATAAACAATTCGCTGCAATATCTTTTCATTATTGCACTACTATAAACACTAATAGCATTTTAACATGTATAGTAACTCACAGCGATTTATTCTTAGAAGAAAACTGCTATTTTGTAGCACCTAGGTGCCTGCAATAATTTGTAACAGATTAGCAAGAAAACTCCTATTTTCTGTGGCAGTTTTCTTCATTACTAAACAAAGAAACAGTCGTCAAGCGAGAAAGAACAATATTATCCTATCTAACGAGATTTTCATAAGTATAGGGATTTATTTATTAATTGCAGTAGCGGCAATATACAAATCTTGATGGATGCCGAAGATGGACATAATTATTACGACCATTTCGTTGAGGTGATGGACTTCTTAACATTTTTTATACGAATATTATTAGCCATTTTTAAAGTACATAGAAGTAATAGGAGAAACAATGACAGTGATTTTTATAAGTTTACAGATTTGTTTATTGGTTGAAGTAACAAAAATTCGTATATCTTGATGGATGTCGAAGATCTCGGCGGTTATAATATTTTACTATTGTCAAAATAGTGTTACATTTCATAGATACATTTTCATCAAAAACCTATGGGGTGAATTGAAAAGTCCTAATATATAAAAAAATGCCTGAAAATAGGCCTGATTATCAAAACATAAAAAAACAACTTTCCTTTATTTGAAAAATTCGTAGAATATAGATACAACAAGATACCACCGGATATTAGTTCCTTACTAGCAAGCTACGCGGATACTTTTTTCTCTTGCTGTACTTCCTAATTGATATTTATTTAGTATGAGATTATTCTCAAGCAGCGACTAGTATCAACATTTCAGTCTTCATCAGGCTTAGGCTTAATGCATAATCCCATAATAGTCATCATATATGAAATAGCAAGTCAAATAACAACTTAAATTTAATGACCGGACATCGAGGGTCGAACATCTAAGACTTCTTCTCCAATTCTCGATCTTCTTGCAACCCATGAAGATACTTTACAGCTACGCTATCGAAGGCTTTTGATAAGTCTAGGAAAACTAACACTACTTGATTCTTTTCGGATACCGCTTGTGTTATTTTACTAATGGCCATGTAGATAGCTCTAATGGTTAGTCTTCCTTTTGTGTAAGCATTTTGAAATTGTGTTAAGGGATTGCAGAATTCAGTGAATGACATTAAGGGTGACAATAAAGCCTTTTCAACGACTTTAGCTATGATAGATACTAGTACAATCGGTCTGTAATTCGTAATATTTGTTTCATCACAATTTTTTAAGATCGGTGTAATTGTAGCTGTTTTTAGTTGGTCTGGATATATACCCGTTATAAAGGAAAGACTGATCATCGTGCTATTGATGTGCATAGTATGTCTGCACAACTTTTTAGATTACATATACATGCGTATCTTAATGATTCTGTTGTTGGATAAAAATGTTCTAAGTACTGTTTGTTCTAGCTTAGGTTGTTCCGCCTGAATTTCAAAATATGTTCCTCGTCTATAGTGATCTGAGAGGTTATGTTATCAGGTTATACTCTGATCGGTTCTAAAATTGTTTGTTTTACCAAAAGAAAGAAGCAAATCTTCTAACGTTCTAACTTTTTTATCATTCTCCTTCATAAGATTTAAGTTAAAATCACCACATAGCACTATAGTATAGCTATTTGCATTGTGCTTTACCCTCAGCAATATATCTTCAAGCGTGTGAAAAAATCGTTCTAAGTCAGCATCTGGTGGTCTATAGATGCATAGAATTATAAATTTCAACTTCGGTAGGATTACTGCAAAGCATTCTATTATACTTTCTATGTTTTTTTTTTTGTTTTAGATGTAGCAGTACGTGTATACATAACTTGTTAACGTGTACAAGTGTACTAAAAGTAAAATAAATGTAATTTATCGAAAAAGGGAAAAAGAAGAATTCTAGAAACGTAAAAGTCAATGAAAATAATAATAAATAATATTTCACTTTACTTTATTGACTCATAACCAGATACAAAATACATATATCGTATGATGTATATAAACCAAAAATAATGTTTCGGGTCTCCTTATTTGATTGATTGAATGACCGAAAAAAAGAAACAGTTAAATAAAAATAAACTTTTAACCGTAGAACGTAGCAAGCAGTAGCAAGTTTTAGTTGCTAACATAACATACCAGTTTTACATAACACTAGTAAATGATGATATATAATTATAATTACCTACACGTGGAAAAACAATACTATGTAGACACCCAGCTAGCTGTGAGCTATAAAATGCTACAATACAAACAAGTGGATTTCGAACATAGTCTGAATTTCGAAAAAAAGCACCCTCTTTACAACGCTGATGGCAAAGTGCACCGCTAACATCCCTTGCGGCTGAGCGTAGAATAAATATGAAAAAGGTCAAATGTGAGCATCAAACATAGAGATCATGTATACATATATAAATACCAACCTGTTGATCGGCTCTATGTTAAAATATGCAGATTATTAGATGATATTATCTTGGTAGTGTATATATTATAACACTGGTTATAAATGAACCTGTTAAGTGTTCACAATTACATTTCCAGTAAATATTTGTTGTAAAAAGTACTTTCTAAAGCGTAAGGCTTCAAACGATTCTGTGATAGAAGTTGTTCAACTTTACTTATCTCTACTCTGTACAATCTAAACTAAGTTGACAAAAAGTAAAATAAAAATTAAATAAGAATTTTAATTGGGGACGGAAACATATTATGAATTTTCCAAATTATCAACTTAATTTGTGAATTCCTTAGCAGAAGTGGACAAAACCAAAAGTAAACTTCAAGTGGGTGTCATAAAAAATTAGATTTTTTTTTATAAAATAGATTTCGATATAGAATATCTAAACAAAAATATATTTTTTATGTATTACAAAAATTTAAATGAACATTTTTGATTTTATCTGTACATTCTAAATCAAAAATTATAAGTCAAATAACACGTAATTTTTATTATTTATTACATATCATAAAAGATCCCCTGAATTCCAAAATTACTGTTTTATGTTTTTTCAGCAGGAAATAAAAGTTTAGGTAATTTAAACTTTATAAAAACGATTAAATAAAGAAAAATTAACTGAAATAAATTATTTTACACCATTTTTTTTTGCATGTATTGCGAAAATTCGAAGCTATTCAATACTAGAAAAATTGTGCGAACGACTACAATTACAATACCACCGATTTATGGTCTACTGTCATCGTTTTTATGATCTATTTTCTCGATGTATTATCAATAAGCTGCGACAAATTGTGTCACATCATCGCTGTCTCTCTTGCTTGCTTAAATGACCCGTGTAAGGTAAAATACAAAACGTATCAGTTTACTCGACCGTAATAAAAAAGAAAGAAAATACAAAACTGCGCACATTGTTGTCCATTACTTTCTAACTTTATTACTACTCACCACTACAAGTCTTTATTCCTTAATTTGCACATGATTTGATATCGTACCTGAAAAACAAAATAAAAAAAATCAGTCACATTGAAAGAAATACATTCATAGATTAAGACACATAAAATAAACTAACGAATAAAGATAATTATGCTTCTTTTAAGCAACTTTCAAATAAAATAAAAACTTTATGATTTAATTTAATCAAAACATATGAACACAGGTGGCAACTTCTGGAAGAATTGTTTGTCATTGCATTTCGACTAGTGCTGTTCATATCCAATAAAATCAAGACCGGATATCCGGATCCTAGGATCCACTATCTAAAATCTACAACACTATCCGGTTCTCGGATCCCGATCCACTATGCGGTTTTCGATCTGAGATTTAGTAGATTCGGTTCCGAAATTTCGGACAGCAGATCCGGATCTAAGGTTTCGGATAGTGGATCAGGATTCGAGGTTTTGGATAGCGGATCCAGATATTCGGATAATAAATTATCCGAATCCAAAATTATTCGGTTCCGGATAACAGCAGTAATTTAGACAATTGGTGACACAACACGTGGATTCACACTTATGTATAATATTTAAGACTGCTGCTATAGTTGAGGCTAGCCTATTTTGATCAGCAGAAACAGCCAACTACTTCTTGAGCACTAAGATGTGCTCTGGTTGTACTGGTGTCATTTAATTATTTTCCTCGTTTTCTTCACGTGTCTAAATTAATATTGCAGTGGAAAGAATTTTTTAAAATTAGTTAGCAAAAAAAAAAACAAAATGAAATAACCATAAAGATTATAAAAATTTTAAATGAAAAAGAAACAAATAAAATAGTAGTAGATAGTAACGGAGCGTGCCAGATTAGTACTGTCGCTTGTAGTTTGTTCAGAAAGACTGCGTGTAGGAGTGAAGGGTGGTGGGTGTGGTTTTGGTCATCCTCACTGCAATATGTTTGACAACTACGGCGAGTTTTGATGTATAGGTTTAATCCCTATTTATAGATGTTTACGGGCCGATATGGTATATAAAATACGTACATCTTTGAATAGGGACATAAACTGATGTCTAAAAACTCGCTGCAGTCACTAATGAGCCCCGTCTTCCATTTAGCAGTAGTTCCATACAAGCGGTAATACATACTAACATTGCGTCCCTATCTAAAGATGTGGATGAGCCAACTTGGTATTTTAACTTTTTCATAATTTTTACGCTTATTGTAATTTTTGCATCAGAACCCAACTTATATGGCGAACAATTCATTTATCTGCTGTAAAAATGTGTTGCTAAGCGTAAGTATACATTTGTTGTAGAAGTAAAATAATTTTAAATATTTATACTTGGTACAGTTCTCCAAAATGATGTAAATGCATGTATATGTAATCTAAAAAATGTAAAAGTGCTGTAGAATACGTGTTCACTGTGTAAAGAATATTTTACTTCAGGCTTTGCAGCACTGTCAGTACTCTAAAACAAGTGGACCTGTATAAACACTGGCTAGTGTGAAATATCTAATTATTTTAATGTATATATGAGGAATGTCCATCCTCACAAAGTTTACAGAAAACGATTTTTATTTGTACGGGGAAATCTTTGCATAGTGAAATAATTCTATGAGTCGGTAATTTATTTGTTAAATTGTTAAATTAGTAATGCAGCTGTAAAAGCCTTGAAGTTTCTAAGCAATTATAAATTGGAAAATTTAATTTTTTTTTTATCGAACTTGTGTTTTGTTCGCTCACTCACACATGGACAGTTTTGATGAGAATACATTTAAACTTACTTAGTTTTGCATGAAAACAGGATGCTTGAACGAGTCGGTGTATTGAAATCAGCTTATAAGAACATTGTATTTAAATCATTATTTCCCGGCAAAATTCAACCATCTTGATGCCACATGGATTTGATGTTAAATCTATTGGCTCTACCGCAGATCTTACACACTTTTGCTCGAAAATATGTTACTATTTCAAATTAACGGACTTTTCTTATTTTAGTCGAAACCGACAACGGCAATGCATTTGCAAGGTGCGGAGCGATATATCAACATGTGCAACTCAATTCTAGAAAAAATGAACTTATTTTTTGTTAAGGTATGCATGGACACTGCTCATATACAGAACACAAGACAACAGGATTATACACACTGGAATTAAAAGGAGATAGATATTCATTATAGATGTCTGTGACTCAGTTTCAATAGCTGATGGATTAACAAATTCTATTACACGTAACCCAAGTGTTATAAAATCAAATTATAGTCGTTCCCCTAGCCCCAGAGGCCATTAACTTAATCAACCATACCGAATCAAGCTCACGAAAACAGACAGAACTAACGTCGCGATCGATAAAATAACAATAAAATTAATAATGTCCCATTATCCGGCGACACGAAGTAAGAACTGTGCGAATGCGGGCAAGCCGGTCTCTGGATAAGACCCAGACAGAAAGACGAAAAGAAGCGCGTGAAAACCTTAATCCGCCCGCATGGTTTTATTAAACAATTCATCATCCGTAGGACACCTAGAGAAGCGTCTACCGCGTCGCCTTCTAATAACGCGCAAAGCCTTCGAATAGCGCCGCGTCAAACGGTCTACGCTCCTGCGACACGCGTATCCTCACGCATCAATCCATTACCGGTGACAGGACGCAGGTTCGCCTCCTCTCTCCCATTCATCGGAACGGTGACAGACACCGGTTCCATCTACGGCGGCGAGGCGCGCTCACCTTGTTTGTAGAACGTTATTCAAATAAATGGCACGAATAAATAAATCGAGTTACGTGTATCCATATTCGGTCGGCGAATGAATTGGATGGAAAGTTGAAAGTGAATTACGTAACTTTCGCCCGAGGGTGGTTGGGAGGTAATTTTCAATCTGCTCGCTTGGGTAATACAAGCAAATTTTGGTGGGATGAACGAGCCGTACGCTTCAGTTGGGAAAATAAAAACTGGAAACAACAAAAAAAAGCTGGTCGTATATATAGAATATAAGGAAGCAAATTGGAAATGCTAAAATCACGTTTTATAATCATATACTGATATGATAAAAAAAACCCGTAGTAAATATTTGCATATATGGAATCAAACTTCTACTAATTGCGCAGAACTCCATCACTGCTACAATTGATTTTAATACGCGTAAGTACATGAGGTAAATGTACCAATTTCTGACCCTGTCCTAATTACTGGCACCTTCCCTGTTTTTTTTTTCCTATAATAGTTTCTTTTGGTGTGTTTTAGCGTGGCTTTTCGATTAAAATAATCCGTAGACATCTATTTTAAGTTTAAAAATTTAAATCGTTTTTCCAGTGTCATCTCGGAATTTTAAACATTGACATCATTCTATAGCTAAAAAAATATCAATAATTGAGACTTCTACCTTACATACTGCTGTGGTTTGGCACCCCGGGGTTTGTAAATTCGGTGTTATTTCATTTTTAGAGATCAATCTTTATCGATGCGTCGGGCAAATTCTCTCAGAAATTAATGTTTTATTTTTGGATAGGATTTTGTTAATTGATTTGATTGTTGGAATTATTTTAATTGTTCTGTTTAAATTTAAATTCATTCAGTTGTACATTTTGCGTGTACCAGTATTGTGTATAGTTCATTGTAATATTCTAGTTTTTATTTTCTTTGCGTTTCATGCGCTGCTTTGGCACGCAATTGTACATTGTTATATGTATGCGATGTTTGGGCCCCTAAGAGGGAGTTTCTTGAAAGATTGCGGAGTAAGTACATGTTATTTATTTCCTTTGCTGCCATTTTTGGTAATTTCATTTTATTTAAAATGTAGTTCGTTTAATTTGAAATTTTTATCGTCCTTCAAGGAACTCTTTTAGTAATAATTGCTGTTGTATTTTATTGTGTACACAAGTCGGATGTAAGATCAGTTATTATATATTGTTTTAGAAGATTTGTGCTTGTGATTAAGTTTCAAATTTTAAATTTACTTGTTTTGTCCACGTTTAAATTAATTTAGTGTGTTTAAATTTTGAGACCACGTGGATTTCTTGTGAAATAGGATTTTCTTCTAGAACAAATTTGTCTTTTGCTTTGTTTAGGGAATTTTGAACTGTCCTCTAGTAATTGTAGAGTCTAATGCAGTTTTTGTTTTTTGCCAGAATCTTAAATTCATGGTTTTATTTCTGCATAATTGTATTTAAATGTTTTTTTCTTTTTTTTTTTAAATAAATTTAATGATTGTTAACGTCATTCAAAATTTCCGTTCTTTTATTTTTGAATCAACCATTTCAATCTTAGGGGATTTTAAAGAAAGTAAATTTTTCAAACGCCCACATTTTATTTTTCATGATTAGTTCAATTGTGAGGGTAACCCTGAAGTTGAGACTCCTTTTGCGCCCTTTTAAATTTTTATCCGCTGAGCTAGTAAATTTAAATTTTCATTTTTTTTTTACTTTTCATTTTACATTTATGCTGTTACCATCAGTACACAGCAATACATATTAATTCATTGTTTAAATTCATAGACCGTGGAATAAAACAGTTACTATAGACAAATATTAGGTTAGCATTTAATATTCAAAGTTTTCCAGAATATTGTCTTTAACCGTGTATTTAATTTCTTAATAAAGAACAATATAATACATCAAGCTCAGTATAGTTTTATCCAAGGAAAATCTACTCATACTGCATACTTTCATTTTTAACTAAAGCCTACGAACAATTTAAATAGTGGTGGAAAGAGCATGGGTCTCTATATCGACCTGTCTAACGCTTTTGATCTAGTTAATCATGAATTACTCTTGCGCAAATTAGAACTATACGGCTTGAGAGGCTCAATAAAATGTTGGCTTAGATCATATCTAGCCAACAGAAAACAGATAGCTACAGTGGATGACGTGATCTCATTTGAACTTAGTGTGAAGTCAGGGGTGCCGCAAGACTCGATACTGAGCCACTGCTCTTCCTACTGTTTGTTAACGATCCTCCATGTGAAATTAATGAAGATAATCTCATAATGTATGCAGATGATAATATTGAAAAATTAAGGAAATATATGCAAAGTATGCTAAACATATTTATGCACTGGTTTACCGTTAATAACTTGAGAATAAACATCGACAAGATTGCTTTCAATTTTTTACTCCAAAAAGAAGGGGTATTGACTGTAGCCAACTACTGCGAATTGATGGGCATTCAATTCGACAGGTTACTTCCATTACGTGACTGGGTCTACATATTGATAATGATTTAGGTTGGTTAACACACATGATACTTTTATGTTCAAAATTATCACAGGCACGCTATGTGATTTACCGATCAATGGAAGTAACAAACATACGTGTCACTAAAACGTATTACTACACATGTTTCGAAACTTGGGTTAGCCACGATCTTATATTCTGGGGGGCCAATTCCCAAAGTATTCGCGCTTTCCGCTTACAAAAGAGAGCTACTCGTATAATGTCGAGAGTGCCACGTGACCAGTCATATGGCACTTTATTTAAAAGTTCAGGTATTGTGCCCTGACCGACCCTATTTATTTATGAAATACTAATACCTATTAAAAACATCTAACCAAATTTGAAACAAAGTAAGGATTTTCATAGCTACTTTACATGTAATTCTGATGATTTTACATTATTCCAAAACATAAACTTGTTACTTACGAAAGCAATCCTTTCTATAATGATAGAATTCAAATTACCAATTCATTTGTTAAATAACGTATTAACTCGCATTCAAATATTCAAACAAAAACTATAATTAGTTTACAAATTATTGTTTGTTTGAGAAACTACAGTGTAGGGTTCGTCGTTTACAATAACAAATTCCATTAAAAGTACAGCAGGTAGCTTTGATGTGGTACAATGTTTACCGAGCACTTTACCTATTAACAAATTATGATTAATTCCAAAGTAATGGGCAGGTACACTATCGTATAATTAAATGTAAATTTACGTCAATAAAAGATTAAGTAGATGAAATTGGATTGGACTGATTTCACTTTTCGAGGTGTACACTTCATCCAACATTAATCGCTTTGCGTGACAGTGGCTATTCCACAACTTCACCGATAGAGGTTAGTACCTCTTGATTTCCGTAAGGTGGACAAGAATGTTTCACTGCAGGAAGAACGCCGCCTTGTTTAGTTATGCATTCAAAAATGCATCAACAGCCGAATCAATAATCAATTACCGTACGACCGCAAAGCAGTGAATAATAAATTTATAAAATTTTAATAAGACAGCGAGGCATGCGTATAATGAAATTATTTGTAGCGTTCGCACGTGCTAACCCACTGTTTATGAATTATTCACGAGTAAAACAATGAGGGAAGGAATTTTAAAAGTACTCGGCAGGATTCATGAAATCGTAATCGATTTAGATTAAACTCCATCATTTTGCCATTAATTTTGGGATAACTGTAATGGATTTTTACCAAGTTAATAATAAGCCACAGAGGTCCATACGAGTAATGGGGCTGCTTTCTGATAATAACAGGGAAATAATATTTTGGCATCAAAGAAAATATAAAGGCAATGATATATAAGTATATTCTGACATTGTACAAACAACGTATACTCGAGTAGAGAAAAGCACGTTATGAAATAGAGACAGCTTTTAAAAATAGTGATACTGTACATAGGAAAAAGCTATTTTTAAATTTACTACAATTGCGGTATGTTATAAATAGAATGAGGACGTTGGGTGCAGTTCGCTACCGAGCGTTAGTCAGCCAAGCGTCAATGTTTTTTCACATGGAACGTGATATTTTTCAGTGCAGCACTGATGGTTTAGTATATCCATTTCTGATAGTTTTAGAAAAAATCTCATTTATTTCATAAACCCGGCAGAAATATGTCAAAGTTAGGTAGAGCAAGTCATTCCGAACACTTTGTATAGTATTTTTCAAAATGATGCAACATCTCTTCTTGCATTCATTTGTAATAATACTTGAAATATTTATTGTGACTAGTCTCCTTATTATTAGTAAAATTCATTTAAAGACATAGACAATAATTATTAGATATTGCCAAGCTTTGAGTGTTATTACATATTAACAAGTGAATGCATTGTTTATATTGTTTGACATTTAACTTAATTATTTGAATATAAAGTACTACAAATGAAAAGCAAAACAAAAATACTTCTACCAAAACTTTTGTTATACTTTAGATGAATACCGATAAATTTACAATATGTTTACTTTAATATAATATAATTTAATAACTTTATTTGCAAATAATTTAAAAAGATTTTGAAAGCATATACTGCCACGGGTAATTAAGGTGTATGTTTGGCAAAATTAAACGAATTTTACTAATTATAAGGTATTTGTAAAACGAATTTTACTTTTCTTAGTTTAATTTTACCGTTTAATATTTAAATTTATTTTTTTTATTATTTTTTCGAGTATGACGGTATTTTTTTTGTATAAATAACATACGCTGTTGTCTTACATTACATTTTATTTTGGTTTACGTTTCGATTCTTTTGGGAATCATTTTCAAAACTTTAGTTAGAACAAAATTCAATTTTCAGTGAATTTCGGACCTGTGTGTTATATTTATATATCATGTAATCATACCTTTCAATGTGTTTGCCAGCTGGCCTGCACGTAATCACTCGCTGTATTGGGACTATATAATAAACTAAATGCTATAACGATGTGGTGAAGAACAGATTATGATTCTATTTCTAATTTTCCTTAAGTACACACAGAAAAACGATTACTTAATTCAAATAAAAATATTTTCTTGACTATATTCACTTAACACAAGTAAATATTTACTTCATTCAGGAAAATATTATATGTTTGAGTAATTACACGTCTTCTTATAAAATATTTTATATTTCTTGAAATATTACCGAAACAAAACAGTAATTTTCTTGGTCCAAGTATTTTAAATACTTAAATTTAGTTAGTCGGTGGTAATGGTGGGAATTGGACATGTGCAAACATAAACGTTAATTGATTCTTATTGATGATTTTAGACCATCTGATACAACAGTGAGGATGCTAGCAAACGCGTACGCGACACATGAGTATGTGGGTGTTTACCTCAACTATATATTTAGTTAAATATTCAAGAATTTACTATTCTTCATCGAAGTAAATACTTCTTTGCGTTTATATGAACGTGCCACTGGAGTGATCATCACTGTATCAAGTACTTAATCGATTTTACTGTGTGTAGCTACTAGTAAAAATAACACGTGCAGAACGAATAAGAAATCCTATTCATATTTACGAGTACTTGCTTATTTTTGCAATTTCAATCAAAATTTTATATCGTTTCGTCTGACACGTTCTTTGTATATTTTATTTTTTTATTTCACAAACCAATAGCAATAAACTGACTTTTACTTCTTATGTTACACATTACATATAACTAACATCAATGTAATAAAAGAAATATTGCATGATTTTTAGAAAGATTGTCTGTTAGAGTTTCCGAATGTTGTTGATTTACATATCATATATTTCTTATCTGCACATGTCCCCAAAATATTGGTGTAAATAACTGAACTTTAAGATAAAGTACCTAAAATCACACAAATTATTATCTACATTGCTATCGAAATATAACGTTACAGATTTTGATTAAATTACTCAGATTTCTTTCATTTTTGGGTGTGTATTCTACAAAAGCTTGCCTGCACTGGGAGAAATTTTCCAGGAATAAAATAGGAGGCGAATTTGTTACCTGTTATTTCAGAACTGAGGGGAAAAAAGGTTCTTTAAAATAAAGAAATATTATTAAAGGAAATAGAAATATTGCTTTACTTCTATTTAAAAGAACTATTTCTTTCAGCTAATACATATCACTTATACTTAAAAATAATATTATTGGAATGAGAGAGATATGTATTAACCAAAAAAAATTGGATGCTAGATTTTAGAGGTTTTCTTTCAGTATGGTGTAAATTTAACAAGAATAGAACATTTTAAGGTCTAAAGTGAAAATTACTACGTATCAATTTTCGAATTATCAACATCTTTTACAGGTTTTATACATAAAAGTTTATTTTGTTAAGTAATTTCACTACATTTTTTATACTTTTTAAGAATTCCAATAGAAAAATTTCTTTTCTAATTTGATAATGCGTTATAATAGCTCCACATAGAAAATTACCAAACAAAAAATCTTCTGATTTTACTTAGTAATAAATACTTAATGTAAATAAACGTGTATATGTTACAAATCACTTTATACGATCCAAATAGCAAAATGGTGCTAAAAATCCAATAAAAAGACAAATCTATTGTTGCGGTAGAAGGAATTCTGGTGCTTCCTCTCTTTTAATTTGAGGTTCACACGAAATCTCACTCATTACAAACATTACCAAACCCCGCATCTGCGCTAATAGTAAACATCGGAAGAATTGTCGGCAAAAACGTTTCCCATCATTCTTACCGACCGGATACGCGCTGGTATTGTTATTTTGTTGCGACCGCTTCTATTACACGCATACAGAGCTCGATGCTAACACATAACCTCGAACGTCGGTCGAGAAAAATGCATGATTTACGGCTTTCCGCATCGAAGGACGACGCTACGGTCTGCGGAAAAACAGACTGTCATTTGTTTTCTCTCCTGTTCAGTTGGCGTTATTCCGCAACCGATGATACCCGGGAATTGTATCCGAAATCGAAGGCGATATTTATTTTGGCGCCCCCGAGTTCTATATTTATACATTCGAGCGCTATAAATAAGACCATAGTCGAAACAGATCAGTCGTATTTCCACTGCTGAACGTTGTGTTGGCACTTAAGGAAAAGTTTTTCGCGCACAACCCAGCAATCTTTATCGCTAACCGATTTTTGCACCATTTTAATTAAAATTAAATCTTTAAGTACAATTTTAATTCATCGCTTGCCGTATTTTAAAATTTTCTACTAATTGTCCTTACTAATTTTATTTAATAAGTATTGTTATTACATATTTATATTTATTTTTTGTCATGGTTTAGATAATGACAGTGAAATCAATTAAAATAATTCACCCAATTAAAAAAAAAAAATAGGTAAATTCAGTTTAGTCCCTTAAAGCAGGACAGAATTTTGTTTTTTGATATCTATTTCAAGTCTTCCAGGAAAATAACACCCTTTTCTAGAGGGAAAAATATAGAGTTATTTTACTACGGGCCAGGCTCGTATTAAGCAGGTATTTAGCGCTTCCAATCAGTGTAATATAATGAAATAGATGAAGCATAGAGTTACAAGTTAGTACCGAACGGATCTTTATATATGTAAAGCGGACGTATAATTATTAAGTATGACGGTCGTGGAAAAAAATCAAGGTTTCTAGACTTTATGGAGTGTTACTTAGGGACTCTATTCTTTGTTGCGCCTAGAACTTCAACTTTAAAGGAAACAATTTTACTTTAAAATTCGAAATTTCATTTAACCAAAATAACTTTTAAACGGTGAAGGATAGAAATAAAAGTTTCAACGGCGGGCCTATATTTGTCATCTTTTAGACTGGTATAACTATTTATATACAGGGTGTTAAAACAAACACGAAATGACGTATGTTGTACACTTCTCGCAGGAAAACTCGGGACATCAGCAATTGGGAATTTTATTTTTTTTTTGGTGTAAATAAAGCTTTCAGGAAACGTATATAAGAAAATATATGCAATAAAATAAACAGAGAAGTATCCGGGCAAAAAATTGTAGCAATACGAATCGACGGCTTTATTTAAAATATATATTTAGCTTATTTCATGGTTATTAGAAGATATGGTAGAATTTTAGGAATATTATTTGGAGAAAATGTTTCTACTCTTCTAATCTAATAGGATTATAAAATATGCCACAAATTATTATTGCTGCCTGCAGGGAATATAGAATTCTAAAATTATGTTATCAGAAAAGTAAAAGAATGATTTTAGGCGTTATAATTTAAATTAGTGATTTCTATACCCATTGCGACTTTACGTTTAATACTTTCTCATTTCTATTGTCTGAAGCTGTGCTACATAAAGATAGTTTGTAAACAGACCAAATATTGGTTATATTTCAAGAAGATAACACAATTACATTGGATTTCACACCCGATAGGTAAAATATATTTCTTGAAAATACAATAAACGGAGGGCTAACAAAATAAATAACTTCTTTGCGAACTTAGTTGCTTTAAGAATTTTATAAATAATCTTAAAACTGTTTGGTAATTTTTTAATAATAACATGTAGTAAAACAATATTTTAAACAACAGTAGTAATTAATACATGAATAATACTGCAATCAATAAATCTGAAAATCACATTGTTCCAAAACTCAGCAGGCTGATTGACATATTGTCCATTGCTAAAGTAATACTCGAGAGCATAAACCGAACTAAGTAACTAATACCAAAGCAGCACTAACAAGTAACATAATTTTAAATTCTATCACCATATGTTTTCTTAAGAAAGAATTATCTCCACATAACATTAAACAAGTTTAATACATATACATGTCTAAATGACGCCACCTATTCAAGAGGTCTTTTTGTTGTTATTATTTTTTTTTTGTATGAGTATTTCCGTATTCCGAAACTCCAATGTGTTTATTCTTATACATAGAATACCTTTTTCTTTCTATATATTTATATATGTTTGATTTTCTTAGTTTTTATCTTTGATCATAATAATACACATAAATAAGTGATTTATGGCTTTGATAAGTAAATATGCTCTCTGAAAGCTGCATTTACACTCAAGAAATTTTAAAATTGTTGATTGCTGGTGTCCCGATTTTTCCTGCGAGAAGTGTACTTATTTGATGGAATTTCAGATGTCAGTTATAATCACTCTTTTTGTCATCAAATAGGTACTATATAGAAAACTAACTTAGATAATTATATCAAATGTTCAAAAGGCCATGAATTTTGGCACACTTTTTTTGTTGACGGATTTGAGAAATAACTTTCAAACCAAGCCTTAGCGATATCTCTCACGCTGTATTTTATACCGATATTGTATGCAAGCACGGTTCTACTATAACCAAAATTATCTAATCAGTATTAGCGCAACTTCATATCAGATTTTACGTAGAAAACCAACAAAAAAGTGAATATAAGACATGAAAATAAAATAATTTCGCATAACTGTGACGATATTAATCACCTTTGTTGACATTCTAAAGTAAGGAAACATTTTAGTTTTTCTTTATAGCATATTATTGTCTAGCTCCAAAAAGCTTTGCCTTGATCTTCCAGTATTCCCGGAAAACCGTTTTCCGTAGCCAGTGGACCAATCTTTAAAATACACTTGCTGTAGGATCTCTGATTTGGGTAGCGAGTACAATATTCTCGCATTGCCTCGTTCTCATTTCTATTAAAAAAAAAGCGTGAATAGCAAAGACGACACAATTAAATTGACATTCGATGTGTTACCAAAGATTGACATTTCTTTGGTTTACGGTGCGAAAGGATATTATTTACGGAAAACGTATCTTCACGCTCCTGCTTCACTTAAAATTATCAAGAAACGTTAGATAAAAATGCACATTAAGGCCTACTATCGACTGAGGCGTCATTTGACGAATGCATGCAAACTACAAACTACAAATAACGACAGGCATAATTTGCATCTGAGATATGTCCACGCAATCTCAACTTTAGCATCGCGGAATCACGTTTTTATTTCACTGCTAAGATATATTTTTGAGACCAAACTGTGCACTATCCTGGCAATGGAATTACTGTGTAGTTGAATAAGTAAACAATATGATTACTTACCAAACGCATTTGTTTTTTGTACAACTTTACTCCACGCCAGTGTTGCCAAATGTACAATAATTACCGTATTCGTACGGTAAAATAGACAGACATACGGTATACGATCCAAAACCGTTTGCTGTACGCGTTTGTACGGTAATTTTTAAAAAGTCTAGCATTTTATAATTTGAGAAAAAAAGTACTTTTTTTCAATAAAAATTCAATTTTAAAATAACAGTGCTCTCGTGGACACTTCGTTAGTTATTTTATTTTCTTACGAAAATTATGGATTTCCCCCAACCACGTCAGTGATTTAGGTTTATAAATTCATCCGCTGCACATTTTGTGTCATAGTATCTTCTTCTTACGCAAGAAAACGTGTTTAAAAATGCTACATAGTGATAGTGATGGTCCAAGCACCTCCAAAAAAAATAAAAATATTTTTTTAAAGAAACCTGTCTCTTTATTTTTAGAATTTCAAAAATTCTCGACTTCACCTACCAGAATTCATGGCTTCGACCAATGGTTGAAAATAAATTTCAAGTTATGTGAATTTTCTAATGCTAAATTTGTCAACAATAAGAAAGAACATCTAAAACCTATAAAACAGAAAAAAAAAACAATCAAATGATATCTGATTCTAATTTTAACGAAATTCACCAGTTCATAGAATCTTTAAAAAGTTGTAAGTTTAAATGCTACATATACGATTTTTTTTTTTAATTGTATAGTAAAATTGTTATAATACGGTAGTTTTTTTCATCAAAGTGCGGTAATTTGTATCTGAGAAGTTGACAACGCTGCTCCGCTTTATCCGTAACGTCTTTCCTCGAATATTCTGGTGATTTATTATTGTATAGACAAGGATATTCTTCGATAATCCGAACAAAATTGGCTGCAAGATTGCAACAAGATGCAAGCAAGCTACACACAAGGTAAAATGACGATTTCGTGCGTATGACGTGCGGCTACGTGGACAGTAGGCCTAACTCACTGAATATTGAAACTTTCGAAACTTTCTGTAGACGCAGAATATAAGATTTTTCAATTAAGATAAACGGCTCAGAATTTAACAAAAAGGGTGCTACGCACAGGTCTTCCACAAATGTCTGCACACCCTGTATAAGAAATAGAATTTATGACTAAACAAGCAAATTCGATACACATGCCAGCGGCGTGCGCATGTAATTTTGCATTCAATTTTAAATATAAGATAAAATTACATAATGTGCACAAACACTTGCCGCATTACGAATCATCAGTGCATTATACTACATACTACTCTGCAATTCAAGGCCCCTTTTATTCGTACGACTAACTGCCGACTAAAAACCCGACAACCGATAACATTCGAAATATTTTCGGCTATGTATATGGCATCAAGACGCCATGTTCATTCATGAGGTGTGGTGACTGCAAAAATAATGAGCGCAAACTTTATGATATATGAATACTATCATATCACTGTCGCGGAGATAACACCATTTAGGTATTTTATCAAAATCAAAATTCATGAAAACTTCCGCAAATTTTAATTATGTACACTACAGACAAGAAATTTTCACATTCTATTTTTTCTGTGTATGTAAGCACTTACTACCAATTAATGATTACACATTTGCTTTGTTCCGAGGATTTCTCATATTTTTATTTTGTCCAAATAAATAAAGTACTTTTAAGGATTTAATTTGCATTACGCAAATGCTATCACGAAACGATTTGGAATTGTACTGCTTTGAAATACGCTCGGCGTTTTCAGAATCCAATTAGCGGGGCAAATTGAAAAAAAACACAACAAGATTATCAAATACATCAGGTGCTGTGTGAAAAGGCAGGTATTTAAATGTAAACGGGCATGCCGTAATTTAATGGTAGTTAATCGCTTGTTTTAAAAAGCAAAAGCATTCTCTCTTAATGTTAACTCACTACTATAAACACGCTCAAATCTAGTTCAGCCTAATCGCCTTTTATTGTTATCTTAATGCATTAAAATGCCCCTGCCTACACTTAACTCCGAAGTCCAAACGAAGAGGCATCCTACGTCCGAAAAAAAAGAACGAGATAGACGAAGACCGTCAGTTTATGAATCGTATTTGTGTTGTGTACGGTGTACGAGACCCGGCCTAAGAAAGAGAACCATATGTTGTGTGCATACCAGGACGCAGTGGGTGGGAGGGTAGAATGATGTTTTCCGCTGCTATTTCGGTGCGATGACGTACGCCGTATCACAACACTGTCTGCCTGGCTCGTCTGATGAGCAGAAGCTGAATTAGCGCTGGGTTCGCAAGAATATCGGCCCCGCTTCGTCCGGAAAGCCGCACATCTGCCGTCGGAATTTCGCTGAACGTGCGCGCGCGCCGCCCGTACGACGCTCTTGTTGATTTTTTTATTTCTCACTGCAGTATCTGCAGTGATGTAACAATTGTTCGTAATATATCCGGCTTTATTTTTTTTCCTAAGGATCAGTGATGCTATAAATGACTCAGTAAGAGATAATAAGTATGTATGTAAACATGTTTACAGAATTACCGAAATATTCCAGTGGCGTACGTCATATGTACTTAGGTAAGATGTTATGTAAGTGTTTGCGGCAGGATTTTGTCAGTAAACATTTTAACGTATTTTTCTTAAGGCGGTACTTTAACCAAACCGAAATTCTATCGTTGACTGCGAAACGCAAGTTCTAACAGGGATGCTAAATGTGTTCCGCTTCAGCCGACGTAGTAAACAAAATTTTAGCCGATGACGATTAGAACTCCCAGTTTGGATAGATACCTTACTGTTTTTTTTGCGTTGTACACTGTTATAAGTTATCAGGGCTATACGTCGGAGGTCTATTTAGGTACTGAACACGAAATACGCGTTACTGAAATTTGAGTATTGATATTATTTGTGTTAGGTCCACATATTTAGGTTAAAAGTAGTTCTAAGAAGTTAAGTATTGAAGGCATCTTTCCTTTTTTCTATTCTTCTTTGTTCTAACTGACAGTGAGCCTCTTCATTCATTATTTATGGCCAATACAGTCCTTTTATATAGCACACATGCAATTACTTTTGCAATCCCACTAAGGGAAAAATGGTGAGTGTACAAGGGATTAGTAGTTTAAACTATATTATATAAGCAGTTCTTGTCCGACCATCTAGCATCAATGTATCAATGTACCTCTAAATTATTTTTGTTATTAAATAAATAAGTGTTGTGTGTAAAAACAAAAGAATTTTAAGTGAATACATTACTGAGACAGCTTGGGAAGTTACAGAAAGTAACGGAAAGGAAGAAGCTCGTATTGCTTTAGAAGAAGGCAGAGTAGATCCTGATAACATACATAACCTGTAATAAGTGTCATTGCGGACGAAGCATGGAGTAAGCGCTCATATAAAGTCAACGACAGTGCTTTATCGGGTGTCGGCGCGATTGTAGGTCAAAGGACTGGTAAGATATTGTTTATTGGAATCCGAAATAAATATGTATGTGTGCCAGAGCAAAATCACTACAACCTGAAATACAACCGCATAGCAGTTATAAAAATTCTTTGACAAATGTTTTCTGCCAGAAATTATAAATCCACAATTTCCAAAGAAGAAAGTCATAAAAGACTTTAGATAGGTGATATTATTATATCTAGGTACATACTTATAATATCTTGTGTTTATAAATTACGTACTATATTTATTCAATTCATTTTTTTTCAATTTGGCAATAGAAGTTGTTTCAGTTTTCTTTCATAGTTACTTAAATATATAAGTCTACGAAAACAACAAGCATAGGCACTCGTTTGTATTTATCTTATGCAGGTATAAAGTGTAAATGAATGAACTAATGAAGGACGTACAAGATCAATATAATAATATCTGATACACAGTGAAGTAATCCACCTTTCCTGCTAATGGGTAGTAAAGACAATTAAACCTTTGCCATTAGCTTAAGCTTAAGGTGACACCACCTACATATTTATCGCTGTCCTGTAGAATTATTTATGTGAGAAATATGGATTTATGCTGTGAAAATTTAAAATATGGCTTTTATTGTTAATTCAAAAACTCAAAGTAATTTCAGTCTACAAATTCATTCGAACTGGTTGAAATTTATTCATAGAAATTAAATTACTTATGGACTAAAATTATTTAAAACTACAAAGCAAGTTCTATTTCCAAAAGTTACTAGCCAAAAATTTTTTTTCCTGTTTTTGAATGATAATATAAAAATTAACTTTATTTTCTTAAATTTATGGCGATTTTCATAGTTTAAATATAAAATAGGAAAAAATCTCCAGGCGTTTTTAGAATTTGTTGTTGTCTTGAAGGTAACTCTCTCAGGAACAAAAGCAGGATTCTTGGAGGATCTATTCCAAAACACTCTGGAATTAAGGAGCAGTTTTCGTTCGGAAAAGGCCTACGAGTCTTCGTGTAGGTTAGGATTCAGTCTGGATGTTCAATAAAACTAGATGTAGTCTCTTGAGATCTCAATTTCTTTCTGGCCTAATCGGACATAAATATTACCTGTATCAAGGTTGGACGTTAGGCGTTCGTTAAACATCATGTAGGTTTAATAACGAAAATCGCAAGCATCTTTCTGACATATTATCAGAGCAGTATCCTTTTTTACATGTTAATCCTGACATTTGCATTATTATTTTAAATTAATTGACAATATTTTTAAATTATAATTGTACATTTATGATTTTCTCGAGGTTATAAATTTATTTGACTTTTAAAACTAGATGGCGCTTAATTTAACATTTCCATTAAACTAATCTTCATTTTTTTTTTTAATGAAGAATTTGGGTTTTATTTTCTTTTTAATTTAATTTAATTTAATTACGATAACATTTCAATCTAGTGTTTACTTGAAGTTAAACAGAAAAAAAATTAAGATTAAATTTCTAGTAAATAGATTTTCGAAGCTTTTTTTCGATAATTATCTCTCGATATGCCCCACGTTGCAGGTGCCAAAAAAGGAAGGTAATAATAATGAAATAATAATAAAAAATTGAGAGAATAATTTTGTACCTATTTTATAAAAGCTTTTTGACAGTTGGTTAAAAAAAAACACTTATGCGTGCATTAATGTTGCTTTATTATTGTGTTTTAACGCTTAATTCAAAATCGACGTCGGGAAGTTATATTTTCTTTAACAATTCTTCGTGCAGAAATCAGTCATGAATGTTCTACATTAGCTACGTAAAAGAAAATGTTAGAACTGTTAAAATTTAAGCAGCTTACCATAAGTGCATAACTCTCTTAATAGTATATTTTTGATATTAATTGATGATTCTTTAATTAATTAATATTAAAAAAAAAATTAAATTTAAGTCGATGCATTTTGTTCGACTAGTAGACAACAATAATGACTCTCGACAATTTGATTTTGTTCGCAGTCTAAGCATTGTCTAGTAATGCAAAAAATAATTGATGGCATGAGTGGATAGAAGTGTTAAGTAATAAAAATTGAGTTTCAAGAGGACTGAAGCGAAATCTTTCTTTTCTATTACATAAACAGAGAAAAATAAAAGGTTATTATCACATATTTGACGGTGTGAATGCAATGAACTGTTAAATTCACGACAGCTCCGTTTAAAATAACATTTTAACTGTGAATTTAAACAGTGACGTGCATTCAGCTGACTGATAATCGGCTAATTAAATTATTTTTAGTATACATTCATTATCATCCATTCACATCTCTTCAAAAATAATTATAGTTTCAGCTTTACCATATGATAAATTGCATCATTATCGCTCCGCCTTCCCCTTATTCATGTCATATCGTAAATTATGAACACGCATTCTCAAAAACTTTATAATGGGACCTTCATTCATATTATTGCTCCCAACATTATATAATTTTACATAGGTGTACAAGGCTTTACAAAAATTGTACATGACTGTATTAAATTATTACTTTGTAAATAGCATTCTTGCTTTTAGAGGTGATGTGAAAAAGCAAGGTTAGTTTTTATGATGTGCTAATTGTATTAAGCATTCAACTGACATGACAAAAGTATTTTTAGTTAGGGTAATGTCAAAGTAAATGTAAATATTTCATAACCGAACTGCGTTGAAATTTGGTTGACAGCGTTAACTTGTGAGAGACACATTCATATAAGCTATATTTACTCGCAGTATCAAGATTGTCTGAGCGATCTATGAAGTGTTATTTGTATTTATGTATATGCTTTGTTATAAACAGCGCTTTTATTTCCAGTGCTATATTGACTGAAAAATTAGGCAATGTTAATGGTTGGCGCTATTTTTGCAGGATATAGGATTTATTTTCCAAAAATGTTCAAATTGAAATAATATCTTGCTCTTACTAAATCACCTTTTACCGTTGTACTGTACGGAATACAGGCAACTTAGTGGATTTATAAATTGACGTCAGAAAGACGATAACTTCCTTAGCCGCTCATGCCCTTGTTTTTGGGAGATACAAATCGGCTACATTGCCCTTCACTATTTGCTTTAATATTTCTAACTATAAGAAATATCAAAAAGAAAAGTTAAGACAAATATGTCATTGTTTAAGTAGAACAACTAAAGTAGTCTCACAATTATTGTTCACTGGCAACAACCCCCATCCCCCACATTTATCTCAAAATTATTTTTTGTTATGTAATCAATTAATAAGCCGATCTTAACTTTTATAATCTTACAGTTAAAAATATTACCTTTATTCATACACCGCATCAATCTATAAGCCCACGCAGTTTCATTTAAATCGGTGAAGAACACTTGCACGTGTTCTCATCCACAACGTCGTGAAGATCAGCCAAACTACAACCAATGTAGTTTAGCTGATCTTTCACCTGTTCTAGACTGAGATTACTGTAATTCATCAATATGCCAAAGAAATAGAAAGGATGGGCCGCGTTAAGTAAAAGCACCGCTATTTTCTATGGCAGCCAATCAATATTTAAAGCGATCAGTTTTGCAAGTGTTGACCCTAAGCTGATTTAGGACAGCGTCATAAATGAGGTGTGCACCCAAAGGAAATTCACATTGGCCTCTCTCAGCTATTCGGGTGTGAAGAGAAATGAGGCGACGAATGAACTAGTAGTTTCATTGGCATTACCGAATTCCAAAAAAATCTATCGATCAATGGATAGATAATGAATATAGAGAGTGGTGGCAAAAGTCACCAGGGCAGAGGCGGGCAAAAAAGTTTCTAAGCAAGCGGAGACCTAAATTTATTAAAGACCTACTGAGAGTAAAGACTCTCAAACTGATAGTAGGAACATTGGTCTAGTAGATGACACTATTTGCAGATTCTGCAGAGAGAAGGAAGAAACACCATTTTGAGTGCAGTACCAATGCGACAGCCTTTTCTAGTACTGTGCGTGGAGAACCACACAGCTAACAGTTACACAAAAGAGCCGCTCTCAAAAATGGTAGGTCTATGAAGAAAGGAATCACAAGAGATCTAAAAACGCCGCGGTGAAACAGATTCGTACGGCCATCCCAACCCTAATCTAATCTAATATGATGGAATTACAAAAGAATACATTTCCAATATATTGTCAAGCAACAGCTGATCATATGATCTTATAGTTGTTGTTGGCTAATCTTTTCTTTTTTAAGAGTACGCAATAAAAGATAATTGTATCCAATGCAAGATGGTACTAAAATTTTACATTGAAAATTGTACAATAAGGATTACTGTAACGAACAAAGTAAGATACCTATAATGTTTATACATTTTGCAGAAACGCATAGGAGAAGATATGTACTAAATGATTTCTTTATAAGCCTATGCTCGATGTTTGCATAAGCTCCAATTCAACTTTAGAAATCATCTAAATTATACACATGAAATAATATTCTACAAATTCTACTAAAGACAATTTTATTTTGTTTTATAGGGTGTTAGCATTCTAGTCAATAAATTAAAAAAATCGCTTCTTTTAATAGTATCCATGTCTTTGGTATCTATAAAACTTTCGGAAATTGTTAACATCAAATTTCAAAATACCAAAAATTGATTTGAAGTTACTTTCACTAACAGAGAGTTAAAAAAATTGTTATACCTGACTCTTTAACTTGATAGGTACTTAAATGTAAATAATTTGTAGTGCATTTACTACATCTAAGTGCTAAATCTTCGATGTAGCCCACCAATTTTGCATTTCTTAACCGATTTTTCCAGTGTTTTTGCAAGAACAAATCTCTTCTAAAGTGTACATACATATTAACTTAGAAGGTAGAAAACGAGTAAGCTATCAATTCCCAAATATGACAGAAACAAAAGTTCAGTTTTCCAAATGGAGAAATATGGAATATATTATGTAGTGAAAAAATTTATTTAGAAAACCATGCCGAGAAGATTATCATCTTAAACAAATTTGGCATCCTCATCGGGAAACTAACTAAAATAATTTTGTTTAAAACTACTTTATTATTTTGCATAAAGTTTGTACGATATAAAGGTTCTTTCATTCCGTTAATTTTATAATATACTGCTCATGTTACAGTATTAGCAAAATACTGCACATCATTATATCTTATAGCTTCTTTGTCGTTGCATTCGTTTCATGCAAAATTCATAGTGACCAGTCGCATTCGTATTCGCATTCGCAATAAATATGCGAATAAAAAAGTTTCCTGTTAAAGTGGATAATTTAGGAAAAAAAAACTAATATTTAAATTCATTGAGACCCTAAAACAACCTTTTGAAGTCAAATTTGCAGTTTACATTAGAATAACCATCAATAACCTCAAAACTAAACTTGAATTGACAAGAATAAGATGTAAAAAGTCGAAACGATTCGGTTGTACTTGGCTACTTTCGCTGCGGTGATGAAGAAATTTAATTCTCTGCGTGTGCGTAGAAGCGCTTAATGCAAGTGTTCGTATAGTTGTAAGTTGAGAGCTAATAGATGGCGCTAGTAAAGTTAAAAAGTTAATATTCATGGTTTCAATATCAATGTTTAAAATCACGTATTCGTTACATCACTAGTTCGTCTGATTCGTTTTCATCAACCCCTTATCTGCGATTATTAGAGCCGGCATAGCAACCAAAGGCGTCACGTTCGCTGTTTGTAATGAATGAATTAAAAAATATATCTAACAAGGATTTATGTATATGTTAGGTATATTAAAACGCACAACGCACAGCCAACACTTCAAGAATTACTGCGAACCAAACTTCATTGATATGCAACAGTGATTAATCACCATTCACCACTTATTTCCAAAGACTTGGCGACACTGCACTGCCGGTGAAAAAAATGCACCTCTAATATTGACTACTTTCCAATTACTTGAAATAGAAGTATGAAGTAATAACAAAAAAATCAGTCTTGGATTGATAATGTTATGCAATCTACGAAGAAATTTCTGTTGCCTTTAATACACGAACCGTTTATATAAACTACTGTGATATACATAAATCAATAAAGCAAGACGTAAGAGCAGGAAAGTATTCTCCCATCACATTTAGATCCGAACAACTTATGCAACTTTAAAGCGTTACCATTTGAATTTTATATAGAACTTGCATAAACAGAATCCATTTTCTGGTTCAATAAGGAATATATTTCCAGATTTTCACAACGAAGATCGCCAAATCGATCTTATGCTTCCGAAAATGTCTCAACACTCACAGGAGAACATACATAGTTCCAAATACAAAGTTTATTGGTGCGTTTTTTTTTCCCCTATAGAATTTGATATTATTTTAGGTCGGCGAGTATCCGAAACAGAATGACGAGAGCTCCCACACTCTGAATATGATCGATTACTCAGTCAGTCAGTCACTCGGTAAACAAATGCCGAGGAGATGGGGTGTACGGCGTAGTACCGAGGGTGGAGACACCAGACCAGAGCGAAAGGGAAACATAGAAGAGGACAGAGATCAGTAGATGGATATCGCAGCGTTTCAAACTTGTGGAATTCCCTTCTCCTCGTCCCCGGCCCCTTTTCTTGCTTATTGTCTGCCGTCGTCCGTTGACGCAGATAAGCGAAACGTAGAACGCACACAGGCGACTTGACTGTAACAGGCAGAGCGGTAATGGTAAGTAGACACCGCCGTTGTCGTGCCGGGGTTTGTTTTGATGATATTCGTGGCGTATCTTCTGCCGGCGCATTCCTCTTTCCTATTGTTTTATTTACATGTCACACGAAGTGTGTTCAATGTCGGTAAGGAGGAGGCTAACAGCGGAAAGAGGGGAGGTTAGTTTTTACTTCGAGATATTCGATACTATTATCATGCTTACCATAGTCGCCTGCTGTAAATGGAAAGTCATGTAATTAGAGATTGGCGATAGCAAGCGACCGGCATTATGAAGAAACCCATTGATAAAGTGGGTACATGATATGTTTGACCTTGGAACGGTCTTCTATATTTAAAGAAAGCAGTGAGAGAGAGAAAGAATATATAAAAACATACGCTTTTGAAAGTACTACCATAGATGGTACATACTACATACAAACAGCTATGCCGTAACAGCTTCTACATCAGAAAGTATTAGGTATTATTAGTAACAGTATGCACACTCATTATTTATTCTCCTGTCGCACTCACACATAAATGCAACCCTAGAGAGTAGAAATTGTTAGGTATTGTTGTTAATATAACAAATTTATATTGTTGTGGTAACCTTAGCAAGGGGTCAATAGAACCTTTTGAAACGTATCACATGAAAAATACTTTTTTGTTGACACAACTCCCTCTGTACATGAAAAAAAAAAACCACTTGGTTGCGTCAACCAAATTTTTATTTTAGGCACAGAAGAGTTTTGTTGAAATAAATTAGTTATAATAACCAAAATTTTAGTCAAAATTAACGAAATCCAATTACATTGTTAATTCAAATTAATTATGCGTCAACTTATCGAATTTAAATATTTCATTTTAATTAAAATTTAATTGAACGAACTGTAACCCTTATCTTGTTTTAACAATGCACTTATTTGAGTTAATAAAATGGGAACATGCGGGTAATATCGCAAAAAAGCAGTGTTTGTCGCCACGTATTGGGATGACGCCGTCGTAGTGTGCGGTTAAGCCAAACACCTTTTCAATGAACTCGGTCTCTATTAGATGTTTATCTGCTAAATATACCAGATTAACACGTATTAATTAATATAGTTATAAACGTACTTGTCACCCTAGTTATGCTAAATATGTTCTGTTACTAGAATAAAATACGAGAAGCGCCATCTACGGAACAATTTCTGTAATATATATTATGCAATTAACGTATTTGCTGCACTCTATAGGGAAAAAAACTGCTACAAATATATGTGATACTGCTATCGTACCGATCATCTTCAATTTCCATAACCCAAAACGTAATTTGATTAAATGCTTCAGGTTTGTCTATCTAACAAAAATGCGCTAGCTGGCGTAGTTAGAAATAAAATGAGTTAACTTTCTAATAATATTAAAGGAACAATTTCATTGTTTAGATACTTAATTAGAACAAGTTGAAACTTTAGTATAACTAAACAGATTCAAGCTGAATTCTTTCCTTATAGAACCTGAGAAATTGCTTTGGTTTGACTAAAATTTTGGTCATAATAACAAAAAAAAATCAATAAATCAACAAATTTAACGTCTTTACTTTTCTGAGTGCACTTTTTGCTCGCCGATAGTGCCACTAAAGAACCGAATATAACTATTATATGTAACTATTTCGGCAAGTAACGAAATAACGAAAAGCAGACAGGGCTCCAGACAAAATTCTCCGGGGCGCACCAAGATTTTGCGCTACGCCACTGTAAAACAACATGGATAGAAGGACTAATTAAGTTATAGAAGTCGGGCACGATCAAGAATTTTAGAACAGCGATGATGTCACACTATTTTACAACTTCTTTTTGTAATACTATAACCTTGCCTGCTCCTAAATCTCAGTACTTCCATTGGTACATACCATCACTATTCTTGGGAACGGAAATAGTAAATCCTTAGAACCCAATAAAATGTTTGTGGGGAAATAAATGGGCTAACGATGCAACGCAGTCTCCCTCTAACACATACAATCGATCAATCGATCCAATCATTATCAACATACCAATCGATAGATCGAGCGTATGTGTCCTTTATACAGCTTTGTACTGCCAACAAAGTACGGTGTCTTTATGTTCTCCAAACTTCAAGCTTTTATTGTACTATTTGAAAGGTGTTAATTGCTCACTTATAACATTATAGACCCGTGAATATTTATAAATAGCGACTAAACTTATGCATAAAAACTCACCGAAGTTACCAAACACAATACAGTGAGGATCGGAAGCCACACCCACCGCCCTTCACTCCTGCACGCAGTCCTCGAAACAAACTACAAGCGGCAGCACTAATCTGGTACATACTGATGAATGTAGGTCTCCGCTGCTATCAGAAATTTCTTTTTACCTTGGCCTTTTATTTATTTCTTTTTCATTTAAAATTTTTATAATCTCATTTTGTTTTTTTTGTTTTTTTTCTTAGCTCTTTATTATAAATTCTTTCCGTCGCTATTAATTTACACGTGTAAAGAGAAGAAGAAAAATAATTAAATGAAACCAATTAGTCAGCAGTGCTCAAGAAGTAGTTGAGCGTTTTATATCTGCTTTTCAAAATAGGCCAATCTTCACTTAATCGTCTTAAATATTATACACAAGTGTGAATCCACGTATTGTGTCATCAATTGTCAAAATGTAATGACAAACAGTTCTCCTGCTTACCCAGCAAAGGCTGTACAATTGTTTTTGCAAAAAGCTTTTGGTGATCAGTGTATAAGCACGAGAACTGCAATAACCCATTCATTACCTCCTCGATCTCCCGATTTGACGCCTTTAATCTTTTAAGACTTTATGAGCGAGATCTCACCCTTAAAGGCCTACGCCAAAAAAAAAATTTATGCTGTTTTTGCACGTACAAGAGGGCTGTACTATAGTATTATAGTGTATAAACTTCGTAATTTTCCTGCAGATTATTTTTACTTAGTTTTCTTATAAGAATCTCTATTTTCTTTAACATTTAGAAGCATATTTTTAATTTGGAAGAATCCTTTATTATTTCTTTTTAATATTTCATTCTAGAACAATGCAAATCTTTTTATATTTGCTTGTTATCAGAGATTTATTATTATTATTATTATTTGGATACCTACATTATATTATTTATAAAATTCCAATATTTCTTCCTACATTGTATGTTTATTACACAACGGTAGTATGGAAAAGAATAAGTAGTATTTAGTTCTGTATATTATAAATATTTACAAAATATGCACTGTTGAATATAACATAAATGGGCTTAATTATCCGTAAAAGTATTCCAAGCAGCAATCTCTGAAATGATGTTTACTCCATGAGAGCGGACTTTTGAATGCCGAGCCTGGCAGTCGACCATTGAAGAGGAATGACGCTTCGCACAATTCCTTTAAAAATGATCAGTACGATTTGACAACGTGTTACTAGTATTCTAATAGTTTACATATACAAAGTCGCTTTCAAAATGATACTCTTCGCCCTCTATAGAGAGGAGAGTTAAAAGATTATTTGGAGAACATTTTTATTAGTTTTAGCAAAATAAAGCATTTGCATCTATACAAACACCATCTGCTGGGTTATTTATTTTTCTTGATACTCTCAATTTATGACCATTATAACTTTCTGAACTTTAATAAAAACTTAATCGTAAATCTACGCAAGCGAAAGTTATACTTCCTGAAACATTGAATTTCGTTTGCAAAATATTATTTATAACTCCATTAGCTATAATATTTTCCGCCCTTAAAATATATTACATCCATATATCTATTGGAAGCGATTCTGCCAACTATTTTTCCCGATTTGTAATACGTAGTCGCCGTAAAGATTTGTATTTCATCAAATCGATACGAAGAAAAAGAAGCGTCGAAGCAGTCAGCACGCCCCCAAGCGTCAGTACTTACAGTAAATTGTTATTTATCTACGCTGGGGTGAGATCGCGGTGCAACGGGAAAAGAATAATTATACCCGACAGAGTTAAAATTTAACGTGCATGAGACAGATACACATAAAATCTGATATTACGCCATGATGCGGATTTACGTTCGAAGTTTGGAAAGTTCGTGCAACTTCGATTTCATTATTCAGTACGTTAGGGCTTCTGAGCATAATGTTTTGCTTTAGCTTTATCATCGGCTTTTTCTCTGCAACTTGAAATCGAGTGGTGTTAAACATTGAAAGATACTTTGATATGGTTCCCTATAATTTGTTTATTAAATTTGAAGTAACGGTGTAGTTAGAAATTTCTTTTTAAGCTGAATCAGCAGGGTGAAACATAAAAAAAGTAGTAAATACACAGCGAATCATAAACAATTGCACTGTCACTTTTATTCACTTTAAATAAAATTAGCATTTATTAATTTTGTGCCTTGGTGCAAGAAGGGCCAATGTCAAAATCACTGGTTTTGAAATAATTAGCTGGCAAGAAATTTGTTCAAATTTGTAGCAACATATGACGTACACACCACTAAAAGATGACATTGGCTGCTCTTGTACCAAGCCACAGAATTACAAATCAATATACAGGTACAGTTAACATGAAGGCTTACTGCGATTACCACTGAAAAACATCTCATTGTTTATCTTGAAGAATAAAATACAGTAATTTTCGAGGGAGATCGAAGCATGAGATATCATCAACATAAAGCTTATCATCCTGGCTATACCGTATCCCAAATTATATTTTGAAGAAACAAAGTTTTGGAGTACTAAGTAAGGTTCACTACTTCAAAGTATCATTAACTTTCCAAATACTTCTTCTATCAATAAAATGTGCATGCCATAAAATCATTATTTGAAAAGACCGAGCACGAATTTGTAATTATTGCTTTTATAAAGTCATAAACGTTTGATTGCCTAGCTTAGGAACATTTTGCACCAGATTTTTTTTTTTTAATGTTGAGCTTACAAAAAAAGTTCATGAAATAAGAAACATGCGATGCAGGCATTAGTTTTCTCTATACCACATTCTGTGATTTCAGCGACGGTAAGATACTCATAAAGTCATTATTTTGCAAATTTTATAACACATAGTAATGATGGACTACTATAAAGCAAGCTGATATATTGTAGCAGCTAATTAGTATCAACAGAAACTGCTACTTTCTGTACCAATTTTCTGCTATACTATTAGACAAACAAAGAGTTGTTCAGTATTGAAAATAATATTGCCTTGTAGCCCGCATTGTACGTTCAAAAAAAAATTAGTCCGTAATAATGATTAACAGCAGTTATAGAGTAATATTTCGTTGGAAGCATAAAACAATTTATTATATTAAAAAAAAATGAGAAAGATGTCATGGAATACATCTAAACACTTCTTTTTGCTAAATAAATTGAAATAAAAACATGCCGCTTCCCAAGAGTTTGATTTATATATAAAAAAACCCGATTAATACGGCAAAGAACTTCTTAGTAACTATATTGATTAGTACAACCGTTTAATATTAATTGTAAGAGAAAATCGCATAACATTGATCAATGACGAAGAATTCCTATAATCAATAATCTTTTTCATATATTCACTAAAAATCTTCATTGTAACCGTTAACAGTTAAGCAATGAATGAATTTATTGTAGCAGTTGAAACATTTATCTCAATAATGAATAAAGCTAGCCAATATCAATAAAAGCATACAATATAATATAAAAATAAACGCGGCTGTTTGAGTAATAGACCAGGTTATTCGCTCAACAAACACGTTTTTCTTTCGAACGATGAACGCACTTATTAAAGCAATTTTTTTCGTATATATTCTCCATCCTTTACGTGTTTAGTTATCCGCCATTATATTGTGTGCCTGGCAACAGTACCTTGAAGTCTATGAACGAGAAGAGACCATTTTGATATTTAAAAGGCATAAAATAATAGGATTTTACTGAATTACATATCAGTATCATTGCCTATTTTAGATTTTCTTACAGTTTCATTTTGGAAAATGTTTTTTTATGCAAAAGTGAAACTGAAAGTATAACAATTCTTTTTGGTCATTTAAAGCGAACACATAATTTACGCTCTAATGACATATATGTTGATATATCCAGCCCGAATGTAATCAGATGTTTACAACGTAGTTTCAAAAAGCACATAAATGGTAAACATATTAATAGTGATTAAGAAATCTTGCTACTGATCATAATTTTAATAACACTGAAATTCAATTACCTAGAACTAGCTTTATAAATATCTTTAAGAAAATATTAGAAATAGAAAATAATACCGTAAACGTCCACAAGCTTTTTTGCCGGCATAACGCTATCTGGCACTCTTACCGGCTAGACGCGGTCTGATGTTTTTGTCAGCTTAACGTCGTCTGGCGTTCTTGCCGGCATAACGCCATCTGGCATTCTTGCCGACTTGGCGCTGTCTGGAGTTTTTGTCGATTTGACGCCATCTGGTGTTCTTGCTGACTTGACGCCGTCTGGCGTTTTTGCCGGTTTGACGCCGTCGAGCGGCCCTGGCAGCTTTGCGCCGTTGACGCTGGGCGCTTCTTTTGCTTTCTGGGCGGCGCTATCGTCCATATTTATGTTAAAATGACATTTCTATTAGATATGTGATATTTTCTTGAAAATTTCTGTTACCATTTTTGCATCAGACTTACAATTCACACTTGTTTGTGCAGTTAGATTATTCTTTTTTCTTCTTTAGCGATTATGGTTTTCTGTCGACAAGACACCTTTATACAGTCCGAAAAATTCAATTTTTTTAAAAACACTGTGTGTATAACTCGTACCTTCGCGTAAGCTATTTTAGATTTTTTTTAAAAAGTTTTTAAGAATAGGTTTGATAGATATATATATTTTAATAGTTTTTTTTTTAATTAGAGTTTAGTATTGAATATTGACTGTAATAATAGTTGAAGATGGATATACTTGTATGTTTGTTTGGTTTTTGTTTATCTTAAGCAATATTTGATATATTTCGAAATAGGTTTTATATAAAAATTTGGGATGTTAATTGAAAAGTGACAATATAAAAAAATCTGAATAATAGCCCCTAATTATCTAGCGTTTAAGAATTTGTTATTTTAATATTATTAAAAAAAAAACTAATTTGCATTTGCATGTTTAAGAAAGCAGTTTCCTTTATTTACTATTCGAAGGAAAATTGCTGCAAAAAGTAGCAACTTCTTTAAACTGCTAACCAGTGGTATAGTCGTAGCAGATTGTAGCTGCTAATGTAGTATAGCAGCTTTACACATCACTATCGTCATCATGTATTCTTAATTCTGGCAAAGCACATATTTTTATATGGAATTTATAAACGCTACCATAATTCCTTATACATATTATAAAATTTCTTTTTTTGAAGTAATCCTTTATGAATGGTGTTTGGATTTAAATATAAATGTAATAATGATGGTCCTTCCCATTCAAAGTTTTATTTAAAAAATCTATTTCAAAATACAATGAATGAAAAAAAGTCGAATAACACTCCATCATGTAAAAGTAATTTTAGTTTAGGTTAGTTAAAGATTAGTTAGAATTAAAATTTCTTATGTTTTTTTTACAAAGGAACATTATGCACATTAAAATGTAACAAAAAAAATTATAAAACTTGGTTTTAAAAATTTTAATTTGAAATCATGCTTCAAAACGCATCTTATAATACTGCACTTGATCCTTACGTGAAAGTAATAATAAAATAAAATCTCAGAACGGATATCGAAATGTTTTTAAGATATGTAATTTAAATGCGTGAATCCCTCTTTGTATGCCTATTTTAAGAGGATTATAATAAGGTAGAAAAACTTCAACCATTATCATTAAATTTAGCGCGGTTTTTATCCACTTCCTAGAGCACACATCCGTTTAGTTCGTTCCAATTTTCGTATCGATTACTAAACCGCATACATTTACGATATACTACCTTTCGCATTTTGCATGAGTTGTTTTTTTATCGCAATTTTCGTATTCACCTCGCGAAATTATGACATATGTAACTTGTAACTATATATTTAATGTTTGTTTATTATTATGATTAACAACTATCGGAACGTGAGCTATAAAAAGAAAATTAATTCGCACGTCCGGCTAAATGGAATCGTTACGCAACAAGAACGAGCTGTACACATTGGCCAAATTAGACAATGAATGATTTAGTTAATTTTTCGGCGTGTCGAACCAATTAAAAACTGCTTTGCCGTTATCCATAACCGATCACGGTTGCGGTAAAAAGAGCCGATATCGCCCAAATGAAATGATTTTACGAACTCATGCATTATTAAATCGCTAATTAAAAACACGTAACGACAGACGATATTAGCAAACGTTGAGTCATTCGCTCAATCACGGATGTGTACATATACACATGTAATACTCATACATATATGCAGGGCACAGATGTGTGTTACACATATTTGTGCTTCAAGAGAACACATGCGAAAGTCGTTAGATATGTTTGATATACTCCACAGCCAGCAGAATTGAAGTTACCTTGTTCAGAAGCAATTAAATATACAGTACTTATTTACTTAATAGTGACAACGACGGGACTAACAAGAGAAAAGTCACTTACTTGAATATAGTAGAGTCATGCTACAGAATGCTAAAATATACCAAAACTACTACACCGACCAAGTTAATATCACAATAAATATAAAAATACAATTACACAAGATAAAGAAAAAATATGCGTGACCTCCATAATTCAAATTTCGTAAATCTTGGCCTCAACAATTCGAAGTTGACTTCTGTAAATCGAAGTTTTGGCTCATAAAACTCTGGAATTCGAACAGACAAATACTGACCGGTGTGAACTTGGCAAGCAACTTTATTAAAAAAAATAAACGTAGTACGGTTCGATTGTACTTCGTTTGTACCCGTTTGTACCACCTTCAGTTTCGTTTGCACCCCAAAAGTTAAAAAAAATAGAAAGGGTTAAAAAAAAATTCAGCAAGCAAGTACAAGTTATTCAAAAACGGACAACGTCAATAGAAAGAACATCGTTTGTACCCGTTTGTACCCCCATTTAAATAGTTTATACTTCCACCAAACCGGAAGTAGAAACATTTGAAAATAAGTAAGTTGGCGAGAGAAATTTCGCTAATTTTTGAGATATCGGAAAACGGACAACGCTATTCAAAAGACCATCGTTTGTACCCGTTTGTACCTCTTTTTACATCGTTTGTACTTCAACCAAACCGGAAGTAGTGACAATTCAAAATATGTCAAAGAGAGAAATTTGGCTATTTTTTAAGATATCAAAAAACCGCCAAGGCTATTTGAAAGACCTCTTTTTACATCGTTTGTACTTCAACCAAACCAGAAGTAGAAGCATTTGAAGATATGAGAGAGAAATTTCGCTAATGTTGATATCGCACAACGGGCAATACCATTCGATTCTATTCATTGAATATGCCGCTACACGACTTAATTGAATATCTTTCTTTATAATCTCCCTAGCAGAGGTCCATAATAATTAGATAACAAGAAAAGTATAATTGGTGTTAAATGCATACATTTACAACCGGTATCTGCAACCAAAGATATAGAAATATATAATAAGAGTTGGTTTAAAAACAACATACATATTTAAGAATATACTTAAAGGCCTCACAAAGTAAATATATAATATTAAATACATAGTTAATTAATAAATAATGGTCACACTACTAGGTTGTCTGGCCTAATTTGGCAAAATGCAGAATATCTGTATTTATATGTTTTCTAAAATAGGGGATGGGAACCTTGGTCATTTAAGACAAAAATGTAACATAAATATTGAAAAGAACTACTTCCGGTTTCGCTGAAGTACAAACGATTTCAAAAAAGATGCAAACGATATTCTATCGCATAGCGTTAGCCACTTTGCGATATCTCAAAAATTAGCAACATTTCTCTGTGCGACATATTTTTGAAAACTCAAAAAATAGCCAAATTTCACTCTTTCACATATTTTGAATTGGCTCTACTTCCGGTTTGGTTCAAGCACAAACGATGTAAAAAGAGGTACAAACGGGTACAAACAATGCTCTTTCGAATAACGTTGGTCGTTTTCCAATATTTCAAAAATTAGCGAAATTTCTCCGCCGACTTACTTATTTTCAAATATTTCTGCTACCGGTTTGGTGGAAGTACAAACGATTTAAATGGAGGTACAAGCGGGTACAAAAGATGCCCTTTCAATTGACGTTGTCCGTTTTTGAATAACTTGCTTGCTGATTTTTTTAACCCTTTCTATTTTTATAACCTTTGAGGTACAAACGAAACCGAAGGTGGTACAAACGGGTACAAACGAAGTACAATCGAACCGTACCACGTTTACTTTATTTTAATAAAGTTGCTTGCCAAGTTCACACCGGTCGAATACTGTAAAGTGTAAACAAACAACTTGAAACGTAATCTTCTGTTGTCGTGACAATTGACAATGCGATTGACTCTCAAATATCTGTTATCAAATATTTCAGTAAAACAATCTAAAATAACAAACCTTTTTTTAACAATACTATTTTCAAAATCCATTTAATTATGTTTTCTTGTATGTACATATTACATAATGAAAAATCGGGACTCCAGCAGTTAAAAATTTAATTGTTTCTTTTGGGTGTAAATGAAGCTTTCAGATAATAATAATAAAAAAATGAAATAAGCTCTGGAAGCTTTATTTGCACCCTAAAATTTTTCAAATTTTAATTGCCTGTGTCCCGATTTTTCCTGCGAGTAGTGTACATAATGTGTCTACGTTTTGATCTAGAAACCTCTTTAAATCAAAACCTCCATAATTCAAATCAAATGACTTTGCCCTTGACGTTCAAATTAGAGAGGTTTGACTCTATATTAAAAGTAGTATTATATAAGTTTTTTGTTATTGTGCGCTTGAAGCAAAAATCAGAGAGGCGGAAACATTCAAGTTAAGTACTACAAATCATCAACTGTTCACTAAGAGATCCCGTGTATTTACTTTTCATTTCATGTCAACAGCAGCAGCAACAGCACTGAAGATGCCTCTTGCGATTGAAGATGAAACGTCGGTCAGAAGTAGATTCCGAACCGGTTCCAACGCGAAAGCCAAGTAAAGTACGGTATGGAAAATGACCGCGGAAATATACTTGTAAGTTTCTGTTCACTGTTTTTGAATAAAAAGTATTTTTGTTATTGCAATGGATCTTTTGAAATAAAAGAGGTTGACTATATGAATCATTTTCATTTGTACTGTACATTCATGTACTGTCAAAACGGAATCTGCAAACATAGCAAATGTACATTTCAATTATGGTACAGTAAACATCGACACGATCTAAATTTAGTTTCTACGTAGCCATCATTAAAACAAGAGAATAATTAACCCAGGCTATTACTAAAGGCCAGACAAAAATAACATCCTCCATAATAATTGCAATTCATGCAAATGTATGTATGACGCATACACAGATTCCCGTATACAATTATCTTAAAGTGGTGGGTGCCGCTGCTGGGTGACTATTCTGATTTTACAGCATCAATTTTCTCTCTCTTGCACTAACTCTCCCTCCTAACTTCTCTAATTTGCATCCCTTTATTATTTTATGTATGTGGAATCTAACATGATGACATATAATTAACACCAGGCTTTGTCTTAACGATCCAATTTATTTCCCATTAGAATAAAAGCATCAAACGGCTGCACTAAATACTTCTAGGTATAGGAATGTATACATATAGGTAAATAAGGATTTTTTTAAAACCCACTTCCCTAACATAAATCATCTATGCCTATAGATAATAAACAAACGCTGTATTTCAAATGCCGATTCGTAAATTGCCTAAGCATGTAGATGCATTTGGTGAAATCATTAGTGAGCTATCGAAATGTACTTCGTTCTTCTTCGTAAACAACTAAAATACCCTATTGGAATGTCTCTCTTTATCCTTTTCTTTTTTTTCTACGGGTTCCTGGAATGTCTATAGATTTTGGTCAAAACAGTCGTTGTCCGTTAGGAATTTTTCCTGACGCGACCACAGACCTTCCGTTATCGGTCTATTTGTCCGGATTATCAGTATCACGACGGAGTTATGGTATCCTTCCGGTTCATATCAGTCTTAATCGGGAACAATGGACTAGAAGGCTGTTAGAAATAAAGTAGCAATAGATTGATGTTTGTGTCGATTACGTTAGTAGGCAGATTGACTCAGGATTACCATACATCTACTAACGAGGTTAATTAGGTAGAAAAAAAGGAAAGGGAAAAAATTGATTGGAGCAGTCTAGTTTATTTTGTAATTAATCTTTCTAACTACAAACTGTTTTTACAAATTAGGATATTAAAGTGCATAAAAACAATTTGCCTCTACAATAGATCATCAAAAAGGGCAATAAATATATATCGGGCAGGGCGACACATCTTTTGCACACGGTAAAGGAAATAATTGAAGTTAAAACATTAACTAGATGGGCACCTGCAAAGCGTTGGGCAATATTCAAAAATTTTTTATCCAAATAATTGTTTGAACAAAATTTCTATGAACATCATTTTATATTCAGTATTATTATGCTATTATCAAATGAAGAGGTCGTACACTATTAATTATTTCTTCACTTAATTATTTCATTTAATAAATTGTTATTCAAATTATTTATTACTAAATAATTGCTAAAATAAATTTAGTTCGGGTATAATCACTTATATTTGTTTGATTTTCTTTTGTGGGACTTTGCATTAATAATCAGACGTATACACTAGAGGTGCGCATTTTGACAATTATCTCGCCCAGGCCCGGCCCGACCCTTCGCATTTACCAGTCAAGCCCGGCCAAACCGTTTTAATTTAAATAATTAAATATTTTGTGCGATTGTGACAGGCAAAAAAAAATTAATGGCAGCAGCTAGTGCTGGCGAACATACAACAACATTTAACAATACAGTGGCACAGACATCTACATACTATTTGTAATTCCAAGTACGCATTTGAATTACATTTCTTCCTTAAATATATTCTTTACCATGCCTTTATATTTGCTAAGTATTTCAAAAAGGGACATCCAGGTAGAACATTTTATTAAAGCAATAATGAATATCTACAAAATCCGTCAATTGACTAAATAATTTCAAAAACCAAAAAACTAAGAAAATTCACGTATTTTTTTTTCAGTTCATAAGTAACTTAAAAAATTTGTCAATAAGAAATATATTATTTTACAGTGAAAAAATTGTAATTTAAAATATTATCTCTGACAAGTACAACTTATAATTCAGAAGATTTGTTGAACACCTACATAATTGAAAGTAACTTTACTCAATAGGATTAATGAATTTTAAAAAGTATTCAATATAAAATAAAATTGATATCTTCTAAATTAAGCAGTATAAAGAAATTTTGAATTTTGGGGCATCTATTACAAACACCTACTACAAATTTAACGTAGTCTTTGCTGTTAAACATGTCTAATCTAAAATAAATAATACCGTATACGCATAGAGCGTATTTATCTATAAAGAAGTACGATTGTTTTAAGGTTTGGCTTTTTCATATCAAACATGATAATTACAAAGTGATTACATGTGATTACTTCAATTTTATATGTAAAAAAATGCTGTACAAAAATTAGGAATCTATAAAAATAAAAAAAAAACATGTTTAAAGTACATGCTTGAAAATATTCAAATAAATTGGTTTATGGGTGCAATAATCAATTAATTAATTAATTAGAGATTATAATAACGAAAATTGATCAAAAAAATCAATAAAACCTTTGTCCGATAAATTTTTTTGTTTTACTAAATGTTAGATTACCAAAAAATTATTAGTTCATAGTAAATTTTCTCAAAACTGATGAATCAATTGTAACTCACCCAATTTGTTTAAAAAGAATCTTATATTTATCGTCAAATGTGAGATTATGTAATGATTGCATTTTTATTGAGTTTATGTATAATTTGTAAATATAGACATTTCTATTAAATTGATACAGAGCAACATTGTACTTACTAAAGCAAATTAAAATATGTATATATATTTAATGTAAACTTTAATTTCATTCGTAGAATAATATTTACAATTTCATGGCAAACCAAACAAACTATTGATAATATTTTTTTTATTCTAAAGCATTGTTTGCTTAATGCAGTTTATACAAGCCTGCAGGAATTTCTTTCAAAGCTATTGGGCCTATTTATAGGTGCATATAATTTATTTTATGCTAACTGTGGTTTCCATAAGGAATTAATTATAATTAATAATCAACATGTATTTAGAGCGCTGTATGAAGCTCACAGTATACAATAAATGTTAATGAAACACGAATAGATCTTGCTAATCCTTAAAATTAGCGATTATGACACATTTTATTTTGAAGATATTAAATCTATCTTAATTTCATTAATTCATAGACATATGACCCAAAGTTATGAATATATTCAAATGTAGTACCTTCATTAACACTGAGTTGATCGATATTTTATATCTTTTATGGAGAATCTGAGAACCGGACAATATATTCAGATAATGGATCAATTCGGATAATTTTAAATTAAGATATACGGATCTCAATTTTATCGGATACTACGAGCGCTAATATAGAGTCTCATTACTAGAATGAGGACGTTGGGTGCAGTTCGCTAGCGAGTGTTAGTCAGCGTCGATCTCTCTACTTATTAAACAATTTACTATGTGCACCTTGCAAATTTTCTCAAGCAAAAAGAGCAAATTGCTCTTGTATAATACGAAGAGACAATCATTCATTCATTCATTCATTAAGTTAGGGTGGGCACCTATAGTCCAGGCACTTGAGCTAGGTACACATTGTACCGTCCCTATTAAATCTCTTACTTCCACACGAGCAGCTTGGTATTCTCTATAAAGCCCAGTATCTTTCCCAGTGGAAACTTGAGAACCTTCGAGGGCTCCAATAGATCTTTCCCTGGCTACTTTCAATTTCTCACCTATGCAAATTACATGTAAACTCGTTTCCTGCTGTAGTTCGCATCTTCTGCACCACGGTTCGCTTACTCGACCTGCGTTGTATAGATGCTTTTTCAGGAGACAGTGTCCATTTACCAGCCCAGTAATGGTTTTTGGCTCTTTCTTGCTGCGTTTAAGTAGGTTATCAGAGAATCTAGCATCCCCATCTCCTATTAGCGCTTTAGTATGGAGGAGTTGACCTTCAATCGACCTCCATTTCTTTGTACTTTCTTTATCTAACCAGGTCCGGATCCGTTCTTGCAGAGTCCTTAGTAATCCCACATACGGGCTCTGGACCTATGAAGTGACTTTTGGAGTCCTCCTTGGCTAGTTCGCCGGCTATTACATTGCTCTTTATATCCTCATGTCCCGGCACCCAAATCAGAGACACCGTATAGTCTCGTGCCAGTGTATTGAGGGATTATTTGCAGTCTCTAACTAGATTTGACCTAGTTACAGGGTTCGAAAGTGCCTTGATAGCAGCCTGGCTGTCAGTCATTATATTTAGTGAAGAGACAAGCATATTACATTAATTATAACTATTTACATTAATTAATACAATTATCTACATTAATTGTAATCTAAAGGTCACAAGTATAACATATATGGTACATTACTATGATAAAAAATGGTCCAAGTCACACTTTTTATAAGAATAACGTATTTTCTAATGGTATGAAGGACTTCTATCTATGTAAACAGAGTAAACATATAAAATGTTTTTTTCAACGAATAAAACTTTCATAATTCAACCGGATGGATCAGTCACTACTTCTTAAAAATAAAAATATGCGATTCATGCCATTCTATAGGCGACAGAAGAATTTGAAAATCGTACTACACTACGTGTCTTAGGGATGCCTATAATATCATGAACACAACATCAAATAATCTTTATGTTTTTTGTTTATTGTTTTGAGACACGACAATACTTGAGGGATGTCGAAGACGTTGGCCAACTGCCTTATGGTCAGAGCCATGCACTTAATAATATTTATAGATAATTTTATACTGCGTAATGTAATCTGCCAAGAAAAAAATAAACATGGTTTTATAAGTTTGAGAGTTTGTTTACTGGCTTTCGTAACTTTTTATGCTTTGGTTCGCAACGAAAATAGTTAATGAACACATACTTCAAATCGCTGTATCAAATTTATATACATAGATAACAAACATTAGGAGTTTAAGTCATAAAAAATGCAATAAGAAAAAGATGAATTTGCTGAAATTTAACATATCCGCATATGCTTTTTAAATTCAATGCATTCATACAAATTTTTTCATTAAATAAGAAATATGTTGCAAGCCTTACTTTATCCATTATCTGCAGCAATTAACCCACCATCAATGACTCGAACAGAAGTCGCGTGGATGCCGACTGGATGATGTGGAGAATGCGTTTTCATGCGCCGGTGCTGTTTTGTAATTTCAAGCATCGTTACCTTCGGGATTTATGACGGAAATTTCAAAGATTGCATTGCAAGTCGTTTCGTACTCGGAAACCATAATAATTGTCGTTTTTAAATCTAAATTGCATGTTTACATCCGAAGCGTTATTATTTAATAGCTTCACAATTCAGTTGGATATAAAATCCACGGTCTTGTCCGTCCGCGTCTACAAAGTAATTGAGTCGTAGTTTCGCTTTGTGCGGCGAGTTTACGTTTAATTAAGCGCTCCCGACTTTATTACATACGTTTCTGTAGATAAATCAGGAACACAGAATGTGCAGATGACATAATCATATATCCGCTTTCCACTTGGTTGTTATCACTTCAAACGGCATCAAAGGCTACTACCCATGTTTAAATTTAATAGAAATTCGTATCTGACATTGGCCTTGCGCATATGAATGATTAGCGTGTCCAGTTAAAGATCCTTTATTATGTGGGAAATCAAGCAAAAATAATGATGAGTGTTGAAGGAGATTAACTTAAATACGATAGAGGTATGACTTCCAATTACTTCTAAGTGATTACGGAGCAAATTATTGCGTATGAAAGACAGAAAAGAGCAAGCGTAGTAGCATTTTCCTCAATTTGTACCGTGTGCAGTTTCATTTTGCAACATGATTTTCTTATATGGACAAATTTTATTCTAAATTTTCAATTTTAGACATACTGGGGATTTTTTTTAATTTTTAATTTAAATTTAAAATTTATTCCTTGTTTGTAGGCAGAGATATATAATATTCAATTCAAAGCGCTTTAATATTTAAAAGTACAATGTTGCACATGAACAATTTGTTAATTTCTTACTGTAAAAAGCTTGCAATCTTTGAATGTGCACATGCTTTATTAATTATTACAGTTAACAAGATTGAAATTTTCTGATACTTTATTATTTATATAAACATATTTAACTTCATGTATTATTCCTATTGCATTATTAACAATCTGCACGTTTCTATTAATTCAAATAATAAAAATTTGGATGATAATTGTTTATTTTAATTTTATTAAAAAGTGAGTCAAGTGGTCATTAACATTAACATTTTTACAGTCATTAACTGGGACTATCTAGTCATGCACTGGGTTTTCTTGCATGAAAAATATTTGAAATGTGAAAAAATATATTCAAAAAAATATCCATGAAGTAATTTACTTACAATTAGTTTAAAATTAGACACATGAAACTTTATGATTAAGCTACTACAAAATGTAACATGCATATAAATAATTTACTGTACGAATTATTACGTAGATGTATGCTTAAACGGTCATTCATTGGACGATTTACCCTACTATCCTGTCATACACAACATTGATTAGATTTCACTATATAGTTTTCTCCCATAATAAGTTTTTAAAAAATTAATTTCTACTAAATCATTCATTTGGATTTCAAATATATACCTACTTTAAGAATGCAGACATTAATAATTATTATCTCTGAAAACGGCCTAATGCTCATTAAATAATTTAATTACAGCTAAACTTCTCAAAATTTCATAACAGCTATATGAGTATCTAATATCGTTATGTATTATAATGCAAAAATTTGTTACCGTTTCAAAAAACCAATTTTAGAAACCCAGAAAATCGATTAACCGGTTTTAGAAAAAAATGGTTAACCGGTTTTTAATATCTGGCAATTTCCGCTTAGCAAAACCGTATAAGTACACTGAACTCGAAAGAATAAAGACATATGTATGGAAAATAATCCATAAGGAGAGGTATATCTATTTTAATCTATCAACAAATGCATATGCGTGTGCTGATACTATAAATTACTTTTACATTTAGTCCTTTGGCGGAAACTACAAAGGTTAAATTCCGCGAATATAAACCTCTAAAACCTCGAAAAAATTGCGGCATCTTTGTCGCACACCGTAAAGGATATTATCTTTGAAACAATTCTCCACTTCGTTTACAAGTACATACTAATCAATGAGCAATAATTGCGAATATGAGTAGTTACTGCATGACCGACAGCGGAACGAAAAGTTCAAACTCTGTTTTAAAAGTGCTAGCAATAAGTACGATAACAAATTTGATTTACCAATTATAAGAAACAAGCCGAATGAAAGTAAATACTATTCAAACAATGAATAGCATAAAACAGCATAAAAAAATATTAATTTACTGCTGTTTCAATAAACAATTTTGGTTATTTTAAAGCTTCAATTCTTGACCATGTATATAATATTTAATTTCTTTTTCTCTTGCTTTTTCAAGTATATGCATTGTCAAAAATGCAATCCCACATATACTTGAAAAAGCTCTGCAATAAAGCGAAACGTCGTAGTACTCATTCATGTTTTCAATATTTACGACCTAAAAACCAATAGAAAAAGAAATTAAATTTTGGTAATGTTAGCTAAAAGTTTAGAGGGCATTGTTTGCATTTTAAACTAAAACAGTGATAAAATAAAAATATACCAGTGATGGTACAGTTATAACCAAGAGAGCGGAATGGGGAAATATTATTTCTCTGTATCAGAATAAGTACCTACAATCATATTTGTACATAAAATTGCTTATGTGCATTAAAGTGAATTACGTAATTGGGTGATACCTAGTTTCTGCTACCACAATAATTATAATTCTAGCAATCTGCTTACTCAAAAAGCTTAGCACAAAATCTTAGCAAATAGCGTGAACAAATCAATTGGTATTTCTACAGCTAAGGAAATAATACAACAAAGTCGAAGCGATCGCTTGATTGATCAGCACTACCGATTTTCAAACAAAATTACTATCGAATACGTACACACATACAACATAATACAAATCTTTAATAGAGCCACTCGGGAAGAAGAAACGATTCTGAAACATACTAACGGGAATAACGCCGCCGAATTTATTAGAAGTAAACAGAGATAGTATTATTATTCGGCGGTGGCGTAGAAATCTCGAAGCTATGCAGGTAACGTTCCCATTGTTCAGAAGTACGAAGTTTCAAACTGATGTGCAGTAGTACGGCGGACTGTACGTGTGTGCGCTGGAGAATTGTTTGCGCTCGGTCAATCAATACGATATTATGAATGCATTTCACAGATGCCGATGCATTAGCCGTCGGACATTTCTATCTATCGCCTGCAGAACGCCTGGCAGAACGTTACATTGAGAGGATCCGGAGACATCTATTAAAGTTTGTTTAGTTCGGTCCCTTGAACAGATGAAACGGGGAATTTCAAGTATGTGTGTTTGTCTCGACGTGATATACATACATACAGGAATAAGTAAAGTTTAGGACGTATAATGGAATAGTGTGTTTTTTTTTTATTTTATTTATTCAATTAAACTACATTTATTTGACAGATAAACTATAAAAAAAAAGCAGTATAAAGCAAAAAATAACTCGAAAAAACAAACTCTCAAAAGGGAGAAATCAAAGATATTGAAATGAACTTAGTACAAGAAGTGAAATAATAACATTTCTAACTACAGCATAAACTACGGAAACAATATGTAGTTTCCAAGTACACTTTTGGACAAAATTAAGGGATCATTAAATAAACTTACGTAACATTTCCAATTTACAAGTTAATGGACTTTTCACTTGTCATAAATTGTCGTTAAAACACAACTCAAATAGTGTGCCATAAATTTTTTTTTACAAATAACAGGATATTTTCCGCTAGAAAACGAAATGTCAACAAAAAGACCTACCTAATTGTTACCAGCCTTTTAAACCATTTAATTAAGAGAACGTGTTTTTTGTTTCGAAAAAATAGTGAAATTGTTTGCATTAATTTAATTAAATTTGCTTAGACGCCGTTAGAGACTACAAGAAGTATTGGTGGTGGGAGCTCTATAATGATTTGGGGTGGCATACAATTTAATGGTCGTACAGAATTGGCTTCGATACGAAATGAATCACTAACAGCAAGTAAATATAGGGACGAAATTATTGTTCAACCATTTGCCTAAAATTTCGACAATGAATTCATTTTTATGCAACGACAAGTCTCAGTGAGAGGAACCTTACTTTTGGTTTAAAATTGCTTGAGCCTTCGAAAAATGAAATTAAGTATAAATTGGACTAGTATCAATTGCATAAATTAAACTTTTAGCCAACATTACAATGTGAATATCTGGACGTTATAAGTGATTGGAGGTTAAAGGAAGATGATTTATCCTTTTTGGCATATATGAGTTTGATATGTATATAGCTATAATTTGTATAATGCCAATAAATTGATATTATTATTATTATTATCATTATTATTACAATGCCCAACCTCATACAGCCAACATTGTCGCAAGTCTGTTGAGCGATGTAAATATCTAATATTTGAAGGAACTTGCTAAAAGCCCTGGCCGCAATCCTATTGAGCATCTCTGGGATCAATTAGGTAGCAAACATTAAAACGCACCTATACCACCAGTAACACTTGATGAGCTTTCTAACATGCTTGTTCAAGAATGGGAACAGATACCTCAAGAGAGGATCCGAAACTTAATCTCAAGCATGACAAAAAGTTTAGCAGCGTATATTGCTACAAGAGAAGGGCGTTTACGCTATTAATAATGTTACTTCTGTTAGCATTTGGAAATTAGTATTTAAGTTCATCAGCAGACCATTGCACAGTGGTCCTGAATACGCCCGTAGCGCGAAATAATTGCCGTTTATGACTAAATCCAGTCCACATTTACATATTTGTAATCTTCGCAGTTGTGATATTACTATTGTACAGGTAATAATATTAATAATAATGTTTATTGACATTTACTTTGGAGCAACATATTAACCTTTATATTTATTCATATTAAATAAGACAACACTGAAAATAGAAAGATATATATATAAAAGATAAGTGATTTGAAATAAATATTTTTGTACTACTTCTGTATTAGTTGGTATTGATGTCTACATTCATCAAATGCTTTTTGTGGCCTGCCAAATAACCAAATTTTTTTTAGTAAATGGACTTTTTTTTGGACTGTGCTACCAACAGTAGCACCAGCAAGTTCTACTTTCTGATCTAACCATCTCTTTATTTCTTGCTATAAATTCTATCTTTTTCTTATAACATTAGTTAATAATTTATCAGCTTCTTGTTCATTTACAGTTTCTTTCGTTTTAAAACGTATGTGCTAGCGTAGATCTTTTTAAATTTTTTGTGTTTGTGCTACTCCGAAAACAAAACACTATGTTTAAACGCAATGGACATTTCATCTAAAAAAAATTATAACGCTTACGGTCGCACACGGACGCACTTTATTTTAGGTACACACCATAACTGAACTATGAACAATTTTAAAATAAAATATCAACATCTGCAAACGTCTGCAATTTTTTATAAGCCACCGCGAACAAACAGTTTTTGAGCTGTAGTACAAAGTCAAGGTATTTCAATAAATGACGAATAAAATTACGTATTTACTTTTGAAAAAATCTGCCGTATTTAATAAATTCGGTAAAATACAAATATTTGCAATTATTAGCCGCAATTTTAGTACACAACTCAAACGCCTAATTCAAGTACATTGACTTCTACTAGCAAATAAGCTACAGAGGCTTGGTATTCCCAAAATTTTTGAGTTGATAGTTATACTTCAACATACATAGTATGCAAATTATGCAATTTACAAATCATTCTTACAACTTGGTAAATTACAATTATTGCGCGCTGCGAATGCAAGCGGGCCCACTGTGCATTGGTATGTAGGTATAAAAGTAACCTAACAATCTATTTTAAACAAAAACAAAAGTCTGATGGTGAACTGCTACAGAAATATTACACAAATCGACATTCTCAACAATCACATAGCTTCAGTATCACCTTTATTATTAACACTAAAAAGTATTACGCACTTATTTTACAACAAAACTGTCACAGTCATTAAAATTAATAACTATAACCGCATTCTCAGTATGCCATATTGAAGATCGTTACGTGTTACCGCAAAGTAAATCATAAAGTAAATCCCCACTGCCGGAATGCATTTAACCTTGTCGAAGTGCAAGAGCAGCCCATAACATTTTTAATTAAACGCATAAAAAACTTTTTAAATTGTTTGCAATATTACCCGCACACAAAACAAGCAAAAACGAATGTATAGGGAAAATATACCTATGATTGAAAAAAGAATTAAATAAGAAACCGCAACGTAGTAATTAATAAGAATGGAGAAGATTAATTAACAACTTAATTGGATTAAGGACCGATAACGCAAAAAAAAACAAATAAAATAAATAAACTAGGATCAAAGAAAATCCATGATTATTAATCAATAATTTCTTTATGCTAATTAAAAAACGTTAAATCCAAAACTAAACGTTACGAAGTACTCATCACCAATAGAAATACAGACGCATTGGGAAATATACCTATAACGTCGAAAAAGCGAACATGAGTTTGAGAGGTAATTTAATTTTCTCAGTAATTCCGTATAAAATGGAAAATTTAACGGGAACATTAAACAAGGAAAATAAAACTGCAAGGACAAGTATGTATTTTTCCGCTGAAAAATAACAGACTCCCGTCATTCATCGGCTAACAAAGCCCGGCATAAAGGAACAACTACTTGTTGTTTGGTAATGGAGCTGTTGAATGCGCCGATACTTAAAAGGTTGCTTTGTCAACAGGCAGGATTTTCAATACTTTAATAGAAAAATTAACAAGTGAATAGGCGGCCGTTGTACACGCGATGGTATGAATAGTTAGTAAATGTGTACCATCCTCAGAGCGAGTTGCTTGCGGTGAAGGGGGCTGGAAAAGAAACGGAAACTACTACGATTAGCGTCCGGTGTATCTGTCGTTACAAGCTGTCTACTACAGTCTCTACTTTCCCTTCAGCATATTACATATACATTAATATAAATGCACGCAATTCACTAACGCTTAAAAATACCTTCTGTATGCAAAATAGATAAGATTTTGTAATATAAAGCACACGTTTTAATAATTAATGCATTAAGCAAAGTTTTCGTTGCTATTATAACTACTAAAGTAAGATCAATTCGAATTTCTAAGCGTAAACATTATGTAAATATTAGTTTAATGATCAAACATGATTAAATGAAAATAACACGATACTTATCTAATCGTTCAAACATCCCAATGCGCACGATAAATGGTAAATCGAACAAGTTCAGTTTACAGTACAGAGCCTATGCGAGACACATATAGTGTGCATGCAGTAGACTTATCAATGGATCATAACATCTAGATACTTCTACACCCTGACATCTATTGTACCATCCTCCTAAAAAAAATTCCCAACCCAGGTGTTCCAATCTTCGTTAGAGGTTCTTTCGTATCATATTATCGCAATGAAACAGGAGCCTCGATTTCACTTCTTATCCGAGAACAAAACATTTGGTAATTTTTTAGCACAATTGAAAATAAATCGTTTCGGAATGAAATCAAGCCAGCGCCCACGGGGTTTAACGGTTAAATAGTACGTCAATGAAAAATAATTCACTCTTTATTGAAGATTATATCACAAAATTTCACATGGGAATAAACTTAAAATTCACAATTTAAATTGTTTGTCAACACTGAATTATGAAAAGGTAGTTTCTTGGCCAAACTTGTTTATAATTAAATAAAACTCTTGAGGTAATGAGTGAACTATGCTTTATTTTTTAATCAAACATATTTTTATCGTTAAGATGATATTTTTTTGCCATCATCTTTTTCAACAGAATCTTGATCATTTGGTCCAACTCTAAATTTTGTTTGAGTTTTTTTAATTAAATCATTTTTTTTAACTGAGTGATTTACTATTTTGAATTTAATTCCATCCAACTCATAGAATAATTAATAATATATAATAGAATAAAAAGAAACATGAATAATACACGTGTGTTTACTAGTGCATGTTAAAATTAAAAATGAGGCTGCTCTTTCAGATAACATGACCATAACAAAAGGTGTGCCACAAGGTAGCATACTAGGTCCATTACTATTTATCGTTTACTTTAATGATATTTATAATCTCAAGCCCTCCTCCCTTGTAAGTAACTTTTCAACTGTAAATTATGCGGACGATACTACTTTTTTAATCACTGGTAGTACACTAATGCCCGGTAACATAAAGCGTGTGCAACCAAATGATTAGTTAATCATTTGTTAGCACTAACAAATTGTTAAATAAAAGTTGAGTAACATAAACTTAACCATTTGTTAAATGTCGAGTAATTAGTTAACAACTGATTAATGGCTGTTGTAAACTAGTTAACTGTAAATTTACTAAAATTGATAGTTCAGTTTGGTTCCGATAGAGGGCCAACTTGAAACTTTGACGTTTTCACCTAGAAATTCAGTAATTGAGTTTTTGCTTCTGGCTTATGTCAAGTTTGTTATAAAGATTATAACCAAAACGAATATATGGAATGATTAATCATCGTCCTCCAATGAAGAACTATTCGATATACTAGACAACATATATGATAGACGTCATAGACCACGACTATTCAGAGAAGAATCATGAAAATATAAGAAAAAAAAGGCAAATAAAATAATGATTTGGTCGTGTTGATTGTTCTTTTTCATAAAGTTAGATAATGTAAATAACTGCTCTTTCATCCTTTACCCAGTAGTACTATGACAATTAAATTCAGATGTAATTTCTGCTCATACTTCGTTTTTTTTTTTTTTTTTTTTTTTTAATACTCCATCGTTTTTTTTATTTTCAACAACTCCTTTATAATTTTCAATGATCGCTAACAATGTGTGTTTCTCTTGTACCGTAAAATTTCTGGCTCTTCTCACGGCATCCTGCATTTCCCTACTCATTATGATGCATAGTGTCAAATTTAGTGATAATATTATCAGAAATCAAATGTTGAAATTACACCTACCTAGCCTCCATAATTATAAAAATGTAATGTAATAATCACTAAACGTATATATTTTAAACTTACTGCTGCTATCTTATTCCAAATTAATTGGTCAGTGATCAAATTAAATCAAAAATAAAAATTCTGTCAAAATGTCAAATAGATTTTCCGTCTACGTTCACATGTTCCGCCATCTATTGATGCAATCATGCACGGCAACTTTCGTTGGACATTCGGCACATTTCGTGCTTTGGTAAATCTTAACAAATGTGTAACTACCGGAATAGCGGTGGTTAAGTTAACAACTGATTTAACAAATGATTATCTCCTAACAAACCTTTATGTTACGGATTTTTGCTGTTATCCATTGATTAACTTTGACAAATGGGTAACTATTGTTTATGTTACCGGGCATAGATGAAGTTATCGATCTAGGCAGCACTTATCTAAATACAATTGAGGAGTGGTTAACTATCAACCAGCTTAAAATTAACCACGATAAATCAAATCTCATCTTCTTCAAATGTAACAAATTTCAAACTCTTCCAGAAGCTGTGAATATTAATCACTGCGAATATCCTGTCCGCACTTGTGTTAAGCTGCTGAGTTTTACAGCCGACGAAACCTTAAAATGGAAAGATCACGTCAGTGTACTTTGTAAAAAACTGTGTAGCTATTCCTTTGCGATTCATCGACTTAGAGATATAGTAAATTGGCATGTGCTTCGTATTATGTATTATGGATGCTGCTACTCAAACATAAAATATGGAATCGTTGTTTGGGGTGGGTGGTAGTGACTTAAAGAGAGTTTTTTTGATACAGAAAAAGATTTTACGTGTGATTAATAAACTCGAGTACTCTCAGTCTTGCAGAGGATTCTTCAAACAAACTAACATTTTAATTGTATATGGTATTTACATTTTTGAATTGCCAATCTTCTTATTTAAAAACAAATACTTATTCGAGGATAATGAATTACAACATTCTACAAGGTTTAAAAATGATTATCGCTACCCCAAGCATCGACTCACACTAAGTGAGAACAATTTAGAATATAATTGCCTGAGGTTCTATAACAAATTGCCATCGCATATTAAAACTGTAAAAAAATTGTCAACATTTAAAAATTATGTATGCAAATTATTACTAGAAATAGAGGCATACAATAGAGAGGAATTTCTAACCTCAAATATACATTTATATAATCGATAATTTTTGACTCTGTGTGAGTAAACTATAGCAAGGTAAATGAAAGGAAAATGGTCCATTTCCTAACAAATTCTTTAATATCGTATAACCGGTTTCATCCACTAAGGGACATCTTCAGGTCGGAAATATAAAACAGTTTACAAATAAGTCAAGTGATAAAATAGTAAATATTGAATTGTATAACTATATGAAATTGTGTATGACCTATTAACACACATTCCATACGGTTAAACTACACTTTAAAATAAACAATAAAGATAAAATGTAGTTTTAATCAATGGCCGCAGCAAGACGAGTGATATTATATTACATATTATCATTCACCTATCCATCGCCAGCTCGTATGCTTTCACTTGTTGTAGGTACAGTTTGTAAGTAAATCTATATTTAAACAAAATTATGTCTTTTGTAAAATAAAATTATTATTGAATAGAAATTAGGAATTTATACGTGATGCTAAAAATATTTGAAATTGCAAAAAATCATTGAGATAACATTTTCCTTTCCCTGAGTGTACAAAATCTATAAATAGAAGCCACTGTTGTTCCTTTTGCGTCTTGAACGAATAGAACACAGTAACGGCTAACGGCGCAACGGCAGTATTAAAATAAGCAACGAAGCGGGCAGACGACGAAAGGGAGATTTATGATAAAGCCGGGTAGACTGAGTAACTGTTTACGCTATCGAAATTAAGATAATCAAACCGGGTAATTCTTCGAACGCCGTAGGCGATTTTAACAACCGATAGCTTCAATAAAACAATACGAGTTTCGATCGAAACCATGTTATTAATTAAACTACTACTCCGTGAAACCTAATAATAACAGATAAACATCCTCCATTACGTTAGAGCTGTTTTAATATTTATATTAGATCCCGGGCTGCACAGTTGAATAACGTGAAGCCAATCGATTTACAACAAAGACTATTAAATAGAATGAGATACAAGTTAAATGCCGAAGATTAATGGCTGCTGCAGATGTTAATTTGATACACGTTTCGGCATAGATTGATGGCAAGGGTATGTAGAAACAGTTTGGATATCGTGTTATTCAAGCCTAATTTTAAATTGCTAAGCATCTGAAACTGAAGAATAAGTTTTTGCAGAAAGAGTTTCTATTTCAAAAACAATACAATAGTGCACACTGAGAAAAATATTGGACGTGATATCAATAATCTACATTCATTGAGTGAATTTTCATCGACAGAACAAAATGTGTTATTGTTATGATAAAATATTAATTAAATGTCGAAAAATTATTCGGTAAATATTTGATAATCAGAGTTATCAATCAATCAACGGCCGAACTACATTTGTAAGAAAACAATAATATTCAAATATGCGTGTTATCGATAAATGTAAAAATTCCTATGATAGGTCATATTAGTGTCGATTTTATGCCAATCGAATAAATTAAAATCCTGGTACATATAATGGCCCCCTAAATAACCCCAAAATGAAACATCAACAAATCGCGAACATAAATAAAAAAATATAATTTACTGGGTAAAATTGAATCAAAACTAATCAATTAGTTTCATTTTTAGATAAAGGCTTATCGATGAAGCTTAGTACCTATGGGCAGCTCAAATTACCGGTGGTGGCAGGGAACTCCTTGGATCAAATTAGACCAGCGCTCAGCAAGGTGGCCCGTAGGAGCTAACTGTTTACATGACCCGGCCCAACTAATGCAAGTGTTTTTGTAAGTTTATCGAGGAGAATATAACAACATAAACGCAGAGCACATTGAGTCACTGATATCTGAACGCAAACGGTGGTATTTTTTACAAAGATTGGAAACGCAATTTTTATTTTTCAAAAACATATCTGGGCATAGTGAATGCGTTATTTGTGGCAAGATAATGCAAGTATGTAAAAATTTCAATTTAAAGCGACATTTTGATTTTTTTCATGAGATATTGTTTGTTTTATTATTTATTTGAGAATTTCTATTTTATTTTTTGAAGTCTTTTATTTTTGTTAATTATTTAGGTATTATATATTTTTGATTTGTCCATATAATTTCTGCGATATTTCTAGTCAGTTGTGTTTTGTTTTTACGAAAATGTATTTTTTGTTAATTTATCTTTTTAATAAAATTCCAAAAAAGTTTTCTGTTTCTATAATATGTCTATATATTTACATTTTAGGTATATGAAATGAAATACATATTATTTTTATATTACAAATGCTGGGTTTATACCAGGTTGTCCAAGGTGGATGACATCGCAGAAGTGTATAGAACACCAAACATCATAATTAATTACAATTTTTAATAAGTTATTGATAATGAACTACGTTCTTAAAATATGTTGGCCATTGGAAATTATCGCTTCTTGCTAAACCATGTAACAAACTGTTTCAGTTTAAAGAGCACACTCTGCATTTTTTCATTATTTGATTCCTTTTCTACTAACAATAATTAAATGTGCACATTTTAAACATTAAAAAAGCGTTGGACTAATTTAGTACGGCATCCAAAATTAATTGGAATACCTATACAGAACCTTTTATAAGTAACATTTACGGCTAGTGGGTTAATGAACGCTGGTGAGGAGGTAAATTTATAATTAATTATGGTATTCTCTCCATCCACGTATTCCTACGAACTTATAGGTGACCGTACAAACGTTAGTCCCGCCGTAAATCAAGATTATTTCAAACAATAACTCAAATAATTATAATTATGAAAGAAGTCTCATGTTATTTTACGAATGACATTTATATCGGCATGTTTATTTAAAAATGAAAATAAATTTGCAAAAATAGTTTAAATACTGACAACTTTTTGTGCACAATGCGCTATCAATAAATAGATATGAGGCGAAAAATGGAACCGATACCTTCTCTCTTGCTCATCGCATTTCGAATCGTTCGCTTATTTATTTTCCTACATATTTATTTGCGTACGATGTCATCTTAGAATAATACTACACTTTATTACTATAATCAATAAATATTAAATATTCTTAAACCCAATTTTTATTACGTTGTAGTATCTAATATGCGACAGCCATCTACATATGCTTTTAATTTCAATAGCCGATCTTTGCTGGCCGCTGCACTCACCACACTTGGGTCATTTCTTACAGGGTAGTAGGAAGAGCTCGCTTCCCCTACAGTGCCGAGCACTGAATTAGACGTATGCGGGAGGGGCTCTGACAAAACGGTCAAATAATACCTTGGATTCTTCTCAAGATATATCGTAGGAAAATCTTGAAGGTAATATCAGGTAATTATGGATTTATGTACTATACATGTGATATATCGATACTTTTTGGGTAAACTTTTATATATCTGAATGTGTGACGTAAAAATTGTTATAGGATCTCACGAACAACCGTCGTCTCTCGAATGCTCTTTTAAACTAAAATAACCAGTAATATGGCTTCGATTGTTATCGCTGTCAGATATCCAACCTAGATTCAAGTGGAAAACTAGTACCTGGCATTAAGAGACCGTTATTCACTCGAAATGGAGGGAAATACAACAATTGTTACCGAATATATACATCTCGAAGTCTTCCGGAGGAAAATATATAAAAATTAAAAAATACCAGGTAAGCTTGAATTAAAATAAAATACAGTTCATAGTAGGTACTTAATATCATAAAATTAGGATTTCAATCCTAGTATGGTCTATTTTAATCGAATTTTTACAAATTCAAAATTTACCTGTAGATTATGTAACTTAATATGCACGTTAACTTAAAATGACTGCTTTATAAAGCTTTGAAACATGTTTCAAATGACTTTAAATTAGTTTAAATACACATATTTCCATAACAATATATTTGAAGCGACTGAAATTATTTGATTAATTTGAATAAAATTTTGGTTATTGTAACTAAATTATTTTGTGTTCTGAAATAAAAAATTGGTACCACTATGTAAACGAATAATTTTGTTGAATAAGACCGAATTTAGTTGACGCCACTAAATGTTTCTTCTGTAAACGATTTGTAAATAATCTGCCCATTAAAAAGCTATTCCTTGCGATTAATACAATAACATTTATGTTTTCTCGGACAAACACAAAACCCATTACACTAATTAAAAACAAAAAAAAAATATCAGAAACACAGATTTCAAATGTCAAACTTGAATTACGACTGTCTGATCGCAAACTCGACACGGATGAAATATTCAACTAACCGGCTGTCGCGTCCGTCGAATCCGAGCGTCAGCACTGCCAACAGTGACCACCGTCCGTCCAAGCAAGTAGTTTCGCAGCAATAGTGGCACCCCGACCATCGATTTTTGCGACATCAAAATCCCTCAACATTTATGTCATCCGCATCAATTATGCGGAATGTTCCGGTTCAACTGTAGTACCGACGGCAGCGCTGGCTGACTTCCGTTCTCCCATTCGTTTCTGATCCGCCGCCGTATCCATTCACGGTAAATAATTTAGACTCTCTTAACGAAGAAAGTATAAAATGCGACATCACCGTCCTTGGCATGTCTCCCGTCGCGGATTATTTATTAAAAGAAAGAAACTCGATTTCCACAGTTTGTCAAGCACAAGCGATGCATGAGGTACTCCGCCTGAGTGAACGATTCAAAGATTAGATATTTTCAGTATATAAGCATCAATACACTCAGAAAAGTACCTGCATTGAGGTAACCAAAATCAAGTTAATTTAACAATACTCTTTGGTGGAATGTGGCGAACCAAATTTATATTGTTATGACAACTCTAGCAAGAGATCAATCAACACCTTTGAAACGTATCTCGCGAAAAAATATATTTTGGTAACACAACTGTCTCTCTAGACAAAAAAAGAACGTTTTTATTTTATTGTAAGGCCCGCATATTAGGGGTTGATCGCAAGGATAGCTCCGCCGCCGTAGTACGCGGTTAAGAGAGTTGCCCTTTCACCCATCACGACTCCTGTCTGGTAAATATACCAGATTATTAATTCATAATCGTACCACCTTGCTATTTCTGCTAAAAATTTTCTGATACTGGAATGAAATGCTAGAAGCGTCATCTATGGGACAATTTCTGTAATACATTTATCGCGTTTGCTGTATTATATGTATATAAACTAATAAATATTCCACAGTATGGGTTTCTTAAGGCCGTTTTACACCTAGCTATTTATTGCGCAATTTATTGGCCAATTTAAAATTTTACGTGTGTAACACGTATTTAATCCGCGTTATACACGTAAAATTTTAAATTGCGCAATAAATAGCTAGGTGTAAAACGGCCTTTAGGGGTAAAAGTATTGACACCGCTCTGTTTGGTTTGATTGGCACAATTGTTAAGGCATTAGAGATAAAATGCATACCTTGTGGTGTTTTGTTAGACTTTTAGAAAGCTTTCAACAACATAGACCACAAGATTCTTATCCGAAAGCTGGAAGTGTATGGTGTTAGGGGCACACCCTTGTCATGGCTTGCGTCGTATTTGAACAATAGAAGGCAGACTGTCATAGTTGGACCAAACGGTTATCAAGTGAGATTAAATAGTATCACTTTAAGTGGAGGTGTACCGCAAGGGAGTATCTTGGGACCTTTGCTTTTTATTATTTATTTCAATGATGTTTATAGTGTTGAGGTTTCTGCATCAATAGATTCTTCTATATCCATAATAAACTATGCCGATGATCTTTCTTTCATTGTTAGCAGCAATATGCTAAAAGCATTCGTCGATAGCTGTTCCAGGTATGTCGCACACCTGGAGCAATGGTTAAATAATAGTCACCTAAATATTAATCATAAAAAAACCAACATTATATTATTTAAAACTAGAAACGTAGATTATCCCGAATCCTTAAATATAAACAACCATGAATATTCGGTGCAAAAAACTGCTGGTATTCTCGGGCTGGTTGTTGACGACTGCCTCAAGTGGAAAATCCATATAGATATAGTTTGAGTTTGATGACGACGTCATTAGGATAGCATATAATGGAATGTATTACCCTGTTTTAAAATATGGTTTGATATTTTGGGGTAGCAGCAGCGACCTACACCGGGTTTTGTATATCAAAAGAGAGTACTTTACTACAGCTTTTTAACTGAGAGAGAATTCGTGTAAATTCAAACTTTAATTTAACTAAACCGATTTAAGGCGAATTCTTTCTTTATAGAACCCGAGATATTGATTTGGTTTAACTCACATTTTGGTCATAATAATTCAACAAAGAGCATTTTGTTATTTCAACACAATAACCTTTGACTGTAGGAATGTTGCATAGTTAAATTTGATAAGTATCAAGGTGTGATTCCGAAGATGGTAACAGGCGACCACTGCAAAGTATTGTCATCTACCACCGCCACAAACTAGTTGGCATCTGCCGCCGTGTTCGGAATTGTTAGACAACAATCATGTATCTGCAAATCGCTGGACATCGATTTTCTGAAAGCCGATTTCTGTCAATACAGATCCTCTCACATAGAAAAAAATTATTTATTAAATTATACGTCATTCGAAAGAGCATCGTTTATACCCGTTTGTACCTCTTCTTACATTGTTTGTACTTCAACCAAACCTAAAGTAGAAACATTTCAAAATATGTCACAGAGGGAAAGTTCACTAATTTTTTTTTTAATATCGCAAAACGGCCAACGCTATTGGACAGCTCAAAAAGAAGAATATTTATCGCGAAAGATCGGCTCCAGAAACCACAACACTAGTGTTGTCGGCAAATAAAAGTAAAGACAAGTCAATGAATTCCACTATGTCGTTAAAAAAAGTTGAAACAATTCTGGACCCAGAACCAAACCCTGAAGTACTCCCAAACACGTCAGCAGAACAGAAGAGTAAAAATATTTGTTCGAAATTTTCCGATCTAAAGAAAAGTTTGACATAGTACAGTAAGACTGGGCACAGTCAGACTAAAATGATCGAAACCAATTGGCAATAACACCTCCCACACCATAACACCAAACTTCCCCATTAATATATCATCGTCAACGTGGCCAGAAGCTTGTGTTAAGTCACCAAACACCCCTGTTGGACTTTGTTTTGAAATAAATGAACAGCAGTAATGATCGAATGCCCTACCTAAAGCCATATTGGCTGGATCATATTATGTTGTTACAGCTTAAATGACCTAGCAACCCGTTAAGCATGGCGTATTCGAAAATTTTCGAAAAACTGGAACTTACAGCAGTTCTTGTTATGAATTGGATTGATAATCAATTCGTTCAAGATTTTAGGAAAAGCTCCACAGCCAAGGGACAAGTGCTGCGTTAAGGATTGAGCCAATAAGGAGCGCACACAACCTAGTAAATCGCAAGAAGATTATAAAAAAACATTTGCAATCTTTCATAATTTTTTTTCTAATCAGAATAAGTACACTTACTACGAATTAAAAATCTTTGGAAATTACCTAATAATATTTCCACGATATCCCTCTTTTCGATTGAAGTATTTTATTATCAATAAATAATTTCGTAATAAGGAAGTTTATCTGAGTATAAAGATAAAAAGCGGCGTCAAAATGAATCATATTGTGCAGAATAATCTCTTCGATATCGAAAATATCGGTTCACATGTGAAATATAAAAATGTCGATTTTATTTCTTTCTTCAAACAAAATTTAAGACTAATTCATTACTTACAATAAATTCTTTTCACATAAAATTTTATATTTTTATTTCATTTTGGTATTCGTTGTAATACAATATTCTAGATGGATGTTATGAAGCCATAAACCGTTTTCCAAGTTCTGGAGAGGCTATAAGATCGAAACTTCGTCACTAATCACCATTAAAATGTTATCTATATATTTATTTGTATCATACCTCAACGGATACAATGTTCTGGTAATATAAATAGGTATAAACGAAATGTTTTACGGGCGAAATTAATCAGCTAGATTATTTTTGCTGTATCGTATGTGATTTAGATAAGGTACTTTATGTATGTACTTCAATAGATGAATTGTGTAACGCATAAATCGGTCTCGTGTGTGTGTGTGTGTGTGTGTGTGTGACAGAGTGCATGTTAACGTCCAAAGATAAATTCGTACTATATAAATAGAAGACACGGCGACCGGGGCCGGTAATATCCAATGTCGAGTATATTTTATTACCGGCAAGACAACGCCAGGCCGGTAAATTATTGCAACAAACGAGCATGCCGTAATACCGTGTACATTACGTTTCTATTCACGTACAACAGTTATCCGAGTCGAATAGTCGCGGCTAATGACAATATACACCGTGCGACCCAAAAGCAAACGAGATTTTGTACGTCGCATTCATGAAGATTTACCTATGTACTTGATTCTCGACTTTCAAGCAATAACAGCGTCCCGTTTGTTCGCATGTTCAATTTACACTTGGTCGCGCTTTGGTCTGTAAATATTTTTAGCCTCAAACGAAAGAAGAAATATTTACTTTAGCGCAGATTGGAGATGGTTAGGATCACATACGCGGAATATCAGGGAGGTGTAAAAAAATAACCAAAAACAAATATGTAAAAATGTGTTCATAAAAATTGTTATTCACATTAAATCAACATTGCACAAAAGTATAGATATATGCAACTCTCAAATATTTATTTAGTATATAAGTACAGTAGGACCCCGTATCCGCAGTATATACGTCTCAAGCCTTACCTGTGACACCAAATGCTGCGGATAATAGCGAGCATTTACCAATTTTCGTTCAAATGCACACATACAGCATTAATTACAGTCAACGCCCGATAAATCGTATTAAATGGGATAAAGACCTATCCGAGTTACGAAAAGTCCGTCTCATCGAATGGAAATAAAGTTGAACGTTAGAAATTAAAATTAACACCAAATTTTATAGTAGCAAATCATTAGTAAACTTCAGTAGGTACAAGGTTATCAATACATATCAGGTAAAACTGAAAGACAGATACATAAAAACATGTAACACAGGCACTTTAACTGTAAAACTGTACAAAATGCATTAATCAGTGGTAAATCGGTTTGATTTACCACTTTTGTTATTTTCTTCAACAAAAAAAATGGTGAATCTTCTTTTGTGAAAACTTTTGCTGTTGTTTCCAAACAATTAACTCACCTGCAGAACTTTACGACACTTGACAGCTCCGATTTAGACCAAAGGGTGACTCATAGTGGTAGGAGACAAAACAGTGCGAGCGATGATCTCTGCCTTAGTTTGGATCTGATAGCCTGAGTCTCCATCTTCTCTATCTAACCACTCGTGGAATGTCCTCTGCACTCTGCAGCGAGCCCTGTCTCACCGGACGTTGAAAACATCTGGTGATATTCAGTGGTCTCACAACCCTCTAAATTATACTTTACATCTTCGTCAAAAAAAGCTTGTTTCAGCAGTTGACAAGCCTAGAAGTTTCTCCTTCATTCAAAGCAGAAGACCAGTTTAAAATTGCTGAGTTGATATTGTAGCTGCGAATGTTTTGCAATGTTATTAGTCCTGGCGTGGCCTCATCTTCGTCCTCAGGTTCTCGTGGTACCACCATTACTCCATCAATAAACTTCCTCTTACCTCTTACATGTCAAAATAACATCCTGATCCATTAGTTGAATAAGCGAGGTGGTATTGGGAGGCAATGCTAGGCGCTCTACTTTTTCATCACTGCTGCACATCCTCACAGTTGGATGCGATGGGGCATTGTCTACAAGCAAAACATCCCTTTATCTTTAGAACTTCAATTTGTAATCGCCGCACTTCCGGAACAAATTGTTTTTGAATCCAGTCTAGTATATTTCTTGGGTCAACCATGCATTTTTCAGATTTCTATAATGCGCAGATATGGTATCCATGAAGCGTTTTCCTACACGAGGCGGGCGAGATTTGCCGACTATCACTGATTTAAGACGATGGCTTCCTCCTGCTTTTGCACACAATAAGGCCGAAAGTTTCTCTTTGTTAAGCAATCAACCAGGTATAGTGCCTTGTGTATTTTCAGGTAGCGAATGCCAAAACAGTACGATCTCGTCAGCATTGTATAGTTCAGCGCGTGTTAAACTTTCTTCTTAATTAGAACATCAAGTCGTGTTCTAAATGATTCAACACTATTTTATCAGCATTTAGTGCTTCACCAAATAATCTGTCGGTCTCAAAGTCGACACAGCCAACTATCGCTAACTTGAAATTCAATGTTGATATAGTTGGCAAGTGTTTCAGCTACCGCCCTGTTCCACAAAAAAAAGCAACGCCGCGCCGTACATACCATTTAGGTACAGCATTTTCCATGTTCGTGTAATTCTATAATTTTCAAACCGGGGTCTAGGTCCATTGCTATTCTAATTCTGTCAAATATAAGGTGAATCTATATTGCTTTAACGCAGCGAATGATACTCTAATCAAGAAGTTAAAAATATTTTTATGAGCACATTTATCTGCTTGTATAATTTAACCTCACGGCAAACGATTTCAGAAATATAGATAGCCTTATGCTCACTACCCTTAACACTTTAACAGTCATGCGTAATTATATACCTCAAGATACATATTTGCCTTGGAACCCCATCTAGAAAATCGGGCGTGATAGTTAAAGTCTTAATGAATCACCTGTATAGTTGCATATTCCTATATAAGTGCATTACAAAATATAAATTACCTTTGACGCTGATAAGTGTATACGTTGCAATGAACCTTCAACTTTTAATAAGCTGAGACGTCAAATATGCAGAGTGAGTAGCTGTTTATTGCAGCATTTGTTATGAAGTTGTCTGGAGTTAAAGCAAAAGATTAAAAGAAATCGAGCTCCATGTGATCGAGCAGCATTAAGTGCGCTCGAAAAAGTATTGATCGTATCTGTGACTTGATCAAACAAGATCATCGATTAACTATTAAATGTGTATAAAAGACATTTCAAAGAGAACAATTGGAGTAATGACTATTTGGAACGTCATAAGGTATCATTAAAATGGGTGCCCCGAATGTTGACGTCCGTACTGCAAATGGGTTAACAATTGACACTATTAAATAATTTTAATATTATTTAATAGTGATCAAATTAATATTTCTGGCTTTCCTTGTAAAATTAACCAAACGTGAATTTACCACCTCAATCTCGAATCTAAACCAGAAAACAAAGAAAAGGGACATTCAGATCTTCCACACGTCACAAATTTAGGTTATGGTCAGTAGATAAAATTATGGCTACAATGTTGAGAGAATATTATTAATTTTATTGATTTTCTGGGTCGTTTCCAGACAATTACAGGTTAATATTTAAGAGAGTATTAAAAAAAATAATACCAGGTACTATAAAAAATTTGAAATAAAACTGTTAATACCAACTGTTATAAAGTATAATACTATTAATAAGAATACAATTCTTGATTGTGGCGCCTGTTCTTAGAAATTTCTTATATAGAATCTCAATGTGTGCAAAAAATCTGTATTTAACGTTTTGAGAATTTTTTTTTTTCATTTAGCTATACATTTATATTTAATTGTATAATATAATAATACTTATTATCTGTAAAATATGTGGTAATATCTATTTTTCTCAGTGTGAGAATAAAGTATAGGTGCTGTTATACTAAATGTAAGAATAAGAAATATAAATAAAAGCTCCGCCTTCAACACAATATATTATGCAATAAAATACATTTAAGCATTTCTAGTTAATACTATTAAGAAGATTGTATTATATTTGTAGTATAGCTGCAATGCATTAATAAAACTTGTATCCAATATTAAAGAAAAAAAGGAGAAACAACTGTCAGCCCATGGTGCATTCTTTTATCAACGCGTCCAGTTAATTGCAGAAGGTCCCTACATAAAGCCCCGTTTGCTTAAATACAATTTAAATGCAGATTTGAAACTGGTTGTGTATTCACAGCACCCGACTTAGCTCCTAGTATTTTTTTGTTCATTTCTGAAAGTAAAAAAGAAACTTAGCCTTAAGTGCACGATGGTTATCTTAAAAAATGATGTGATTTAATGTAATATCATTCAACCTCGATATACTTATTTGGTAAACAAAACGAAGTATTTTTATTAAACTTTAAAAGTCGAATATTTTAATATAAGAAATAAGCTTTGACAAAATATGTTTGACAAAGAACTTTTCTAGTGTAATACTAGCTTTACAATCTAAATTCTAAATTTCGGTGTATATTTTTTACAGCTTGCAAACAGTATCTGCGATTCTAATCCTTCCTTGAGATAATTTTATAAACAGACGTAATTTCGCGTCGCAAAAAATAAACGTAGACTCAGAATTTTATCGTAGAAGTTATGATATAATTACATATTTTATATTATACAATATTACCAACATTATCAAGGCAATTCTCACATCAGTTTCATTTATTATTGATTATCTTTATCTGTCATATTTTTTATTTTCAACTTATTTTCATGAGATATTATAATATGATGATAAAATGTTCATCATCAATGGAATCTTCTTTTAACTTATCCACGTTACTATAGAATGCGTGAATACCTTTCTATAAACAAATACAAAAATTTGCAATAATATTCTTAAGATATTGTACACCTGTATATACTCTACCTTGTTTTCAAAGATAGAGTTGTAATATGAAAACACTTATTTTCTAACAATTTTCGCAACTCGCTAATTGTCTGGAGTGTCAAGCAAGGCCATGAAGCAATTTAGAACAGCATTAGTTTACAGTTAACCGGATGACGAAGGTGTATTAATCACACAAACTTATTTTAAAAGGAAATTGTTGATGGTTCAATTTACCTTCCGGTGAGCAGGATAAATGTACTAGCCCACTTCACTGCCGAGTTTCGATATGAAGCGGCTAACCTATTACCATTTAAAATACGACATTTATCTTGTTAAAACGATGTTTGAAATAACGTCCCACCTTTTACGACTTGCCAGAGTAATACATCCACTTAAGGTGTTCCATGCCAACGTATATATGTATGTACTATGTACCTATGTAACGACCGATATTACACAAGACAGCTTGATTGAATTTGTTCAACTAACTGAGGTTACCGATATCACATCTGTTAAAGTGGTATCAGTTTAATGGTAGTTTAATTGGCATCATTAAGCATGAGTAGTTGCAACGTCATATTTAATTGATGTCATATATGATGATGTGATTTGTTTTGAGCAGTGATATTTCTTATTATATTTGCAAATATATATACCAACTGAACACACGTAAGCTGAGGATCCACAAAAAAAACGGCAAAAGAACGACTGCATGGTTTCCGTTCGTTAGAACGAAGAAGAAGAAACATATGCTATGTGATAGAATTAAATCCCACTATTTCATCTAGACAAATTTGACATTAATGCAATAACAATTCAAAAAAATTACCTAGTAATAACGCTTTCATAAAATTGCGACTTCACAAGAACTTTTTCTCAACAATTACCACCGACCAACGTGTGGAGTTTTGTGAAGAAATAGTGGTGAATTATTTCCAATAACTTATTATTTATTAGTTCTACGAGCCTTTAAGGCCCATGACTTGGGTTATTTTACCATTCGGCTTCCTCAATTTTCTTTGCAATTCTCCTCCTACATAATTTTCGCTGCTACGGAAACTTCTTTTGACTTTAATATTATCTTCATCGAGACCATCGCAATTGCCTCTCTTATTTAATCTTTCTTTTTTTTCTTTGTCCTCTTCATTGTTATTTATGATAGTTACCTTCAAGTATTCAAAGTAACTTGCTTTCTCAAAAATGTTGCTTCTTGTATGCGCTTCGAATTTACTATATCTTTGTCCATTTGTTACTTGCTTCATTATTAGGTAATTTGTTTTATAGACGTTAATTTTTAACCCAAATAACCCTGCCGTCTTTTCCATTTTGCTGAATATTTTTTCTAGTTGTTTTTGTGATCTAATATATTAGTCCCCTTGTTTAATTCCGGTCTTTCCCTGGAAACTATGGACTATGGGATACTTTTCTACTTTGTTACTACTTCCGTGTGTCTGTCTCATTTCTTAGCCTAACTATTTGCTTGGAATATTTAACCCTTTCTTTGCCTTTATACTTTTCTTCTCTCTATGAAGTTGTATACTTTCATAAAATCAGTGAATCAGATTTTGTTCCTGGCTTTGATTTAGTACCATTTTTAACGGAAAGATATGATCCGTCGTTGACCTTCCACATTTAAACCTATTCTAATTCTCCTACTAAATCATTCTGATAAAGATTCAATGATTTCCTTTGAAACTTTCTATGTAATATCAACCAGGAAAATTGTTGTATGTATGTATGTAGTTTCCACAATTGGATTTATCCCCTTTCTTCCAAATTGAGCATATCAGGACGTTCCTCCATTGGTACTCTTTCTTACATATCTTAACATAGCAAAATGACAAAATTTCTGATGGCTTGTAAAGTACGGAATATTTTCAAATAAGAATATCAAAATTTTGCCATAATCATAAATGTTTACAAAGCATTGAATTTACGTATAGAGACTTTTATATAATACGTAGAATTCCTTAAAGAATGGGAAACAACGCCATAACAAAACGTTTGCAGAAGTTGACAATGAATCTCCAGATGTGGTCTTGTTATCAAAATATTGTCGCATCAATCTAGCAGCAATAAATCTCGAGAAAATGGTAGTGGACGAATGGTAAATAGACTGTATCTTCGTAATTCACTTACCATTTTTGTTATTAAGACGGTGGATTACATAATTACAGTCCCAAAAATACAGCTGCTCAAAAAATTGTTAATTGGATTATAATCCTCAATAAGAAAGTTTTATGTAAAAACTATGAACTTGACCACACAAATGATCTAAGACTTAGCAATATTAAAAGCATGAGCCATCGAAAATGACAAAACTACAGAACAAGGAAGACAAGGATGAAAATGCAGGAAATATTTATATGTTGAAGGATTATAGTCAAAAAATGACGATTTTAGATCAGAAGATTGTTCCATCGGATATATACCTTATGGCTACGGGAAAAGTGAGAATCTAACATCTGTACCATCTTTAGCAACTTAAATATGAATCTAAGCTGCAAAAACCTTCGATTATTAATGCAGTCGACGCTACAGTACACTGAAATAGTAATTAAAAATTATTCTGAATTACCTACGCATTGCTGCGTACGCAGTTTCGGTTGCATAAATAATCGGAGATTTGTGGAGCTTAGATTTGCATTTAATTTGTTAAAGATGATACAACTACATAAGCATATAGGCTTATGTATATTACGTTAATCCAAGTGCACCATAAAGGATGGTTATGGCAATTGCGCACGTCATTAATACAAAGCCAATGACATCGTGAACTTCTACGCTTGTCTGCATATGTGGTTGTATGATGTCCACATTTCTCCCACCGACATACGGCATGTAATAGTATGAAGAAGGACGTTGAGGAGAAAGAGCAAATAGCTTTGCTTAAAAGTTATACATTTTCAGAGTTAAGAATAAAGACGAAAGATTTAACAATTTATCGCAACAGATTAGAAGACAAAACAGTTACAATATTATAGCAGTAACGAAAGTCGACTACTGAATAAAATAATATTAAAAGCGTAGTAGTGTAAATTGTAGAAATTTAAGTTAGAAATTAATAAAGAAATATACTAATATATAAAGGAATTGCCGTTCAAAGTTTAAATAAAAGCATACGAAAACACTTTATGCATTTATACGCATAATTATTTCTTGGCATGAGCAATTATTTCCAAACAAAGTAAACAACACTTGAAACTATGATTTAAACCTATTATTATGTTGTAATTAAGTTGCAACCTTTTGTTATTACTAAAATAACAAAATATTTTACACATATCGAAGTTACATCATTGCTCTTACGTTTTCACTTATTATTTAATAATCCAGAATTGAATTAATCATAAATACCACACTTCATTGCTACCACAATCTTGTAGGCGAGATTCAAGGTAATTTTCACCATTTCCTAAATATCGGTGGCGTACGCTCAAAAAACCTTGCGAATCCAAATGTTAAGGTCAATGCTATCCGCGATAACACCAATGTCGCTCGTCGCCTCACGCATACTCTAACGTTTATTTTTATCTTATTTTTCGTTGATCTAAACACACAATACACATCCATATCTTCGCATACGTACCCACACACAACAAGGAAATCAGTCTTTCGCTGCTAAACGATCATCTTTCACTTTTATCCGCTATTGTTTGAGAGTACGCAACAGCGACAAAAAAAAATAATCTCTCTAGGACGAGAGATGAGGAAATCGATGATTAATCTGTATTTATGACGATGTCGTTTCACTAGGCAACGACATCTTCATGTGCCGGACGATATCTCCGAATGAACTGTTAATTAAATTTGTTCGCGGGAGAAAAACGATACGACGCACGAGAAAATAGCATGGCATCCAGGAATTTGACCTTGATTTTTAACGGTCACTTGTTCCATACAAGTTTTCCGCTAAACCGTTGTTTGCGCGCGTTTTTGTTTTTTTATGAGGCGAGTTGAAGAATTTCAATTCGGAAAATATCAAAACTATTTGTGAGAGTTATATATTCAGTAAGACATCATGGGTATTAAATAAAAAAAACAAATAAACCAGTATGTTTAACAACTTAACACAAACATATCTAACTTTCTAAGTTATCAAGTTTAACTATCTCTTTAAGGACACACTTTTGTGTTCCGCAAGTATTTTTATACTAAAACGTTTTAAAAATCGCTTAGAAGGTTAAACTTTAGACCATGAACTTCGCTATATGAAACTCTAATATCCCGCAAGTGCTTAGATATTCATTAATACATTAATTACATCCTTTATTTTTATAAATAAAGTTATATCACGTTGAGAGGAAAGATTACTTTATCTTTAATCATTGAAATCAGTATTTTGCTACGAGGTTAGATCGGAAAGTAATAAATATAAAACGCTAATTTTTCTATTGCAAATGGTGGTCTAAAACGCATTTTGATATTGCAAAACGTGCAATAAGGGCTTTGTGTGGGTTACGGTCCTGGGATAGTTGTCGTGAATATTTCGCTAGCGAAAAATATTAATAATAATTAATGTGTGCATTTTATGCTGTGTTAAATACATACATTAAAACAGGGTGCATTTTTCGAAGATCGGTGACTATCTTAGTAGTCAACACTTGTAATAGGAATGAATTAGCAACCTCACACCGTCGTTTAAAAAGGACAACAATCAATAGACTATCGTGGAGTTAAATTATATAACAAATTATCTGACCGAATTAAGCAGTTTAGTGTAAAAATGTTCAGCAAATTTGTAAAATAATTTTGGTTAAATAACGTTTTTATAGTGTACATGAATATCTGCAATATAATTTCGATCGACAATCATTATCCACATATATTTATTATTATTATTATTAGTATTGTTACTCATTTTATGTATTAATGTTTTGTTCGTGTTGCTTTCGTGTAATTTGTGATATACATTTTACTTATACAATTTATTTTATTTATAATGACAATTGTACATACAATGTATATATTTATATATATTTTTTCCTTTTTTTGACATGTTACGAACTGTGATAAAATAAATACTATACAAACATTAAATAAAATTAAGCAAAATAATTTAAAGTATGAAAAGATTAAAAATACGTGTAGTCGATAAGACTACATCAAAATTCACTAAAGTCTTGTTCTGACCTGCAAATAAATTGCTGCAAATTGATTACAGTAACCAATTTTTGCAAGTATAAATGACTCATTTTCAGCCGTTCACACTTGCAAAACATGTTTGGGGCAATCAATGTGCCGCAATTTATTTGCACTAAGAACTGGATAATTTGTCCGTATTACATTAACATAACGGCATTAACAGTACCTACAAAAGATGAATATGAACGAAGAAAAAAATAAAGCTTCGATAAAGAATACGTTTAATCAAAATTAAAATAATTTAAATTTACATAAAAACTGTTACGTTTATGTTTTATTAAAAGTGATACTAGTAATTATACAGAGCAGAAACGTTAACATACAATATACCAAATAGTTCGAAATTATAAATCGTAACTTTAAAAAATTATAACATTAAATTGATAAGATAAAAACAGCAATTTGAATTTTAAATTTCAAATGGTAGAAAGAAGCTAGAAAACGTGTTTTTCCACAACAATTATTCAAAAAAATCCCTTAGTGAAGTGATAATATGCAAGAGAATACAGTAACGTCCAAAATATTTAAAACATAATTGTGATGATGTATAAATGAAATTCAAAAGTGTGTAAATCGTGCAAATGATACAATTAGTACACATAAAAATTGAAAAATCAATAGGTTAAAAAACTAAAAACTGAATAAATCTACATAAACACAAATTCAAGAAGCAAACGATAAGCTTTTTAAAACAACCAAGCGAACAGCAATATGATAATATATGAAAAAATAATATAGAAATTATACTGAAATTATTTATATCAGTTTTGATATTACAGCTCTTTTGTGGTATTTACATGGATAACTTCACACTATAGTCGCTTATTTCAATTCAATTCATGCCTTAGCATCCCCCAACAGCTTTCGCCAATTACAGGGGGCATCGGCATTATTATGCCTGCGCCCGTGGAGCGACTTAAGATGTTCGTCTCTCAGCATTCGCCAAGGAGTGAGGAAAACCAGGAAAATCTCACTCTGAGAGCAGTCCGTCGGGCTCGAAGCGAGGACCCCGCGACTGATAGCCAAGCGTGCAAGCCACTAAACCATCAGTCGGGTTTATGGGTATTATATTCGCTATCCAAGATGAGAGAGTGAAGAAAATCAAAAAAATGACCAATGATTATCAAATTGTGAGGAGATCAGTACGACTCTTACTTGCATAAATATCATAGTTATGCTGTAGCTGCTTTTTGAAACGTTGTTTCACTTTGGCTAATGTAAACAATACTATTAGTCTTTGTAATTTTCCCCATATACAATATTTCTTCTTTCCTGAAGTATTCTTAAGTAATAGTAATTATATTCAACTTAATAAATATTTATAAAAAAAAATATGTATATTGTGGCGATAAACATCACTACATTTCAAAATTAACTAAAATCACTAAAATGTACAAATTATTTCATAATTAACTCATGTATAGGTAAAATAACTACATTAACAACCCTGGTAATTTACATTGGAATATTACACCTAAACTCTCAAACAAATTAATATAAGTTTGACATAATTGTAGTTGATTGTCTTCCACTTGTCATCTAATAAAACATCAGTGGTTGAGTTCTACACGATATTCACCTTCTTTTCATAAAATGTAAACCAAAGAAAAAGAATTTTCCAATATTGATTTGATTTATTATTGTTTAAGAGCTATGTCCCCAATCAGTTGCATTGCTGTTTAAAGATTCCCCACTACTGCTACTGCCATCCGATTGAGTTTCTTTTAGAAGCAGGGTTTTTGATTCGGGCACAGGAAATAATAAAGTAATATTGTAATTATCTACAAAAACTGAAATTTCATTAAAAAAAAGGACTTGCCCTCGCCCTGCTATATCTAGATATTTTTTCAAAATATGAATATAATTTCCAACCTTGTAATATTGGACTATGGCCTCAAACATTTATTCGTAATTAAGACGAACAATTGCCTCAAATGGAATGAAATTCATCTTGGCACTTATCAAGTTATCAAGAAACTTAATTTTTTCCAAAGTTTTCCAAACTTGGGACTTGAGAATCTTTTTAAGTGCTGTTGACAATAATGGTATATCTATATAATAATTTTAATCGTTCTTTTTTTTGTTGTATTATTATCAATTTTAAAAGTTAGTATTTTATTGTTCTATAGTAATTTATTAATAAAATAAATTGGATAGTTGATAACCTTTAATTTATTTCTATGTAACGTAAATTCTTTTTGTGCAATTTTATATTTGAAAGTGACAAAATAATAGCAAACATATTATATTTTTCTTTTATATAGTTATTTTATAATTTAAATGTATTTAACTAAATTATAAAATATTTTCAATGAGACATATTCGTACTTTAATAAGTACAGTCCAACAAATATCTCTTGACAGTAGTGAGTCATTGTGCACACATTGTACTGGAGCGGGGAGCGTATACGATGGCCCGTTTAAACACCGATTCAATTATGATAACTTGTACAGCTTTTCTAATAAATGGTAGGGCATGAATGAACTTTGGTTATATAATGTATTGCTGTCTTGTCTACAATACTACTTATTATATTTGCATTACGTGATAACATTTATGTTCTCAATATTCATAAATGTAAAAATCCGCAACTGATTTTTAGTTATTTATATAATCGTTAATAATAAGCAGATTCTTTTGGTAATTTTCCCATGTCTATTAAAGTAACAAGCTAAATAAGAAATGTTTTGTTAATTCATTGACTTGCGACATTTTTTTACGATAGTTCTTTTGTTATTTTATTTGTTCTGTTGTTACAGCTAACTTCATTATTGCTGTTTTTTAATTTCATTGTTTCTTTAACTTAATTAACACTATTCAAATTTATATTTAAAATTACGTGTGTATCTTATTATTAGTTTTTTATTGTACTGTAACCTTATTTTACCATATCAGTAATTACTACTATTTCATTACTAGAAAATATTTAGCATGCTAGATATAGCAATCCATGAGATGCAAAGTTTTAACTTAAAAAAAATAAAATTGTAGAAACATAATGAACATTTCTTTATGATGTTTTTACAGCGTATTAGGTAGAAATCTCTCACAGCTCAGAGTTAAGCAAATTTGACTCCAACATATGAAAATATAAAGGGCCCCAAAGACTCCATCTTAAGGATCCCAAATAGCAAATGAAGAACATAGTATTATTATGTAATTCTTTTTGTCCTAAACTGTACGCAGTTATTCGATATTAAAGAAAATAAAACTTTGAGCAAAGAAGTAATGTATTTTAAAATTCCAAATATTTATTCGATGATAATATCAAAATGGTATTTTTATGTTAAAGTGATTTCACCAGGTAAGTGATAAGAATTAGAACTGATTAGAAGTTAATAAAAGAGAAAGTGTCCCATTTTACAGATGCAAATAACTTTGAGATGAGGAAACTATTCTGGTTATTTTGAACGGGCATTAATTCATATTGAATAGTCCATTGCATACTACCAACATCTTTTTGGAACAAATGCGTCAGATATTCTGTATACGGCAGAGAGTTTCGCTGTACGACAGTTGCACAACGAACGTTGTGGTCGGCATTTTTTACATTTTTTAGGTTTTCCTTTTTCCGGTGGTTACAGCGTCGACGAACGTTTCTCGCCTTAATTACAGATAAGGTCTAAAAACACAAACGCCGGACATTTTTTCCACACTGACTGGCGATAAATTAGGAAAACCGTGAGACGGGCGCAGCCACCCTCCGAGAAAAACGATACGGTTATGTGTGCACGCTCGTTCGTTCGTTTGTTTGCCTATCGTAGTCGATTGTTTTTCGAGGACTGAAAGAACAAACCGCAAAACCGTCACGGCGGTATTGCTCGACTTCCCTCGGAATTGCTCATTTTTGTGGCATGAAGGACGGAGGCAGGCAAAACGGGGAACGTGCTTTATCTGGCTTGCGATATTTACGAATGTTCGTCACCGATACGGTGAAAGAAAGCGTAAAGAATTCCGAAGAGGACAAAAACGAAAACTGGTAATAAAACTAAGTATAGAATCGGAGCGAAACATTATCTTTATTGTCTGCCTGTGTTCATATTTATTGTTTCTTAAATGGCTGTTGGTGTAAAATTACCGGACTTGGATGCTAATGCAAGTAAAAATAGATGTTTGTTTATTGATAATTTAATGTTGTACGCCTATACTTACCGAATTAACTAAGAAACAAATTAACAAAAGTATATAACAATTTTAACTTTTGTTTTGCTTGTTGGTGCTTGTAATTTTTGTTTAGAAGGCAATAGCATCCTTCTTCAAATTGAAAAGAAGTTTCCAAAAAAATGAAAATTTCCAAAATATTATTTATATTTACATTTATGATTACACTATGCATCTTAATCAATTATTTTCTCATTAAATAGAGAAGAAAAAAAGTATAAAAGTTGTAGTTGATATGCAACAGCTACATGTACACTCTGATTATTTTGGAATGCATAAGTCATAAGAGCAAATGCAAATAAGAGGATTATCCGACACGGTAATGTTCTAATATTGATATGACAGAACCATAGCAAAGGGAACTTTAACTAAAGGGATAAGATATCTGCGTAAATATCGCATGTGTGTTTTTGTATCGAAAATCAAAATGTGAAAACTTTAAATATTCACACAGGAGAGGTAAATATATACTTGTAGACAGGTTTCATTTATTGAAAGAAATGTATTTTTACATGCAATGAATAATCTCTGCAGTGTTAACGTTTTATATAAAAATAATTATATATAACAACACAAAATGTTATAAAACCAATACCGCCTGTCATGGTCTATTGGTAAACAAAAAACTTCAAAAAGCCTTATATGAAAAAAAATCATAATCAACACAAACTTTCTAAAATAAAGAAAATACAAAATAAAATTATATTTTATTGTAATCCAAAAAAAAAAAAAAACTTAAAATTAAAAATTCAAAAAATTAATTAGGGGCAACCAGACCTTACAGCTGCATATATGATACTATATTATAGACCTTCAAGGATTGGAAACTTCATCTAAGTAAAATGCAATCTTCCATAGCTAATATTTTTGTTACTTTTTATTCTCATTTAAAGCATAGTCGATAGTTTAATCAATTAGAACCATTTGTTTTTCTGTCACACAAAAATCAAACAAAATTTTAATACCTGGTAATATGTATAATATTCCTTATGTTTTTCTGTGTTTAGGCAGCTTTCTAGCAAAAGTCAAGTAATTCAACGTCTCCTATATCCAAATTTCAATAAAATAAGGTATTATAGCAGTGATTCATTTGCGTCAGTGGTATCGATCGTAACACATTTAAGAAAACAACAAAATTAATAGTAATTGACATCAAACCCCTTCTTATAGCTGCGAACCCGTGAAATTGGTAAATAACAATAGAAGAAATGTCAACTCCAAAAATGAAATGGTTCTAACGATCTGAGGATGAAATAACGCTACAACATACAGAAAGTGCTTACTTCGGTGTGAAACGAATGATTTTTATCTTAAAGAATTTTCTAAGTAAGTATAAGTTCAACAGAAGAAGCGTAAACTCACAGTATGACACGAATCTAAGGGTAGAATGCACGTAAAACGTGCTTATTTCGAATGATTCACATCTCAAAAAATTTTCGACGCAGGAATTACCTGCAAACACATGGATGTTGTAACCAGCAACTAAAGCAAAGCGAGCCCCAAATTTTAAGCGATTCTAACTGTTAAAAGGAGAAATTTATGAAAAGAATAAAAATTAGAGGATCAACGATGGACTCCTGCGGAACACCGCAGTCCACAAACTCTGTACAAACTCTTACCATGAATATGCACTAACACAAATACTACTCCATTCATTACATTCATATTTAATTTTGCCTCAACGAAATCCACATCGATACTACACTGAAAAAATGAGAAGGAAAATGCACGACGACGAGCAAAAAGAATAGCGGTCTGCTTTGATGACTTAATAATATACATATAATACATATTAGTATGGGTTTTAAAAATGAAATAAAATTTTAACAGCTAGGGGCAAAAAATACTGTAGTTGAATTTAGTTTAGTGGTCTATGCTTTCCTTAAAAATTTGGGGTATCATTTCAGAAACAGCCTGTATATATCCCATCAAAAATAATTAGATTGATTTAACTCTGTCAGTGTTATCTTAACAATTGGCAAATGACAGTGATAGACAAACACACAGCATGTGTGTTAAGGCTATCAACAGTCGAACACAAATATCGAAATTCAACAGTTATTAAAACTTATATCCAGAAGCCAAATGCAGCCTACTGTAAATGAATAAAATGACTAAAATTAAGTTTTAGACTATATTTGGGATAGATCCAAATTATGTTTGTATGCCATCTTACTAATTGTAAATAACTTCATAGCTTTGACATCTTTTTCCTAGAAAAAGCATAACAACTCTCACAAAATTCAATACATGAGCAATCATTCGAAGTTATGAGTGTTGTAAACAATAAACGAGCAATAAGTGGAAAAATACTTCGCAGAAAAACACTTTTCAGACATGTTACAACTACTATGTCAAATAAACAATAAAATGTGTTTTGAAAATCTGTACAATGTACGTAGCAGGTAACATTTAGCACATACCAATTATCAGTAATTGATTAAAAAATGATGCAATTTATACTTACTATCCAATAATACGAAAACCTTATCAATTATATAATGTTATTATCTATTTATATTGACACTGCTAGCTATTATGTAGCTATAAGCATATCTTACATTAGGTCATAAAGCTTATAAGCTAAACAATCATGTTTATTAACTTAAATAAATATATAAAAGATACAATATTGTGCAGTAGAGAAGAAGATAAAAATAATTTAGATAAAATAGTTGCGTGTTATATTTACAGACACATAACCCCTAAAATTCCATGAATTATAAAAGCCGCTTATAAAAATCAGAATATCATTTTCACAAACATTTCTTCAGAAGCCAGTTAATAAAACCCCATGTTCCGTAGCCACCCTCCAGCCTTATTTAAATGCTAATATGACGCCAGGAAATTGATAGCACTGTCAACGGCATACCTTCTGCCATCATCCAATATAAATTTTGAATGAACGCTCGCAGATTTTTCGAATTACGGCAACCTTCATTGATACACGCCGCGGTACAGGAAGTAATTTATTTGGCCCCGGCGTATCCATCCGAATGGTAATCCGATGAAGTTACTAAATTCCTATTAGGCCAATTATAAAGCAGTAAATGAGTTGGGATCTGTCACTTTTTAGGCGGACCGCTCTCCAATTACGAACCGTACATTCTCATCGAAATGAAAAAGCTCAATGGAGCCTAAAATATGCAAGTTGTAAGTCAGAAACTTTTATAATATTTGGAAAGGATAATTTAAGATTCAACTTCTTACTACTAACTTTAGAAATACCTAACATGGAAAGTAGTTTAATTCAAATTATATCAATATTTACACCATTGTAGTTACGTTAACACATAATGATTACATAAACACTGTCAATACTGCAAATAAAAAATACACATGCATGTAACTCCTAAGCGTTAGTTTACATACAGATAAGAGCGCACTATATGCATACTAAATAAAAGGTAAATATCCAATGTTTATTCAGCAATTACTTTTAAATATCCGACCCCACTGGCTGAATCCTATTACGTTTAGAATTAAATCAAACTTAACTAACTTCCAGGCGCGCTATTAGTATTTGGAACGTAGTCTTAAAGAGAAAAACAGCGATAGACGTAACAAAGCAACTCTAAATTATTTAGAAGCAGAGACACTGACGGCTAACAACCAGTTTTTACATTTAAGACAATAGGCAGCATTTAAAGGCAAGTATGTTTAGAACGTAAGTGATGTCATCCTACTTACACAATATCCATTACCTGCACTAATAACCTGTTTTCTAATTTCGTTATCTGCTAGATGCATTAAGTTGTTTTCGTTGGTTGTCGCTATGCATTCTTGAAAATACGAATATCAATGAGATTGGTGTAATTCCCCCTCTTTCTTACAATTAAAGGCGTTAGTGCATGATGTTATACTCTAGAGGGAATACAGTAGATGGTGTTAACTAAATGAATAAAATAGATTAAATAATGTTGGTGTTCTAATGGAAGAACGGCATTAAATTCCCTCTATCTATTTTATTCAGTATAAATATTTTAAAACAATCAGATATTTAGCAGTTGTAGATCATCTAAGTTCAAATTGGGAGTTTAGAGCTTATGAATAGAAAGAATGCGTATGCATTATATGCGCTTTCTCATCGAACTTTAACGATCTATCAGCAATAATGCATTAGTAGCTGAAAAATAAAAATTGATTCGAGCGCTCGCGACATTAAATATTTCAGCACTTAATGGACTGTTTTATCCAAACTGGTTTATCTTATTGGTTTAAATATTTCTAATTCACGATACCTAAACCTATCACATACACAATAGAAATAAAAAAACGAAATTCTTGGTATTTTAAGAAAATTGGTAGATATACTTACCAAATTAATCTATTTTTAGGTAACAGGACAGAAACACTTTCTATTATTTCAACTACCTGAACGAATATATTGATATAAGTTACTAACAAATTTGTTTCTGTCATAGTTCTTCTATGTATATGTCAACATCAAACTAATTTGTAAATTGTCTATGTTGCGTTATCTTCGCAATTCATTAACGTGTGCCAGGACAGTGTAAAGTTAGGAGTTCGCTTTTGTATGGATACAGCAAAGGGCAAAAAAGTTAAAGTGGGATCTACCACCAATATCTGAAAGCCACATATGTTAATAATAATAAATTCAATTTTTCTTCTTTTCAGTGTTTTCAACTTTTTGTATTTTTATACATCACAAACACGGATGCATTAAATATTAAACCATGACCTATACGCCTACTTACATACTTCATAGTTTTGTTATTTTTAACTGGCGAACTTTATCTTAGTACATGTAAACAGAAATTCTATTTCTAACTTATTTCCGTGTTTACACTTTAAATAAATATAGTTACTTATTTTAAGAACTGCACACATATATAATACATGGCAAACAATCGAAAGACAAGAAATTGTAGGCACATTTGGAAATCTATTATAAGATATTGATTATTTTGGAAGCTACAATATACATTTCTGTTAGATCATTTTCTACTTGAATGGATAAAAATTCAAATGCAAACAAATAGTATTCTTTCCATTCTGATTTATTACTGTATATAACAGTTACATGTTTCGGCCGAAACTGGTCATCTTGTAGAGAGCTTTCTCCTACTATCTAAATCTTATACTAAATACAACTTTAGAACTGGAATTCTCTTAATTTTTAATTAATAAATGTATCATTATTTAAAAAATAAGAGAATTCTATAGAAGATTATGAAACTAGTTCTTTGATATACTATTTTATTTGTTGCGTTCTAAGTATGCAATGAACGATTAATATTACTATTATTATAACCAAACTGCGAAAGATTCTTCTTCTTTCGCAGTCTGGTTTAACACATCCAACATTTACCCTTTTCGTATATTAAATTAGTTAAATTAATGTCATTATCAATTTTGAAAGATTCAAACAGTTTTTATTTGGTGTTTTCATTAATTGATAATATTATCCTATTGACGTTGATCTGAAGATGGATTGCAAGCCGAAACTAGTAATTAAATTTTGATATATTTTTGAACGAAAGAACGAGTTTTTTGCTCTTTTCATCCATACAACAATAGAAAATACATTTATATTTACAATATCTATATTTTGGTTCGTTGTTTCCCATCACTGCTTCGGCTATTGGCAAGTAGTTAACATTGCAGCCGATTGAGGCGCTGGGCGCTAAATTTCAGAGCAGTTCTGCACGGATTCAACAATTGAAGAATGATAAAGAACGACTGGTATAATACTCGAAAGTTATCGACTTACTAGTTTCGGCTAAATGGCCATCTTCAGAATCATGTTAAATTCAAAGACAAAAAAAACTTTCCATCACTTAATTTGTATTGTTTTTGGCCTTTGAATCTAACATGATATGGCTATTTAGCCGAAACTAGTAAGAATATTTTTTTTACAATTGATTGAGTATTATACCAGTCGTTCTTTATTACTACACTTTAACTTAATTTGGACATATATAACTATGCAATTCAAGAATGTATTCCAACCGCAGTCGCTGACTCAGTAACGCCAAGGTCATTAAAAAAGGTCGAGGAGTTTGACTCATAAATTAACTGTTATATCACTATACTTACTATGCTTTGAGTATCTATTATGTCGATTGCGCAGATACTGGGCACTTCGCGTGATACTTTTGATACGTAGGTAGGGAGTCAATTTTTTCGGCAAATCCTGATGGACAAGGTCGTAATTCAGCCCACACTGTGATATATGCAACAAATGGTGCGATATTGAATTCATTTATAATAATAATAATGTTTTGTTTACCACAGACCTCTACAGTCATTTGTCGGCATTAAAAGATAAAAATGAACAAATACTTAATCTAAGCTCTAAGATAATCGTTCACCGTATAAAAGGAATTCTCTAGGAATTTTTTCAATTTTGCTTTGACAGTTTCAAACAATATACTATTTGTTTTGAACTAAAGGGAAAGAGGTAACTATAAAATTTTACAGTATTTTGCATCATTAAACCACCTTAACTTCTTTATTATTCGTTTTAAGACAATATTGTATTAAAACTTTTGCATCATAAATTAAAATATCTTTCATTTTTTTTAAATAATATAAAGGGTGTTCAATTAAAAAAATATACATTTTAAATTTCTCGGAAATGCGTGCATGCAAATTGTTTTTTTGTATATGCTATTAATCCGCGTTAAAAAACACTAACTAACTTAACTATTTAACTACTTTCTAGAATAATAATAAGAGACACAATGGTGCGCACTTAACTTGAATCAGCCTGTATAATAAAATATTTTGCGACAAAATGAATGAATGTGGTAACTCTACGCTGCCAAAGAAAATAATCACTTCTAAAGTAACATTCAGATCCATTTGTGCATCGGATAAGATATTGATCAAGTCAAAGCAGTGATCATAATTACAGTTAATGTTTATGTTTGAAAATCACCGTTTCGCTCATCAGTAGTCGTTAGTTATGCAATAATAAATTCTTAATTTTAGTGGCTTGTTTTTGGTTTAAATTATATAGAACGTTACGACAAAATATTATCATCTTCAGAAGAAAAATATAATATAAGCTTTACACGAATCTTAAGAATTGAAATAAATATAAGCTACTAAATTTATTAGTATGTGTAATATTTTAATAACTTTTTCATTCATTTGCTATGTATTTTACTGATTTTTTCCTTCTATTTAATTTCTAGGCATGAATTTTTTAATAGCGTGTCTGCCTTCTCCAAGAAATAATTATTAATAATTAACCCCACGAACCCAGAGATCTAATTCTTATCAATACCGTATTTGTCATCCATAGTCAATGACGTTCATATTACACATTAATCCCAATCAATATTTCCAGAAGTCAAGACAATTACCCATGAAGAACTCACATGGATATATGGAGTTGTGCACGACTTATTGTTGCCACCACAGAAGTATCTTCGCTACGCGCCATCGTGTGAGGGTCGTTATTGTTTTAATTTTGTGACAAACAGTAGTGATTAATTGTATGTATCATAGCGGAGTCAACGCGGCCAATTATCATTTATAAGCGTCCTGGCTCCTTAATAAGATCAGTCATTCATGAATTACGTTCCAGCGCGAGGTCGCGTCACAAGTTCAATCATCTAAATGGGTTACGTTGTTATAATAATATCGTGAGACGAAGGTTTTAAACCGGGTTAAAAAAGGAAAAAAGAAAGCTGAAAGGCGTTTTACTGCCGTTCAAGGCAGGAATAGGTGATTTACTAGACGGAATGCATATGCGGGTACTTTACATACTAAAGAATCAGTTGCTATGGCTTACATAATTGACCGAAGGAATGTATGCACTATTTTGTGAGAGAATGCAATATTTTAAGTAGTAAAATTACACGGAAAATAAATGGTATTATCTTATTATCAGAATTGCAACCAAAGAAAATAATAATTTGTGAACAGCCTTTAATTACTTTTTTTACTGAAAATAATGGAATGATTATACAAGGCTGTTCGAATATTCGGGGCACTACTGCTAGGCTTGTTGTTATAAAGCTGGAATTAGATTAAGTGGGCAAAGATTCAGTGTTTTTTTTGCGCTGATTAACATGTTATTAAAAAAACACAGTTGAATGAAGCATTTTTGGGATAAAGTGCCATTTAATTTACGTATAAATTAGCTTTAGTGCCATATGCATGCAGGATTAGAGTTAATGCCGGTCCAAGTTATCGGGACTGGTAGTGCCAATTGCGTACATAATTTCAAAATGTATTTGATAATGTATTATCTTATTATCGGATTTAAAACCAAAAATGTATTTTTCAAATAGTCGGCTTTACAGCTAATTGAGTTATTAAGTTGTTGCTAATTTCTAATTATCGCATTCATTTAAATGTTCTAGTAAGGCGTTCAGTCGACTACATAGAATACACCTCGATGTATGTGGCAATTTAGACCAAACAAACATTATCTATGTCAAAAGTATGTGTATTATCTTTAAGGTGCTTTCCAAACAAGGACTTCCCCGTCATTCCTGGTTTAGAGCTTGTCAGACGTTCCTTTATACGGGTTCCGGAGAGTTCCTAAAAAGTCCTAAAAGTTCTGCCCACATAATTCATTTTGCTCAATCATTACACGCAAGTCTGTACACACACACACTCTAAGGGGGTGTAATGTCCTGAAGGAGATATAGAAATAAGGCTTTAAAATATTACCAATTTTGTAGGATACAAGTCCTATGTAGGGTATTGACACTACCCTAATAATAATTTACACAATTTTATCCATTTTATTCATTTTAACTTCTATCTAATTAATGTACGTTGTTAATTTCTTGTTGGATTTCTTCAGCTGACCTGAAGATGTCCCTTAGTGGATGAAACCGGTCGTCGTCATTAAAGACTTTGTAAGAAAATGGACCATTTACTTCGATTTAACTTGCTATAACTTACTCACACAGCGTCAAAAACCATGGATTCTTAGAAAAGTGTTTCATGATGTGGTTAGTTGGTACAGTGCCTTTCACTTTGAAATTTTACCCCACAATCAGTATATTCGGAGGAAAGTTCAAGAATTGGGCCTAACTACGTAGTGCAGAATCAACGATGAAATAAGGCCACAAATGGGTGTATGCTGTGTTGAATTATCTTCCGGTCGAAGATATAGACGAAGGTAGCTTTACATACAGAATATAAGGTGCAACAATTTTATGACTGTTTCATGAGGCAGTGACTAGAAAATCCCATTACCACTGCAAGCATGTGAAATTGTTACAATAACTCTTAAAATACTGAACACTTTTTTGCTTTTACCACTTTTAGAGTACGTATGATACATGATGCCACATACACAATGGTGGAATACCTATTTCGTAAGTCTTCGTTGCTACAAAAAAAATCATTGGTAGCCTAATTGAGCGTAATAAACGTCACACTTCGCGCAAGTTTTGGTAATGTAGTGTATCGTTCTTTACTGAAACGCACTCTATGCATTAAATATCACACAGACACATCTACGCAAATGGGAACTACAACTAATTACCTCCATTATCAACTTTATCCCTGTACGCAATGGCATATAGTTTTTGAGATAATTCTTATCAGAAATCTTGGGTAAATCACAGCAGGCTTATGCTTATGACGCAAATCCGAAAAAAAAACGACTCAAGTCTATAAAAATATGAAAATCATTCATGTTCTACATTTTAAACATGAGTAGTTATAGTTCAATAGGTTCAATGCTCTCAAATTCAGTATTCTCACACGAGCCAAAAATTTGAGCAATCTCAATGTGCTGGCAATAAATATGTTTATTTTATTCCATATGCGGCGTTTATAATGCCTGATAAAAACGAATTGCAGTCGTCGCAACATAGGTTAAAATGAACATATTTATTGACTGAGTTGCTCAAATTTGTGGCTATAATGTCAGTAGTTAAGGCAGATTAATTCTGGTTTGTTTAATACTTCAATGTTCTTCAATTTTTTCATGCGTAAGCAATATGTAATTCCCCATAATTGTAGAGAGAATATTAATCCTTTCCAACCTTTAAAGGTAGCTTATATATTCCTAGCAATTATTAAATATTATTAGATATTGTATTTGTCCATAAAACAAATAAACGGTTACTGGAAAAAAATATTCAATGATTTTTAAGAATACCGTTGTTATTCTTTTAGTTTTAATACAAAAACATAAATATTTAGATAACGAAAATCAAATGAGGATAGATCAAAAGATCGTTCCGATCCAATAGAACCACCCTATCAACGATTATGCACTCAAAATTTGGAAGATGAGTAGCATTCTATGATATGTATTTGTATTTAAAGGTTTTCAACGAAGTACCTGTAAAATTTCATTCGAAATCTGCGTTTTTTGGAATATAGTGTGTACGGCACCTCTACTACTTTCAAGTTCGGTAGTGACCTCTCACCGTTGGCAAATAGGCAAAAAAAATTATTATTTTCAGCTTGTTTAATGATGCCACGTTTTAAGGGTATTTTCATTACGACGAAATTTAACCCTTAAAGGGTTTAACATTCTTTTTGCAAGTAAAGTATATTTTCCACCTGTCACGTTTCTTTGTGTAAACAGAATACTTTATAATAGAACAATTAATAGATAACCAAATAAAAACAATCTACAAAAAGCAAATCAAAAGTAAAAATTCAAAAACCACAACTAACTAACTTAATAAATACTAATCAGTGGAGCTATTATCCGGATCTGGATAATTTACTATCTGGCGCCGAATTCTGTCCAAAATTATAGGTAGGTATATAAAATACTTGAAAATATCAGGTTTTCAGCTGTTCACTAAATGTAAGCGAAACTTTTTAAAGTTTATCGCATAGGACATTCTGGCTCACGCTTACTGTTGTCATTTTTATGTGTTGGTTTACTACTACTAATACAGAATTAAAATATTTATTTGTTGAATATACATACATATAAGTCACAATATTGAAAGAAAAATCACACGCAAAAGTGTGTCAACTACATTAATGAATACGTGTACTACCATTCAGTTGTGTAATAATTCATATGACTTATGTAAGGCTATTCAAAATAACGAGATCTTTTTCAAAGTATAGAAGATATTGATTCAAATATCCTGAACCTGGAAGCGAAGTGTTTAATAACGAACCAGATTCTGAAGAATCGAATAGCGTATCGAGATGCAACGATCAGATAATCCTTGCGGATCTTAGCATTTCAATCATATGACACTGCACGATTTACAAACTCCTTAAAACTAATACGGTCCCTTTTTAAAAAGCATCAACGCAGTAAACAAGCTTAGTGAAATCTTTGTAAAAGAGAACTACATCCTCGTTTTAAGTTAAATTCAACTGTAACTATTTTATTACGTGTTTTAAGGATATGCATTAAGGCTTTACTGCACATAATTTGAATTATTTGCCAAAATTTTAAAAAAATATGCACGGTATTAAATCACAAAAAGAATATATTACAGTTATGGGTAATTACATCAAAAATGACTCATTCAATAACAACCAATCTTCTTGTTTTCCATGCATTAAAATGTAGTCGAATTATTTGCCTCCCAACGACAGCATTAATTGCATTAACAAATCTTTTAACGCTTTTATATTGGTGAAGAATAACCTCAGAATCTAATTGGAAAATATCAGCAAGAATTCTAAGAAATATCTTATATATTGATTCCAGGAGAAAAAAGTTATGAAAAAAAAAATGGAGACTAACAAACTTTTAATCTTGCCAATATTTCCAAATTAATGTCGCCATAAATAAATGTATTAAAAATACTTAGGGATATATAGCATTAATCGCCATATTGTAGTTGTAAAAACTAATAAAAAAACACATGAATCAGCTATATACAAATTTTATCTGCAATCAATAAATGCGTAGGAGTTTTCCATGGATATAATCGCATTCGGGCTGATAAAAATGCAGGAAAAATATTAGTCACTGTAGCAAAAATAACTTGCTAAAATAAAAGAATCAATAATTTCACCCCAGTATTAGTTGATTAAGTTGACTTAATATGCATTGCAAAAAATACGTCCTTAATAAAATAGACGCAAGAGCGAATACATTACCTGATATACAGTATGCATCCCTAGATTATAAATTTATTTTAAAAAAAAAGTAGTACTGCTTAATATGAATGTACGTTTTTCATTGTCAATTTAATCAAACTAGGTATATACATATATGAACGCCACAAGAATGCAGCTACATTGAAGATTTCCAGCCTAGTAGGGAAGAAACGACCCAGCTATGCGAGGCAGGTGCGAAGGATTATACTTGTGTGAAAAAGATACACTACGACATCAACAGATGTCGACCTCAAACGCGAAAGTACAGGTGTTGCATCGGGGTTTCAGGTAGCTAATGTTTAAATTCTGCACAAAAGAAGAGCAGGTTGTCAGATTTTGTAATATCAATGCGTATTCCTACGTATAAAGTTTTAGTTTCATTATGAAAAATTGATACTGGAATGTCAAAATTAATAAATTATTAACACTAAATTATTTAAATGGTCGTTGGCTCGATGTAAGTACATGTTAAAGTCATAGAAAACCACGGGATAATTTCACAGAATCTCTTGAAAAAATGCCACCTGATTTTGTTATTTAAAAAATTCAAATACGTAACATGTTCGATAATACATATTGGACCAAAACTCAACGTTACTTTGGTTGTTACTTCATTATCGTAATTATATAATTATTAATTATTAATTAACATCAATTTAATAAAAATTACAAAAGCCAATAATAATCAAGTTTCCATAATACTGATTTACTGAAGCATGGCAATAAAAACAAATCGAAAACAGGATCATATTATTTGACAACACAACTACAAACAGAACACATCAATAATATTTGAAAATAGTGAATTAATAATTGGCAGTGGTCTTTACATACCACTAAATTCACAGAAGTTTTCTTAAACTATTTGCAGATAAACAGTGAATAAATGTAAAATACTCACAAAATAATTTTGATACCGTGATGTAGCAAATTACGCATACTTATAAGTAGTACCCATGTACAATCATGGCACACTGAAAGTTATCGATCTGCTGGCAAGAAGTGGTAATATATTTTATTGGAGTTAGTATAAACAGACAATTTGGAAGAAATTGCAATGCTTCTATGCTCAGGATTTGGATTTCCTCACATTCCTCTGCGAAAACGAATAGTAAAAGCAACATATGAATTTTTCGCTTTAGATGGATAATTTTCACTGTGTCACGGCTGTAGAGTACCATCTATAGATATTTTGAAAATCCAAATTTACATGAATAAAAAATAGATCAGTTTAAAATTCAAGTATCTATTTAAAGAATTAAACTTATAGATGTAATCAACAAATATAAAGTTTACGAAATCATTCGCAATTATCATGACAATAAAACTGAGCACGATGCAAACCGAGTTATAAATTAGGAAGCATTATTACTGACGACAAATACGTAAATTCAAATAAACTTTGTTATCAATTCAGGTATTAAAGGAGCCCAATAACTACTTTTAGAGAGAAATATATTAGCTAGTGGTTATTAGGAATATAGTAAATTGTATTATCTCAGGGGTAGCAATACATTATCTAATATCCAGCATTCACATATATTTTACTACTTATTATAGAATTATAGAGTTTACTGTACACTATGTATTATAATACCATTTACTATAAAGAACTTTATTATCTTGTTTACTCTGTGTATACAGAAATAAGTATTATTCAAACACCAAGAAGGCATTTTGAAATACCTACTTACAATTACATGCTTTCTTTACAGAAAAAAAGCATTTTTTTAAAATTATTATAGATATATATTATCAAAATATGCTGAAGCCTAAAATTTCATCTTTGGTTGAAACTGAGATCGTTGATAATTTAGTAGATTTCCTTTCGCATCACGAGACTCACCGAATAAAATGTTATTGATAATGGTAAAAAGTTTTAAAATATAGTAACAGGTGATTTAGTTACATTACATAAAACTGAAACACTGTTTTCTCCGCCTGAATACCTACACTTCGACGAAATGAAGAAAGTATTACATCCCACAATCAATGAGTACGTAATTTTATTAAATACAGAAGGATTTAAACAAACTATCATCTATTCAAAAGCCAGTTATTAGTAAGTAGCTAATAATAATGTAATGCATTCAACGACAAAATTCGCTACACGAAATACTTAGTGGGCATGTGAATGACGCCGATGTATTTGATGCTTAGCTAACTGAAGCACTTCTCACTGATTACTTGAAATAAACGATTTCAGAGGTTATTATAGGCATTGTAGAAACTAAATATTATTACGCGAAAATTAATCATAATCTTATTGAAAAGAATACAAGAATCACCATCACTCCAAATTAATTCAATCTGATATTAAAATTTATGTATAACCAAAATAAATTCTTATTCGAAGTTCCTTTGGATTTAGTGCTGGAAATATTTTGGCACATCAGTTAGAAAATAATTCAAAATTGATGCAAATAAAGCAAAGATTTAGCAAAAGTCGCATGCAAAATATGTATTATGATAAATTTATGTTCAAATTTGCAACATCTATGCCATAGAACAGCAACAGATTGAGAAGTATTACAGAAGCCCCAAAAAAAAGTTGGTTAAAATAAAACAGTTAATAATTGATGGTTTGCGAATGATAATCGCTTTTCAATAACTTATTTTATGTCTGAAAATTATTATATGGTGTTTTCACACTTGGAATTCAGCATTCATATAAATATATCTACTTTTTACATAAAGTCCATATAGTGCTCGATTGCATGTCATTCTTTGTAAAAAGTCAAATGCAATGCACACAGCGCTACGTTAGGAAGTTACATGATTTTTTTCTTCATGAATTGAAAAGACGTCGTATTCCTATTGGAAAGCTATTTTCCAGCAAGTTGGGCAACTTGTGGAGCTTTCTGCTACTATCACCCGCGAAATTCGTGCGATTTCGGCCAAAAATGTATGGACAACTTGACTCGTCGCCTGGAAGAGTGCAGAGATAAAAATGGTAATCACATTGAAGACGACATTGTCCGTACTTAACTGCTCTTTTTACGTTGTTTGAATATATATATTTATGAAATGGCAAACTTTGTTAAATCTGTTAAAAAAATTGATGATAAATGAAGGAGTTCTATTTTTAAGAAGAACGTTACATATTACATATACATTTATTTTAAAAGCATTAGCAAAACAATTTGATTTTGTAATCTGAATTAACCGGAATTAGAATAAATGGAAAAACAAACCATTTGCATTTCTTCCGTTTTATATTGGCCACTTGTTTGGATCACTGTATCTGTTTGACATTTACCTTCACTGGTCTCCCATAATAAAACATCTTGATATTCCCAATAGAATTTTGAACTTTTTGCTATTAATAGAAATAATCCGTATTGTTAATTCTATTATAATTATCAGCCTTGTATTTAACTTCATGAAGGAGTAAGTATTGGAATCCAATAGGATTCTTTTTAGATTATTTAGTCCTTTAAACATTCCATCCTATTCACCAAGGTAAACTAAACATTGACACATGGAATACTTTCTTCAAAAATTGTAGATTTAATATATACAGATACACAGACCTGTTACAAGATTTAGTTATAGACAAGGTTGGCATTTAGTAAACAAACATTTTCTTAAATATACGTTTTCATTATAAAAATTCACATAATTTACATACTGTTGTTGTTAGAGCAGAATCTCGATGATAATACAATTAGCATCACAATTAAGGAATTCGAATTATAATAGAATGTAGTGAATGAGTAGAATTTATAAGAAAACTTATTCCCATCTATGTAAATGGTGTATATTACTAACCAAATATACGTAGACAGATAAAATTTCGCTAAGTGATTGGGCATTACGAAACATTAATATTCTTGACCGTTCGACTAAAGTGGAGAAAACGGTTTGTTATTTAATTAGCATAAAACGCGCGACCTAAACGGATTCGTATAGTAACATCGTTTCGATACCTGCGTATATTCAGCATGTACTCACACTTGCTTTATAACATGCCATTACGTAAGCTTTCGTATGTATAAAAAAAAACCTACATAAATAGCGCGCGTATTATGCAACTATTTATAGTGATGTTATCAGAGATTTGTATATTACGTTTCCCGATAGCTCGCCGCGGTATGGTATAATGTGTCACGCGCCTCACCTGCAAAAATTATAAAGTTTCGTGGAAAACGCCGGTAAAATTTTTCCGGCAATTATGGCGGTAAAGGATAGAGACAAATCAGCTCCTTGGGAGGTGGAAGTAAAAAAGAAATCGAGCGCCGCGCGAATAAATTCAAAGGAATAACACCGGCTCTTTATTATGAGAATGATTGATGTTATTTGGGTAAAGTCCCATTATGTGGGATAACGTTGATTAAACGTAATATTGCAACGCCATGCGTAAAAGCCGGCGGATGAGTTATTCTATTTCTAAAGCTGGTGGCGTCTTTTAAAGTGATCTCGAGTGGTGCTTTAAGGATTGATGCGCTGTTGCTTATCGCAATTTGCGAAGAATAAACGTCGCAGTTCGTATTAGTAAACAGATATAAACAATACCTGTTGCCAATGATCCTCGAGAGAAGACGGTGCTGAGAAGTAGCCGGTATCGTGTATATCCTGCAATTCTCTGAAGATGTTACCGCTAGGTAGGACATCCATGGTTGTAGAATAATGAAGAACTCGCAGTCACGGCGTAGTAGCAGTAGTAACACACAAAGAAGAAATAATAATAACGATAATAAAAAAATAAACAACACTAAATCAACACAACACAGACAACTTTATCTCCGTCGCAGACGAGAACTGAGGCAGTCGAAACTTCCAACAAAAAGAAAACTTATCACGTTGCCATGTTCGGTGAGCAACCTTAAACTCTAAGAACGATGGAAACAGTTCGCCGGATGAGGAAAAAAAACAGTAAATGTAAAGAATATTGATCCCGAAACAGCCAGGCTAGACACTTAAACAACAACAGCGCTAGCAGAACACTTTCAACTTGGTTAGTATGTGTACATATATGTCAAGTGTGTAATATGTAGTATATGCGGCACGCAATTCCCGTTCTCCGGTGCGAACCGGCAAATAAAATGTATTAAAATCCAGCACGGGAAAGGAAAAACAACGCCGAAATATCCCACTATCCACGAGGAACGTACTGGCGAAGCTTTTCTCTAGTCCTTCTTTCCCTAGATCAGGTGACGTTCACGTTGTTGTGATAGATCAGGCTCCGGTGATTTAAATTTGGAGCAGGTGCGTGGAACACGGACCGCGTGCGAACTTGCTCTATGTAAGCTGTCGCGCGACTGTCGTTCGAACGCTAGCGCGGCTCCCAGTGCGTAATTCCCGATGCATCCACTCCGTGGCGCCACGATGAGTATATACTTCGATCGCTTGCGCCGCCGGAATGCGCGCGAACGCCGTATTGGACTAATGATGGCCCGAGCGTTGGATCGGCGTCGCTACGAATGTCCGACATGGATTCTAACCATACACAACCGCGTTTCCGTACAATGTTATTAATTAATTCATTAAGTAATATGAACTATGTGTATACATACGGGAAGGATTTCACGACGTCCTAAGACCATCAGCTTCCGGAACATCAAACGGGACTCACGAAAAGCGTGCAGGCAATCGCATATACTCTACGTGAGAGTTAACTGCAGTGTCACAAGCATGCTTATGCATCATTGAAATACTAGAATTCATTAACAGAGTAGTATTACATACCTGGAATATTATTAATAGCTATTCCGTTCATGTACTACCGGAATTATCCAGTACGCTTTAGCACTTCAAACGCACAACTCGCGACATCTAGCGATCATCGCGTATAAAGCAGAGATACCTTTGATATCCGAATATAAATTTTCAACAACGAATCTTAATGGATTCTTATTGGCGGATTTCAATAATGCCCAAAGTTAAGTTAAAAGAGTGAAACAGATCAAGACTAATTTGAATATAAAAGGGTCTAACCCAATACGCATGGTGAACTGGCCCTCAAATGGGATTTTTTGTTTCTCGAAAACTATTCTAATTAGGAAAACCAGGTTGCCACCATCTGTTGAAATTGAATCATAGTTTATTAAGTATTGTTTTGAAAAATTTCTGTTCATAATATCCAAAGAAACCTATTCTAAAAGTTAAATCCAAGAAACAACATCAAAATTATCAGTACTGTAGCAATTTCCTCCAAAAGCTATTTTTTTTTTTTTTCGTTGTGAAAATAATAGTCGAAAATGATCGACGACATCATCGATTAAGAATTTATTAACATATGCAAGAGCGAAGAACAGCCCAAAGAGCAAGGCTATAAGAAGAACACCAATCGATGGTATAATCTTTTTGAAACTATATTTGAATTATAATTGTCAATAAATTCTATTATGATCTTTACTATTACTTACTACTAATGTATTCGGTATACGTGTTTCTACAGTGGTCCATTTACACATATTGTTTAAAATAAAAAAAAAAAATGTGAAAGGACATATTATGTCTATTGCAGCTTTCACGAGTGTGTTTAATAAATAGTAATAATAAAATAATGTATATTTATCCAAACGACCAAAAGTACAAGAAAATACAGGACAAGTACATATGGCACAGGATAATTCAAAAAATTTGAGCCACAAAGTGGACTCAATACATAAAAAAAACTGCTACGAATACATTAATACATACATATTAATACTAATAGTAGTAAGTTAATGTTCTGCTATCTATATCTCATACTACCCTCAAGCTAACTACCACCAAATGTGTGCAAGGTATGGCCAACTGTGTCTGCTGCAACTTCCCTAAGTTTGACTGAAAAGTAATGGGTGCAACACAAGAATAATATATTCCAGTTAAAACCGACCATGTTCTTACTGCAACTGTTTGTACTAATAATGTGATACTGTTCTTTAAATTACCATAACATACAATCATCACATGACCAAATAATAAAGCATTTATTTCACATAGTTCCCAATTGCTTGATTAGAAAGTAACAGACATACTAAAAGCGAATTTTGTTTAGCTCATCTCATTTACATTTTGTTAGATAACATTTATTAATAATGTACAAAATCTGCTAAGTACGGTACTGTTTCTTTAATGAATATAATTTATAACTATGTAAGTATATTTTTCTATCTTTATTATTTCCATGCTCATGTGTCATATATTGATTTTATTAATAATCACAGGGCGGATCGACGACAGGCTCTAACAGTCACGATTAGTATTGAATCGGCATTATTCTACGGATTGTTATGGGTAAAATAATATACGAAAGGCGGGGGTATTGTCCTCGCAAGAAACCATAATTCCATGCTATACTGCGAGTATGCGTTCCCGGATGTAAAATTGACAGAACATTAATGCCACTGTATAGTGATATAACTTGTCATTCGTCAATTAAAGTACACACACATATCTTATATCACTGAATCTGTAGGCTTCCAAAAGAAGAAGATTATTTAAGTAGTATGGATCTGTAGGATATTGAATGGAGGAAAACATTATGTACAGGCTTACAACATTTTCAAGCTACTTATGAAAGAGTTTTTAACAATAAATGCAGTACCTTTATTAAATTTATACTCCGACTCGTCTGATAAAACTGCCCTTATGAAACGATCACATAAGTCTCTAATATGAGAATTTATCTTTATATTATCGAATTTATGTTTTCTTAATTAAAAAAAGGTGTTAAAAACGTTCATCACAAAAAACTAATAGTAGACATCATAATTCACAATTCAAAACACAAAAATCATAATTCTAGAGCCCAAAAATTCGCAATTTCTTCTGAAATTTCCCCAAAACTTCTTGAAAGCTGATCAGCTCCTCAAAAAGTTCCTCAGAAAAACTCGAAAAATTCCTCAAGAAGCTCCCCAAAAAGCTATTTAAAAGCTCTTTAAAGAGTTCTTAAAAGCTCTAAATATAGCTTCTTAAAAACTACTCAAATTGTTCTTCAAAAATTCCATACAGGATCTCCTCGAAAGCTTCTCAAGAAGAGTCACCTGTTCTCAGGTGCTCCTCAAAAAAGATCTTCAAAAAATCTCAAAAGAGTTTCTCAGAAAGCTCCTCAAACGTTCTCAAAATATTCCCTCACGAGCTGCTCAAAAGTTTCGTCGGAACTCCTCAAAAGCTTCTTCAAAAACATCTCGAGGAATTCCTCAAAAAGTTCCTCAAAAATATTTAACAAACTTCACAAAAGGTTCAAAAAATCTCCTCAAAAACATAAAACCAGTTCCTCAAAAACTCTTCAAAAGCCTCTCAAAAAGGCTTCTCAAGACAGCTCTCCAAAGCAGCTCCTCAAAAAAGTTCTTCGAATGAGCTCAAAAGAGCTCGTCAAGGAAAAACTCAAAAGCTCGTGAAGGCTCTTCAAAAGAGCTCCTCAAAAAACTCATCAATCAGGTAATTAAAAGGCTTCCCCAAGCAGCTCTTGAAAAAGGATCGTCTGAGGCTCTTCCACTCTAAGCGCCTCAGAAGGTCCTCAGAAACTCAAAAACCTTCAGCGTTTCATAAAAAACACCTCAGAAATATTTCAAAAACGCCTCAAAAACTACTTAAAAATTTAAGAACTCTTCAAAGCATGTATTTTGAACAAAAGAGATTGGAGTAATATTTCTCGCAGAAAATATTAAATAATAATATTGACTGCTTTCATACTTATATATCATTAGTCGATTATAATAATGTTATCGTACAAGGCTCAGGAACTTCTAATGTCACAAACAGTGACACAAACAAATGACTGCAAAGGAAAACCTTTGATTATTAAACAGAACTAAAAAAGAACATGGAATGATCCATTCAAAGTACTGATGAATGCCACGTATATGAATATTTATAAAATACTTCTCTTGGTTCCACATTTTGCTTTGCAACTTTACTTCAGAATTAAAGTAATTAGGTAGTTATTACTAACGATGAATACGGGCTATTTTATAATTCAATACTCAAAGCAACTCTTGGAGAATTCATACATTTTCTTGACATTTTAGATTTTCGCATGAAAGAAGTTTTTAGATGTTAATTGCCTGGAATTAGCCTTAGAATACTAAACAAAGCCGTATTTTATCTCAACTGGTACATTCAGTACATACTGCTTACGTTGCTAGGTAAATATGTGGAGTAGGGGAACACGAGTAAATGCTTGATTTATGAACGATCTGTTTATGTGGAGACAAGAGCACTACAGTAAATGTGTAAATATACCAATTAGTGCTTTAAAAAAATCTTTTTCAGTGTTGTAATAGAGTATTCGTGTGTTAATTTGACAAACATCGGCCAAAACTTTGCATTTCATTCATTAGAATGCCCTCTCACGATAACTACACAGCTTATCGCATTATAGGTCGCTTTCCCTATCCAAATTAAGGTCTATTGCCTATTTACAAACTCCGACCCTATTGTTCTCGATCTGAAAACAAGCTAATGACTTACAGATTTCCATGCACTTGTCCAGCCCTTTAGATAGCTCCTACCCTAAGCGTATCTGTTTAAAAAGGCAATCCCAGAGTACCGCGCTTCCAGTGTTATTGATTTTATCCCTCGAGTTTTAATCTTTTCTTTCACCTTTCTTGTACCTGCAAACAGTTTAGAAATGTGCATTTTTTATATCAAGATAATACATATATATAATATAATATATAAGCATGCTTACTACATCACCAAGTGCTATAAATAAATAACTTTTCCATACACAAAAGCGCGAAGGAAATGAAAACTAGGATAAGCTGAAAAGTCTCTACATGCAATATGTATGCAGGTGTGCATACGAACGTGAAAATAAATAGAAGTCGGAACGGTAAAATTCAAAATCTGCTGCGCAAACATACACTGTTAAATTACGGAGTAAATAATACAACAAAAATGGCGGACCTTTGACATTTGCATGGTTTATTGATAAAATAAACAACATTCTTTGCCGCTCCCGGAATGAAAAGCGCTTGGGTCTGGCGTCAGCGGAGGCAACTCGAGAAAATCTGAATTTCTACATTTGTTTTTGTTGAAATAAGAAAGTGTAATCGGGGAACGAAAAACGGTAATTTGCTGTTATACAGTAGTAATGCAATGTTCGTTGTAAGAAGTAAAACAAAAATGGTTGCTCTCAAGGTGACGCAAATTATAAGAAAAGGAAAATGGAAAAGTGATGCGAAAGGGTGTTATTTACGGAAAACGTTTCGTCAGAAATACGAAAAAATACTTACCATCACCAGCATCTATATCTTGGCCTGTGTAAAGTTTGTTCACCGGAATCAATCACGCTTCTCCACAAATGGTGATTTCCATCAACACTTCACCCGCAACCGTGAGAAACTGGCTGTTCCACATCATCGATTGTGTGTCACACAAAAGGGAATGGACTGCTGTGGTATAAAGCTATATAATCATCTGCCGAAGGAGATGAAGAAATTGAGCAATAAGAAATTCGGAAAGATAATGAAAGATTTCCTACTCACCAATACAATATATGATGTAGATGATTTCTTAAGCTTTAATTATTTATAAGTATTTTAATATGTTGTTTTGTTATTACTTTACTATATACAACGTCTTTATTGTTTATTGTTTATTGTTTATTGACATGTCATGCAAATATTGATGACTAAAATTCATCAATTCAATGATTCAATGAATATGTAATATAAATATAGAATACTATTATACTTCACCCTCCTTCTCTTGCTTCTTTTAGCAACAAGAGTTAAATAAAAATGCATATTAGCTAGCTTATTATGGGTTTCCGGCTTTTGTGAAATCGATCGTGGGTGTAGAAGCGGTTGGATCGAAATAATTGAGACGAACACACATTTTTCGATAACGCTCTATATTCAAGTAAAGTTTTCTGAACTAAACTACAAGATATAGGGTAATATAGGTTATATCAGAATTACAAACGATATAAATTTTAACAGTTACGTAATTTGACAAAAGTTTTGAGATTAAGCTAAATTCGAATTAAACTAATATTTAAACTAGAGCAAATCGATCATCTGTTAACTCTATAGGTCAAAGTCCAAGGCAATGATCTTGCATTAGGTTTAGTTTAATTACGATTTGCTTAGGCTAAGATGCAGAAACTAGAAAAAGTACATATTTTTATAACGTTGTTGTGTTGAATAATGTGAAATAACACAGTTACTGAGGCTGTTACTATGTTGAATATGACATAAATAAAATTAACTATGCTTAAATTTATCGTAGGTAAGATTTGTATTGAGAAGGTTGCATTTAAAAATTTAACTAGTCTTCCTAAATTATTAATTCCGAACTAATAAAAATAATAAGATTTACATTGTTTTTTCCTAGCTAACGTTTTGATGTGTTAGAAAAAGTGATAAAAATAAACACTTAGCTGAACTTCAGAAGGTAGCTTTGTGCGATCCAAAAGATGGCCGCTGTTCTGCGATATTTGTTTGTTACTCGCTTCGGTAAGACATTGGACACTCCTTGCGCTGGTGTATTCAGCACTAGCAGGATTTGAGTAGTGTTTGTGAAAGCAACTCACGTTCTAACTAGATGATTGGGTAATATAACGTAATGGTAGCAGTTCGAACAACACAAAATGGCGACTGCGCAATACCGACTAACGCAACTATAAACAAAAACCCTTTGCAAAAACAGTGTTAATACAACGGAATCTCTTGTGGCAATCCAAGTGAACAAAAATGCAAAACGCTTTTAAACTATATTCCCCACGTGAAAGATCCTGCTACACTAGCATTAAAAACAACAATTTCACGAGGCGAGCACTAATGGCGCTTTCAACTTATTGCACTTTCATCCACCAATTGTATTTCTTTTATTTTAACACATAATATTAATAGAGGAGATAGATACACTCCACGCGTAAAGTACAATAAGCTGAAAACATCATTAGTTCGCGCGAGCTGCTAAATGGCCGGTTTCGTACCCGTTCCAAGCGAAATGAAGCGAACGGAAGTGGACTTGCTTACGTGAATCAAATCAGCGCGCGATGAAAAAACCAAAAATTTAATCAACTTATGAAAAAAAGTGATTATTAAAAAACTATAATAAATTCGTTTAGATGACTGTGAAATTACGATTAATAAAAAAAAGTTTAGTAAAAATATATCTACGCTGAGAAAAAAGCTGTTGCTAAAATTACAATTCAGATATTGTGATATGATTGGGGTAAATGATAGGGCAATTGCTGTAATTATTATCATTCAAAGACAGTAAAGGTCTATTCACACTATAGAGCAACGAACCTGCAAGGCACGTGCCCGTCACCGTCAAAGCAAAATTTCTTTTCTATTAAACATATGCATTTCACGGTAGTATATTCACACTTGCAGTCTCCCGGCGATCGTGCGACAGGCAAGTGCCTGCGGCGATCATTTGAAAGAATATAAGACCGGCACAAACCCGTCGCTTCCGACGATGCCTGCCAGTGTGAATTATACTGTAGGCAATCGCCAGTCAATTCACGCTAAAAATTATGGCTAAAATGAAGCGACACAGAAAATTTACTTCGAAATGTTGTATTTTCATTTTTAATACCATCGTTAATTGTTCGTAAATTTTTTGAGTGACTTTCTGAAATGTTTAAAATATTTACTTTCGTTGTCTAAGAGTTGATTGCATAATGTGACATATTCTCCTTCTATGTTTCTGCGTTTTAATAGTTGATTACCTAGAAACATTTCTCTTTCCGGACCTTCCTATTTTCTTTCTCTGCTTTAGTGTTGTGAGTTTCGGAATTAAAATATTTCTTGATTTCGATTATTGAAATACTCGGATGATTCCGATTCTTAGAATCCGATTCGGAATCTGATGATCCCGAATCGGATGATTTCAATTCCGTAAAATTTGTACAACGATTTTATACTGAATGCATCCAGCGAAACGTTTGGTAGGTATACGTATTCGTATAGTTTGTGTGATTTTGGAAATTCTCAACTTTACGCTTTTGACTCGATCATTCGAAATTTATTATTTGGACTGACGGGCTGTGTTTGTTGTTCATAGGCGCTGTGCGCACTTAAATCACATAGTCACATTCACTCAGTATCAGTAATCTGCAAAATATTTTATTAAGAAAAAATAATAAACTTTTGTTATAAATAAGTTTAATAGAGATTTACACCAAATATGATCCGAATATGTACAACTTATACGAGTATGTCTGGTGGAATATGGAATCGGAATATTATTTTGAATATCATAACCTTCCGATTCGGGTATACCGATTATTGAAATCATATTACGAATATTTACAAGACTAATCTTCTTCATCAAAATATGCGCAATTTTTATTAAAGTTGAAGTGGAGAGCATTTTTATACAATTGCAAACACCAAACTGACTGCCGGTAGATCGCCAGTGTGAATTCATTGAAATTGACTGGACTGTGACGAGCACGTGCCTTGCATGTTCGTTGATCTATAGTGTGAATAGACCTTAAAGGTCTATTCACACTATAGATCAATGAACATGCAAGGCACGGGCTCGTCACAGTCCAGTCAATTTTCAATGAATTCACACTGGCGATCTCCCGACAGTCAGTTTGGTGTTTGCAATTGTATAAAAATGCTTTCCACTTCAACTTTAATAAAAATTGTGCTTATTTTGGATGAAGAAGATTAGTGTTGTAAATATTCGGATGATTTCAATAATCGGCATACCCGAATAGGAAGGCTATGATATTCAAAATAATATTCTGATTCCATATTTCACCAGACATACTCGTATAAGTTGTACATATTCGGATGATTTTAATAATCGAAATAATTCACACGGAGTACGGCGGAATATGGGATCATATTTGGTATAAATCTCTATTAAACTTATTTATAACAAAAGTTTATTATTTTTTCTTAATAAAATATTTTGCAGATTACTAATACTGAGTGAATGTGACTGTGTGATTTAAGTGCGCACAGCATGTATGAACAACAAACACCCCGTCAGTCCAAATAATAAATTTCGAATGGTCGAGTCAAAACCGGAAAGTTGAGAATTTCTAAAATCACACAAACTATACGAATGCGTATATCTACCAAACGTTTCGCTGGATTCATTCAGTATAAAATCGTTGTACAAATTTTACGGAATTGGAATCATCCGATTCCGAATCGGATTCTAAGAATCGGAATCATCCGAGTATTTCAATAATCGAAATCAACGAATATTTTAATTCGGAAACTCACAACACTAAAGAGGAGAAAGAAAATAGGGAGATGCGGAAGAGAAAATGTTTCTGGGTTAAACATCTATTAAAACGCAGAAACATAGAAGGAGAATATGTCACATTATGCAATCAACTCTTAGACAACGAAAGTAAATATTTTAAACATTTCAGAAAGTCACTCAAAAAAATTTACGAACAATTAACGATGGTATTAAAAATGAAAATACAACATTTCGTAGTAAATTTTCTGTGTCGCTTCACTTTGGCCATAATTTTTAGCGTCAATTGACTGGCGATTGCCTACAGTATAATTCACACTGGCAGGCATTCGTCGGAAAGCGACGGGTTTCTGCCGATCTAATATTCTTTCAAATGATCGGCGCAGTCACTTGCCTGTCGCACGATCGCCGGGAGACTGCAAGTGTGAATATACTACCGTGAAATGCATATGTTTAGTAGAAAAGAAATTTTGCTTTGACGATGACGGGCCCGTGCCTTGCAGGTTCGTTGATCTATAGTGTGAATAGACCTTAACTGTTCTTTACGAGACAATTTAGCGTACTTTTTACCACACCGATATGTAAAAAATACATAATGTTCTGGTATATCAGTGTTCAAATTCATTGGTTATAGTTCCAATTTAGACACGCATTTCTAATATGACCTACTTGTTATATTTTCTATAAGTGCATCTGATTTTTGCTATATTATCCGTGACGCGTTATTCGACCTATTTAAACCAATAAGGAAGCTTCTCTCAAAATATCCCTTCCATAACCTTTCATAACCATCGGCGCAGGAAGATTGTATTTTTCACCATTATTGTAGTCAATTTAAGTTGTTGGTATAATACAAACTTTACTGACAAGGGAACACCGGCGGGTGTCCCCCTCCGATTTCGATGAAACTTAACAGATCGAAAGAGTGCCTTAAAATAAGAACACGTATTTTTTTTTATCGGCGTATCCGCACGATTTTGGGGTACAGCCTCCTCCAAAGTTTGGACGATTTTTCAAATTTTGCAAATATTTCCTAAATTATAACAGATATTAAATTTTCTTCTTAACATAATTTGCAGCATATTGCATGGCCCTAAGGGTGGCGTCGTCCGTATTCGCAAAAAGTTAATAACGGGGGACGGGGTACCCCGTATCCCCCATTTTTTTTACATTTTTTCTTTTTCTTATTCATCAAAAGAAGGCCGATTTTACATAGAATACTATGATGTATAACAAGTTTAGAAAATTAATAATTGTAAAAATAGAAAAATAATAATAAAGCTTCAAAATTAATAAACTCGTCTATTGATATAAATCAAATGAACTATAACAGAAATAAGTTTTTATCCTTAACATAATTTCCAGCATAATACATGGTCTCAAGGTAGATATCTTCATAAAAAGCTAATAACGAGGGACTGGGTACCCCATACCCCCGCATTTTTTTTAATAATAAGTTTATTCATTATTCATCAAAAAAAGATCGCTTTTACATAGAAAACGGTGATGTATAATAAATTTAGAAAATTAATAATAGTAATAATAACTCAAAATAAATATATTGTTATGGAGAGAGTATTTAATATTCTACTATTATTTAAAAAGGGAATGTCACTATTTTACTTTAGTATATTTTAAAACTTATTAGATATAATAAAAAAAGGATATAATATGTAGCAGCAGACAGCTAGACGATGTCCAGGTGATGTAGGTAATCTCTGCATTTGGCAAGTCCTTCGAGGCATTTTCCTTTAGAATGTTCCCTTCAGGAAGCAAGATGATCAGCAGTGATACACCTACACATCGAAAAAGAATATTAGAATTTGTATAGTATATCATTACAATAGATTTTGACAGATCAAATTTGGATCCACCTTTAATTCGTGTGAACAGTTTTATTTCTTTTACAGAGTATTTATTTCTGTAAATTTTTGTTTAATAATGTTTTTATATGCATTGGCAGTCCATTTGCTTTGATATGTCAACAGACAGACATGGGAATTGCTGGAAATTGGATTCTGTAACAATTCTATGTGTATAAATGGTTGCCTACCTTTTGGGGGCACAGTAATGAATTTTAAGATTGTTGTTTTTTTATAGTAATAAGCGTTTAAAAATTTAAAATGTATTTTTCTCATAATGCAGAGACTCATACCTTTGTTATATAAAAAGTGTAAGGTGATTCCAGATTTTGTAATTTTATTTATTTTCACATCGTTGAAACATACGATAGTTTCTGTCGATCACATGGCCATTCTCATATGTAAAACAATGGAAGCTCCTCATTTCGGTTAGAATAACGGATTTTCTCAGACAGTTGGTCTCCTTGACGAAGACAATCGCCTTCAAGTCAGTTAAAACATTTTCAATTCGAACCATTCACTAACCGAACCTCTTTCGAGGCAGACATATTTCTGTTTGTTCTCTTAAAATTTAACGGTTATTTCTATAAAATCCAATTTTATTCCAAATTACGACCTAAAAATAATTGTTAATTGTTAAACAAAGTTTTTCACATAAATTTTATTCCAAATTACACACGATTTTTGGGTAATTTTTCTTCAACGACGATTTTTCCGAGTAATGTTCCTGTCCTGAGCGACCCATCCTCTCTGACCTGATGTATCTACGAGTTACGAGGGCCCATATCCGACCTGCACAGTCCTGACCACCGATGATCGCAGAATTCGGCCCTGTAAAAAGGTACTCTTCGGCAAATCTACCTAAAAAATAGACGTATTATTTCAATTCTAATCTAAATTGAACTGTACTTATAAGAAATTTTATATTAATCCGTTCTGCTGAATTTGAGGTTAGAAAATCGTTTGTAACATAGCTAAACGATCTCCAGTTACTATGGGGAAATTTGTGTAATTAGGTTTATAAGTATTTGTTATGTTTTTACGTTACGAACCAATATCCAGTGATTTACCATCAAGGTTGGCTACTCGGTTTCACACGTTTATTCAAATCTAATATAACTCCATTTGAACGGTCAGAAAACGCGGGATTTTTAAAATTTATTTCAAACGTATTTAAGTAAGAAACTATGAATTTGAATCGCAAAAGGTGGAATCACTTAATGAAACTTTAGTGTTATTAATTAAACGGACTCACGGACTTACCTGAGATTATTATCCATAGATTTATGTCTGATATTAAACAAGTCACATTTTGAATTTGATTTAAGTAAATAAAATCACCTTTATTCGCACTTAAATGTTTCATTTACACATAAGGGATTGAATACGATTAAGACACGACATAATCATGCCTATAAGACATCATTTAAACTGGTCTTAAACATTGAATTTGAGGGAGAGGACAATTGACAACATCATCCTATCACATCTCCATGCGTACTGAGTTAAAATATAAGAGAGTTAACGAGCCATTCAATATTTTTTTTATGTCACCGCCCCTCGATCGGAAATTTCTCGTCTTGCATGCCATCTGGCTGGTGAGACAGAACACTTCTAAATCAAAATTATAAAAAATAGATGACACTGGTATATATAAAACTTGATATTTTTTTATTCAATTAATGTATTTCTTTTAAAAATTTATTTTTTTTAATCCGGGCTGTATGCTACTGTGTAGCGTAACAATATGTACGTGTCTATTGTGATGAATTTGATATGCACTTATCTACGCATACGTGAGTTTAATTAATTATTCAGTCACTTCAAATATAATTGGTAATTTGCATTATAAATTTAACGCGATAAGGGATCTGGTGATTAATCATATTAATTAGTGCCAAAAGACAAAACTTTGAACATTTTAAATATACCAAAAAAAAACGACAGCGATGGTACAACCTCTAGATGTATATGGTTTTAGACTGTGGAAAAAATTTGTTAGAACTTTTTCGGATATAGTGATTCTTATGAACTACGACATAGATTTACATCAGAGAAATAATTTTATTAAGTTGCAATCCCTAACCCATAATCAATTTTCTTCCCCAAGATTTTTCGACGTATTCAAGTACTCGTGGTATAAGAGTGGATACGTTGGGGAAAGACCTGGGCCCTTTACAAATCCTATATAGTTTTGTTTTAACAAAAATGCGCAGTCTACACCCTTGTGTAGTATTTGCAATAAACCAGCTAGTGTGCGGTGTTCAAGGTGCAAACAAAATCTGTGTTTTAAACACTTTTACACAGACTATCACTACTGTAATACTTTTTTTTTTTTTTTTTTTTTTTTTAAGGGGTAGCTTAATTACTGTATGTATATTAATCTTGTTCGCTATTGCAATACATATATACCAATAATCGCATTACAGTATCTCATGTATTTAAACATTTATAAGCATTATAATGTTTTTCTAATTCAGTTCTATTGTTTCCGAAATCGTTACAAACACATTAGTTATATTTATACTCCATTGAATACTTACATTGTACACCTACATTGCACGAAAAACTTGAAATAAATTAAAAAATATATATGTATTATTTAATCCTTCGTCCTGTGTAGCAAATTTGTTTATATATACGCACTAAAGGATTATGGCATTCTAAGAATGAATAACATTTTATTAAGGAAATATATAAAACGCAGTCACTAACTGCAGTTGATAAAACGATTTATATTGTTACCACCGATATTCGTATAGTATATAGTATAAGTTAGTAGGCATAGTTAATGTACTATATTATTATTATTACAATTATTTTTATTAGTAATCCTCCAAATTTATTACCATTGTTTTCTATGTAAAAGCGATCTATTTTGATGAATAATGAATAAACTTATTATTAAAAAAATGCGGGGGTGTGGGGTACCCCGTACCCCGTTATTAGCTTTTTATGAAGATATCTACCTTGAGACCATGTATTATGCTGGAAATTATGTTAAGGATAAAAACTTATTTCTGTTATAGTTCATTTGATTTATATCAATAGACAAGTTTATTAATTTTGAAGCTTTATTATTATTTTTCTATTTTTACAATTATTAATTTTCTAAACTTGTTATACATCATCGGATTCTATGTAAAATCGGCCTTCTTTTGATGAATAAGAAAAAGAAAAAATGAAAAAAAAATGGGGGGTACGGGGTACCCCGTCCCCCGTTATTAACTTTTTGCGAATACGGACGACGCCACCGTTAGGGCCATGCAATATGCTGCAAATTATGTTAAAAAGAAAATTTAATATCTGTTATAATTTAGGAAATATTTACAAAAATTGAAAAATCGTCCAAACTTTGGAGGGGGCTGTACCCCAAAATCGTGCGGATACGCCGATAAAAAAAAATACGTGTCTCTTATTTTGAGGTACTCTTTCGATCTGTTAAGTTTCATCGAAATCGGAGAGGGACACCCGCCGGTGTTCCCTTGTGAGTTATTTATGCTACTCCGATTGTTGTAAAATCTGATTTACTCGATAGTAGTAAACACTATGCATAAATGTGCCAATCGAATGGGTGATTGATTAAATTTACAATGGATTGTAGTGTACATGAACAGTGCACTCAAGTTATTATTGCAATGTTGTTGTACTGACACCTACTTGGGTTTTATGGTTATTTTTAGAACAATAAGTTTACCACAAAAATATTGCATGTTTTACCGCATGGTGTTGTTGTCACAATAATTAACACAGGCTTATGTTAAATGAAACACATTTGTGTTAAATCTAACAATATTTTTTTGTCAGTGTACCAATAACTAAAAGTAGATGGCGGTACCAGGTATGAAATTGAATTAGGAGAAGAGAAAACGAACACTAGAATTATCTGGACGAAATAAAGTTAAAATCAATCTGAAAACTGAAAACTTAATATAAAAGAGATTCAAATAAAAAATAATTAAATGAGACGATCGCAATTTCGTCGAAACAAACGAGTACTGAAGATTTCTGGATTAAGTAATTGTAAATTGTATGTCTGCTATTCAGCCAGCCAGAATGGACATAAGAAAGTTTTTTTTTAGAATCAAATGTATGTTTTAATTTTAAAAAATTGTTTTTATTCAAGTATAAAGCATCCTACACAAAAAAACCATTTTGTCCAGAACAACAAAATAATTTCAAACAAATTTTATCATGAAAATTTAGTTAATCTAACAAAATATTTCATTATTTCAAATGAATAAAGGGTTAAAATTTGGTATTATCAAATAAATCGGTTTCTCAGTGTACAACTGTTATGTTTAATTTGCTCAGGGAAGTCAGTGGCAAGGTGCTCTAATTTCTAATTAGCTTGTTGGTGGGGCTACACACACTGCCGTTATAGAAATTCGGACATAGAATTAATTGAAATCTTTTTTGAATGCCATGATTTTTTTTCAGGTACACAGAAATACAAAGGACCACAGAAACTGGAAGCAGTGACGAGAAGATAAATAGCACCAAATCATCAAAGTAGTGATTCGCAAGTTTGCTTAAAATCCAAGAAAATTGATGTTTGAAATTATGATTTTATTTAAAAGATAATTCAAAAGTTAGTGTAGGTATGTCGCGATATTTTTTAAAATAAATCTATGGATATTAAATGTTTAATGTTTGTAACTACTACTCTTCTGGCTACAAAATGCATACATTTAAGATTTGCAATTTGCGGATCAGCATATAGATAACGGTAGTATGTAGAGACTTGTGCTTGCAAAATCCAGCAAACTCGGCTAAACAAAAATCGCAATTGAAATGATTAGATTAAAAAGGGTTATAGTAGTATACAAAATAATTGTCACTTATACCCTTTTTATTCTAATCCCCCTGCGTGGATTGTACACAGCCTTAGATGAATATACTGAATTAACTTTGTTCATAGTGTAACAAACTTTCACATGCAACAGGTGCAATAAATCCAATCATCAAATTAGTATCGAGTGTTTATACTTATTCGATGGCTATATGCAATCGACTTTTTATGGGGCCTCCTCTAACAAAATTTCTGGCTATGGCTATGTATGGGGATTTGTATATGCTAATAATAAATACAAAGTACTCTATAATATTTTCAATAGACCACTGGTTTATGGTTTTTACTGATTTGAATTTGGTTTCCAATTTCTATCTAACAAATTAGGCGGAGCCATTATTCTTGCGCTTCGATCTACAGAAATAAAGACAGTAGTTATATAAATTATTTACATATTAAAACACTATTAATATAAGTAGAAGTTAACCTATCTTCGTTTAACCAGTGTTCTAAGAAAAGTAATGCGACAAACTTATATTTGGATAAATATCAATTAAATTAATTTTGTTGTATGTAATGCTATAGTCGTTAAAAGGCGATTTCCAAAGGATCTGGTGAAGCGTATGCAAACCGCTTTAAATAGAGTTTCACAGTATGTCAAATAGGCAAACTACCTGGGGGTATGGTTTCATCGAAGATATTCACGAAACCCACATATCCAGTACACAACCAACAAAACTACTATCGCCCTAAGTAGGTGCAGGAGGCCGTGTGGCAGGAACTGTTGACTTAGCCCCAAGATGACTCTGTGGTTATACACAAAGTTAATTAGACCAAATATTATACCAGTATCCATATGGCCAAAGAAATGTCCCACTGGCGCACTATAGATGACACCAGCAGCATTTTCTATTGTGCAGTTATAGTGGTAATATATTTCTATAAGAGAATTCTTGTGGTGCCATCTATAGTACGCCAGTGGAACATTTCTTTGACATTATGTATACTGGTATAATATTTAATTAGACCCATGAAAACGTACGCAACCACGATGTGGTAGCCAAAGGTGCGGAAGGTGGGGGCGGCCTAAACGCTTAGTGGCGTACAAAGGCGACTTCTATTGCAATGGAAGTAATTCTACGCCTGCCACCGCTACATATTTACATACAAGGAACTGCCAGATCTACAGCACATACACTTATGCATAGTCAAGTACCGATAAGTAAATCGAACGGCGCTGACTTCCAAAAACTATTAGATGAATTCTAGGGGGCACCCCTTTTGGGAATGCCACGTGAGGCCATGTTTCAAAAATTCAACCTAGATAGAAAAGAAGGACTGGGAGACAGGTACTTCAGTAAGAGTGGACTCAAACTGGTATACAGACGGCTCTAAAACGTACTACGGCGTCGGAGCTGGAATATACTCAAAGAAAAGGCTCTTTCGGTAAGCTTCAGCAAAGACACAAGCTGAGGTTGCTGCAATTCACCAGAGAGAAATAGAAAGATGGACCGATCCAGGTAAAAGCGTCGCTATCTTCTCTGACAGTTAGCGATTAGTTCTGTAAGTGTGGACTCTAAGCTGTTTTGGGACTGCGTAAGCACCTTAAATGAGGTGAGCACCCAAAGGGAATTAACTTTGATCTGAATTTCTAGCCACTCGGGCGTGAGAGAAAATCAGACGGCGGACGAGCTGACCAGGCGAGGTCCGTCAAGGTCATTTGTTGGAGCTGGTTCTTCTTTCGACTCTACCAAATCACAAATTAAAAAAATCATCAATGAATGGATACATAATCAGTGCAGAGGGTGGTGGCAGAAGTCACCGGGACAGAGACAGGCAACACAGTTCTTAAAGGAACAGAATTTACTATGGATCTACTGAGTAAAGATGGGAAGACTACCAAACTGATAGTAGGTATGCTGACTGGTCACTGTAGACTAAATAGGCACATGTACAACATAGACCTGATAGATGACGCAACCTGCAAATTCTGCCAAGAGGAGGAATAGGCACCAGTTCAGGTGTTGCGCCAATTTGAAGATCTGGCGAGGACAAGGTTTCTTGTAGTGCCGCTCTCAAAGATGATAAGCCTAATTAAAAGAGCAAAATTAGAAAGCGCCTTCTAGGAAAGAGGAGATCACAATAGATCTGAAAAGGTCGCGGTGAAACAGGTCCATAGGCTACCCCAATCCTAATCTAATCTAAAGTTAATGCTAAATAGAGCAATATCTTGGGACGTAATGGGTCCCTTGTCAATTATACATTCAGTACTACGTTTAGATTTATCAGTCCTATTTACAAAAGACTGCCCTGGTTTAACTATAACAACACTAGGAACTCCCCAGGTTCACTATCTAATTATGCCAAACAGATGTATAATCAATTCTAAATATAAGTATTTTAATGGAAATGAAAATCATATCTTCTTTCCTCTGCAAACATAATTATGACAAGGTATCAAGAAGTATCATCTTTCTTCCGTTTTATGAAAAAACAAACCCTCTCCAAAACACAAACAAAATAAATTATACCTCAATTTAAGAACAAAGGCATCATTTAGAAGCCCGCTTAGTGAAGTTTACAGTTTCTGAATTAATTCGGGAAAATCAAAACTTCGGTCTTCAAGACCGCCCGTCTTATTGTCGTCGACAATGAGAAAAATCGCGTAGGAGAGGGACGGAGAATCTTCTTAAATACTCGGCCCGTCAATGCACATAATAGATTTCCCCAGTTACCGTTTCCACAATTCCCAGCGATTAAATAATCGTTACGCCATTGTAAGCGGTTGTTTTGTTTGGCCGCTGCCGCACCATCCTTGTCGTTGCTTCGGTATACCCCTCGTCCCGTCTGTATACTAACTTTCTTCCTTCTTTCGAATTTTCTTCCGTGTCCCACGTTTTGTCCTTCGGCAATAACCGCGCTCATTGTCCTATACAATTAATTAATAAAACTCCAAGTTTTCGGGAGGCCTTGTAATGAAATCGACCGAAAGTTATAATCTCCGAGAAAGATGCGTGGATAACATGAAACTGTCAAGGTAAATTAACTAAAAATACTTTGTTCTTAGGACATAATACTGTTGCTATATACCAGTACTTCTTTCAAAGTTTGTCTGACAAGAGCCATTAAATTTTAAACTTAATGTTTAATGTTTGGATGCTATATCACAGGCATATCAAATTTTGAAAGATTGATCTAAATGTACAACGCAAGACGATTTGATATTGATAACACATACCCAGTAATCGAAATATTTTATGAAGAAATTAATAAAATTAATAAAATAAATTTTAAGATAAACATGCTGTACGTAGCTGACACGAATTTGAAACATTAGATAATATGCAGATCAAATTAAAAACGTGTGTAACACTCGGTTGTTTCACCTTACCAAGGATGTTCAGTGCTACTGGTCAATCTAATGTATTAAATGGAGAAATTCGTATATATAGTTAATAAGTGTATGCTAATAGCGGTTGATATTAGCATACACTACATAGGCTAATATCAACCGAGTGTTACACACGTTTTTAATTTGACCTAATTATTAATTAGTCTTAGTTAATTAACGCGTGTAGAGTGGCTTAAAATCGTCCTACAATTATTGTCATCCTTTATAGATACATATTGTAATTTCTTAACGACATTTTAGCAAATATCTCCATGTTAATAATGAGATCTCCATCTAGAATTCTCATTCAATTATTCTTCTAATATATTATTAAATAATATATTTACATAAAATAGGAAAAACAAATACTTTCATTTTGGCGCGTAATTTTAATGCATCGACATTTTAATTAATAAGTTTTCGCGAACATTCTAAAGGCAATGTATACTGCACAGGGATATCACAAAGACAGTAGCACAGCGAGAGAGGCATAAGATACCCCATCACTCCGCACTACACAAGGTTTTATTAATTCAGAGCAATTGTTTCGGAAAAACGTGGGCTGCCATTATCAACCGCAAACGGAATGAATTCAGAAAAAAAAGAATCTCATCGTAAAGCAAAAATAATGTTTAGCTCATTTTTATCACACCACTTTGAGATTCTCTCATAACAACTGTTGTTTGCAATTCTCGATCATTACTTACTGCAACCACTACTGTTCGTTATTGTAACATACCTACTCCAATAAATAATCTAGCCATTCGTTAATAAAGGTAGTGAAAATGAAAGGTCCTAAGACGGAATCCTGCAGAGCGCCACATTTGATCCCTTGACGATCAAATAAACAAATAAATAAATCCAAAAATATGATGGGTAATAATAAGATCCAAGAAAATAGGTAACTACCTGTTTGATTCTATGACATCTACATCGCAAACTTCAGATATCTTACAGCGTAATGAGAAATACTTTCATAATATTTCACATATTCAAAGTAGCTTTCATTCCTTTTTGTAGTAGAAGCTGTGGCAACCGCAATCTCTGAAAGTATGAACGATACACTAGCGATTTTTAGCAGCGCGAGTTAACCTCGCGGCAGTCGCTCGTAAATTACACATGTAATTCCATAGTCCTATACGCACTAACGATTTAGCGGCGCGATCGAGTGTGCAGTAACGAATCCCCAAGACTTAGTCGCACGACGTCAGCCCCTTCACTCTAGGCTACTCAGTCAGGAGGGGAATCTTTTGCAGTGCAGTTCGCTGTAGCCGTGTATTTTGAGGTTGTGTAGAAACAAAATGACGTTTGATGAAGAAATGTTTATTTCAGAAATCGAAACCTTCTTTGCATTGTGGGATTCTAGAAATCAAAGTTACAGTAATAGAATAGAAAAATGTAACGCTTGGGAAGAAATATGTAAAAAAATTGTTCTTGATTTTGAAAACAAGCTAGCAGCGGAAAAAGAAAAATATTGGTTAATTTACTACTAATAAATATTTATATTTTACTTATTTTCCATGCAAGAGCACCTTTAGGGCTTAAAAGTACTCAGCAAATTTATCCCGAACATCCATTGCTGTCTTGTATGTGGAGCCATCGTATCAATGTGCTCGAATCTATGTATTTCCAAAGTATCTTCAAGTCGAAATTCATCCCTTTTCCGAACAAAGTTGTGCAAAACACAACATGCCTGAATTATGGCTGCAGCAAACCTTTCGCTTACATTTAATGGACGATGAAAAATACACCACTTATTCGTTAATATTCCAAAAGTACACTCTATGTAATGTCATGCTCTTGATAACCTATCACACTGGTTTTTTTGACTGTCAAGTTTTTACCGCCATAAGGTTATTGCATATGATTGCCAAGAGCAAATGCTTCATCGCCAATAAAACTAAATAGAAGTGACGGACCTGATGCAGAAATAGGTTGAGCTCTAGGTATATTTAAATTGTTATATTGTATACTTCGGAACAATTGGCTATTTTTAAAGACTTGTGAATCTGCATTCTTCCCATAGCAACCCCCGTCTTTGAATCTAAAATGATATTCACTGCCGCATGCTGCTAATAGAACCATGGAAAAATGATGTTTATAATTGAAATATAAAAAACCACTGTACTTTATCAGTCTAAAGGGCTTGCTGTCTATAGCGCCAAAACAATTTGGAAAATTGACATGCTTTTTAAATCCCTCTGCGATATCAAGCCATTCTTGTTGTGATGCAGGTGGCAAAGATATATTCTGTAACCGACGCCATAAAATATTACAAGTCTCGCGCAGTAATTGTGATATCGTTGAAGTACCACATTTAACTTGATAATGTAGGTCTGTAAACGTAGAGCAAGGTACCTAAAAGATTTTTGTTTAACAACACAGTTGCAGAAAAAATGGAAAAGTATTCGTGATTGTTATAATAGGGAACTAAGCAGACAAAATAAAATCAAGAGTGGATCTGCAGCTGACAATCACAAAAAGTACATATATTTTGAAATGTTTTCATTTTTACCGCCGTTATCTGCAAGAAAACCTGCAGAAAATTCAGAGAAACAAGAAAGGGGAAAAAAATACAGGAGGCGGCGGTTGCTTATAGAAGTGAAAAAAAAGTTATTAGAAGAACAACAGTTATTTCAAGTGTTGATAGAAAATGTTGAGTTGTGTATTTTGTCGCACTAAGTCATTTTTTAATAAATCATGTAGCTCATCAATTGAGGTTATGGACATCCTAATGTAATTATAAAATTTTGCTTCGTTTTCTGTCAATAGGGTCGGGTCCTTCAACAAGTTATACAAAAAGCGACTTACTGTACTTCATTTTTGTGTTAGATGATGACGAATGCCTAAAACAATTCAATATTTGGGTTTCATATTTATGAGTAAAATCAATTCAAAAAATAATAAATTTTAAATTATGTCCTAAAGCGTCACAACTGTTTCAACAAATAAAAAATTGATGATTTTTGCGTTCGCCTAGTGTCAGGTATCAAATGGCTTTTGGTTGGGTTAGTGTTTAAGTGACATTTGGTATTATTTAATAATTGCGTGATATTAAAATACCTTGGGCAATTGTTAAGTATTAGGGAAATAGCTTGTACAAAAGCTAAGGTAAGTTTTAAAAGACTGTTTTTATAGGATTTATATACACAGACAACTTGCATTAGAGCATTAGATTCTGAATTTGAAATAGTTACTGACCAAAATTTACCATCTATTGATGATATTATGATTATAGAACATTTTTCCAACAAATCGAAATTTTAGAGGTGATGTCTTTCTAAAAACAACAGGGACTATAAACATAATTCCAATCAAACTCAATATCACAATTGAAAATTTGACACATTCAATAACAATGGAAACACAAATTATACAATAGGTGAACTTCAAACCGCTAATTAATTTTTTATTGGCCCAAAACAGACTCTTCTATTATCATTCGCTTGGATTGCTACGTTTAGCTTACGAAACCGAACAGAGATGACGCCAATTACACTGTGTCAGTGCACAAAATATACAGTGAAATACGCGTGCAAAAAGTTAAGAGTTTTTGTCGTATGCCCAGTTTTCTTAAGAAGAATTCACGTTTATTGTTACGCCACAAGCAGTAAGATCATTCCTCTGGTAAGCACAAGAAGCTTTTATTTTCTAGCATTTTCTAGGATATTTATGACCCATTTAAGGGTAGCTTTAAAAATCATATCTCGCTTTCCCGTTTTTAAATAATTGCATTATTTCTTAATATACTTTATATTTTTAAAATGTGTCACATAATGTAAAAAATACAGTAATAACTAAATCACAATTTAAATGCTAAATAAATCTGTATATATAGGTATTAACGCTACCTTACAAGTCTTTTTCTAAAAAGAAATGGACTGCGATCTTTAACTGTTAATTTTAATTGTTATCTATGTTAACTAGTAGCAGTTATCAATTGTTGCTCTAACTTTGGTTGTTTACCCACCTATAAAAAGCAACATCTTGATTGTAACAGCAAAAAATCGTGAGTATTGATAACTAAAGGCTGGACTGCTGAATTATTTTCGAGTTACCAAGTACTACGTTTCCTGCAAGTACAAAATTCAACAAAAAACTACCTTCCCATTTGCCCGAAGTTTTTTTATCATGCCATAATTACATATGTTTCTCTCCGTGACGATTGCGCTATACTTAATTTTGATGATGTTTTATCGTTGATAGTCCCTCTTCAATTAAGCTTATTAATAATTCCACACGCATGGCATCCGTTGCACGGAACAACCCAGTCCGAACCGTACTCCACTGGAGAGCATCGGTATAAAAATTCGAGTCATTTCCGTCGACAGAATAACAAAAAGCTATATCGGTGTATTCCACCAAAATGCATTACTGTAATAGTTAAATATGGAACACGGTAATGATTTCGACAATTCGACGAACATAATGGAATTTGAAAGTAACTGAATTCACTTTGAAGTTCCGCGTGTAACTCTTAGCTTCTTTATAACCTCAAAGTTACATTAACTAGCGATTAACCTACATAGCGATGGCACAATACTAGTGAGTGCAACATGTTCAAATTCAATTCAATTTTTTTTTTTGAGACAGCACTCATCTTATAGAGACCTTATATTAAAGTATGTAAAAATATTTAGTTACCTGCTAGAGTTTAACAGACGAGATAGAGACCTATTACTTCCGTTAACAAGATGCAGTAATAGAAAATAAGATCACGTCATTGTAAGGAACAATAGGAAAATGTAGTTTTTTAATTTAAAGAGGTGATAAATTTTCTTTAATAAGTTTTCATATTTGTGTCATAATTTTGATAAACCAGAGATAACATATACATCCGTAATAAAACCAAAAAAATAAAACAAGCATATTGTGTTTTAACATTATTATTAGAAATAATGGTTAATAGTTCTGCTCAGCGCGGTGGACGAGGTTTCAATACAGATCTTGGAAAATCGTACCTGTTGTACGTCACCGAGATCTCAACGAGCCTCGATGACGTATGCGAAATGTATCGAAGCTTCCACAAGCTAGCTTGCGTTAAACCCTAGTACGCTTATATTGCACCTAGCAAAACCACTGCTCATCTAAATACCTTTAAACTCTACTACTTTATAGTTAAATTTTCTATAAAATTGTATATCTTTGGAATGGTTACTTTAAGGTGGTAGTCAAATGTAAGTTTTTGGTTAAAAGTACATATAGTCGCCCTAGAGTAAAGTAAGTTGATGATTACGTAATGTAACACAAAAAAATGTCTATAACCTTCGTAGCTAATATCTACGTGCTGTTCACCCCAGTTCTACCGAATATATTACTAGCGGGTCATGATTACAATAAGGTCAGATTTTGGTAGCATATGTTAGTAATGCTGACTTTTAATCTGTAACTATGAGCACGAATTAACTTTAAAGTGAATCAACAAGTAAGAATGACGTAACAATTAGTATTTTATTAGTACCACAGAGTAATAAACCTTTGAGTAGATATCCCTTTAAAGTTGGTAATTGTAGTAAAAATTACGTAACATTGGCTATAATGAAGTAGTTGTGTCTATAGCAGTGGTAATCACAACTAAATGTGCTACTTGGGTTAATAGCAACAGCGATGCAACTAGAGTTATGTATTTTATTCATCTTCTATTTTAAACACTACCGCAAGTTAAAAAATTAAAACTGTATTTAACAACAATAGTAATATTCATGTTTCCACGTATTGCTGTGTACTGAATGAATTAATGAAAATGCAAAATGAATATTAAAAATGAAAAATTAAATTAGCTAGCTCAACGGATAAAATTTTAAAGGGCGGAAAAGAACAATTAATCTCAGAGTTACCCTGGCGAATTAAAACTTGAATCTAACCACGAAAAGTAAATTGTGAGTGAATGAAAACTGACTTTCTTAAATACCTCAAAAATTGAAAAGGTTTAATTAAAAATAAAAGAACAGAATTTTTAACCCAAAGATGCTAATTAACAATCAACTTTATTATATTAAAAATGGGTAAAATTACAAAATGGCAGAAAAAAAACCGTGAACTGGAGGTTCTGGCCAAAAATAAAAAACTGCACTTGATTGTAAATTACAATAGGACAATGCTTTTTCCTAAACAAAGCAAAAGATTTGGTTGTTCAGAAAGATAATCCAATATCTTTTAATTTCAAACCACGTGGTTTCAAACTAACACAAACTAAATTAAGCGTGGACAAATTCAAGTAAATTTACAAAAATTAAAACTAAATGCAAGAACAATGCTTTTACTCACACAAACTCGAGGCGATTGATAATGAAAAACGAATCAGCAAATTAGAAAACCAAAAATTACTCTTTAAAAATATTGAGAAAAATTAAACTGAAAACATATCTTCCTGCACAGAAATAATAAATGATCCTATATCTATAATGTGCACACATCGATATAATAACAATTATTATAAAGCGAATTCCTTGATGGACAAATTTATACAAAAATAACATTAAGTATAGTGAAAATTCTCTGGGTACATTGATCAAATGGCTGATCGAAGTAAACAAAACAGAATCTATGCAACTTAAAATACACACAGCGGTAACGAGGGTAAACTAATCTACAGCAGTATGTAAATGTACAGAATAATTTTATCTGATTATATTATTACTTTATTTATAGTCTGTGCCAAATAAATGCACGCCTATTTTAAAAAAACGACGACATCGTAAAAATACTGTAAAACGATGCAGTTATTTTATTGTAATAAAACAATAAATTTTCACTGTAAATCATAAAACCCCATTAAAAGAGAGCTGACTGTATTTACTGGATTAACGACAGCTGCTGTACTCATAATAAAAAAATGTAATAAATGTCTATTGCCCCTATTTGGAAATATCTGGAAAACACAAAGAAGGTTCCCTAATTTAACCAAAACTATAATTCCAAGATTGAGAGGAAGCCAACAACAGCATCAGCTTACTTCGAAACACGATGTTTATCTTTTTGAGGCACAGTAAAACATTTCAGCATCTACGCATAACGTATAAGAAATCCAGGGACTTCTTTTTCTCTCCGTTGTCGTTTTCTCCGACTCTTTTTCCATCGGTTAAGGAAAAAAAAAAGATAAATGATCGTCGAGGTGGTCGTCGCAGATAACAAATTAGAATTATTAAAGAGAGAAATTTTATGCTTTCGATAGGGGGTGCTACTGTCGGTGATGGCAGTCTTTCGTTCCCCGGTGCGACAGTGCCAGCTCAAAGTGCCATTTCTCGACACGTCGCTGACGTCACAACGCGGAGCTTGATTGATGGCAGTTCATCTATTTCATTCTTACTCGTCCCTGTTCCGTGTACTACTTCGTATTTTCAGGACGATTCCGTGGAGACAACTCACGATATTGGCAAAAAGACTACAGCCGCCAGAAATACGGACAAATGACTAAATATTTGGTATCTACATCTAATCTACACAGTGCAACACACTCTCGCCTACTAGGATAATAAATACCTTACGGAATTCTATTATTATGCTGTGGTATTCGCGGAACCGCAAAAAAAATCTTCAGAACATACTTTCAAGATAGGAACCTATCAGTTCTTTTTTATAATGTTTCTTAAGATTAAAATTGTAAATGTTGGTATTCTGCAAGGCTCGGTACTAGGCCCTACTTTATTTTAAATATTTATTAGCCACATTCTCCCGTCTTTCTCCGAGAGGTGACCAACCTTTTTGGAAGCAAGGACGCTAGCGTATCAGTATGTATCAGCACCATAATATACTAAATATTATGCTAGTATACATATGGTCAAAAAAATTTCCACTGGCGTAATATAGATGGCACCACTAACATTTTCTATTGTTGTGCATTTGTAGTCATAATACCGTGAGATCCAATAAGACTGTACTGATACTACTCTACTTTCCACGAAGTCCATATCGATATTTACAGCCACTGTTCCACATGAAATTAGCTAATAAAACGCAGAGCGTTGTGTGATGTTGCTTATGCAACTTGATATACAGCAATGTGAACAGAGTAGTGCACCAAAATTACACGCTAGTATGCGTGCATTCAAATAATTCCCACTCAGAAATAAAGTATAAAACATTTTAGAAAACACTATATTCTGATAACAAATACAACCAGGTTTAATTGAAGATATAGAAGGTTTAAAATATATATATTGAAAATATACACATTTATATCATATCCTAACTTATATCAGACATTCTTCATAATACAATAACGAATAGATGCTTTTCATAGTCATGAATTAATCTTCAACAAAAATATAATATAAATATAAACTAAGAATTTTTGAAAATGGTTTCTTAACGTACGTACACAAGTTTAAAACGTATTCATTCCTTAAATTTGTATTGAACCAATGACAATATTCCATACTTTTCTAAAAATTTAGTGATAATAATTGCTGCACAGCAGAAATTTTATACGGATGACAATGATGAGTTTCTGTTTTGTTGCTTTCTGAACTGATTTTTAATTCGACGGAGTGACAGAGGACTAAAAATGTGACGTATTTATGCTGTTATTGGTCCAATTCGAAAATACCGCTAAAAAGACAAGCTCGAGGCAACAAGGCAGAAATTGAGAATCTATGACGTTTGATATGATATTTTTATTTTATGTGAATATACTGTGAGATGCCGGCAGTACGGCTGAGAAGGAAGGGTGCATCATTGCCAATCTTGAAAGTCAAGCAGCAATATGCGGTACCGGTTGTTGGTTGGGTCACCATTCGGACAACGCTTCTCAGTGGCTCGGTGTGTTCCGGCACTCTAGCCAAGGGCCTTCAAGGCCTGTAGTGCTGAGTTATTATTATTATACTGTGAGATTTGAAATGATTGTCGTGATAAAACAACTGTTTTCCGGAAAAAATTATTCATGCTCATTACCAATTAAATGAGTGAAGTTGGCTACATGCAAATTTCATACAATAAATCAATTTTCTTGACATTTAGTGACATTGGCGTTCGTGTTGTAATTTTCCTTCGTTTATTTATATTATTATTTTTTTTTTTCAAATCGTTTATATTTGCTTCTAATATCACCAACAATAGTATAGTAACACTGACTTAGAGCAGTTTTACACGTACGAGAATTTTTACATAAATCATAACAAAAATTATCCCGAAAATTTTGGTGAGAATTTTCCAAGAAATTTTGTCGCGACACTTTCAGGTCGTTTTACATAGGAATAAGGTTACTTCCATTTGCACTTCTAAGTTGTAACCTAAATCTAAACAATTATGATCCATATTTTGCTGGTTTATCGGTTAACTGCTATTTGTTTAGGATTTCTATGCTTACAACAATAAATATCGTGAAAATTCCGGTTAAAATTTATTCCTGTGTAAAATAACCTGAAAGTGTCCCGACAAAATTTCTTACGAAAATTGTCACCAAAATTCGATATAAATTTTGCTATAATTTGCGTAATAATTCTCGCACGTGTAAAACGGCTCTTAGTTCAAACCTTCATTACAAACACACGGCATATACCTACATCCTGCTACTATCTATAGGAGCGGAATTGACAATCTTTTTGAATCTCACCGTATATTTATTCTACATAGTTTCATTACATGAGATTCCTTTCATATCCTTCTAAACTGTTCCAACCAATCTTAGAGTGTTTTCCTCTGTAGAAGGCAATTACAGTACAGTAATTACATACTTGGTTGTGTAGGTACACTATAAAAACGCTTTGCTGTATTTTAGCTTATATTTGATTTCGCTTATGCAGTATTGTAGTGAATGAATACAAACAACACTGGGGCCACTCGAAAAAGACACGCTTTTTCTGTTAAAGATAAAGAAAATGTCTTGAATATATACAAAACATTCCATGAAGCAAATAAGGACCTGATGTATCAAAATTATCAAAAATGACAGCAAAAGCTGCTATATCTTACACTATAATTAACACATATACACTGAACATGTTACACATTATATAAAAAAAGATACATTTTAAAATATTTGCAATATTTGCTTGAGAGAATGTACTTTTGCCCCGGGATCACGAAATACGATCGACTTTATTCGACAAGTTCGAGGATCGAGTCGATTCACATATCGAAAAGTACTCACAATACTCGATCGAATTAATTTCGTTTAAGTTTCGGTTATCATCGTGTCTTGGAAACAAATGATCTACTTTATTGCGGAATTAGTTCAAATAAAAGGTAGAATTTGAAGCAAGTGACCAACGACATCTTGACGTTTATTCCGCAACGTTGATTACTTTGACAAATTCTTATTTTTTTTTTTATTTTTTTTTATTACTACGTGATTACTACTCTTTTACTTATTGTCACAGAAAAGTGAATTATTTTTTTTGTATCACTTTATCAAAATGAGTATAGTTGCTGTACCTAGTAGTAAATATTGCAGCAATATATTTGTTATTATGTCTAAATAATTCAATAATTTTTTTATCTGAGTAACAAAAATTGATTTTGTCTTTCCCTCAGAGCTCTCCTTGCCCTTTGCAATCGTAAATTCTGCAGAAACCTACGTCGCTGAAGGATACGTTCCCTAAAAACTGACAGCATTTTGTTTGCTACACCATGTTATATAATTAATAATTTCAAAATTCGTTGTAACAACATTATCAATAACTGTTGAATGTGTTATCTCGAAATATTGAATTTGTACCTGATTATACGTACAAACGCGTTGGACTTTTTACCAAGTCTTTACCGATCACTTTAATACATAATACATACGAATAGTGAATTAGAAAGAGAGGGAGAATTACGAATGTCACAATCCCATGCGCCGCTATTACAACTCGGTAGCTCCCTGGCAATCGAATGTTACGAATCGAATGAATTCGTGAAATCGAGTATTGTGAATAAGATTTTTAGGTATTCGATTAAACATGGCGAATTCGAATCGAGTTTCGAGTATCATGAACCCGGGGTTGATTATGTATTCGTATTCAGAGCACAATTTCTGTTCTAATATGAAGTATATCACATAGATGTCGCTGATTTCATTGGTGTTGCGTGAATATGGTTTGCTCCTCCCATTATTTACGTCACTTCGTTGTTTAAAAAAATAGACTATAGTATAATATACTGAAATCGAAAATGATTGTCCTGATCCTACACTACTTTCCACGATGTGCAAATCCATATTTACATCCAAGCAATACAGAGTTTTCTAATATTTTACTGTCAGTCTTATTCTCTTATTCCCTTATCTCAGGGTATATGCTAATACTAATTCCTAATTCCCCTAATTCTCTGTCGTTTTTATGAAGACGTAAAATGGTCAACTCATATAGATCACTTGTCAAGTTCTTGTTTTGCTTTGTTTAATCTTCGATTGTCGTGCACTCCCACAGTTTTACCAATTTTGTTATGCTATTTTTATTTTCTCTAATTAGATACGACTTAATACGCTGGGGCACTGCAACTATATTCGTAGAGTGATTGTATTGCAAAAAAAAAGAGAAAAACTGTAGAAATTATTATCAATCCAAATTTCTATAAATGTTTCTGTGCGTTATAGGTTTAGACTTAACAAATTTTTGACAGTTAACGACTTGTGCATTCTAGAGACAGTTTGCTATCTTTTTAATCTTGCTAATCAGTTTGGTGTAGCAAATAGGTTCCTCGACAACAGTACAAGGAGTGCTAATTATCTCTTACCTCCTCACCATACTGCTTGCCTTTAGAAAAACCTCATTTTCATAGAATGTAGACTTTTTAATAATTTACCACAGAAAGTAAGACCATTTGGAGCTTATAATATGCTTATATTTAGGATAAATATATGTTTTTGCTGTAGCATGTGGAAGAATTTTTGACTAACAAAGTTTCTATTTTTCTTTTCTTATTAATGACTTGTTTGCATCAGACTCTGTACTTTTCTTTATATTTTGGTTGTGTCACAGGATAAAGGTTGTTATTATTATATTTTGGATACTACAACTACACAATTAATCTAATGCAACACAGACATCCATAATAGGGATGAACATGTCCTTAAATGATTTTTCAATCCATAACGAAGGTTGCTGATGTTTTATATAGAATATTATGAATAATTAATGTAAATATAAAGTATTTTACTATTATTTTAAAATATATTTTAAATTCAAGCAAATAAATGTTGTTAAACAAAAATTAACACAAATTTGCTATAATATTTAGCTAGGTATCCTAGGAATTTCAATAAGTTCTCCTACTTTAGGGGCGCTCTGTGAGAGTCAAAAATAATTTTAAAATATGCTGCATAGAATTTTACAAAATTTGAGTGAAATATTTTTTCTAAAATTGAAACTAGGGCTATAAACAAAGATCCAGTCGAGCTACCGATTTTAACAGGTATTATATATGATATAGATTTTGAAGGGACTCATAAAAGTTTTGAGAGGTAGCCCAATTTTTCTATCTACACCACTAACTTCACCATCACTCAATTTTATTTTTTACCGTTATTTCCGTTTGTTTTTTAAGTTGATCCATCCCTGCTTTATTACTCCGTTCAGTAATGTCTCTACAAGCAATGAGTCTCAAAAGGCTATGACAATATTCGAATTTCAGATGCTTAAAAGTTTTTGCAATCCATTATTTCTTAATGCACGTTCTAAACAAACATTTTAAATTTTTTGAATATTTTCTATGAAGGTGTAACCCATACTATATTTCCTTAAATAGATCATATCGTGTAATAATTTTATATCTTGGATACCTTACCAATTCTAAAGCTTACTTAAATCATTAAAACAAATTCAAGGAAAAAAACTGTACGTCTATTCGATATGACGTTGGCTCGAATCGTTGGCACGAAATCAATATGAATTAGATTAACGTTAAGTACGGCAGTAGAATAGTAATTTTTGTTACACCGCAGATGCGCCAGTACGAAATTTATTAATCCCAATGCATCGCCGATAGTAATTCGAACTTTTTTCCATAAAGCACGTGCCACGGCGGAATTACCGTGGCACCACAATCAGGAAAATTGCTGCTTATCGAGCTCGTTCTACCCGAGCTGTATAATTCTACTTCATCATCATCAATCCATAAATTTAGCAGTCACCGGGGCTCCCAGCACGACAACCCATAAACCGAAATGATGAATGCGCCTCTTCCGTAACGAAATGGGGAAATGGTTAAATTTCCATTATGACATTTTTCCTTAAGAATGATATTAGAATTTGAATTGCCAAGGCACATCTTAGTAGGTTATACAGTTAATGAAAATGACAAGCACTTATGTTTCGACCAACCTAACCGTCAAAATTTCAAATGTCAGAGGAAAGGAATACGTATTATAACACCCACTTTAATTATAGCTTTAACAAAATTTATGATCGTCCACAAATAACGGCTTGATGGCAACTAGTAACGCGCGCCAATTACCCATAGGCATAGATTTGGGGACTACGTACTCGTGCGTAGGTGTTTTCCGGAATAATGTTGTTGAAATCATTGCCAACGACCAAGGAAACAGAACAACCCCCAGTTATGTCGCATTTAACGATGTGGAAAGGCTCATTGGGGATGCGGCTAAGAATCAGGTTGCTCTCAATCCTTCCAATACAATTTACGGTAAGTTGACACTTTAAATTTTAAACTTTTTTCTTTAATTTGGCCAATAATTTCAAGAAAAAGAGACAATTTTATTACGTACTACTTCACTATTATAGCAAATAGCATAATATATTTAATTCAGATCATTTTCCCCTCAAGTTACGTTAAGAATGTGAATTAAAGAATAAATTATTAAATTTAAATTAGTTGATGATAAAAAATGAAATTCTTTGTAAAGATTATCAAAAATTCGATATACGTTGATATTTGCAGTGTTTGCGTGTGGATTATCAAAAATTATTGCTTTAGAGCACAGTGCGCCCTCTATCCAGTAATAGTGAAATTACAGCACCGATATTACGTTTATTTTTTAACTAAACCGTAATTTATGCGTCAACCTTTATTATACAGAACTTAAAATTTCATAAGATCTAAGAAGTGTCCAAAATAAAATACGTGGAAAATTAATATATAAATAAAAAAAAACTCCCCGGCGGGGAATCGAACCCCGGTCTCCCGCGTGACAGGCGGGGATACTGACCACTATACTACCGAGGACAACGACCTTACAGGTTTTTTAAGCGAAATTTAAAAGCACGCATTTCTAACGCGCATCATAAAGTATGGAATAATTTATATTTTAAAGCAATTAGGAAAATACCTAGATTACAAAAATACACAAATTTATAAAGTTTGATTTAAGTGATACATATATTTGCAAGTGTTTTACGATTGAGTTCACACATCAACTTATAGTTAGAGTTCGAGAGTTGTGACTATATCGTTCTGTGCAATACAAAGACTGTTCCTTTTTCTTCGACTACTTCATTTCTAACATCCGACCCTGCACTGGTTTGTCAATAATGATGTCCGGGGGTGCACAAGTAGTTAGAGTTTCAGACGTGGACTAAATAGTATCGAATTGTGTATAATGTGAATAAATGTGAAATGTGAGCATTAAAATTTATACTAGTATAATACAGTTCAAACCAAAATCACATTATTTTAAAAAGTGAACATAAAGTGAAATGCATTAAGTTAGTTATTTTGATAAATAGCGATACCGGTTTAAAATGAGTATCTAACAAATAAATTGATTTAATGTGACCTAGGAACCTCTGCACAACGAGAATAGTTCTTATCCATATACTTTCTTAATTCATTCGGAACTCCAAAGAAACCTTCGACAATTGTTAGTATCTGAATTTATCTTGCAAGAGCGAATGGTACAATAGCATGATGCCCATTGGCGTCTTCTTTCACGGTTATTTCACTTAGATCTAACAATATATAATAAAGTATGTAATTCCGTTAATAAAAGAAATATAATTATGCATAGATAACTAATTAGAAGCGACAGAACATTGTAATTTTCTCTAATTTTAAATATAAACTATACAGTACGAACTACAAACCCACAATGGTAAACATCTTTTCTAATACTAAGACTACCTAAAACGTTAGTATTACAAGGCTAAATATTTATGCGTCATTAAGAAAATTAAATAGTGCTAAACGCATACGTGTTACTTCAATTTTCATAGTAAATAGTCTAAAAATTATTTTTTGAAATAAATTTAATGCAGATCTGGTAAGAACAAATTGTCGTTATTGCGGTCCTGAAGTCTACCCTGCAAAACTGGCCAGGGAGTAAAACTTCTGATTGTTATCCTATTCTGTAGTATAGGATGCAGCATACAATAGCTTCCTCTGTGAGCTGTCTCGTTAACTACGTGATCTCCGCTCCAAAGAAATACCGCCATCTGCTGGCGTAGTTAGAGATCTAAATTCAAAATTTTTAAAAATAGCCACTCGTTACAATATCAATCATAATATATTTCAATGTAAAAACTAAGTAAAAACAGTAATTCTATTTAACAATCTCAATAAAAACAACCAAATATTCTCTCCCTAAAATAATTAATTGTTTGACTCCATGAAAGAATTTCAAAATTTATACAAATTTTAATTTACAATTTTATACATCAAAGTGAATTATAGAAGTTAAAAATTATTTAGATTTTCCTTGTTTAGCCATAATACAGTGTAATGTATGTAAAAAGAACGCTACTACTGACCAAACTAAAAATATCCACTCAAATTCTCCATGAAATAGTGGTAACCAACATACTCCTATTAATGCTTTCATAAATGAGTATAATTGAAGTTGAATTGTAATTTCATTGAACATTTTTAACTAAAACCAGTTTTCACTGCTAAATTTAATCTTAGTTAATTTTAAATGTTAGTTGTAATATATACACACGCAAAAACCAGCCATAGTTTTTGTGTGTGATCACAAAATGATAATATTTGAGTCTGAAGATGAGCTTTTATTAACAGATGCAAAGAGACTAATAGGACGAAAATTCGACGAGCCTACGGTGCAACAGGATATGAAATTGTGGCCGTTCCAGGTCGTCAACGAAAGGGGCAAACCGAAGATCGTCGTCAAGTACAAAGGTGATACGAGATCCTTTTACCCGGGAAGAGATCTCGTCAATGGTACTAACTAAGATGAAGGAAACAGCGGAAGCATATCTCGGCGGTTCTGTTACGAGCGCCGTTATCACTGTGCCCGCCTATTTTAACGATTCACAAAGGCAGGCGACAAAAGATGCGGGCACTATTGCTGGTCTGGACGTTCAAAGGATTATAAACGAGCCTACGGCTGCAGCCATCGCCTATGGATTGGACAAGAAAGTAAGATTACGCATTGTGTTATTGTAGCTGTAATATATCTGAAAATACACTACCTAGATGACACTAACTGGTCACTGAGAAAAAAGAATGATTAGTTAATATTCAGTTCGCCCTGATAAAAATTATACCAAAATACGGCACAGATATATTAAGTATTTAGCTTAAATAACACAAGATTTTCGAGTCAAAATATTGGCAAATATTTTAACTCGAATATGTTAGGGTAAACAAATTATTATTTGCTTTACATAAATACATATTATAAAATATATTTTGTTAACAATTTCAGATTTAGTATTTTAGATAATTATGTATAAATGCATGAAATTAAAAGACTCTTGCACTTGTATTAACGAGTAGCAAGAAAATTTATGCTATTATTTTTGTTATAATTGATAATTAGATTACTCGAAAAGACTTTTGAAACGATTTTTTCTCTAAAAATGAAAACTAAGTAATTTAGAAGTACAGTTACGTCCATTCGAGCAGACAATCTATACCAGTTTGAAATTCCTTTATGTCTAAATATGAATGCATACGCGAAATTTTTGTTTGCTGTAGGGTTATGAAGAGAGGTACGTTCTAATTTTCGACATGGGCGGTGGCACGTTTGATGTTTCCGTGCTGCTGATAGCCGGTGGAATTTTCGAGGTGAAATCCACTTCGGGCGATACTCACCTGGGCGGCGAAGACATAGACAACAGGATGGTGCAGTATTTCGCCGGGGAATTTTACAGGAAAAACAAAGTCGATATTATGAATAACAAGCGTGCTTTGCGTCGTTTGCAGACTGCATGCGAACGTGCCAAGCGTACGCTTTCGGTAGCGACACAGGCGAACATCGAGATAGACTCCCTTTGTGACGGCATTGACATGTACGCCAACATTACCAGAGCCAAATTCGAGGAATTGAATTCGGATATCTTTAGAAGGACTCTGGAGCCGGTAGAGAGGGCACTAAGAGATGCCAAACTGAATAGAAACATGGTAAGATCTTAAAATCAATATCCGAGCAGTATTTTATTCCAAGAGCATTCAGAAAGATGTTCGCAATATGGCGATAAAACGGAAATTCACATTAGGTTTTTAGTTGTAAGTTTGAAAGTATAATGAGAAGAAACAAATTGTAAAACGCTAAGGAAATGATGAGTGCGTTTTAAATCCCTATTTTAGATAATAGGTGGAATAGAGATCCAATAAAAATCATTACTAATTTGTTTTGTCAAAATGAATTAATCAAGTTCTTTTCAAATTCTTCTTTTCAGCTCTTTTTAGTGATAATATGTAAAATTATCAATATTTGTGAAATACCACTGGAAAATACGTCATCTTTTAGATGTTGCAACTCAATCATTCTTTAATTTTTTTTACGTTTTTACTATATTTTTCTACACTAAATAAGATGAATGATATTTTTTTTACGTATACTTGCGCAAGAATTGATAATACAGTCCTGGACAAAATCAATACTTCACGGTTCTTTTAAACATGACGTTTCTTAATTTTTAGTGCATTTCTGTTTAAAGTACAGAGTTTTTTCTCTATTGAACCGACTCCGTAAGATTTACACAGGATCCTAAGGAAACATGAAATTCTCAACGGGTACATGTAAATTGCCTCCCGAGATAAAGAGCAACTACTAACAATCGTTAAATTCCCCCAGCTTTTTAGCTAGCTGATATACATGTGTAAATTGGGTCCCGGTTAATAAATAATAAAACAATAATGGTTAATTGAAATCTTAAAGTTATTTACAAAAAAGAAAATTCTTAATATAAGATGTAACGTAACATATACCTTAAAGGATCCCACACACCGACGTGAAACATGTGGTGGGAGACATGGCTATATATTTGTTTCTTTTTAAAGCAGCGCGCTCTTTCCTACTCTCTGAGTTTCTGTACTGTAGTTCCATTTTGACGATTACAGTATATTGTTCGTTTAATAGAACACAATAGATCAATATAAGGTAAGTAAGAAATAATGAATGCAAATCATTAAGACTAGTCTCTATAAAATAGATATTTACAAAAATATGTTAGGGTAAATTACGAATGATTCGTCATATACGACTGCAAAGATTTGGGAGGCAGTGTACCTATTTATGAGACCAATTAAATTCGATCCCTTTTCGTACTACCTGTGGGGAGGCAATTTACATATACCCTTCTGAACAACCTAATCTAATACACCCAAGCCTGCAAAAAGAATAGTTTTCTAGTACTTAACAAATAAAAACAACATTTTATATTCAACATGAATACTGAAAAATTATAACAAGACAATGAATATGATACGTAATTATTTGTCCAGTGAATACGTTCACAGAGCTAATGAAACAGTGCCCAGATAACAATTTAAGGTTTATACAAGCCTTTTTAAAGGTTGTTTCGACAAGGGAAAAAGCTTGTCAACAAGCTTGTTATGGCAAGGGTGCAAGCTTGCTGCAAGGTTGTGACAAGCTTGCTAGTTGGCACAGGACAAGGTTTTTCTCAAGCAAGGTTACATGTTAAGCTTGTCTGTAAAAGCATATGACAAGGTTACCATGGCAAGGTTCCCATAAACTTGTCTGTAAAAGCATATGACAGGGTTGGAATGACAATGTTGAGCCAAGCTTTAGAGAAGGCCTGTACAAACCTTGATAAAAGTTTGTAACAATCAAAACAAAATAGGAATTGGATATTAATTTCTTCTTTTTCTTGGTTTCTAGGTCATAAAAATATAGAAATGTACATTAACAAGGACGTTTCGTTTTAATTTCAATAGCTTTTTCAAGATATATGTAAAAATATAAATTATAAATTGTGTAAATTATAAATAATTTTTTTTATTTACTAAACAAAACATTGTTTACTATGAATTTTGAATATATCGTTATGTTTTATTTAAAGATAGCGTTTCAAAATAGTATGTTTTGATTATTTGTTGTTAATAAAATATGAAAAATTGAATTTTGTAATTAAATAGATCTTTAAAAATATTGTATTTAGCTCTAAAATTAAGTTATATAGTTTTGTGAAATATTGTATATTGTAATATGTCTGTTTTATGGTTAACTGCTTTTGTATGTCTATAAATTTAAATTATTTCAAATAAACTTCATTTTATAGCTAAATACAATATTTTAAAGATCTATTTAATTACAAAATTCGATTTTTCATATTCTACTAACAACAAATAATCAAAACATACTATTTACGCTATCTTTAAAAAAAGCATAAGATATATTCAAAATTCATAGTAAACAATGTTTTGTTGAATTTTCAACGACACACACGACTTTATAGCTATGACTTTTATTAAAAATCACGCTTTTCAGAAATTATCACTTCATGCCATCAGTATCTCGTCTTCAATCTCTCACCAACGCGACTTCTGGCAATACACTGATGAAGTTTCTATATATATTCTCGATATCTCTGAAAACATCTTTATTTGTTTCCTAAATTTGACTAGATGGTGGATTCGTGATTCGTGGTTTCATCAAGTTTTTCTCTTTTCTGTACTTTAGTTCTCTTGATTTGATTCTTCCTTCAAATGCGACCCGCTCAAGAAATAGCACTCATAATCGAAATAAGAAATAAATTGATATTTTTTTTCTAAAAACGGATGAAAATAGTCGCAACACGTCCGTATCCTATCAGAACCTGTAGGTATGAAATTCTACTAACAAAAAACGATTTCCATTTGCAGATAACCGATATCGTCCTGGTCGGCGGTTCGACGCGCATCCCCAAAATACAGACCCTGTTGCAGGACCTATTCAAAGGCAAAGAACTAAATAAATCTATCAATCCGGATGAAGCGGTGGCCTACGGAGCGGCCGTACAGGCGGCCATCCTAGCTGGCGATGAATCGGAAGTTCTTAACGACCTGCTGCTCCTCGATGTGACGCCACTATCCCTCGGTATTGAGACAGCCGGAGGAGTTATGTCCGTGCTGATAGGAAGAAATTCGACGATACCGACCAAGCATACACAGGTGAGCGGCATTATCTCTTGTTGCCGAATACGAATGGGAAGGTGGCATTTTTGTGTGTGCCCTTTAGTTACGCGATAAGTACCCTATAAGTTATTTTTACAGCGCCTACGATCTGAATAGGCTATATTTACAATGGAATTTTATGTAAAAGATGGTGTATGTAACCCCTATTTTAAATGTACACCATTACCTACCTGTAGGAAGATTACATAGGTGACAATGCGAGATGTTGGGTTTCATTCTCGCTGGTAGCATTGAACAAGTATATTAAAAAAAGAGATTCTTTAAATCAAAGAAATATTCTAATATTATAAGTACTATGTTACTTGCACCACAGTTTAAACAGTTAGGCCAATGGATGAGTCATCGAGGTCTAAATTTCTTATCCTTCACTTCAAATAAAAGCCTCCCAATAAGGCAGTTTGTTATTGTTTACATTCGTACCTACATAAATTAGTTTACTCATCCGTTTAATCTATATCACATTTTACGTATTTTATTAGTTTTAAATTACCCCTGCAGTTTTAAAAACAATTAATGAACCTTAATAAGGCGCATTGTGCAAAAGGTAATAGTGGCCATAACATTTACATACTTTATTATATATTAGATTGTTAGGTTTAAGTGAAATAACCGTGAAAAAATACGCCAATGCGCATCATGCTATTGTGTCATTCGCTCTTGCAAGATAAATTTTGATGTTAACGATGGTCGTAATTTCTTTGGGTTTCCGAATGAATCTTTTATACACAACAGGACAAGAATTAAGAAACTATATGGATAAGAAGAACTATTCTCATTGTTTTCTCCAAAGAGTAGCGCTCAAAATTGCCATAAATTAAGAAGTCAGTAAATATAAAGACAAGCACGCAAACAATTAACATTACCATCGATACATAGCAGAGACAGACTTAAATCCTTTTCAACATATTCTGAATTCACACCGTTTTTACACACAATTATTTTCGAATTGTACACGAAGTGTACTGACAATAAGAGTAATCAGGCTAAATCAAACGTTGCACAAAATGGTAAATGCAGGTAAATTTTACTCGCAAACCTCCACTTCCGTCAGTGACGCAAATACCGACTTAAAATTACAAAACTAGATTAAGTTAATGGGACAATGAAAATTGCAGCAATTCGTGACTGTACATTATAAACGAAATCGTTGGGCCGCTATAATATTTATATAGCCGGGCAGGGGTAAAGAAATAGTGTTAACACAAAAACTCTCAAAATCGCAAATAAGCACAAAGATAATAAAATTGCAAACGATACTTAAACGTAGATAGGCCGGCGTGGGAATAAAGATAAATGGAATTATATTCATGGTCCATGGTTTTGTTCAAATTAAGTTGAAATTATAATGGTAATTACATCTATAGTTATTCTCAGTCACTTATTTATTACCGCTAAAATAGAATTATGATAGGATACTCATTTTTTTTTTTTTTCTTCTCGAAAAATCTACATCCAGACCTGGTCTGGTCACGCGGAGTCTGCACATACTCCAAATTTCTAGAATTTCAAGGCGTAGAAAATAATCTTTTTGCAAACGCAATCACAAACGTCAGCTTTCGAGGGACAATCAACCATGTGGTCTGGCAAAAGCAGCATGATATCGTTCAAGTGTAATCGATTGCTCCCAAGGAAACAAAATAAGCAAGGAAATGGAAGAAGAACGATGGACCTATTTAGCGTACTTAAAGAGTTATACCCGAATGTGGGGTTATGAAAGCCAGTGCAAATCGAAATCATCAATAATTGCTACACAACAGCTGAAATGCCGGTCAAGTTTTTTTTTCAAAGGGACCGCCTAAGGATTCCAATCACACAGGACCAACGCAAAACACCCTTAGAATACTGCAAAAAGAATATTGAAATAAAACTTTTCAATTGTATACAAACAAGTATTATTGTCATGGATTGTAAACACCGATTTTACAGTTCATAACATTATCAATGACAAAAATACTTGCATTTGTGGTACTAATCACACTGCAATCCTAAACTCATTGTCTTCAATATCGATAGTCCAACTTGTCTAAATCGTTGTTCCACAAATTTAACCATTTACCTGTGGATTTGGTAGTTAAAAATTCATACGGCTTTATTCAGAAGATTAAAGATATTGAGGTTAATGATAGTGAAGTTTTAATTGTATTTAATGTGAGTTCAGTGTTTCCCGGTAATATTGATATTACTTTGTTGATATTACTTTAGCTTAAAATTTTTAAAGATAACCAGTTAGACGACAATTAGTTGAATAATTTGATTTTTTTGGCAAAACTTTGTGTGAAACATTTTCTTTTTTCAAATCACTGATATTTTTCACCAACAAATCGAAGAAACGGCAGTGGGTAAGGGCTTGCTTCTTCTTATAGATAACCTCTTTATGGGGAAATTTGAAACTGATAATAATAGAATAGTTTGACATATTTTCCAGAGGTTTGGAATAGATACAGAACGTGGACAACATTTTTAGTGGTTTTGATACAAATAAGGGCTTAATCATTGACTTTTTTGAACGCTTAAATTTAAAATTTCCTTTTACATTATTATTTTACACATGAACAGGAAACAAACAACAGGAATGCTTTCTTCGATGTGTTAATAATAAGAAATCAAAATAAGTCGGAAATATACGTATATAGAAAACCTACTATGTGCTTTCCTAATTAGAGTAGACCATGCTATCTTTTTTGTAAAAATGTATGCAAAAAAATACTAAAATATCCATTCGACGTCGAATATCCTCTACGCAATGTGCGGTTCGTTTTTTTTAGGCGCACTACCGCCAGGTTTACGAGTTACGGCCCCAGTTGCGCAAAATTTGTCAATACAAGTCTGAACATGACTTAAAAGCTGTACGTCAATCATTTATTCAACACTTTTGTGTCGGGACCAGTATCACAGTATTTTTTGTTTATTTCCAATTTGCTGATGTTGAGTTAACTCTACTGAAACTCTTGCCATGTAAATTATGGACTCACAGGGCCACATCACATAAATTACAGCCTTCAGGAAGAGCAACTGCGCTCAAGTTAGATAACCGGTGCATCGCGTTCATCAACACGTGTGCGGAACTCGCAGACAAATCATGTCGCGTACTCCGGAATCCGGACCCGTTAACCGAAAGAGAACCGGGATGGACTTCGCTGAGGTTGACGTGTAATAATGGCGGCCTTTCAGTTTCCCGATTTGTCGTTTCCTTTCTACCGGGGCGCACGCTAGGATTTTTCGTTTTCTGTTCGCGTTGTTTCTTTGTGCCCGTTAGAATTTAGAATTTATTTTCCGTCTCAACATTAACGCCGAAAGATTAAAGGAAAAATACAACCCATACCCAAAAATACCCAAAGTACTTATAGGTAGTTCTGGAGAAAAGAAATTTATTCAAAGGAAGAAATAAATATTAATGCCGTTTCCATTATAACCACATTATTTCACAAAATGTGTAATGGTTTCTCCACCTTGTGTTACTGTTTGTGATGACATTTTAAGTGAAGTTGTAGTGCAACTCGTGATTTCGCATCTGATATTTTAATATAGGCTTCGGCATGAAGTTGCGGACGACATAAGCATTGTACCACAAACAGTAACGCAAAATCTTTGGGCTCCCTGCAAAATCTTGCCCTCTCCCCCTCTCCGCAAAATTTTATCGGCGGTCCTTCGCCTACTGCTGTGTATTGCTAAAATATTAGTAATAATAATATCTAAGGGCCCCTCAAATGACTGCCCCCCTCTCCGAGGATCGCAGGGGTATATTTTACGCCACTGGCCGCAAACATGGAAACAGGAAAATTCCCTGCATGAATAAGAAATCCAATTTTCAATAGTAAAAAAAAAAACGTAAATTAATGCGAAATAGAAAATAGTATATTAAAACACTAGTGTTACAAGGCAGTTGGTTGGCAGTCATGTGGAACCTGGTCGTGGACAAGCTACTAGTAAAACAGGACAATGAAGGACACAAAACTTTGGGGTATGCAAATGATCTTGTCATGCTGACCCAGGGTAGATTTAACAATGTAGTGTGGGACAAAATGCAAAACGCTCTACAGGTTATATAAAAACGAACTGAGGACAGGCGCGTATACAGCTTGACTTTATAGGTTGTCTTTAGATATAAATTCCAATAAAAATTACATTCCCATCATGAGAGGGATAATTGCACAAGAAAAAAGGAAATAAAGAAGGATGACTGTTTTTTTATTAATGGAAGATTTAATTTACAGTTATGTTTCGCTGGATCAGGGGGGAGGGTAAATACCCTCATACTAACATACATAGTAAGTTTGGATCGTTCCTTAGATAATAGTTTTCGATATCGGACTCAGATAATTAATTATATTAGGCAGGCTTATACTTGCTTAAAGAAAATTTACCCTCATAGATGGTCCTTAAGTCGAAACCTTAAGGCACGATTATGTGAGCGTTTTGTACTATCTCGATTTCCATTATACCACCCAGCCATTGATTCCTTGACTGTTCGGTGTATACAGAGGGTTCAAAACTCGTGCTTGTGCTTGATTTATGGTGTTAGAGAGTTTCAAAGAATTTCACATAAACTTCGAGATGAGGGTTGGCTTAATATGGCAAATAGAAGGCAATTGCAAACTATGTGCATTTACCATAATATTATTATTAATAAGACACCTTCGTATCTCTACAGTAAAATTCGTTTTCGCTACGAGAGTTATGAATTGGGCACTCGTTTCAGAGACAGGAAATCTCCTCCTAAACACAGAACTTCCTTGTTTGAGAGATCCTTTTCATATGATATTTACAAGTCTTACAATGATTTGGATGATGATCTTAAAACACTGAATCCAACGATGTTTAGGGCTTCTTACAGGCGTTACTTACTTGCAGGTCAAGGGTAGCGTTGTGATTTAAGCGTTGATCATACTCTGGTGGGCACATTGCAGAATAAATTTTAGCTTTTAGTCATTGATTGCATAACCTAGACCTATTATACGCATTTATCTTTAGTGTAGAGTTTAATGATAGATAGATTTTTTTCTCTCTTGCTTTGCTACAATAAAGACATTTATCATTATTATTATTATTATACCTATATACCCTATTTCACAAAAAATTCGAGGTAGAAATCACGGATCGGATAAGCTGGAATCAATCTAGCTACAGAGCCAGGTTCGGGGAATTGATCTGATTTACAGACGGATCAAAAACCGAAAACGGAACTGGAGCTGGAATCTATAGTAAGGTGAGAAACACAATGATCACCCTTCCTCTAGGGAAATGTGCCACGATCTTTCAGACAGACTCGACGGAGACATAATATGCAACTGAAATCAATCAGGGAGCTTATAAAAATAAACGGATCTATATTGCAACAAACAGGCATTAGTGCACCCCAAAATGACTGGTCAAGACTGGTTTGAGAATGTATTCGAGGACTGAATGGCCTGACAGACCGCAATAAAGTCACTTTGCTGTGGGTGCCCGGACATTCGGCAATCGAAGAAAACGAAAAAGCCGACGAGTTAGCAAGAACGGGATTATCGGTTTCATATATGGGCCCAGAACCTGTTCTAGGAGTGTCCAAAAACAAAGCACGAGAGCAGGTAAAAGACAAATACAAAGAACACTGGAATAAAACAACCAGGCAAACTCATGGTAAAACCTTTATTAAGGGGCCATCGAAAAAGAAGACTGAATAACTACTGCAGCTTAGTAGAAATCATCTTCGCACCGTAACAGGCCTCCTTGCAGGGACTGCGCACTGCAAGGACACCTACAGCAAATTGGGATCAACATTGGGGATGCCAACTACAGACTGTATAAAGGGATGACAGAGAACTCTCATCACATTCTTCGTGAAACCGAGGCTTTGGACGCAAAAAGAACGACAAGCCAAAAATGAATCCAGAAAATTACTTTGATCAACTAGTCAGAGACCTGCATAGATTAGTGCAGGGTACCAGGATACTGGAACAGCTGCTATAATCCAATTGATAAAAGAAATGGGAAACTAAATACAAAAAGCCAAGAGGCACCCACAACAAAAATAAATACGAGTACAATTTTGATTCAATGTTGTACGAGTATTACAACAATCAGTGTAACACGCGGTAAAAGGCAAATTTCTGGTTTTGGAAACATGGTAATACATTAAATTGATATTGATGATAACTACTTATATGCTGTTGTGGAACATATTTAGAAAATCTTCCTGGCTACTTTTCTTTTATGTTAGGATTCAGAACACCTCAAAATCAGCAGCTAACAATAGCCAGCAAGCATATCGCTATTACCAAATGGAGTTAAAGTAAAAGTTTATTTCCTCACGAATTCTTTAGTAGCACGCTATTGGTTTCGTTATTCACTTTCATTTACCACGATAGCGCATTTCGATGGTGGAAATGTCCTGATGATATCTTGCTCTGTACTCATCAATAACATCGGCTAAATTCAGTAGAAATCTAAAATCTGAGAAATATAGATCTGTGTGTTCACAAATCTATATTTCTCCTTTCCCACTTTCGCAGACAAACTAGAGTGAATATTAACTTATGATTAAACACTACTTGGTACTTAGATTTTTGTTTTCTTCAAAGAGATGAGCAAGTTCTTGGTTTGTATAATTCTCAGACACCACATTTGCAGATTGTTTTATAATATAGCTTACCTACATAATCACCGCTAAATGCTTACACAATAATGGTTTCAACACGCTCATATAAATACTTTTATAAGTGTATTAAAACAAGGTAGGTATTCATAAAATATTGTATACTAAAAATAGTGTTGGGTCTTCACATAGCTGTTTTTTTTTTTTTTTAATGAACGAATGCTGTGGACTTACGGAACGTATTTATATCAACATATGTACTTAATTAGTGCTTTTAATACTTTTTTCAACAAAAGAAAAAGAACGAAATTCAATAATGCAGAGAATTATGTATCTATCTGAAAGAAGTGGTTCAGTTAATTGAATGTAACATATATACATTTCTTTTTGAATACAAGTAACGCATTTTAATGTTAAATTCATACTTAAAATGTTATTTTAATCTCGTATGTATTTAGTTTAACATTTTTCTGCATTTATTTAACCATTAAATGGTTAGATCAACGGTTAATATCTAACACTACCAAAAATGTTGAAATAACCTTTCCATTTTTCTCTCAATGTAATTGCAAAAGGAAATTACAGCTAACTGGACAACGATAAAGTAGTTACAAAGATATATTATCAATTTTATAGCAAATTTGGTTAAAGATTTTTTTCTCTATTATCAATAATTATCATCATTGATACTCATTTACCTACCGGATTCGCAGTGCCGATATTTGATTTTTTAATCGCCATTTATTTTCCCATTTCCCATTTCTTTCTATCTCTCACAAGACTCAAGAATATTTGCATTGCTTAACCCTAAACCTACCAAGGTGTGCTTTTGAGGCACAATTGATTTTGAAATTGCTGGAACTTTGTAAGTTAACTGCCCACAAACTGGAGGATTTTTGTATTCTCAAAATAAACTATTTAACACAGAATGACATAAAAATTTTTTAAAAATATTTTTCCTATTTTACTAAAAAAATTAAACATAATTTACCGACACGTCCTACCAAGGTGTGTCTTTGAGGCACATACTGTTATTATACTATAAAAATGCATTGCTACGTTATTTAAAACTAGGTATGTGGGTAAATCCCCCGTAATAAGATATGCTTTATATTTCGGGACTTTCCCCTTGTATGTAAGAACTTCCAGTTGCATATGAAAGGGAATTCCCTAAATGCGTTTTGCTAAAACAGTCAGCTTACAAACTGCATTGCTATCAGTGTATTTGTGACTTTCCTAACGAACGCATTGGCCGTTTTAGGTGTCTATTGGTTAATTTTATTTCTTTTACCTAGTGGAGAGTATAGTATAGACCAGGTAAGCAAAATAAAGTTTTGTTTGACCCCAGTAAAAATAGATTTGTTGTTTTATGCTTATTTGGTTTTGAAATTTATGCAGAAAGTATGACCGATTGGTTGACTGATCGACGCCGGCCACTAACTGAAAAGGAGTTGCTCGATGCATTGTACGAAAGTGATGAGGATTTGGGAAGGAATGTAAATGATGGTGAAGATGAAGAAGAGCCAAATGACGAAACCTCTTCTAGTGAAGCGGATTATCAAGAAACTGGCGATGAAGAAAGCGATGAACAAGAAGGAAGTGACGATAGTGATGCTAATGATGAACCGCCCGGCCATTCGCAAACTTTTATTGGAAAAGATGGTACCGAGTGGAATGCCACGCCGATTGCCAAGGGAAAAACACGTGCACACAACATAATTACAACAGCTTTGAACAAAGTGAAACTTCCACCTAGAGTGCATGTTGATACTCCTTGTGACACATTCAATTTGTTTTTTGATGATACGGTTATTGGTATTGTGGTTACTTTCACTAATAAGGAGGCTGTTCGTATTCTTGGCGATTTGTGGAAACCAGTTGACGACGTTGAAATCCGTGCTTTCTTGGACCTTTTGATTACTGCTGGAAAAAATAAACAAGGAATGGTGGACTATAATGAGCTATGGAATCCTTTATATGGAAATCCTGTTTATCGAGCGTGTATGTCACGAAATAGATTTGCTCAATTACTAAGATTTATTCGTTTTGACGATAAAGCGACCAGAACCCTCCGAAGGCAAAAGGACAAGTTGGCACCAATTAGAGACCTGTGGGACCGTGTTAATACAAACTTGCTGAAATATTATCTTCCTGGCAGTAATCTAACCATCGATGAACAACTGGTGCCTTTTAGAGGTCGTGTATCTTTCCGACAGTACCTGCCAAGCAAGCCAGATAAGTACGGTATGAAATTTGGTGGATATGCGATAGTGGAACTAGTTATCCGTTACGTGGTATACGTACTTAGGAAAAGAAGGTCTCAACAGAGCAGAAAACTTAGCGCAAAAGGTGGTTGAAGACCTTTGTGAACCTTTTCTGAGAACTAAAAGGAATATTACGTTCGACAACTTCTTCACCAGCTACGAGCTTGCATCCAGTTTGCTTACCAAAGGCCTAACTTGTGTAGGAACGCTCAGAAAAAATAAGCGCTGCATACCACCAAATTTTTTACCTCACAGGCGACGGAATATTGAAAGCAACTTGTTTGGTTTTCAGAAGACAATGACTTTGGTATCTTATGTACCTAAGAAAAATCGCTGTGTCATATTATTATCTACAATGCACAACGACTCCACCATTGATGAGGAAAATAAAATAAATCTGAAATCAATAAGTACTACAATTCCACGAAAGGAGGGGTGGATACACTTGATCAGATGGTACATACATATTCAGTGAAACGCAAAACTAATAGGTGGCCGTTGGTCTATTTTTTCAATATAATTGATGTGTGTGGAGTAGCTTCATTTGTCATTTGGAGAAATATCCATCCTGACTGGCATATTTCCAAAAAACAAAGACTTCGCAAAATTTTCTTACGAGAAATTACAACAGAATTAGTACTGGGGCAAGCTAGACGTCGTAGTTTGAGTGGCTTGCATAAAAGTCATACTTCATTGATACAAACTACGTTGAATCAAGTACCAACCACAGGGGAGTCTTCGGCTCGAGAAGTAAGAAAACGAAAACGGTGCTATATTTGCCCATCAAAGAAAAGCAGAATGTCAACACAGTTATGTGATAAGTGTAAGCAAACGGTTTGTGGTGAACATTCAGAGAAAATACTCACGTGCACAAATTGCAAACTACATAAATAACTTTCAAATATTTTACTATCTTGTACTATTTTTAAATTATATCTTCTGACACACAATATTCTTTCTATATGTTTTAATCTTACTGTATACCTACTACATGAAATAAATAATGCATATTTTACTATTATTTACATCAACAATGTGTACAAATAGATGTGTGCCTGTGAGGCACACCTTGGTAGGACACGTTACGATAAAACGTTGGTAGGACTAGGGTTAAATGAAATGCACCTAGATGTAATTTACCAATTATCTATTCAGAAATAAGAAAACATATCACCATTATAATAAGAAATCATAAGAATTTGACCTATAAAGAAATAAAACTCTAAGGAGTTAGGTACATAAAAAATTGTATTGTATGTGTTTGGCATTTGGATATTTAATCTGCAATTTTGTTTCTAGGAGAATTCTTCAAAATGTGACAGAAACTTCTCGTTTTCAGGTATTTTCAACGTATTCCGACAATCAACCTAGTGTTCTCATTCAAGTATTCGAGGGCGAGAGAACCATGACGAGGGATAATAATCTTCTGGGTAAATTTGATTTGACAGGAATTCCTCCTGCTCCGCGTGGTATTCCCCAGGTTTGTAAGAGTTATATCAGTATTGCGCAGGGTTATAATTACAAAAAAAAATACAGATTGAAGTAACATTCGACATAGACGCAAACGGAATATTGAATGTAACTGCTAGGGAAACTGCTACGGGAAAGAAAAATCAAATCGCCATTTCAAACGACAAGGGAAGACTTTCGAAAAATCAAATCGAAAAAATGATCGCCGATGCTGAAAGATATAGAGCTGAAGATGAAAAGATGAGAAGCGCCGTATCGGCAAAGAATGAATTAGAAAACTACATCTATCAATTAAAATCTATGGTAACTAATACGCAATAGGCAATATTCTATTTAAATTCCAAAAATTGTTATTATAGTACTGACTGATATTTTTGCTTAACTTTAGACACAGGATCCAGATGTTAGTAGTAAACTTACACAGGAAGAAAGGGATACATTGAACCACACGTGCAACACCACGGTGGCTTGGATTACTGAACACGGAAACGCAGATGAGGATGATTACAATGAGAAAAGGCGAGAAATTGAATTTGTTTGTAGGCCGATTATAATGCGGTTTTTTGCAAATACCGGAGTATTTAGAGCCCCGGAAAGAAGTTTTAATATAGGAGGAGGACCTACCATTGATGAAGTCGAATAATTTTGAATTCTAAGAACTTCAAAATATCTACTATATCGACTGTCAGTGGAGCTTCTGTCAAATGGCGTGTGACGTTCAACAACTGGCCAAACAAGATAAACAAACATGAACGAGAAACTGGTAGGGTATTTATAGCTTCATTGATTTATTTAAAATCTGATGTAGGTGTCCGACTTTATGAATTTAGGGTGTACTACAGAAAGAGCTGCAGCGATAGCGTTACAAGTGTATTTAGAATTATGTGAAGGTAAGTTAACCTTAAAATGTACCTTTACTTAAATATTTCACTTTATTTATTTATAGTGAGAAAGTATTTCAATGTAGAATATCACTTTTCTAAAGATCTGCAATGTCTCTATTTCACTGGGAAGAAAACTAAATCAAGCAATGTCCTTATATTTGTCCCTGTCGCAGTATCAGAGAGATTATCATTTTCACAAATGCAAAACTATCTTACATTAAGCAATTTGGATCAAAAAAGGTAAATTTTATTTTAATATTTTCAAGAAAATTGGTAAGAGTATTATAGAAAATGTTAATTATATTTTAGTGTTGTGTTAGCGATTGTTGATTCAGATTCAACCTGTGTTTATTATGAAATCACAGATGGAATAAAAGATCCACTTCCGGAAACTCCCCAGTTAGATGTAGAAGATAAAAGGGCCAAGTTAAATGCAAAGTTACATAAAAATTCAAAACTTTTAGAACAATCTGCAATGTATGGTATTCCAATAACTTTACCACTGGAAGTGAAAAATAAAGTTGAAAGTGAAGATTCTGAATAAAGATGTAATTTATTATCTTAGTGTTTAATACCAAATAATAAATATTTCCGATTTTAACAAATGTTTCTTGCAAGTCGAATGTTTAGTATAATTGTAGAAAGGAATGATGTAATAAAAATAATGAATTGTAACATCCAATGTTTTAAATTATTAATACATGAGCAACACTCTATATAGGAATTAAATGCTTAAATATTTAGTAATAATTTGACATATTTCGCGAAGCGGTTGTTGCAATTTTATGTAGGAATAATAAAACTACAGCACCAATTCAAGAATATTAAATACAACTTCTTATACTTGCGTGTAGAAATGATTATCTATATACGGGATATAAATTGAATAAAAGATAAAGCGCCGCCTATTGTGGACGTTCCAGAATTAAACACAACAGTTTCCTGTGTAAACTACTTTTAAATGTATAGAACTCTGAATCATAAACCTCACAGCCCTCACAGATTTAGTTTTAGGATATTTTCAGTTTATTTTATTTCAATACGATAGTATATGCAGGACAAAATTTTATTACAAAATAAGGGTTCTGGACGATATGCAGGATAGCCAATCGTTCAAATTTATCTTTGGCACTTTCATATTTCAATGTTATTAAAAATAATTGTGGGAAATTTGAATTTAGTTAATTAGTGATCAAACCAGAACCAATTACATCACATTTAAAATTGTTATTATACATTATTAATTTAGTAATTGGTACTTTTAGAACACGACTGCTTGGCGTCCCGAGTCGGACAAATAATTAAAGGATATCTGCATCATCGCTCTGCATTGAAATACTACACGTGATTTACTAGGGCAAGTAATTTTTATACACTGTAGATAGTACATAGCGGTAATGTAAATCACACCAGATTTCCACTACAATTGTTTAACAGCTTCCGTATGTGCCGCAAACCTAATAACCGTTTACTTGTAACAACCCATGCGAACTTAGTAATCCACTGAAATCAGCGTATTTGAAATCAATTTAGAATCCACGGAGTAATTTGAGTAACTTCTGATATTTAGTAATGTGTAAGCTTCTTCCACTAAGTTAATCACTCAATTTTGACGTGTAACAACTTAAAGTTTAATATGCAGAGCTTCATGTAGGTATACCTCAAGGTTCAGTTCTAGGTCCAACATTATTTTTAAAATACACGAAGACCATAATTTTATACGCAGATAACAATCTCATTGCTACTACTAGTAACATCGCTGTTGCATTACAAAAGATAGAATCTTATTTGTTTCAGTGAACTGGACCCATCTAAATAAAATTGTTTTTAACCAAGATAATACCAATGTAATACATACTTCTCTATTATTTAAAAATAAAAGCAGCATTAATGAAAACAATTAGCTGACTTTACTATACCATCCAGCAGTGGCGGCTGTACACACGTCACAGGCGGAGCCAATACAATGATTGAAGTTCGTGTGTTATCGTCCGAAATACGAACATGTTACGAACTTATACGAAGAAATTAGATCATTGTAATGGCCCTGTAAAACGTAAGCACCGGTAAGCACTAGCCGCCGCTGCCATCTAGTGACACAACTAAAATACTTGGTTTGATCTTCGACATTAACATAATTGTAGAGACCATGTTGATTTTATGATAAACAACTCATTCATTTAAAACTGTATCGTTTAAAACAAAAGTTGTAATAGTGTTTTAAAATTTCTTTCTTTCTACTAATTTCTTTTCTAGAATCAAGTATGTCGTGCTTTATTGGAAAACATCCATTTTAGCAGAATACTTATTCACAAAAACAATACAAAATATTAACGCCTTGTGATATTTACCTTCTGGAAGTACTGTGTTTTGTACATGAAAATGTAGACCATTTTTCCAATCCAGTGAATCATAAGACTTCCACCAGTCCACAGGACGACTTTTCAAAAAGTGTGCATTTGGACGTAAACTATATAATGAGCATCCAAATAAGATAAAAAAAAAAACTTAAGCATTTCTCTGAATTTAAACACTCTGTTAAGGATTTATTACTGAATAAAAATTTTGACAGTCTGGCTGAATTTTTTGAAAATATTTAATTATATGGTTTTTTTACTATTTTTAAGTATTGTAATACGTTTCTTTGTTGTTCTCAAGTTTTTTTCATTTTTGGTTCATGAAAATTTAGAACTATTATTATTACTACTACATAAGGATACAGTTAAAATAGCTTCTCAGACGCCGAGCGTCTTTGAATTTCCCCCAAGGCATGGGGAACATGCATAGAACCAATAATGTATCAAAACGTTAACAAAGGCTCCAATCTCGAACTGACATCTGTTTACAAATTTTTTAGTTAGTATATTTTATACATTTATAGAATAGAACAAATGAAAATGATTTGCATTTGGTTGCCAATCAGACATGCGCATTGGTGTACCCGCGTCTTGAATGTCATGCACTATATTCGCTGCAACCTATTCGTTGTTTGAACAATATTACATACTTTTCTTCTTAGTCATGTCAGTTAGAAATAAAACTCGACAATTATTTTTTACATTGTCATTTAATATACGCAGTATGAAAACTTCTTATATAATTTAAATAGGTTGGTTAAAGCATCAAAAAATATGATTACATTAGAATTAGTAAATTTATGTACAGGTATTCTGAGCTATGTAATTAAATGTACTGATATAACAAATAAAAAGAAAACAGGCACTTCCAAAAAAATTAATCCTTCTAGCAAACACCAAAATACAGTCTCATTTTGTATAAAATTGCTTTTCATGAATACTTGGAAGAGCGTTTTATATGATATACCTAATATATTAAACGTTATAATTGATTATCAATTACATATATAAAATATATTTACAATACACTTGGTAAAATATTTTAAAATCAATTACGCTATTAGCTAATAAAGAAAGATTTTATAAGAACTATTGCAGGATATTATATTATAATAATGACAATACAATACATATGAAAATTAATTAAAGGATTGTAAATTTAATACGCATAAATATTAAAACTTAAAATGATAAACTAAAGAAAGAAAATATTTGCATAATTTTCACTTGTTCTTTTACACGATAAAATATGTATATAGTATATAAACACTTAAAATGATCGGCGATCTGTCCAGTATTTGGCGGACAAGTGTGATTATATAAAACATTTTGCTAGTATTTGCATGCTTAGCATCTACTTAATATTGGCAACTTGTTCCCATTGCTAGGCGTACAAGAAAGTCTTCGACATATCGATTGTTACTATCGCTTTAGGGTTTAACTCAAGGCCGTCACTATTAACAATTTTAGTGTAATTCTGGGGCCATCACGATACAAAAACAATTTGTACGCAACTCCTAATGTCAGCACCAGTCGGCCATGTAAGTGAATTCTCTGAACAGGTTTTGATCTTGCTCGTTTAGCGGTCTTGGTTCCTTGGGTGGAGACAGTTGTGGCTTTTCCGATGTGAATTCTTCGTCGAAATTACTGACGTCTTCATTGGAACCCTGAAAATGACGATGCGGAATGAATTAGATGTTAGAAATTCGATATTTTGCATAGAAAACTTACCACAGTGGGTACAAATGGTGGCTTCACTTTTCTATTTAGCAAATCGTCCCATTGTATATTTCTAAAGAATGCTTGCTTCTTCACATCCTCTGCGTCCCTCTCACTAGATCCTAGGCGCCGGTCAGGGTTTTTACGCAATAACTGCAATAAAATGTTGTTAGTACATACTTCCTTCTCAGCAAGATGCATCACAGAAATTAAGAGATTACTTAATACCTACCCTTCTCATAATTGCTATTGATTCTAGTGACAAGAATCTTGGATAACGGACCTCATCATTCACTATAGAATCAAATACTTCTTCTTCGTCATCTCCAGGAAACGGACTCTGAAATTTTTTTTGAAAATTTGAAGGATTTTTTTTTTTTAATATGAAGCGACTTACCTCTCCAACCAACATCTCAAATATCAAAACACCCAGCCCCCACCAATCCACAGCTCTCGTATACGACGTCTCGGTTAATACTTCTGGTGCTAAAAACTCCGGAGTACCACAGAAAGTTCCAGTTCTGTCCCCGAAACCCATTCCTTCCTTGCACAAACCGAAGTCGGCGATTTTAACGAACCCTTCCGTATCCAATAATAAATTATCAAGCTTTAAGTCTCTATAAATAATCTTGTGTTCATGCAAATACTGCAAGCCTAATACTACACAAGCCGCATAGAATATCGCCCTAGGTTCGCTAAAGACATCGGCGTGAATGTGCATCATAAGATCACCCCCCGCCGCGTACTCCATGACGAAACAAACGTGCGATTCGGTTTGGAAACACGCGAAGAGGTTGACGAGGAAAGGGTGTCTTGTGGAATTGGCCACTTCGAAGATTCTCTTCTCGGATAGAAGCGATTCGACTTCGTCGCGGGCTATGATGTCTCCCTTCTTCAAAGCTTTTATTGCGAAGTATTCGCCGGTGTTGCGATACTGCGACAGTATGACTTTTCCAAAGTGACCACGACCTAAGACGCTGACGAATTTGAAATTTTCCATGCACAGCCCGGAATACTGCGAATGTCTACGTGACTCATAAGCGCTGTCTCTATAGCCCAACTCTCTGGCAACTGGACGTCTTGGAATTGGATGCGGATCAAAACATGCCTGCAAATAATCCATATAGGGCTACTTTTATTTTTAAATTTCGACGCCTTGAAATATTTTTTTTAAAAAAATTAGTTTATTTTAACTAAAACCAGATAACGTCTACGTTACTACTTGAACAACTCGAAAAAAGGTTAGGTTTGTAGCGCTGAGCGCAAGTCCTCTGGTTTCTAAACATTAACCTGCTAACCATTGCTACCTGTAGCACCACTATGTACCAATAAAAATAAATTACCTCAAACACTTCTCTGTCCTAATTTAGCTGATTTTTCTAATAAAATGGCCCAAAACGGAGTATTTTTCTGTTTTAATATTTTACTCACAATTCATTAACTTATTATAAAAAAAATAATTAAGCATCATGACGAATTAATATCGTTTAACTATTAAATATGTGATGATATGTCTTGAAAAATAAAAATACAATACAATAAAAATTTGACGTGTTTATGTTTACTGGAGAACTGATTACCAATTTCAGCGTTTGTAGCAAGAATTTATTCCGAAATTTGAGTTACCAGTAAAATTAAAAAATAAAGAAGAGGTGTTATATTCAGGTTTTATGGTTCTAACTCGTAGCTATCATCAGATGTGTGTATAAAAATGCTCATTTACGTTAGCAGCTGCAATCTGCTGCAGCTACTTTAGGTCAGCAGCTTAACAAAGCTACTTTTTGCAGCAATTTTCCTTACTTGTAGTCATTAGCTCTATTCACTCGTGCAATGATTCAGAATAGTGATACTTACTAGCAGTCTAATAGAATTTACGTATTTTTTTTTGGAAATTCTCGTCGCTTAGTAGTAGTCAGCGAATCCTGATTATAATCACTAACACGAATGTCGAATCAGTGGTCGAATTTACACAATGCTAGTAATATTGCGCGGTAAAACACGCCTGGGCTGGGATTCTGTGTACAATAAAATTCTATTGTCGTTTTCTATAGTAGTATTCTACATTTGAAATCGACAACATGGTGAATTGGTACTCTGTGTGCCCATAATAGTGCAGTGAATTTAGGAATAGAAATATAGTCTCTTAAATGGGCGAAAATCAACCGTTAGAATATATTGGCGTGACGTCCTAGTAATTTTTATGAAAAAGACAACACATAGGCAGTGTTGTTCCGAAGCGCACTATTGTACTATTTTAGTACAATTGAATAAAACGTAATACAATAGTACCTCACTGAAGAATTTAGTACAATATTTTCAATTAATCGATTCCTTGTAATTATTCAGAAAAAAATACTTACAACTGATGTAAGTGAATAGGTCGCAGTAACAAAGAAATCTGATTTTCTGATGATGGCAGATCATATCAAATTACAGAGACCTGTATTAAACAAAATAGTACAATTTATTGGAAAATAGTACTCTGTTAGCCAATCTCAATACATTGTTTAGAAACATTAGAACAACACTGCACATAGGTGGCATTAAGTGAGAATAAAGAAGTTGTTTAGGTTAGGACTGCGAAAAATATTTGTATATTTTATTCGCTAATCTTTATTTATTGATTTAAATGTTCCCAATACATTAATTATGGGTGTGGATGAAGAAGCGTTAGAAGAAATGCGCATCTTTAATATAAAACGACGTATTCTACGCGAAAAAAGCAATCCGTTTATACATTCCAAATATTTCACACTTCTTTTAAACGCAAACAAGTAAGCTGTAAAGTAAGCCATCAACTAGTAAATGCTATCCTTTTCTAAACGATCTATCTATCCTTCAAAGCGAGGTGTGTGGACGTATCGTCTTTAGGCGACAATATGGCGGTATGTAGAAATCGACTATTGCCACACATAGTACAAATGATGTAGAAATGAAGCGATAAATAGAATTCTACTGTACACAGGGTCCCAGCCCTGGTCTGCGCGAGATTGTCTTTTATAATTATATAGGATTGTGGCAATAACGGTGTATTTTGGTTACCCTACAATTATAACCTTTTTGATTACTGTCAGCCGATTGTGTAAAGATGTAACCAAACATCATTTAAAAGTAAGATGACATTAATTAACGATGACGAAGGTAGCTTGCTAGCTTGAAAGGCCCATAGATAAAACTTCAAAAAAAAAATATTTGAGTAATATTCTGCCTTGGCGTTGTCTAACCAAGGCAAAACAATATCCACTTAAACATTGAAAAATAACCCTTTGTTTCTCGAGATTTTCAAAAACCCTCAGATCAATAATCATAAATATAGAAAACGCGATGAGGCCTTGGAGGAATTGTAATAAAAAGACCGTTCTGCTTAAAATTCATCTGACGTAAAAAATTGTCGAGATAAATTATAGATATTTTTTTTTTATTTTTTTTCGTAAGGTAGTGTTTCATTAATCACTATATTGATGAGTAAGAAATATAAAACCTGATATGTAATTTTTTTTTTCGTTGGTAACTCAAAATTTCATATTTTATAGAGTAAAATTATGTACTTAATGATTAAATTTTACTGTATGTAGTCTTACTAGTCGTGGACAAAGCAAATATGGCTTTTATTTTCAATATTTCTAAGTGCTTAACTCTGGACAGAGGAGCGGACTATCTATCCACGAATAAAATTAATGTGAAATTCTTAAATTCATAAAACAAAAGATTAAATAAATAACAGATTCAAATGTTGTAGCTAGTAACGAGAACCAATCAAAAAGAACAACTACTTGTTCTATATAATTCATTCAATCATGACTAAATATTAAAACAACCAAACTGCAAAATAAATATTGCGATATAAGCCAAATATAAGTGCGAAAGCGTAAACAGATAAAACCAAACAGCGCGCGTAGTAAGTGTCGTACCTCATCCTCGGGAAACTCAACTACTGGTTCTGGTGTTGGTGGAACAATAGGTTCTGGTAGTTGTGGTGGAGTCGCGGGTCTTGTGGGCAGATTACCAAGTATAAGAGGTCCAGATCTCGGTATTTCCCGTTCCTCGTTTAAGAAATCAAATTCCCGCAAAACAAGATTCTGGAAGCAAGTGACGAGTGCACACTAACAGTAAAGCTACAAAAGTGCGTAAGTGATGGTGAAATGAAGATAGACAACTAGGAGAAGTTGTTAAACAATACGTAATTTATCTAAAAGAATTCCTACTTAATGTTTAAATATACTGGAAATAATTTTATTGAATGAAAACAGATTTAAAAACATGATCCTAAGGTGCCTTCAGATATCTACTCGAAGTTACTTTATGACGTCAATTTGACGTAAGTAGCTAGTATCCGACCAATTACAGGTTGCCGTATGTGTCCAACTGACGTCATGTCACGTAACTCCGGGTAGATATTAAGTAGATATTTTAACGCACCTCTGGAGTCCTAAAACGTCTACTATTTGGTCACAAATTAGGTATTCACACATATAGCGTATGTGAGAATTAAGTGTCACTTGAAAGTCAAAAAATCAATTACTTTAAAATTATCAGACAAATAACAGACCACAAAAAGGGTGTAGGTGAAAATTAAAGGTTTAATGCAACGGAAATGAAAAAAAAATATATTAACTTATTTTTTAACTCCAGGATAAATTTACTAATAACCGCTTACGTTTTTCATTGTAACCTCGATATGTTAAGGGATAAATACTACATTGATTTTTAAAGAATAAAAATATAAAAGAAAATGTATATATCGTATTTTGAATTTCCAGCTCAAAACACTTTATTTTTAAATGCCCAGGTCAAATAAAATAACAACACGAACATCCAACATTGATTCCAGGATATCCTCAGCAGCTAAAAAATATTATCGGAACGAGCAAATTTCCAGCAGTTAGTCACGAATACTGCAACTTAACACACGCCAATGACACGTTAGGTCTTCATTTGGGGAACGGCTGTGATTTTTGCATATGTAATATATTTTTTTTTTTGTTCAGTCAATCCCGAAAATAAACCGCTTTATTTCACCTATGTATTTCCAGCTTTGATGATATTTACAATAAAAAATTATTATTATATTTAAATAAAATGAAAATGAATAAACAGCACAATGTTAACAGAAAAAGCAAAAAGCTTAAAATCCCTTCAAAAATATTTTTCGGTTCTTCACAAGAGTTTATAATTTACTTATTGTTGAATATAACGAGGTGGAGTGTTCATGCAATTCGTTACACTAACCTCATCGATGTCGTATCTAGGCGGCAAAGGCGGGGGAGGAGTTGATGGTGCCCTCTTTTTAGTAACAGGCGGAGGTCCAGTCAGCTGCAGTGGTGGTGGCAATTCTGGTGGTAAAGTCGCTATGCTGGTGACGCTTAAAGGTCGTTGACCACCTAGCCCGCCCAGCTGTGGATCAGCAATTTCTCCAGGAGTTTCTGGCTTTTCTTCAGACGGGGCGGCAAAAGATATCTGCAAGGGCTGCAAAATTACACAAAACTATTAAGAATTTTAAACCGAAATGTTAACTCACATGAGTTTCAGGTGGACTTGGTGGTGCTACCGCCCTAACTTGTATTGCAGGTGTGGATCGCTTCAGCAGTCGGCCCCACGTGGCCACGTTGATGTTCATTTGATTTGCACGCGGAAAATTCTTCACCTCTTGTTTGAATATCTTTCGTTGGCGTTTTAATTTCGGTCGCCGCGTTATCATTGGATTAAAGAACTTTATCTGCAAACAGCAAATTGGGTTCAAAATATTTGCGAAAAAAAAATATTGTATAACGGAAGACTAACTTCTGCAAAAACCAGCCCTTGAGGTTCCAATTGGAAAGCCATACCGTGTCGGACATCGTCAATAAACTCCTCCAATTTTAAAAATTTCACTGCGCATAACGATCGCCAATCGCGCCAATAGATGCCAATTTCTAATTCTCTATTCTTATCCAACTCAATTGGAAACCTATAAAAGGAGTTCAAAAAATAAATGGTTGCAAGTGAAATATCGGCATTATTAATTAAAAATTTAAAAGGACTATTTTCGCGAATGCTAGGGGAGTGTGTTACTATCATTTTCTAGCAACTAGAAGTTTTGCGAAATTATTGAAATAAACAATGTTGGAAATATTTCATAGGGCACTTCGATCTTTATAACGATAAATATTCTATTTTCAAAGATAAATCGTTTATACTGAAGCATTATGACTTAAATTTATCGTGTCATAATTGGTTTTATTTTCTTGATGTGTTTATGAAAAATGTGCCTTATTTTGTTAATAACCTTCCATGACCATGAACTAATACAAATTCAAAATTTTGCCATCTAGGGACATTTACCGTTACTTAGCAAAATAAGGATTATTTTTATAAGAACTGTCTGAAAAATTCTTTTTCTGTTTTGCACAACCTTTTGGGAATTAGATTAGACCACATGATTTCGACATATCTTTTCAAAAGAAATTTAGAAGTGGAAATAACAGATCGGATTAACTGGAATAAATCCAACTTCAGACACAGGTTCGGAGAATTGATCCGGTTTACAAACGGGTCAGAAACAGAAAATGGGACTGGAGCTGGAATCTACAGTGAGGTGAGAAATGCAATAATCACTCTTCCACTAGGAAAGAAAATATGCCAGTCTTTCACACAGAGGCATACGCAATATTGCATTGTACAACCGAAATCAATCAATGGCTTATGAAAATAAGCGGATCTATGTTGCAACAGACAGCCAGATACGAGTGAACCCCAAAATACAATCAAGACTGGTTTAGAAATATATTCGAGAACTGAATGGCTTGACAGACTGCAATACAGTCACTTTCACATGGGTGCAGGTTTCAAAAGAAATCGGAGAAAATGAAAATGTAGTTGCCGGCAAAGGATTTTATATAATAATTCTGATTTCTAATTCTCTTGTTTATGTCGAAATTTTATTTCAATCAGCTGTTCGTATTTTTTTTTTTTTTCTTATATTTAAATTATCATTAACTTGTTCTCTTTAGTTACCTGGGTGCATTATATTAGTATTTATGATAAACATATTTAAACAATAATTTATTTTTGTAGATAATTTTAGTTTAAATTTTTTATTTCAGTTATAATAGGGTATATATAACTTACTATTACATGAATGAATAAACGTCCACAATCTCTATATATCTTTTTTAACTTTACAAATATCAATGCAAGTTTACTTGTTTAGTTTTCCAGTAAACCAAATTTAAATTTCCTGCAATTATATTTAATAACTTCAACTTAAAAGTATTCAAATAACTATTAATCTAGTACAAAATCGTAGGTAATTTCATACTTTAATGTTGAAGTTACTAAAAATAGTTGCGGGAAATTTGAATTTGGTTCACTGGGTTACACTAAGATATACTATATCAAAAGTGAGAATATTGAAAAAAAAAAACGGTTTACTTGCTTATTTCTCATTCATTAGAAGGGACGAACTTTCGAAAAAATCCCTAGAAGAACAAAATAAAATTATAACTAGATACTTTTTGTAATAATAGGTTTACCAAAACAATTTCATGTATGGTGTGTTTCATATTTTTCATTTCACTATTAAGTCGAATCATCTTCATTTTTAAAGTTTAAAACTCAAAACATTTAATTCACATTTTATGCAGAAATTCCAACAAATGTAATTCGATTTGCGCCGTCATAAAAAGCCATAGTAATAAAACATTAAAAAAGAATAACTATTTTTTTTAATAAGTATTAAAATAATTTTCAATAAAAAATAAGATTTTTCCATTTATGTCTGATAAATTATTTATTTATACATCCATATTAAGAAATTTTTATAAAACTAAACCTTAAACAGTTTTTTGTAACTGAAGTAATGATTTTAGTAAATTCACTTCTTCAAATAATTATACAAGAACACATTTTAAATATTTGCACAAATTATCCCATCTGGTCACGTGCGAGTAATCGATGGCTAAAATAGATTTACATTCGCAGTGTTTTGTTTTAATTTCCGCAGAAGAATTCAATAACAAAATAATTCTTAGAATCTACACACGCGCAATTGCTGGTAGATTAAAGGAGATGTATCATTCTTTATGTTTCCTTATGGCTTATTTTCCCTATGTCATCTTTTTTTGAGTCGATAATACACTGAGGAGACTACAGAAAATTGGGATCAACACTGAAGATACCAACTGTAGACAGAGAATTACTTCGATCAACCAGCCAGAGACCTGTCAGTGGATATTAGTGCAGGGTACTAGGATAGTGGGATGGCTGGTATAATTTAATGGGTATTGGAGACTAAATACAAAAAGCCAGGAGGCTGCATTATTTCCAGAAACTTCATATCAGACAGTTCCTACTAAAAAAAGGCAGTCTTTACTCAGGGTAAAGGTTTTTTTTTATTTATCCCGAATAAAGACTATGTAGTATATACTTTTCGAAGAATGAACACCTACTTTATTTTTACTTATATCACCCATTGAATAAACTACATTCATAAATTTAACTAATTTATAAAAAATTAGAAAACAAATATCCAATGTTTCTATAATTTGCGAATAAAAGAGCCGTTTAAAAAAGGCAGTACCACAAATTCACGTCTTTAGAAACAACATTTTTAAAGCTACGTTTTGGCATCGGAAAATCGTAAATAATAACTTTCAAAGCATTTGCTTTTAGCATAAAATGATTCAAATTCTAAAATTTCAAAAAATTCACCAATCCGACTTTGACGCAAATCGCCCACCGTGGCTTGGTTACGTGCGGGTCCTTAGCTTTTTATAAGCAACATTAATCAAGACATGAACAACTCGGTCGGCGGCCAATTTGAAAGTGCTGTTTTTTTTGTCTACTTTTATACCATTCTACAAAGGAATAAAAAAACACAAGAAGCCGCGTCAATGACATAAACATTAATAGAAATTTGCATGGTCTGTTTTATTGTATTTCTAGCCAAAAATAAATTCTATTGTGCATGTTCGCATTAAACTGTTTTGTGGAATAATTGTCGGCCCACACATTTTGGCTACATGTTCCTGTAACTCGTTAGTTAAAGTACTACCCAGACGTTTACTGGAATTTTCTAAAATTTGTAATTGAAATCAAGCGCACTTATTAAACATTATTGGAGTTTTACCTGTATTTTACCTAAATGAACGGCGAAAGTTAGTATTTCTAGCATAAGCTACTGCAACAAAATGTTTCAAAATTTTATAAGTAAAATAATAGACAATGTATTGTGAGTTTCCAACGCAACTATATTTATTATTTTTTTATCCCTGACTATATATCACTGTACAGTTTGTTTTGACAACAGGAATAAGTTTCAAAAATATTTCGATATACATCAATGCCTGGGCGTTGTGTAACGTATTCCTACAAACCGAATTGTATTTGTATTTTCGCCAAACTCCAATTTCCGTCCAACACAAACAGCGCCGCGTGCATTGTGTTGTATGTAAAGTAGAGCTAGTAGTTATTTTTAAAATTACAATAGCACTATAATATAATATTGCGCCTTTTGTTGGGCACAGAACAAACAAATCAATCAATCAATCAATCAATCAAGCACTAGTACTCGCTGAAATAACGATTATTGCGTATATCACAAACTTCAACAGTAAAATTTTATTGAAATTTCAAAATTTCAATTATATGAACATGCTCAAGGTATTTAGTCAGTATCCGATAGTTTAAATAAAATCAAAAATGGATCATTAAAATTATTTTCACCAAGAAAACACTTATGAATAGTTCTTATACTTACTAGCTAAGAGATTAAGACTGTGTTTGCCAAAAATACGTACTATTTGAATGTGCTTATAATTAATTCCCGCTGGCAACTAAAACTATAACAAATTTTGCTTTTATTTTGTAACAAATTGATAATTAGGAAGTTGTCTTGCGCCAAGGTTTCGTAAACGGTTAAAACATCCACTTAACAAGAGAAATTTACAAAATACCTTTGATCCCAAGCCTGCTGCGAACATGGTTTCCAACTTGTTTGAGCAACTGTTTGATTGTCCAATTTTAATACAGCCATTATTTCATTGCTTATCTCGTCCTTAACACTATAACTTTTCGAGGAACTCCGACCAGTGACACCTTTCATTAAACTTCTCAAATCTGATGGGCTTGAAGTCGCGTCTCGGTCCCTTTTAGATCTGCCGGGTACATCTTCTAATAGATCTTGACAGCCCATCAATCTTACTTCTAACCTCCCTATTTTATTTTCAATAATACGATAACATCATTTCAAAAATACACATATTTTTTTTAACTTACCAGTTACCAAGGCGCTTCTTCCTAAACTTGAAGAAGAACTAACCAATTTATTTCCGTCTGAACCTTCCCTAAATGGCTGCAAGCTGGTGTAGTGTACTGGCGCGCATTGGGGGACCGTCTGCAATTCTTTACGAAGTTGTTCTGCCAAACGACTATTAGATGGTAATTCCTGAACCCTAAGTTCCAAGGATTTTCTCAGTAAATCTAATTTTTTGCTACTAGCTTCTAAACTTGATTGAGCCTGCGTAAAGCAGAAAGAAAAATGTGTATAAGTAGAACAATATTTACCCCATTTACAACTCACCAAATTCGTCAAGTGAGAGATGGAGGTAGTTGTCCAAATAAAAATATTCAGAAAATAATCTGGTTAACATTTAATTTTAAAGTAGAGCTTTAAAAATGCAAACTTTGCAAACTTGAGCGATCTTATTGTAAGGGGAAAGAAATCAAAAAGCGTTTTCTTGCAGACGTATTTTCTGTTGTCCGATGTACGCTAAAGATGTAAAAATAAAAAAAAAATAAGACAAAATTGATAAGAAACTTTATTATTTATTGAAGTACTTTCTGACAACAGAAAATAAAAAAGAACTCAATATATAACTCGTTCTTGTTAAAATATGATTTTGCAAAACCGGCAACCCTTTAAAATAATAATAAAAAAACAAGCAATATTAATTATTATAAATAAAATGCATAAATTAATATACGCAAACTAAATATGTACAATAAACAACCTGGAATGCAATTAAAATCAGAGAAACATTACAGTTATCAGAAATACATAAACTATATTCATACCATTTGGAATTCATTATTGTATCACAAATGGGTTCCTATGGAAATTTTTTACGTAAAATATTTACATGTGAGCACTCCAGATGTTAGTTAAAAAGAACTACAAAATGCAAAAAATTATAAATACAAATTACTATTTAAATGAACACAATCTAACATCACAAATGTTTCATGTTATGTTAAGCATGCATTCTCTAACCCTACGTTTGTATTTTCATCAAATGATTTGTCATTGGTCATTGTCACATATGTAAATATTCACTTCATGATTGTGAAGATTTTGGGTTCGCCGGTATATGTACCAAAAATTGCTGGTAAATTCATTTTTCTCTCTCTTTTTTTAGTAGTTGAGTGCGTAAATTAAAAATCCGTATATCCCAAATCCATTTTCTCCTCTACGGGATTGTTTTGTGGTGATTGCAGCGTCTCTGATGGTTGTGAGCATCTATTTATTTCTTTCCAATTTATAACCCCGCCAGAATCTCCTAAGCTCTTAGCTCGAGCACGCACGCCATGAGTTTCAAAGTGTCTGCGACAGTGTTCGCATGTACAATCGGGATTTTTAATCGGCCCTATGTGATGACCTGGTTTCTTGAATACGTTGACGACATTTCCGAATCTCTTCGCAACGGCACGTTGCTCCGTAAATATACCAGGAAAGATTGTGAAAGGAGATCCAAGGCTGGGGTTTGCGTTTAATCGTTGCCTTATCGCCAAAATACTTGGAGATTTAGCAGCGAGATTCGAGTCACTGGCATTGCCTTTCCGATCCATAAATCTACTTATTGGGGAAGGCTTGGTTTCCACCTTCTTCCTATCGGCGCATTGTTTAACGATATCTGCAATAACTTTAGGATCTTCCTTTTGGGTTTTCGTTTTTTCTTCCTCATTAACGATAGCCCATCCCTTTTCTTCACTGTCTGTTCCTTCCGAATCCGTATCTTTAGACTCCCATTTCGGCAATGATTTATCACTCATCCGCTTATCAAGGTATTCTTTTAATTTCTTCCGTTGGACAAGATGTTTCTTTTGAAACTGTGGCGATTTCCAAGGCTTATTATCCTGTTCCCACATGCGTTCCATTTTTTTAATCCTCATACGATCTTCAGAATTCGCATATTCAAAACTATCGCTCGGTTGCAGACTTGCTTTACTAGGAGTTTCGGGCAGGCTACCATTTTCTGGAGATTCCTCGATGCTCTGTCTCTGCCACAGCTTCCTAGGAACAAAATCTAAACTATCCGTTTGAGCTAAACTGGAACGACTCTCTAAAAGACTGCCTAAATCTGAATAAGTATCTTTCCAGGAAGTATTTGCTACGGAATCGTCATCTGGGAGCGGATAACTTGTCATGGATACGCTAGACCATGAAGGAGGTACGCTTGTAGAGAAACTCGAACCTACATCTTTAATGGCCGAAAATGAGCTTAATTGCGAGGGATAGGCCGTGCTTGCGCCATCGTCATCGGATTCGTCTTTTTCAAACTTCTTCCGTAAACTTTGTACATTGGAATCGTTGCTTTGGGTTTTTTGTAGGTGATAAGGCGTGTCTTTATCGTGAGCTCGTTTATGGGTCAATCGGAACTTCTCCGATTCGAACACGGTTTGAGGGGACGAAGTAGTCTTATTTTCTGAATCGCTGCAAGAAGAACTTGATGACTCCAATTCGGTTCCGGTGCAGTAAACATCTATATGAACTGTTCTAGGTTTTTTATCACTAGCCTTAGATTCTGGTGTCGACGATTTATCATATTTTCCGAACTTTGACGGGACCCTCACAGTGCGCTTGACAGACTAAAAATACGATAAAAATTATGATTGCAAAGGAAGTGTTAAAATATCAAGGAAGCCTTGGTCTTATCGAATCTGTTTTTAAATGCGTTTCATTGAAATTATTTAATGCGTTCTCCGTAATGCAAGTCAGGTCAGTACCTAAAAGACAGTTTAAATTTTTGTGATGGTTGCCAAGTCGACATTAAACAAGTGCCAGAAGTAAAAAACTATTTGCCAAATAACAAATAACAGCTGACTACGAGGTGTACATTAGAGTTAGAAGTTTACATTTTTAACGGGTATGCTTCTTATCGTTTTTAATGAAAAAGTAATATATCACGATGGAAATATAACAGACTAAGTATAAATAATTTATTTTAAGGATAAAGAAGAAATAATAAGGAGAAAATTATTCCTAGGATAGTACATTCACATGTACGTGCTAGATCTTACGTTAAAAAAAAAACAGACACGCGAGCAAAATGGATGTATTTAGAGCATCAAAAATAAATCTAAACTGAGAAAGCGTATTTTCTATAAAAGACTAAGGAAGCAAACAAAGACTTCAAGGAAATAGTACAAAGAAAACAAGCTAAAGCCGTAGTGGTGGGCCACGTCACAGTATTCCTTGAGAAATTTATGGACCAGTTTAATGACAATATTTCGCTGCATTTTCGCCTCGGCGGATTTTATTTAAAAATCCCTGCTAAATTTAGATCATACGGCAGCTTTACAGCAAGTCGCACGTGTTAAAAACCAGTAGCTTTTAATTAGGCGTCTCGTCATAAAATATAATACGAACCATAAAACACGCGACAGCATATCTATCTTCAAACACAAATGCGTTGTTAGAAAGAAAAACGTGATAAAGACTATGAAAATGTAAGTGATTGTAAAATTTTCGGGGAATTTTTGTAAAACTATATATGAAACTTTAATAAACGTAATAAACTTTAATAAAGTTTCGATTTTGGCAATTACTGAGGAAAGAAACATATTATTGTTGAATTATCAACAGCAAAGATTTATACTTGCTATAAAATCAGATCATTTTATTCTGCTCCATATCTCTTTCTCACTGAAATGTTTTGATATATTTGAACCTTGGAATTTTTTTTGGAACCATATGCAATTGGCAAACATTTTTTGTCAATTGAAAGTTGCATACTTGGGAACCATTACAAAAGAATGAATAACGAATCGTTATTTAAATGTGTTTCTTCCACTCGCCCCGTATTTTCAAGAGAAGAGATTATTCCACAGACCAGTGTTCCTAAACCTTGTTGATGTTGCCACCGCAAGATGGATCTAAAATATAGTCAACCAGCTCACGATTTTTCTGCTAATAAACGACAACTAAAGCGTAGGTATATCATCGTTTTGTATTCTCCAACAAGCTGGAAGCATCCAAGATGACGAGCGCGCTGAAGAAAGCAAAGCCTAGACCTGAGAAATACTACTAGATTCACAGAAAGAAAAAAAAACTAGACAATAAAACAAAACAGGGCATTTTCTGTCGCTTTAATTAAAAAGAACTTGTGAAAAAGCGGATAATTATTCCAATCCCATATTTCCTGATTGATTTACTCACAGAGAAATAGAAATAATATAATATCCCTGAGATAATATCATTTCTAACACGTTAGTTTATGAGAACTATGCAACTAAATTATAAAAAGGAGTGTGAATTAGTTGAATATTTTTGGTAAATAATATTAACAGGTTTCTTTAAAGTAGAGGTACGTACAATTTTTTAACGTATTTCTTTATCTCAACCCATACAGCAGCGATTTTCAACTTTCTTAGCTCCGCGGCAGTCTAAATAACAATATAAATGAAATGTATATTTCGCGACCAAAAGTGTTAACCCAGGTATTGGAATTGCGAGATGAATTAGAAATCTCTTTTCCAGAATAAACAAACGCCATTCTTTTTACATAAGTGCTGTTACTTAGCTGATGTACTTTCGCATTTAAATGTGAATACACAAGGATGTGATAAAAATACTTTATTAATGACAGATATGTGTCTACTCACTTCGCATTGAAAAAATATTGAATGAACAAGGAAGTATTATTCACCACAGTTTGGATTACACGAAAATGCATTTGCGTGAGCTAAAAATTCAGTTGACAGAGTATTTCCTGGAAAATAAACAATGACCCCTCGAAAAGATGGGTGTTTCATCCGTTAAGGGGAGACGTTGTTGCCGCTGCTGAGTTACCAGTTGATATTAATTACCAACTTATCGAAACGTCTACCGACAAAAAATATTGCAATTTGCAATCTGATTTTTTAAATACGTTTTGGCTAGCTCGTCGATATGAATATGGAAGTTAGTCACTGAAGCATTGCAAGTGTTAATTCACTTTTGCCACGTTTAATCTCTGAAAAGTTTTTTTTATTTGCTTCTGTGTATTTCTAAAGCAAATCCAAAAAAACCATCACATTCTTTTTTTTTCTTTGCATGTGTACGTATTGCAAGTACATTTTTTTCTCATAAAATCATTTCATTGCCGTTTTGGCTATTTCGCAACCTCCCTGTAATATTACCACGATCCACAGGTTGAGAAACAATGGTTTATATTAAGGAAGATTACGAAAATGTGAAATAATTAGTATTTCTGTGTTTAAAAAAATATTGGTTCGATATTAATTTCTTTAGATGCAATACACTTTCCATTAATGTAGCTATTACTTTAAAATTCATAATAATAAGCAAAATATTCCAAAATTTCTTTAGCACTGCAACCTGTAAGAGTTTTGTAATTGAATTTTTAAAACACATTGTTGACGCTTGCAAAAGTCAAATTTCGACAAAATTGTTTACAAATATAATTTCAGTATTACTTTTGGCTAGTTTCTTAAATGTAACAAGAAATATACACAACCACAATAATACTACTGTACTGGCTTTTATTTTAGAAGATAATGCCTCCAACTATTATTTTAATTCCTAGTAGAAAATAGCCAAATGATTTTCTAAAAATCGAATTTATTCAGAAATTTGGCGTACCATGAACAGAAATAGTACTTTATATGAAACGAAATGGAAAGTAATTAATTTTATCAAAGTAGGCAGATAATTCAGGAATTGAGCATACTGACAACCTTCCTTAGTAACATTTTGGCATATTGGGAACGGAAAAGGTACTTTATCTGAAATGAAAGCAGTTTTTACTCATTGGTAAAGTAGTACTAAATTTTAAAAAAATCGAAAACACCAGACAAGTGTTCGACCAAACCAAGCAGAATACACCCACCATCTTTGCCTAAACTATAATTATTTGCATTAGAACGCGTTGGGTCATAAAACGATAATTCAGTTTCAAATAATTTAAAGTGCTGTAAATGATGTAGCGTTTTAGCCAAGCAAAATATTTAGAAACTTGTATTTACACAAAATACGCTAGGTAAGAGTCGGTAGATGTAGATTGGTAGCACTGCGTTATAACAGCTTGACCAATGTCTATAGTCAATTTTTTTGATGTTCATTTTGATGTTGATTTCTTTTTTGTGAAATGAGAAAAAAATGCAATGACCTGAACTTATTGTGACGTTGGCTGACAGGTGTCTTTACCAAGAAACATATACACAAGCACGGACACAAATTTTAACGGGCGTTTTTAAGTTCATTCTAGCCTTTGGGAACAAAAGCTCGGCTCCAGTCAAAACAGTTCTTAACAGTCAACAATCACAATTTTCTCACGAGTCGAGATCAATATTGCCGACGCTATTTGTGCGTTCTTGTTGAAACATTCTTTGGTCTTTACAGTTGACGAAGTTAAAAAATTATGAACATAACTAAAACAATTCAACAAAAATGGTTAGCTGAATGATGGTAGATGGTTTAATTTCTCCGAAAACACGTTTGTTGACAAAAGCTTGCATAAAAAAGTTATTGTTATCATACCATAAAATAATTCGTTAATTCGTTATTATTTAGTTGTGATGTTTTATTTTCTGCCATTTCTTCATTATTTTTATGTATCTGCGCTAATAGAAAGAAATGATCCAGAGTTAAATTCTAATTTTCATCTTTAAAAAAAAAAATATGGTACCACTCTACAAACACCAATTGTACAAAGAAGAAACGTACCAAAAAGTCGGTTGCTACGTAGTTTTAACCTACCATATAACAAACCTAAATGTTTGTTTCTTGTTTTGTTTGCATGTTTTTATATTGAAAGTAAGCCATTTTTGTGTTCAATTAACAACGGCTCTCTAGGGATCAGTTTGAATGTACCGCGAACAAAGTCTATTTAATATCTATAAAATTATTCAAATGTCACCGCCAAATTTTAATAAATGAGTGACCTAAAAGAAAGGAGTAAAAGCAACTAGCATCCAAATAAATAATAAACCTGAACGAGATCACCTAAATCATCGAACTAAAGTTGTTTATCCCAATTACAGCTTTAGATGAAAGCGACGAAATTAAATTTGGCCAATAATTTCGTTGCAGTTGAAATTGCGCACTTTGTACTCAATACTAGGCCGATATAGATTATTTATACCCTTGCACTTGTTAAAACGATCCGTTATTAACACCGCGAAGAGATAAATTGAAGGAAAAACGAGAAGAAAAGAACCACCCAACTCGCCTCTAAATATAAAACCAAGGCTTCGTTATAAAATTAACGCGTATGGGACGTGAAAATAAACGCGCTACCTGTTGGCTGTCGAGGCTATCCGGCGTGAAAGAAGACGGAGAATGTTGTCGTTGACGAAGCGGTTCCGTTTTCCTTCTCGATTCGTACGAGTTGACCCTCTTCTTCAAGTTCTTTTCCCGTTTCGGCTTGACATCGCCGTCCGTCGACGATTTGCGCTCGAAACTGTCCGTCCTGAGAAAGGGCGACGTGCATTTGTCGATCATCTCGTAGGTTTGCACGCTCGCGTCTTTTTTCGCGTCCACTTTCGTCGTCGGTGAACTCTTCGATCGTTCTGATTGTCGTACGGTAAACGTGCTGGCTCTCGAAGGTCGTTTCGAACTCCCAGTCGAACCATACTCGTCTATTTCTTGTAGGGGTGGGAATTTGCAGTAATCTTCACCGCAGGCGTGGTAACACCACGGGTCGCCGCAGCCGAAGAAGTCTTTCTTGTCCGATTTCGCTGTGGGCGTTTGACAACGTAGACTTTGCGTTCTTCCGCATTGATTATCCGGGCTATCTTCGGCTTTCTGATCGAAATCTGCCGATAATACTATGCTGCACGTGCTTCTGCAACGTCGATTGTAAGGTTGTATCGGCCTGTAAGGCAGACTGCCGGAATTTGGCGATAATAAATCGCTACCGTATCCAGAAGAATCGTGCAAGTGCGTCTGACGTTTCGGTGGAGTCGAGGTGAATACCAAATTTCCCTTTTGAAATCCGTACGGTAATTGCGGATCTTTCACGTCGGAAGTACTCGATGTGGACGACCTGTCGGTTCTGAATGTGGGCGAATCGTTCGTATTCGTCGTGCTGGTGGTTGTCGGCTGTGACGTCCAACTGTACACCATACGAACTCCATTTTCGTCACGCTCCGTCCGTGTTTTCGGCAAGGATGACGGATCCTCCAAGCCATCGTGTTTGATTGTGAATTCCGCGTGGACCGTCCACTGCTGTTGCTGGGGATCAGATCTACCGTACATTTTATTCACATCCTCGATGCGAAAGCACTAAATCGAGAGTGTTACGTCACCACCCACCAACAACACACGGATGTACACACGCACGTAACTTATTTTCGAGTTTTCCGAGCACTTTCCTTACAAAGTCAGGCGATCCGACGGCAAGGAACGAAGGCGCAGATCTGGATGCCGATAGGACGATGCGCTTTGACACTTTTACAGGCTGCGAAACGCGGAATGTCGCCGTATAAACAAAAGCGGTCTTTAAATTGATATCGGCGAGATTATGGATAACTTAACACGACGCCTCTACGTGAGATACTGGTCGACGTCGTGGACGGCCGTTGCTTGCGTCGTGGCGTTTCGAAATCATTGCGAGAGCAGTAAGTTGGCAGGGCGCGACTATTTCTATACGCCATCCGTTTGTTTCGGTACCGCAAAATTAGAACGGACTTCTTAAATTAACGCGAAAAATGAAATGGACACGGTGAACGTTAGAGCACCTGTAACGAGTATTTTACCTCGAAAATAACAGTAATTCTAGAAAACGACGATTGGTGTTTTGCACGTACAAAAAAAACACATTGCCGAAGATAAACAGGTAACTATGTTATCTCCGTTGTAACAGAAACGCATTTTAGGGTTCATTTATTCAGTTTTAATTTGGCATCACCATGAGCAACACAATAAAAGCCAAAAAGCGTAAACCTATTGTTACTAGTAGTGATTGTAAATTTACCGATTTTTTCATTTACCGGTAATTCGGTAAATGAAAATGAAAATTACCGGTAAATTACCGGTAATTTTTTTTTTCATGTGTGACATCAATGGGGATTCCCCAAGAAAATAAGGTTAGAAGTAAGGCTAGAATAATACATATTTTGCACAATCTTAAGGCATAATATTAGAATTTTGTAATAAATATAGTAAATATAAGTAAAAAAAAGTAAAAAAAAAAACATTTAAGATTCAAATTTTAATGTTATTTTACAACAATGTTACATTAATGTCCTCTCATAATGTGGTGTATTCAAAATTGCTATAAATTTAAATACGTAAAATGTTGTTCTTATATATTATTATTTTTAAATATTAAAAAATAAGACATTTACTTCTGCTCAAATCTCAAAGCACAAATCACATATGTTAACTCAACTTTTTTCGAGAGATAAATAAAATCCATACAAAAGACCATAAAATGAGAGAATTAAAATTGTACTTGTTGAGAAAGGCAGGTTGGAAAAGTGGGATGTTTTGCTTCCTACCGCCCTAGCAACAAACGAACATTAATCTTGGTTTTCTTTGCGTTGCTTTTCGTTATCCATCTCGTTTGATTTCTTCGTTCTTATTTTCTTTTAATTTCTACACTTTTTTTTCAATTTTTTGCTTTTTTTTTGTTAAGATTTTTTTGATTCTTTCTCTTTCTAACTAACTCGGTGGAATGGAAGTTATACGTTTCTAATCAAAAATTTTTGTCAGTTTCTTTTCTATATTCTCTATTCTAGGGCATTACAGCGGATCTCAATCTCAAGAAAGTTTAAATTAAAATTAAACAAAAAACATCTCCCATAAAATTAATAATTGGGTATATTGTTACTTACACTGACCTGCTTTTTTTTATTTTCAATGTCCCTTTAAACCTTTAAATATCTATAAAGACAATATTTCGTAGATAAAAATTTCTGTAAACCGGTATACAATCCCTAGTTACTAGTGTTCAGGAACATTTACTGCAATTAAACGTCTTGATAAGGAAAAGTCATTGTAAAGTATCGCTAAAGATTAGAGTGTAGGTAAAAGCACTGTTTCCGAAAGCAGAAAAAATCGACAGAAAATTAATCAATGGTGTAGTGTGTTAGCATCCCTGCACCACAGCGAAAATCTATGAAAAAAGCGAATACATTAAAATTGACGAGACATTGTATTTATGGCTTACACAACAACGCGAGAGTGGTATTCCAATTTCGGGCCCTATATTACAACAAAAAGCAATTGGAATTTGTGAATATCTTTCCGTAATCGGAAGCTCCTGATACATACATTCACAACCAGTGACGGCTGATTATTGAAGTGGAAAAAGCGCCATGGGATACGTCAACTAAATATTTGTGGGGAAAATTACCTGTTTATTACCGAAATCAAAGAAGTGCTTGGATAGACTCAACATTATTCAGTTCAGAGGAGTTCAGAGGTTCTTAAGAAAAAGTGGTCAATCTAGAAAAGCTCTTCTGTTAATAGACAATGCACCATCTCACGCAAGTGAAAATGAATTAAGAAATGAATATATCAAATTTATGTTTTTACCACCGAATGTAACTTCGTTAATGCAGCCTATGGATCAGGCTGTATTAGAAAATTTCAAAAGGCATTATCGACGAAGTTACTGCAATTAATTCTGAAAAGAGTAGACGATGGTGAAGAACTCGTGGATTTTTTAAAAGGAATAAATTTGAAAGACGTAGTTTATTGGGCAGCAGATGCATGGAACAAAGTGAAAAGTTCAACATTACAAAAATCTTGGGCAAAGATAATACATCAAGAAGATAGCCCCCAGAAAATAACGAAGAGGAAGAGGAAGTTCCGCTCCATGAAATGATGAGAAATTTAGAGGGATGTGAAGGTATTAGCCAAGGAGAAGTTCAGGAGTGGATAACATTTGAGAACAAAGAACAAGAAGAAGTAACTGACGTTGACCTTATTGTACTTGTTAATGAAAGAGAACATGAAAAAAAAACAATGATAATGAGTCAGAAAGCAATGAAGAAGAAGGAATAAAAATTTCACATGCGAAAGCATTTGATGCGTTAAACACAGCATTATTATACGTAGAGCAACAGCCTCATGCCACAGCAAGTGACATTTCACTTTTAACAAGGTGGAGAAACATTGCACCCAAAATTTGTTTCTTTTTTTTTAAGATATACGACATTTTTCTTTATATAGAATATGATTTTATTTAAAATACATAACGTAATATTTTTGTTCTATGTATGAATATATGCATGTAAGTATGTGCTTTACTTTTTGCTTTTTTTCCCTGAAACTCCTTGTTAACCGAACTTCCATTTACCCGAAAAAGCTCCGCTCCCAGCTGTTTCAAATAATCGAGAGTCTACTGTATTTAGTTCTCTATCGTTCACGTCTCCGTCTCCTTTTACAGAGCATTCTCGTTTAAGTTGTTTGTTAGCTGTTAGCGTATATTAACAAAATTTATCGTTTAGCACTACTTAAATTAGCTTTCGACAATTTTTCCGAATAACGTAGATCTGAGGATGATGTGTTAAAATCGACACATGTAACCTGATTTTAAATCAACTTTTGAACGGTTCAAAAACTTATCTTATTCCCTTATTTTTAAGGTGTCATAAATTTGATTATTTATTTGAGAGACCGTAATCCACCTTACGGTCTCTGGGCATTGCATATCACATAGTTAAAAAAATAAGCGAAAATCATGTATCTAACGTATACATGTAAGTAAAATAACAGATCATTATTATATTGGCATATGATCTTATCTAACTTATACCGTACAGCAGTGGGAAAAGTGAGGATATCATACAACCACATATGCATATAGAGGTAGATCTTCACCAGATAGCAGCGACCTTGTATTGACAGTGCGTGTAATTTCTTAGTAAAAAAATACATGGGTAAGAACGATTGAATACCGACGCCCCAATTGGGTGTCGAAAGTTACGATACCCATGATTTATAGCGCACGTGCGTCTTATTTGATTATGTATATTATAGCAATGTTTCTAACACATTAACAACAGTAGACATCAAACGTGCAGTTACGTTTCAACTCTGAAGTGCCTCATTATTTACTGGAGGAAAGAAATGAAATTGTTTTGTGGTATGCAGTGCAGAAATCCCCGGAACATAAACAAAATTTATTTAGAGCAGCATATTCCAGGCAATTAAACAAGGGCGCACTTTTTTCATTGCCGTACGGTATGATACACTTTTATATAAGTCCTAACTTTAACTGGATTGCAGGTTACTTATAACCTTCATATTCAGTAGATAAGCTAGTGCATTTGTCCAACCTATTGGGGGTAGCACGCATTAGCGAGATGGTTTATTGTTGCATTGAAGTAGCATTTGGTTACTTAACCCCAATTTTTGTTTGAAATTTTATAATCTTCGAACTTTCAAAATAACCTACAATACTATTATGGAAATACATTAATTTTCATATTACGTTATTTGAATCGGCCTTGTAGTAGTTACTACTGTTTATACAGTTTCTAGGGATCAGTGTTTGTTTTGGTATTTCGTTATTTTGGCTGTACAAAATTAAAAAAGAAATAAATTACAGGTTAACCCCCATAAGAAAGAAAGCCATAACGAAACGATACAAACAAAAAGCGAACAAATATGAGCAAGTAATTATTTACAATTGCCAGGCTTATCAATTATCATTTGCATATTACTTAGTAACACGTGGTAGTGGAGGTCGTAAAAACTGATTAAATATCAACACTAAAGTAAAAGTAACATGTTTCGCCACTTAATATGTTATTTCTTCATGAGAAAAAGACGTTTTAATTTATGTTATGAAATTTGGAGACCGTAAATGTAATTTGGTAAATAACAAAAGTAGTAGGTCAATTCCCTGTAAAAATTTTCCCTCAAAACTCCCTGTATCTTCTTCTAGTGATTTGTTGGTGCTAGATTATTATTTCTTACCAAACAGAGCATCGTTCGTTAGTAGGAATACACTAAATCACTAGGGAATTTGAAACAAATTTAGAAACAATTTATTGTTTACATTTCTTAAGGCCGTTTTACACCTAGCTATTTATTGCGCAATTTATTGGCCAATTTAAAATTTTACGTGTATAACACGGATTAAATACGTGTTATAATTAAAATATAAAAAAATAAAATATATAATTAAAATAATAAAAAAATAAAAAATTGCGCAATAAATAGCTAGGTGTAAAACGACCTTAACGCTTTCAATTAATACTGTAATTTCCTTGCTCGTATTTAAAACAAAAAAAAAAGATAATCATATTACAGATTTATGGTTCATTTAACTTTTTTTCTTAGGACAGACATCTAGAAATTGTTTACAAATCATCCAGAAAAATGTACGTCCTATTTATAGACGCGCCATTTAATCGTTTACAAAACTTGAGATTATTACTCAATTTACTTCATTTTCACTTTGCAAAGATTGCAGCTGTCACATTAAAGTATAAATAAATTCTCTCGCTCGTGGATTTCTTAGAAAATGTACGCTTAAAAAAAATAACAATTAGGTTTAGTTTTCGTTTAAAAACGATCTTACATTCATTAACAATAATTCTCAAAACATTGCTACTGGTATTCTTTTGTTTGAAACCTCTATAACTCACAGCGTATTGTATATTAAAATGTCAAGTTCGTGATTTATGAATAAACTATCTTTTTGGAAGTATAAACAATGTAACCTCAAGCAATTTAGCAAATTGTAAAAGTAAATATGGTAACATCACTTAAATTATTGAATATAAAAAGTTGTAACCTAATTCTTTTTCTGAAAAATCCTTTCTTCTGTTGTTTAGTATGGCATTCTCGGAAACTAAAAGTAACAAACACACAACCAAAGGGAAAAGTTGAGGGTAATTATGAGCTAAATAATGAGTGTATGTGCGATTACTGTGTCCGCCACGCTTTTCTAAAAACATTAAGTTTGATAGATAGAAACGACAATGACTAACAGGTGCAAATAACCTTAGTTTTTATTTAATGTTGATTGAGGTTTCGTATTTATTTATTTTTTTGCGCAGAAAGCGTAATATAATAAAATTATATTTTGTGCTATTAAAGCGTTGCACAAGTTACAAAATTACAGTATTTTGAGCGGTATTTCGTCGTCAACACAATCTGTAAAAGTTGGTATGATCATTTGGGAAGCTATGGCTCGTTCTGTGATCTAAATAAGACTGCAAGATTATTAATACACAATGTTGACGTATTGGCACGTGAAATCCAAAATCGGGTTTCAACCCGCCAAATGACCATAGAAGTAGGCATGTTACTGCCAGTACAGTGAAACCTCGTTAACCCGAATCAATTGGGACCAGAGCTAATCCTGGTTAACAAAATTCTAAGTTACACGGACACCAGTGTAAAAAAAAAAAATAAGACAGCACCTACTTCCAGAAAAATGACTTCATTTCATAGATAAACAAATACACACACAAAACAAACCCAACAATTATATTTTTAAACTCATTTTAAACAAATATACACATTATTTGATACAACCCGCATTAAATAAAAATATTCGTCAAAATTGAGCCTGGTTATCCGGAGTCCGGTCCGACTTAATGAGGTTCCACTGTATACTGTTGTACGACTACAGAAGGAACATGTGTTTCATTCTTATAAATTACTAACTGCACAAACACTACATGATGATTACAACAAACGCATTAAATTTTGTAACATCTGTGAAACTAAAACACGATTCAAATTGTTTTGTAAACTACGATATCTTCAATACACAAAACAAACATTTATAGATGATGTAGAAAAGCCACATCAAGTTGAACAGAGGAAACCTCAAATGTAGTTTGACATTAATGGTTGATTCACAATTCTTGGTCTGCACATTTTGGCGACACATACTGTGTAATTACAAACAATTTTAGTGATCTGTTATACTAATTGTCCTTGTACTCTCGAATGGTTTCAAAACAATGGGGCACGCCCGAATAATCAACTACCAGTAAGACATTACGGTAATGTTTCATCATATTTATGTAGAATTGGGAGGGTTAATGATTCGCATTGTGAATGAGGTGGAGTAGATACAAAAGGGCATGTTTTATTTAAATGTCCACTTATTGATGAGTGATAGTCACGTATGAAAGTTAGAGCATTAGCTAAGGGGTTAAATTAGCCGCGACGCAAAGCACATTTTAAGGATAACGAGTTAGCCGAATGATGGTAATTTTTTTAGTAATGCTGCTAAAACATTAGATAGGTTTCACCATGTAAATAGTAGGATAATACGTATTATAGATGGATACTTCATACTCTTTAATGGTCTAAATTAGTATTAAATTATTAGGATAGTATGGGTGTATAAAATAAATGTTTACAATATAAATCTCTAATTTAATTACTATTGATTAGAGTAATTAGGATTACATTATTGTTAAATGTTAACACAGATTATGCTGTTCTTGTATTTGCTTTCATTTCATTACGATGGTCCATCCTTCTGCTGATAGAGGGATCACTTTCATGTTCCGCGAAGAGCCAAGGAGCTATTTAAGAGACGGTACAGCTATCAGAATTGAAAGGACATGGAGGCTGTTTCTTCCAAATTCAGAAAGATAATAATAATAATTTGCTAGCTATCAGTACCAAAGTCTGGGGCTGTTTCCCAGATCCTGCTTCCAGAGTAAGGTTTCTCCATGGGTTTCTCTTACTCCTTGGCAAATGCTGGAAGATAACTAAAGTCGTTCCACGGGTGCAAACATAATAAAAACTGATAGCTGACCGATTTATTATATTTTTATTATTATTATTAATCATAGGGAAATTACTTAATTAGAGTGGAAAATTTCAATTGTTATGGAATCCATTTAGAATAGGTAGCCTCGTGTAGTACTTTTAAGTGGACCACGGGATTTAGAATGAACGGTAATTATTTAGCTTTTCATAAATAAAGTGTAGTAAGACATCATATAAATGAATCATTTCCGAATTTAATTTTAATTAATTTATGGTGATCTTTTTGAATATACTACGTATATAGTCTTAAATATTTTAATTTCATTCTTTAGATATTCTTTTAATTGTACTCTAATTTTGTTTATTGTTTCTTAATTTAGAGTTTGTCATCTTCTTTTTATTAGTTTCTCAGAAATTAGATTTATATAAAATCCTTAATTAAACGTAATACACGTAAAATAAGGAAAAAAAATAATAAGTATCAAGAACAACACACAAATATTGGTATGCAGCTTATATTTCTCACATTCTACTCAAGTTGATCCCACGGTATTGATAGGTCTCAGATCAAAAAGGTTATGATATCCAAATGATTAGTTATTTCTGTTCTTCAGCCACTGCTTTTTTTTCAACTTTCATTTCCGTTTTTTTTTTTTTTAGATTTTTGCGTTTTTAGAAGAATTGACTAATTTGATTATCAGAAGAAGGACGAGATCATACAATGTTTCTTCAGAATTTATTTCTATATTTATTTATACTTTTATCAACTATTATTCTCCATACTCGTACATAACAAGATTATTATTGAAGACAACATCACTTCCTCTGATATTCTTCAATAATCCAATCAGCCAGCGTGAGAATCTTAGATGTAAGTAAAGAAAAATTAAGTTATTTAATTTATAAATAACATTGTTTAAAAGTTAAATTGCATCTGTCCATTTCATTAACAGAAACGCTTTCTTTAATGGTAACGCCTTTCTTGAACTCTTTCTGTTAGCCCATAAACCAAGACAACTGCGATTTGCAATCAATAGTAGTAAGTGACAGCTACAAAATTTCGTTATAAAAACTTGTTCTCTGTGCGTACTCCTTGTTTTTTACTAAGTTTAAATAGCAGATAGACAAAGAGCAAACATCATTTCTGAAAGTCAAAGATGATCATTACAACCAAAGTTTGAATAGCTTTCGTTTTAAACGCCGTTCACATTTTTTTTGCACATCTTTTGATTTCTTGTAAATTAATGTTGGGGAACATCTCCCACCCAAAAACATTAACAAATGTTAGACGAAAATAGAACATTGCAAACATACGCATCAAGATATTATTATGAGTCTTCCAGTTTTTGAAATTAGGCACGTGTTTATGAAATTGACTTGCTACTTTCGTAACTTTGCAATTATGACATTATCACTTTGTTATATACAAAACAATAAACAACACAATCTGAACAAAATCTGCAGGTTGGAAATGAGATACCATTTCTGCGCAGAAGCACCAATTATGTTTGTTACTGGTATAGTATAAATATAATTGATTTTTTAGTTTATGAACAAAGTTTTGATAGTGTAAAATGATCTTTAATTTAAGTACGCAATTAATTCGTTCGAAACAGATAACATCATGCCACCTACAGAGTAAATCTCTCAATTAGAAGTGTGTCGCGTGGTACCTAATGTAAGCAACAGAGGGCGCTACGTGTTCCAACTTACATAAAATTACGAAGTATTTCAGTCTCCATTGTAAATATTTCCCCTACCGAAAATAAATTAACTGCACATTATTTTTAATGATGCACGAGTGCACGGACTTTATTTATAAACTGTTTCAATTAACTTCCGATCTGTTACTCTAAACAAGTGAAGTGAAAATAAACAAATGTAACTACTCTCGTAGTTATGTTTGTTATAGTAGCATATCAACCTCCATCTCTCAATAAAAGTACTTCTATATCTAATAAAAATAATAGTGCTTACTTCTTGAAGAGCTTTCTTGTCAATTTTATCGCTGCCTTGCATCAATTTAATCACGTTCTTAGCGCCGTCCACTACGGCCAATTCGACTTTCAGTCTGTGCCGGATATCTTCGATTCTATTCTTCTAGCGGGGTTTCCAGTTCGCATGTGCTCACGTCGCCGTTGGCCAAGTCGTGCATGGAGCCGTGGTGTTTATTGTTAATTTCGTTCTTGACCTGTTTTAGTGCGCAGAAAAGTAAAAAAAAAGGTAATTATTTACTCGTACGTCGCGCGCATCCACTTCGAAATCATCACTTACTTTTAATATCCTCATCTTGAGGTATTCTATTTTGGCCTTGGCGTCCAGATACATCTGTTGGGCTTCCGCCATGAGCTTTTTGTCCCTGTGAGATTTGCCATTTATTGTCTGCATAATGTTCTCGGCACCCTGTTTGACCTTGAGCTCTATGTTTAGCTGCTTCTCCAGGTTGAGCAATCGCGGGTCCTGGCAGATGCCATCGTGACCCAGTTGGTGGGACGTTAGTGGAGAATGAAGAAGCGAGTCTGTAACAAATAAATAAAATACATTGAATAATACTATAAGAAATAAAGATAAGTTTATTTTTATATAGTATAAATGTCAATAAATGATTTTTTCTGAAAGTTTTTCAATTGCTTCTTTGTAACACCTGAAACTTACTCCACAAATGTTTAATCTAATAAAATCGTTAACATAGGTACAAATCCTTTGATTAAGGAAATATACAGGTTTGGGCAAATGTATGGATTCATTTCAATATCTTTAATACCCAAATCGGGGATTCGATGAGTGCATTTATAATCGAATCAGACTTCCGGTTTAGCCGAAAATGATAACTTTTTTTTATTTTAAATGAAACAGCCTGTATATTTTGACAAAGTTCAATAGAACCCTACTTCAGGAGTACAGTCTTAAGATTTAGCACCCCTATATTTAATAACGACAAAGATACTTATTTGATTTCTTTTTTAAATTCATGTTTATGTTATCCATAGAATTAAAGTAATGGCTCAATTAACTGAAAAAGAACGTATTGAAATTCTAATGATGCCTGTTTTTGGTGACCGCGTTAGAACGCATGAAGAAGTATGCGCTTTATTTAATAATTTGGATCAATATCGGCATTTAATAACACGATTTGTCGTTGGTAAAACTTTGCGAAGGTTTAACTTAACCGGAACTGTTAAAACTTTACCAAAAAGCGGACGAATAGTAAGTAAAGCAGCGACTAATGAAGTCATTGCTCAAGATATTGCTATAGCATTAGAGGAATTTTTACAATCTTTTGACTACATCCCTCGCACTGAACTATTGATATAAGTTGCCGATCAGTAGGCAGAATATTGAAGGGCGAACAATATTATCCATATAAACCACAATTAGTGCAAAAAATGATTGAACCGAGGGTTCCGACTGTAGAATACAATTTTACGAAAGAGTAAGAGAGATTTGCAATAATGATAAATATTTTACATACAATTTGCTGTATTCCAACGAAGTTAGCTACGTTTTGCTTGAATGGTACCGTTAGTCGCCAGAATTGTCGATATTGGTCAATAGATAACCCTCACTGGATGCTAAAAACGCATGCACAACATCCGCAACAATTAAACGTTTGGGCTGGTATTTTTAGGAACCGTATTCCTTTTTTCATTCATGGTGCACTAACTGGACAGAGATATTTAGATCTACGTGATCAGGTTGTTCCTAATATTGAGGAAGATGGGGAATTACCTGTAAATGTTTGGTTACAACAAGATGAAGCACTCCCTTTTTTAAAGAAACATTCCCAAATAGGTGGATTAGTCGTAGAAGGTCCATCGAATGGCCTCCACGGACTCCAGATTTAAATCTCCTAGTTTTTTTTTTTTCCTTAGGTGTCATTTAAATCGTGGTTTATCGTAGACGACCGCATAAATTAGACGAGTTACTGCAGAAGTAATAATTGAGGAAGTGCAATTAATTCAGGAGGAGACTTTGGCAAGTGTCATTCAAGAATTTGTTCATAGACTTGCATATTGTCAAGAAATGAATGATCATTTCGAAAACTTTCTTAACGGAAATTGATTTTGTTTATATATTTTTTTTTGTATTCATTACTCTTGTTCTCAATAAAATTTGCATTATTAATTTTAATTTAATAACTTTGTCGTTGTTAAACATAGGGGTGCTAAACCTTAATACTGTACTCCTGGAGCAGGGTTCGCAAAAATATACAGGATGTTTTATTTAAAATAGAAAAATTAACATCATTTTGGACTTTTTATGATTTATAACTAATTTTTTATCATGTGCCCAAATTTGAAGGTTATTATAGAGCTGCTGGAGATGTTCAAAAGCCACAGTGGCATTATTGGAAGTTGCGACAACGGCCAAATCGTCAGCATAAATGAGTACTGGCATGTTTGCAAGTGAGCACCGACATCATTAATAAAAAGCGAGAACAGTAGTGGGCCAAGGATGTCTCCCTGTGGCACCTCCTGTGAAAGAGGCACCAAAACAGAGTTTTCACTGCCAAGTACCACCCTGACCGATCGCTCAATAAACTAATGTCCAAACAATTTTTTTAGGACCACACGAATACCACAGCCCTCCAAAGATTTTAGCAGCAAGCGTGATCGACAGTGTCAAAAGCCTTTTATAGATCGACAAACAGGCAAGCTCCATGCTTATAGTTGTTGAGATTATAGTTAATATTACTTACATACACTCCTTTATTTAATAAACAACTTGTCTTCACAATTTTGCAATTGGGAGAATATTCATGTAGAGAAACAGGCTCGTAAGTTTATCATCGCAATTATATTTTTACACATAAGTAATTAGCCACTTGTCAGCAACTGGCCTAAGTTACTTGTGGTGGTTAATATTAATCGGCATTAAATAAATTTCCGACATTTTACATAACTACCCTAAAGAAGCTTACTAACTACTACTATGAACTAAAACTGTGCCTCATACCTCTAACAACTCCTTTTGTTTCCCATGTAAAAGCACAGGTTTTTTATTTTATAATGAGATAACTAAATATTTATGAATATCTGTTGTATAAAACGTATCTTTAGATACTTTTGTAGTATCTAAGGTACACAAAGTATCTTTACATACTTTCTGGTTTCTTAGATACGACAAGTATCTTAGATACTTTTAAGATTAAGATACAGCTATACTTTTTATAAGTATCGTTGCGCAAAGATACTTTTTCATATCTAAAAAAGTACCTTAGATACAAAATCGTACTCATTGTCAGATACTTTTAAGTATCTTTTTACATAAGATACTTCCAGCTCTGGTTAGTGCTTGTTAGTGCGTTTACACCTTTACTAACAATACGGCGGTATATTGAAGGAATAAATATTTTCAGAAAAAAAATTATAAATTTTATTTTCATTATCCAAAAACCTTTATATTTCTTGCTCTTGTCTATAACGCAACCTTAATGCTAATTTATGCCAGTATAGTAGAAAACTTTAACTAAATCATAACCAAAATAAGTCTACTTATACATACACAATTATAGTCTAACATCTGTACAGATTAAACACTGTTATAAAAAAAATACCAAATGTGCAAATTAAACAAATGTTTTAGTCAGTTGTCAGACGTCTATTACATTTAGATTACTGTTATAGATCATTTAGGTTCAAGCTAGCAGCTAGCAGTGCGATTAATGTATACATATGTATGTATGTCTCCCAGAAACTGTGTATTGTCAACTCAACCTGAACGATCTATAGCAATATTATACTGTGATTACCATCATCCATCTGCTTATCTACAATAACATGCTTTTTATAGAACTACATCTACATCATTTCAATATTAGTACTAAACATCTGGCAAATTTCAAATATTGTAGATCGTAAATGCTTGCAAGTTGATAAATTCTCTTACTTGTGCTCCACTTTTAAACAGCTGATTGATTCAAACTATTTCAAACTCATTCCGGAAAAAAAAAATATCATTTTTATCTAAACATAAAACATTGAATTGCAATATCCGGAGAACAATCTAAATAACATTACATTAAAATGTAAATGTAAAGAATTTATATCACCCAAATTACTGTAAGTAAATTAATACGATTTTATTCAAGTGTATAAACGTTCATAAAATATTATTGTCCATCAATTATTTTTATAGAAAAGAAAAATATATGTGCCTACTACAAGTTGAAATTATGGTTGTATAAAAATATCAGCATTTTCATTATGTTCCAGGATAGCTGCATAAATATTTAGATTTTATTTTAATTTTTATTTTATCTACCATAAATCTCCCATTAAAAATACATTTAGGTAATAAACTTATGCATGATGTACACATTGCCAGAGCTCAATTATAGGCGTAGCCTTCAATTTTAAGGTTACAGAGGAACGCATAATGTATGCGTCGTTTGGTCATATTAAGAGAGAAAGTTTAAACGGAGCAGACCGCAATTAAGCCGGGCATATTTATGTGCATCAAAGAACTCTTAATTGCTCTATATTTAACTCCAACAATGCGTTTATAAATGTAACTGCAGTACACTGACATCAGACTTTATAGTTGTTATAAAAAGGCGGACGTAAATGGTGTGAGAGAATTCGGTCTAGATTCGATCCAGGCTATTAGGAAGTCAATACAGAAATAATTGGCTCACAGAACAGGATAACGGACAATGAAGTTATATATGTTGTGTCCCACGGGAGTGATTCTAATTTTTTATTTTAATAACCATCAGGAGAACGCCCGAGCGCCGCAGTCAAAGGAGTGGACACACCATTAACTGTCTATAGATGGTCAAGTTTAGTTTGAAACCGACACAATCAGATGACTGGGCATAGTTTTCAATAAATGTATGAGAAATGCACCAGAAATCACACGGATTATTTATCAACTTCAATAAATTTTATTTCTGATGATCATCCTCGACGTGATTGGAAGGCGAACATTGTGTAAAAGAAACGAAATATAAATTTTATTCGTTGATGAATGAATCAATTCAGAAACAATATTTTTGGCTGAAGCCACATAAACTTGGACGTGGCTCAAGACCAGAAGACCACTATATGATGTAAGTTGTTTTTGGGAAATATGAAACTGTATTTTTAATATCCCGATATATAGATACATAATATGTCTTTCCTATTTACGGTCTGGCTCACTTCATTTCAGTTTTATACGTTAAGCTACGAGTTACTTACTACCAAACCAATGGTAAAATTCGTGAACTAGCTGAATTTATAGTGAGTAGTACATAGTTTAGCGCACAAACCTGAAGGGTGAGCCGGACGGTAAATAGAAAACATCTATTATTATCTCCTATATCTTCGTAATGAATTATGTAAAACCAAACGAATACAACTTTAAGGAGCTTCGAAGAGTTCCAAGATCAAATCCTGCGTTTTTCGATAGCGAAAAGGGAGTTCGGAATTTGAAAAATAGTTACCTTGTGGTAAAAATATCGAAAATCGCAAGCAAACCTTCACTCGCTTTTGTTTCAAATATTAAAGCAGATAAATTTATGTGCAAGCAAAAAACGCTTGTGCTGAAAAGTTGTACCTTCGCGTATTCATGTTCTCTTTTCTGAAAAATAACTGAACCAATCAAGGTGATTTTTTTAAACAATTCAATTTAAATTATATAATAATTAATAAAAATATGTAGAGCCAGAAAAAACAAAACCAGATAGAAATGTGCAGCAACTTTTGCAATTCTGGGTTTGTCATAAAACATGATGAGGTTAAAATAAATTAAAATTCCTAACAGCGAGCAAAACGGTTAAATAGTACATTGGATTTTTCTCAGGATATTTCGTAGGAAAATTTCGAAGGTTATTCAGGTAATTATAGATTTAGATATTGTACAGGTGATATATCGATCCTTTTCAGGTAAACTTTTATGGAATGGGGATATTTCCGCGCGTGTGGCATAAAAATTGTTATAGGAGCCTACGCACAATCGTCGTCTCTTTGACCACAGGAAGAATGCTCATTTAAACTAAAAGTAACATTTATCTGGCTTCGATTATTATCGTTGCCAGGTAACCAACCTAGGATACAAATGGAAAAAAACTAGTCACTGACATTAAGATATCGTTATGTAACCTAGATGAAGGGGAATACAGGATATGTTGTCGAATATAAACATCCCGAAGAATGATAAATCTCCCGGAGCAAGGGATGTTTGAACTAACAATAAAATATAGTTCATGGTATCAATAATCGTAAAATTAGGATTTCGATCTAGTATGTTCTCTTTTAATAGTCAATTTTTACAAACTAAAAATTTACCTGTAGATTATGCAACCGAGCATGCATGCTAACTTAAAGTGACTCCTTTATTAGGCTTTGAAACCTGTTTTAAATGACTTCAACTTAGTTTAAATACACATATGACCATAACAATTGATATATAGGGGTCTATTATGGTTACTTTTAAAATTATATTCATAATAATAATAATCAAATTTATTGCCCAACAGTGTTTCCACCAAATAAGGACAAAATACATTAGTCTCTAACATATAAATACTTAAATATACATATTACACAGGGTGTTTCTACAGCTAAGAAGTATTTAAGCCAAGAAAGGGAAATTCATAGTGAACTGTAACAATAGACCATATTTTATAATCCACCTACAATAAACTTGCCATCTTATATAGAGTATACAAACATTGAAACTAATCGAATAAGAACTTTAAGTGGCTATTAGCTTGGCTAATTTAAATAGAACGTCATATTTTTAACTTACTAGTAAATGTACTTTTTAATTACCTATCGAATGACATTTATGTAAAAGATAAAATAAGAAATCCTATGGAAAGCCATAAGCAAAGCTAAGCAAAAGTATTAATTCATCCAGAACCGCTTCCCTTCAAATGGTGTTTTCTTAGATGTTCTTAAATCACTTTCTCATCTAACATCAACGTAAAAAGAATTTTTCAAGTAATAAAGAAAAAAATATTTGACAAACATTTTTGTTCTTTGTCTTTCTGCAGCTATTTCTCAGAAATTAGAAGTTGGATTTTAATTTATCGTTCCTGAAATATGAAATAGAGTTGTCCAAAGATAAAAAATAAAATCATAGGTAAATTATACCCAGTACCTGCTTCATATCAGAGGAAAAAGCAATCCAAAAAAAAAAAAATAAGTTAGAAGTAAGAAAATGAAGAATTATTTACCGATAATACAGATAATATTCATTACCTTCCTTCCTGTTTTGTTTCTGTATGTGCTGCTTGTGTAATAACAAAAGTTACGCACTCTTGCTCTTTTCAATTTCTTTTCTCTCTTTTTACTAAAATCGATAGACAATGTTTCAGTTGTTACTACACCAATAAAGCTTTATTATTAGTCCTATTATTGATATCTTAAAAGTGTATTATAAGCCATCTGGTTTACAGAACGTGATGGAATCTTAACCAAGCAAGTAAATATATTTTTAATAAGAATTCAAATTCGTGGTAGTAGCGGATTAGGTGTTACAAAATAATACATAAGTCTTGAAGATATAATATAATGATTTTTTAACGTTTAAGTATAGTGCACTAAGTATTAGCTTTATCAAAAAAACTACCATAAATATATAATTTGAATTCTTGAAATAACTCACGGATAAGAAACACACATACAATATATATTTAATAATAGAACAGAACATTATTTTTTGCTGATTAGCCCTTGTAGCTATAACTCCACTAAATAATATAATTTTGTAGTATTATTCGGTAATAACAGTCTCAAATTCATTTAAAACTTCTGATTAGGTCGGATTTTATTTATCAATTATTAAAAAACAACTTTAAAAGACATTTATTTTAAATACCGTTCACGCAGAACGAATGTAACAATTGTCATTGTATTAAAAATAACTTTCGATTAATAATTTGGTGGGTCAATAGCTAGCCAAATTTGAGAAAGCTCAGAATACAATTTGATAAAATGCGAACTATATTATATAATAATATCATAACATTGCAAGTAAATTATTTTACAGCATGATATTTGTATGGAAGATCATCTATACCTATTATGAGTGAAAAATGGCTCACTTCACCGTTTACATCAGTCAACTGAATGCACCTTTCTTTTTAATTATGTTTTAATGTCAAATTAAACTTAAAACGCTTTTATTTTAACTTGATTGATAATTAATTTAAGGCATTTTTATTATTTAATGTTTCTTTGCATACCTACATTTTATCATTTGAAAAGGTAATGAAATATTTTTCCATTTCTCTCATTGTCAGTGTAAAAGCCCAATTTACGACGAAATTTTCAAGGATTTTCTTTGATCCGGTACTTACTTTCATCACGGCTTCTAAAACCATATTGCTATTTCGCAAGCTTATTTGTTAGCCCAAGAAACTGTTGTTGACAATTGTAACAACTAAGGAATTCGTATTACCTAGAACAGTAGGGCTTATGGTAATGTAATTTACCACTTTTACATAGAAGGAATAATTTCTATACCTATATATACCATTAAATATCCATGAATATAATTTTATCGATTATATCGGGTGTAATAAATCCCAATTAAAGCAGAGCGATTTTAACCAAGTTTTGCGAAGGAACTATACACAACTAGCACAACAATAAGAACAAAAATCTAACATAAGAATGAATGAATCAGCACACAAACCGGACATCCTTAAGACAACTACAACAACTCACTACCTGTTTAGTTATCTTTTCTTTGTTTTCAAGTTTGCAATTACCATTCCAACAAGATGATATGTATAGGCAGAATTATGATAAAATCCTAGGAAATGAAGGTTAATTAATGTTGGACAAGTTCTTTGTAGGAAATCATACGTGTTGTATAATTCAATTAAGACAACTACAACTCACTAAACGGGTATAGTTATCTTTTCTTTGTTTTCAAGATAGTAATTCCATTCTAACAAGATGACATATGCAGAATTATGACAAAATCATAGGAAATAAAACTTAATTGATGGCAGAGAAGTTCTTTGTAGGAAATCGAACGCGCTGTATTATCCTGCTTGCGCAAAATTCCGGGAATTCTGTCAATCGAACGGACAGATTAATCGCTTGACACCATATGAACACCGCATACAGAATGCACAGAACGTAATCTTCTTATCTACTGATGCAGACTGGCACCAATCCGGTTATGGCATAACTACCATACTACCGGGCATATCAAGAACTAAATCAGACAGGGCTGGTTCCCGTACGGGTCGGCCAGATATCATTTACGTTGATGCGATCGCTAGAGAACGTAAATTATGAAAATAGGTTAGTTTTAATGGGAGTACAAAGACAGCGAGTCATAGATCGTTGCGTGCGGTAAATTGAGCCGTTTAATTATGAAGGTGCTACTGAATGTTTATAGATTTTCTGATTAAATTTGAATGAATGTACAACTAGTATAATTTCAAAAAAAATTTTTTCAATATTTAATACTTTTAACATTGTTGTAAAAATTTCTAGAATAATGTAAGTATAACAACAAAGTATTTAAGACGGAAATCATTATTAGAATTAGCCTATCAAAGAGAAAATTTAATTTAACCTAAAGGCAGGTAATAAAAGCATTACAAAGGATATTTAAAGGAACGCCGACAAGCATGTTTACAATAGAGGGGTGGATCGACGGGGTTGTAAAATTTCACGTGGGTGTCTCCTAAAGGTCTCCCATTATAGCAAGGAATAATTGACATCGTACTTGTTGCGAATTATTCTATATTAGTTACGATGCGGTTGTTCAATTGTGGTGTTTGTGAAAATAGTATTTAAAAAATGCCCAAAGAAAGGCCGATAAGTGTAGAAAAGAGATCGGCTATGGTCACATTGTACGGCGAAGAACATTTTGTGCGTGTGATAGCAGAAAAAGTAGGAGTGGCAAAATATGCAATCTATTACACTATTCGTCGCTACCGAGACACCGGAACATTCGATGACCGGAATCGTCCAAATCCGTTACGGATAAGAACTCTCGCGGAAGATCGGCACCTTAAAGCGTTAAGTAAGAAATCGGCGATTGACAGCGCAAAAAATCGCAACGGAAATGAATATGGGACGCGAATCTTTAATAACGACTAAACGCCGCTTAATGAAAACCGATGCTCCGTCGTGGGAATCGCCAAGAACGATTACAGTGGCCCGAAACTCATAGAAATTGTACCGCAGAAGTTGCAGAAACGTTCTTTGGACTGACGAGTTCGAAGTGTTTGGGTAGAAGTGCGGGGTTTTTGTAAGACGCACGAAAGACAAACAAATGTTGCGCGATTGTCTCGTTCCCACAGTAAAACACGGTGGTGGCTCAATTATGGTTTGGGATTGTTTTAGCATTGCGGAAATCGGAGATCTCGTAAAAATTGACGGCATTATGCGTAGAAAGTTATAGACGCATACTGGAAGAAAATGCTGTAACGTGTGAACTTCGTGTTTGCGCATGATAACAACACCAAACACGCACGGCACGGATTTGCAAAGATTACCTAGCGTTAGAGGATAATGTTTTGAAAATCATGTTCTGGCCTCCCCAGAATCCAGCTCGTCATCGAGCTGTGGGATGAGCTGGAGAGGCGAGTAAGAAAAGTCTACCCAACTTTAAAAAGAATACCTGTGGCGACTTCACCATGGAACAATATTTCCCAGGAAACTCCGACAAAATTGACAGAGGGCATGCCACAAGTGGTTTGGGTCGTATTAAAAGCCAAAGAAGGATTCTTTGACGAGAATAAAGTATAGTTATAGTGTAATATTTTAATGAGAATGTTTGATTTTACTTTTTACTTCTTATTTTTTGTTTCTACCAATACATTTGTATTTTCTGTCGAATTCCTATGGTTTTTATTTAGTTAAAAGTAATCTACTAGTTGTCCTAACTTCAATGGTCGGTTAGTCTATTCACGTTGGTGTAAATTTACATCAGTAGTGGAATATATTAGATGTATTTTTACCCAGCTAGTGGGTCAGTTTTTTTATTTGTTGGGGGAAATTTCTTACAAGGGTAATATTTTACTACAGGTGTAAAATTACACAACGTACTGCTGTGGTCTGGCACCCCGGTTTTCTTATTTTCTGTGTTCAATATTTTAGAAATCTGTTTTTGTCAATGTTTCGGGCAAATTCTCACAGAAGTTATTGTTTTATTTTTAAGTAAGATTTTGCTGATTGATTTGATTTGATTGTTTAGTTTGTTAATTTAAATGTTCAGTTATTTAATTTGTTTTCACCTTTTTAAATTGATAGTGTTTACTCATGTTAGTTCATGTCCTTCTTTAAAGGTATCTTCGATGATCCTTGTGCGTTAGTTGCAGCGCACGCAATTGTAAATTTTATATACGAGGGGAGGTCCAAAAGTTCGTGGAATGGAGGGGATGGAATGCGGATAGGTGCGCTCGCTATGTGTCATTCTGATTGGGGACTCATCATTAGTATATAGGTTAAGCTGCAGCCCTATTGCGTCAGTCGTTTACGAATAGTTGCCTGCTAAACAAGTCAATCCGGAAGAAAACTGAAACTATGGAGAAAATTGAACACCGTGCTGTAATAAAATTCCTTACCAAGCAAGGAAAGAACGCTCAAACCATATTGAATGAAATGGAAACCGTTTATGGGGAACAGTGCCCTAGTAAATCAATGATTTTTCTTTTTAAACAGGGCCAGGAGTCGATTGAAGACGACCCCCGCTCAGGGCGGCCAGTTGAGGCCACCACATCAAACATCGTCGAAAAAGTGGAAGAACTTGTACTGGAAGATACCCGTTTGAAGAAAAAACAATTATCTGCATTAGTTGGAGTATCAGATACCACCATTTTGCGTATCCTACATGACCACCTGGGTATGACAAAAGTCAGTGCAAGATGGGTACCGAGAATGCTCACGCCACTTCAGAAACAACAGCGCCGATACGTCCGAACAATTTTTTTGGAGCTGTGTGGAGACGAACCTGCACACATTTTGGACCGGATTGTTACCGGAGATGAAACATGGGTTCATCACTTTGAGCCTGAGTCCAAACAGGAGTCCATGCAATGGCATAAAAAGAGGACACCACCGCCAAAGAAATTCAAAGTGTCAGAATCGGCTGGAAAGTGGATGGCTACTGTTTTTTGGGATTGTGAAGGGATATTATTGATTGATTACAAAGAAAAAGGAAGGAGCATAACCGGAGAATATTACGCAGCGATATTAGGAAAATTAAAGGAGGCCATCAAGGAAAAACGTCGAGGAAAATTGACCAAGGTGTGTTCCTCTTGCAAGACAATGCGCCGTTCACAAGAGCAGAGTTGCAATGGCTGCTCTGCACAAGCTAGGCTTTCAATCAATAGTCTATCCACCCTACAGTCCAGACCTGACCCCTAGTGATTTTTATTTATTCCCCAATTTAAAAAAACACTTACGGGGAAGAAAATTTTCCGACGACAATGAGGTAAAGGAGGCAATTTTAGCCATTTTGAGGCGAAAGATAAAAAATATTTTTATGATGGTTTAGAAAAATTAATTCATAGATCTAATAGATGTATTGTGCTTAAGGGTGATTATATTGAAAAGGAAAATAGATTTATTGTTTTATTTTATTTAAAACCCTTTCATTCCACGAACTTTTGGACCTCCCCTCGTATGTATGCGATGTAGGGCCTCTGAAAGGGCAGTTCCATAGATTGATGCCGTGAAGTAAGTACTTGTTATTTTATTTGCTTGGTTACCGTTATTGGTGATTTCATTTTATTAAAACTTTGTTCGCTTAATTTGAATTTAGTACATTAATCGTGGAACTCCATTTTAATAATTGATATTATATTATTGTGCACATTTTGGTATAAGATTCGTTATTATTATTTGCTTTAGAAGAATTTTGGTTTTTTTTGTTTAAAGAGTTAAATTTTTCCGTTTCTAGTTTTCATATTAGTTTTCTTTGTTAATCACCTCGGTTTAGAGAGATAAGCATTGTGCTTGTATTATATTTCAATTTAATATTTTTATATTTGTTTGTACACGTTTAAATTAATTTTAGTGTGTTGTAATTTTTAAGACCACGTGGATTTTTTGTGCGATTTGGATTTTCTTCTAGAACAAATCTGTCTTTTGTTTGATAAAGGATTTGCATCGTCCTTTTTAATTGGAGATTCATGCAGGTTTTGTTTTTGGCCAGGACTTTCAGTCTAAGGTTTTTATTTTGCCTGTTAATTGTAATTAAATGTTTTTTTTTTTTTTTAATAATAAATTTTGATTACTTTCACCCACATTGTACTTTTCTTGATTAGATGAGTAAACCTGAGATCTGAAGAACCTTTTGCGCCCTTTTAAATTGTTATCCACTGAGCTAGTTGATTTAATTTTTTTTTTTTAAATTTCACTTTTCATATATGCTGGTACTATCAGTTCACAGCAGTACGTAAAGTTACCTAATAAATAAAGAAGAAAAGTTGTCTGCCATTTTTGGGATAATTTTTCCACTTTTTTTGAATGAACAACTATAAGTGCAAACTGTGTTGAATCATGTCTATTTATAAATCAAAGAAATAATTAAACACTTTCAATGTTAGTAAACGAATACCCTTAAACACCCTATTTCGGTTAAAACCTATAAACTTTTAGGGCCTCGATACTCCAAAAAATAGTTCAACATAAGCGTATATAATGTTAGCAACGTCTATCCACTTGAATATATGTATGTATTTTGAAGATATAAAGCTGCTTCTTGAAAGTCTATGAGATGGAGATATAAATACTTTTACTAAATAAAAAGACAAAAAATAGTAGTTATTTGCATTCTTTATAATATCATCATATAAACCACTAACATTTTTTAGCAAATATTTGTGTCGTAATATATAACTCCCGCATATATACAGAAATATGATGACAAAATGGATTTTATCAAGCTATAGTATACATACTTTGTTTACTTAAGCGAATTTGGTTACTATAACATTCTAATTTCCAGTATTTTGAAAATTTCAGCATTGAATTGAAAATGAAAGTATTTCATTTACACAGAGTAATTCACTAGAAAAAAAAAAAAACCCAAGAGGCTTCTATAGTACACTCCCCGACAAAAACTTAGACGCGGTAAGAAGATTAAAGATTATAGAAAACTAGCAAGATGTCTAATTAATTTTTTATTCATAAAACTAAAATATACTATCAAACTATTCGAGCTAGTTCAATGACTGCATTGCCAGTTTCATGCTGCGGTCGCTTGCGGGTGACAGTTTGGCACGTGGCTCCCAGGGGCGCATAAACTGAACCTTTTTACACTTAGTAGGTGATTGTACGTAAAGCTTGAGATGCGATTGGCAATGAAAGTGGGTTTATACACTCGGAGCAGTGCTGATGACACCTGGTAGACAGAAATTCCAGTGCGGTCCTAGTGTTATCCACCTTTCATTCCTCTTGCTAGTATGGTGATTCCTACAATAGACCATGAGGCCCGCCTAGTGGTATATTCTATCGGCTTATTGTATTAAGGCATTTTTTCTTTGATGTTTGAAGAGAAGAATATAAAATTAGACTGTAAAATTTTAATTTTACAATTTCGATTTATATTCTCAAAAAAAACGAACTATATCAAATTGCAAATACACATGAAGTAGTTTGTAGTAAACTTTATATGATAGTATCTCTAGTATACATACGTGTAGATCCATTTAACAAATGTGGCACGATGTATAGTATATAAGACGATTTACAGGAAAGGTGACATTACTAACAGGTGTTAATGCGCAATGTTGCTTCGTTAAATGTACTGTTGGTTTAATTTTTGCTTACAAGCGTATAAACGTAAACCATCTGGTTCTAGTAACACCAATATAATTCGCACGGCATCGGCAATGGACATCAAAAAAGTGGAATCGGTAAATTTGCATTTAATGGAAACTATCTGGCATACAGTTACACTGTAAAGTTGGTATAACGGTATCCATAACAGCAGTGTTAAAATTAAAGTACGCTGTCATAGATTAGATATGCGTTCTAATGATACAGGAGGCTGAGCATAAAAAAGCATCAGACAACGACAAACTCTTTCAAATATTTCTGTTAGTAGAATAAATTCCAGGTATTATAAGGGAACAAAAATTAATTTTACCGTTTCTAAGAAATAACATTGAATCTTCAAGATATTCAGACGAAAACAATTCTCTCCGTTACGAGCAGGCATTAGGTACCCATCATAAAGTAGAACCTGTTCGAGATTGTTATTCAATCGACATCCCATTGTTTCCCATGATTCATAAAATCAATTCATTGACCTGGGGATGACGCTTGCAGCACAAAGTTCAATTACCTGACCCATCATTCGTGGAAACTGCATCGATGTTAATAGGACGACAGTTCGCAATCAGTTCTTAACGACTACGTTGTATGCGATCAATATGTCGTGATAAATGCATATTCCCGTTTATATACGCTTCGGAATATTTGAAATACTTCGATCGGTATTATATAATTACAATTCTATTTCAGTGTCGTTTGCCCACTTTATTCTATCTCAAAGAAAAGAGCATTCGGACAAATCACTATAATTCAGGTTTGTATACACATGTCGTGTAATTACATGTAATAAAACAAAAAAAATGTATGTCTATTTATAGCGAAATGGCGAATTAATAACTTGATTTCTTTATAGCCTTGGCCTAAGAATGTATGAATGCGCAGAAAAATATCTACGACACCTATAACTTACTGCTCTTCCCATAATTGTTAGGAATGTATTAACATGACAGTTATGCACATAAGAAGTCTATGGAATTTATGACATTTCCATATTTCCCCAATGTACTTTTAATAGTTACCGCCATTATTACCATACGCATGCATGCACGTTCAACATGTATAGTGGTTATTTCATTTCGTACTGAATTAATATAGTGGCATATTTAACAGCAAACAAGGACAAAGTAATACTTCATATCTTATGTATTTCATGGTTCGTAAATATCTCGATAACAATTAAATTAAAAGATTTATTGCACAAACTGTACATTAAAAATCATGGGAGGTGAAATAGGTGAAATAATAACACACGAGTCATGAGGGAATAATAAATATCATTATTAATGTTATTTGGGAAGCTGTGTCCGCTATTACCATCATTCGTATAGGAATATGTCAAAAATGTACGCCTATTATAACACAATGGCTATTATATAATGTAACTTAAAACTTATTCGACTCATTGTGCATAGACAAACGTTAACTAATTACGATTTTATGAATGAATACGTGACAGATAAGCCTGCCCCCGTATGTTATATGACAATTATTGGCTGTTAAATATGATGGCCTCTGCTGTGTTGACAAATTGAACGGCCATTATTTATTATCAGCCTTATTTAACAGAACTAATAAAAATAAAGAATGATTGATGTACCTATGATTACAAACAGTTTGAAGCAAGAGCAAATGAATTTGATCTATTTGCTGGGTTATGAAACTAACGTGGAGGTAACTAAAATGTTTCATAAATGCTTATTGAGAAAATTCGAAAAATGCAATATAGATAAGTTCCAATGTAATTACACTATTGCCATGAATGTTAGCTAAGAATAAATTCCAGGGCTTACTATATTTTTATTAAATACTAAAACTAAAAATAATAGATACTCTTCATATATTTTTTTTTTTTAATTTTAAGCATTCTAGGCCACATTTTTAATAAAAGATAAGGTACAAACTAATGCTGGGAATCGCAACCGATTTTATGTGGAGTTGGTGCTGGGTTTTGCGATTAAACCTCTTTAAAAGTAAAGCCGTAATTGGTTATTAAAATCGATTTTTGAAATCGGTACTAAAAAATCTGTTTTGAAAGCGTAACAAATTTTTACATTGCTTTCATATAGGTATTACCTTGTTTGGCAATTCTGAGGGCGTTAACTGTAAAGTCGTTAATATTCAATGGTTAATTGAATGTTGAACAGTTTAGCATTCAACATTATTCGCTTTTCTTCCAAATGTAATAACTTTTGACATTTCCAAAACGGTTTAACTATGATTAAATGCTAGATTTGTTTGTAGCATTTAATTATTTTATTAATCATATTTTGATATTTGCTTGATGACAATTGTGTATTTTAAATTTAACGTCGGAAGAACACCAAAAATCTGGTCAAAACGTGACTGAAAAGTTTATGTAATATTAATAAAAGAATATTGCTTAAAATAGCTGCTTTTCAATCACTGATCAATTAAGCATTCTACAGGCAATCAGAGATTTTCAGTGCCTGGTGTATTTAAGTGAATTTCAAGAGTTGATAAATTTAAATACTTCATCAACAAACTGCGTATGTTGTGTATGCATTTGCTTCAACAAAGAATAGCAGTTAACTGCAAACCTGTGCACATTTACAAGGAATAGAGCTTTTAAAAATCGGAAGAGCACACAATGGATTACGCCTTACAATTAGTTTCACATTTGTGTCAGAACTGTGTCTACTGTGTATAGGTCTTATGAAGCACTAGTACTTTACTTACTAAGGATGCCGCAAGAAGGGAGACCTGGACCTGGTTAGATAAAGAAAGTACAAAGAAATGGAGGTCGACTGAAGGTCAACTCCATACCAAAGCGCTAATAGGGTTGGGGATGTTAGATTCTCTGATAACCTATTCAGGCGCAGCAAGAAAGAATAAAAAACCATTACTGGACTGGTAACTGGACACTGTCATCTGAAAAAGCATCTATACAACACAGGTCGGGTAAGCGAACCGTGGTGTAGAAGATGCGAATTACAGGAGGAAACAAGTTTGCATGTAATCTGCACATGTGAGGAATTGAAGGTACTCAGGCAGAAATATTTCGGTAGAGGTCTATTGGAGCCCTCGAAGGTTCTCAAGTTCCCACTGGGCAAGATACTGGGCTTTATAGAGAACACCAAGCTGCTCGAGTGGAAATAAGAGACTTAATACGGATTGTACAATAAGCACCTAGCTCAAGTGCCCGGACTTTAGGTGCCCACCCTAATTTAATGAATGAATGAAGCACTAGTACGTACATCACTTTAAAGAAGTTTCAAATAACCAAACCAGAGATAGCAAAGGAAAAATACATTTGAAGGTCTTCTCAAAAATATTACTGAAACTAATTTCAATTTAGACTTGGGCTTGATGACTGATGCATTGTAAGAGCTCTCGGAGTTAAGTGAAGCCTTTGCAAGTATTGAACTTGCAAATGTTTGTTATTATTGAATAACAATAATTTAAAAAATAACAACATATTTGTTTGAAGAAAGAAAATCAGTTTAGGGTCTCACTCATCGTTAACCCAAGAACCAACACAATTTCTCTTTTTCCGGCGTTTATCTCCATGGAAAAGATAGGAAAGACAACCAACCTTTGAACTCCGAAAAGTTTCACGAGGCACTTAAAAAATTATTGCAATAAGATTGTGAAGTAAAAAATGCTTCGAGCTTGCTAATACTATCAAAGTGCTGGATAAAAAAACTGGTCACAAAATGTCCCAATAATGTTTGGAGAAAATCAAATGACGAAACTTGCCTCCAAGTGCAAACTCAATGGAAGGCTCAATCTCCACGCCCAAGTGTTTTTGGAATGTCTCACCCCACTTAAACAGTCAATATCGTCGACTGAATGTGAAAGAGGTGTCTCACAGATAAATCTCATGTTTACACCATTGAGATCATCACTGAATATTGCAACAGTTTCTGGCATGTTTGCAAAAATCAATGAACCCCTTCTTCATCTTTTTAACCCAACTAAGAATATTGATTCTTGGTTGGTGATTGGAAGCCATTCATCATTAGCCATCAAACACAAGGACGTCAAGGGACAGGTATGATGAAAATATGTTAAAGCCTTTATTATACTACTCCAACACATTTTTGTACTTGTTTTGAAAATAAAATTTGAAATTAAGTAAATGAAAAGTTTTTATATAACCAAAGATTTCCTTCTTTGAATAATTTGCAATATCCTACACTGAGAAAAATGGTTGGTTTAAGCCAACATAAAATTTTGTGTTACCATTTTTATGTTAGCGCGAAACAAAATAATTTTAAAGAAATCCGCTATTGTGTTTGACTAAAACATATATGTTGTGTTAACATTTTGTTGTTCATTTATGGTGACCACTTTACTTATGTTCTTTTAAAATAAAGTGTAACGTTAACTCAAACTTATACATTTGCGTTGTTTTAATACATAGAAAGTGTTGAAACAATATTAATTCATTTTCAGGTAACCAAAAACCACAGTTAAATGAAAAACTTTAGTGGTAAATTTTAATATGCTCTGCGCATGTTCTTCAACCATCACATCGTACGTCCGAGAACAATTTGGATTCGCCGTACCTGGACGAAAATATGAAATAATTTTCAAGTTTCAACTTGTTCTAATTAACAATGAAAATGGTTTCTTTAATATTACTAGAAAATTAACATGTTGTCTTTTCCATTCAACAAAAAATGTGGTAAGACAAACGAACCTAAAGCATTAAATAAAATTACGTTTCGAGTTGTGGAAATTGAAGAATATCAGTACAACAGTAGTATCATATCTATTTTGTAGTAGTTTTCTCCCCCTAATACAGTGCAGCAAGTATGTTAAATACTTATATATATTACAGAAACTGTCACATAGATGACGCTTCTCCTATTTCATTCCAGTAGCCAAACATATTAAGCATATATAGCAAGGTAAATGCGATTATTAAACATTAATCTGGTATATTTACCAGATAAACATCTAATAGGAGGTTCGTGGAAAACAATATCTTTTGGATCAATTAAATAAAATTATAGTTATTTAAACTATAATTTTTGTACAACACATGAAAATAATGTTAGATTCTAAGTTACTTTTATTGTGTATTGTAACATACATTGTTGTATTAATATAAACCAAAATAATGTTCACTGAACCATCACAAAAAGAGGTTTTGAAACTTTTTGTCTGTTGAATCAAACGAAAATAACGTTATTTCAAACAAATGTTGGTTTATTTGAAATATAAACTTAGTGCGGTGAAAGTATATTTTGCGTTGACGTTACTCACCTTTTTGTGATCTTGTTACTTAATTTAGTGTCCAACCAACAGTTTATGCTAACCCTGTTTTATGGGTTGAATAAATCCAATGGTTGTGTTATTTATATACAACCCAGAAAGTTTGTTAAATTAACGCATTTTGCGTTATTAAACACAGTTTTTTTTTCTCAATGTAGAAGGCACCTCTATTTTTATAAATTGAGCACTGATTATAACTGTGTGTATGCATGTACAAATGCTGGAAAACGCGTGAGAGCACTTGATTGGATAGTAAATTCACTACATTATGGTAATAACGATATATCTGCCAATTTAATTGTTAGAATGTTCTTATACTTCATTCTATATATTCTCAGTTTTTCACAATTCATCTGTGCATACACCCCTGAACATCTGGGTTTAAATTTCGCTTGTTAGAAGACGTAAGTAATTCCATTAGCGATAAAACGCGTGCTGTTTTAATGAATACTCTAGATCAAAATCTTTCGGGATCGCTTATACGAGCAAAGTAAATATGAAAACTACTCCAGCATCAGTTAATAATACTAAAAACTCGCAAAGACCCGCACAGGTAACGCCGTTCTTGTGAAACGTTTGATTTATTGCATTGCAGATTATTTCATACGCCTAAGCATTTTCACGGCGGCGTAATGGTTCATAAATTTTTAGTTAGTCGCCTTAATCACTTTACCATCTCAAATAGGCAGAGCTTTAATCAAAGCGTCATCGGAGTTCGCATCGCAATTAACCACACTCAAAGAGAGAAAGAAGTGGTGCGCGATATATCATGCAAATTGTCCCGTTTAGTCGAGAAATGCGGCCCATTTATCTTTCTAATTGACTATGTAGTATGTATAATTTCGTTCAGCGACCAACAATGCATGAGGAATTTATCATCGACTACAGTGGAGAAATGTTGCGGAGTTAACGGTGGCCTCACGGCCAATAATCGAAGTAAGAGACGATTTTATAAACCTCCGTTTCGTCTATGGCAAAAGCACAGCAAACATACAGGACGCAATTCAGCGGTAGTCAATTAAAAGCCGTCGTTCATTAACATTCCGGCGACTTTGTCACGAGGAGGTTGGTCAGTCGACAATCTGTTCCGATCAACGTTCTTCGGCACAGATTTCAAAGAAGGTTTAGCGACACAGCGGCGGTTTCATGTCGCAATGCCACGAACAAGGCAACACTGATCAGAAACAACAATCTGAAGTAGTTTGTAAACGACACAAGTGAAGGGTTATCACATTTATTAAACCTGAAGCCCGCGTCTAGGCGTGATTCATACAAATGGTAATTCTGTTAAAACAAGGATTTGGGCTATTACCTTTTAAACAATCGTTCCTGACTATATGCTATAAATGTAGCGGGCCGAGTTTTTAAGTGCGTATAAATGACGTAAAACGAATATCAATAGGGCTTTTGATCAGCTTATTTACATTCGTTATCGAATGTATACACAAACATGGGTAAAACCATAATTACTCCATGTTAAAATAGGGTAAACAAAGCACAAAGAGGAAGTCAAACGAATGAAGTATTTGTTTTTCTGTTTGTATGTACTTAGGGCAATGAAAGTAGTGCTATCAAAGATAAGTAGAGTTATAAATCGATAAACATTTTCATGTGTATGAGACTTGAAATAAAATAAATATTAACGGGGAATACACACAAATCATAATAATGAGTTAATTGAAATTATATAATTATGTTTATGAAAGTAATGCACTAATTGCAAAAATCCATCAACTTTCACCTTGTAAAAGTTGTTTTTATGTAAACTTTTGTACATCTTATCGCTTTTTAGGAAGGTCAGCCCTTAAGAAAAAACCTATATCTGCCAAACATTGTTAGATTTAGTTCAGTTTAGACTAAGTACCTCTAGCCGTAAGGTTGTGTACGACGGTATAACTCTTGTAATTTTTAAATAAATAATTTTTTAAAAACAAAGTTTTCTTAATTCGAAACTTAATTGGCGCTGCGAACAGGATTCCCAAACGGCTCGTTTATAATACAGTGTCGGTAATTTCAAATTTTTATTGGGAATCTTGACCTGTGTTTCATCAAACTGCGAGTGCAAGTGCGAAGTCAACCCCTGCGAGAGAATTCCTTCAGCGACGGGCTCTCACCCCAGGAAACGTTGGAACCAGCACCAGGCAACCCGCATCATGACGCGAGGAGATCCCTCAACCACACCGTCAGGCATCACCCAGAGAATGCTCTTGGCAATCATCCTAGTTCTGTAAGTGTTTCCTTTTCTTTTCCAATCGACTAATTCAGTTTTTGCACGTTAATAAGTAAAACTTATGACCACGTATCGCGATAGATCGCCCATACAAAGACATCCAGAATAACAACAATGTCTATAAATACACAGAATTAAATATTGCAAGAGAAATCATTCCTCGATACGAGGGAGGAAGTAGAAACCTTTCTTACTTTCTGCAGCAATGCGAAAAATTTATAAGTTGTTATAGAGATAGTTCTGTCGGCCAGGAAAATAGCACTCATAATAAATTGCTATTTGAAATTTGTTGTTCCAAATTAGCTGGTACTGCAAGAGACGCTTTAGTAGTCGCAAATTGCACGAGTTGGTCACAAGTTAAAGACGTTTTGTTAAATCGGTTTGGTGATCAACGCAACGAAACTCTGTTAGAAAATGATCTTATTACTTGCTACCAATTGTCGAACGAATCATATAATCAATATTACGAGAGAATTAAAGCCAAATTACAACAATTATTAGAGCACATAAAGTTGAGAGAAGCGGACGCTAATGTTAGGACATACAAAATAAGCATGTACGAACTTAGGGCACTCGCTACGTTCCAAGCGGGACTATTAGAACCCTACCGCTCTTTCATTTCATATAAATCATCAGTCTCATTAGAGGATTGTTTTAGTTCACCTTCGAAACTACGACAATCACAAACAGCAAGTCAATTTCTTGAATTTCGTTAGAAACAGAGGTGACCTAAAGCAACCCACACATAAAAATTCCACACAAAACAAAATCCAATACGTTCCTACATTCCAAACATATCACCCTACTCCTAACTTTAATAACTTCCGTAATCCCCAACCGCCATCATTTAATACGCATAAGCCACAAAATCCTACGCCACAAACTAAAAGTAGCTTCCCGACTGGTCCAGTTAACGTATTTAAGAAACACACGCCAAACACGCAATTTGGCAACAACAGCAATAATCGGAATCAACCGTTACCTAAACCAACCCCTATGTCGTTTCAACATTCATACGGCAAACCAAATTGAACTTTACACGTAATTTAATCAAAATAATAACTTCTTCAAAGTACCGGTCCATGCGACATAATTGTAGAGGAATTATTTAACGTAGAGGAACCAGCGGTTTCACAGAACAAGAAAACGAAAGTTACGAGTACGAACCAGAGTACAATGACTCGCAAAACTATTACCACGAAAACGAGGAATCTGACCTAAATTTTCAAACAGACGCCTCGGAACAATCACCCTCGATATAAACACGGTAACTTCAAAACCTAAACTACCATTTATCACTATTCCGAATTTAAATTTAAAAATTTTGATCGATTCAGGCGCATCAAATTCAATCATTAACCCCGAACCCGCGCATAAATATTTTGCAAATTTCATGTTTTTAAAGACTTTACTGTAAGAACCGTAAGCCAAACTCTAAGTAACAACGAGAACGTTTCGTACCCCATCTTAAACGAATACGGTATCGCACACAATTTTGACTTTCACGTATTGAAATGGCATGATAGATTTGACGCCCTATTAGGCAGCGAAGATTTTCAAAAATTAGGAGCCAAAATAAATTATCAAAATCAAACACTAGAATTAGGCGAAGTTAAGATACCCTTTTACTTCGAACTAAATCCACTTAATTTCGTACCTTATACCCAAAAAGTTACGAGCCACATTAAAATTCCCGTTAATATTGAGAAAGGACAAGTTTTAATCCACGAAACAAAATTCGAAGATGTTACGATTCCAGATTTCATAGCACACGCCGACAATGGGTTTTGTAACATACCATTCGAAGAAGAACGCGAATTAGAGATTCATTTTCACCATCAATTAGACGCAGAACCTCTAAGCAATTTTGAATTTCAAGCCCCTAAGGCAACTACCCCGCAAGTTGACATGACAACCGCTCTACGTATGAACATCTTAATCTAGAGGAAAAGAGCGAATTAATAGCACTTTGTAAAACTTACAATGACATATTCTACCACGAAAATGCAGACTTAACATTCACCACGCGGTTAAACACGAAATTAGAACTACTGATAACGAACCAGTATTTTGAAATCTTTCCGATATCCATATCAGCTCAAGCAAGAAATCCAAATTCAAATTCAAAACTCCTAGACAATAAAATTATACGGCCTAGTATTTCACCATATAGTTCCCCTGTATGGATCGTACCGAAAAAGCTAGACGCGAGCGGAAAGAAAAAATGGCGACTTGTCGTGGATTACAGAAAATTAAACGAGAAAACGGTAGAGGATAAGTATCCACTCCCGCGAATCGATGAAATTCTTGATAATCTTGGCAAATGTTCATATTTCTCTACTCTCGATCTGGCCCAAGGTTTCCACCAAATCGAAATGGACTCTGAGTCGGTAGAAAAAACAGCCTTTGTAGTTAATAACGGACATTACGAATATGTACGAATGCCCTTCGGTCTTAAGAATGCGCCTAGCACATTCCAGAGAGTGATGGACAACGTACTACGCGAATATCTCCACAAATTCTGTTTCGTCTACATGGACGATGTCGTTATTTTTTCTAAGTCCTTACACGAACACATGGTTCATCTTAAGCAAATATTTGGTAAGCTTAGGCAGTTCAATTTAAAGGTTCAAATGGACAAATCCGAGTTCTTACGAAAAGAGGTAGGATTCTTAGGCCATATAATCACCGCGGACGGCATAAAACCAAACCCGTCAAAAGTAAAAACCGTACAGGAATACCCCTTACCAAAAACAATTAAAGATATAAGATCATTTTTAGGGTTAGTAGGATACTACAGGCGATTTATTAGAAATTTTGCGAAGATCGTACAACCGCTAACTCGCTGTCTTAAGAAAGGAACGAAAATAGACCCCGATGACCGCGACTATCTTAATGCTTTCAGTCACTGTAAGGAACTCCTCACTAACTCGCCTATTTTAGCATACCCCGATTTCAATAAAACATTTTGCTTAACCACGGACGCATCTAATGTCGCAATAGGAGGTGTCCTATCACAAAACGCGAAACCTATCGCATTCTATTCGAGGACGCTGAATAGCGCGGAAAAAAATTACTCGACGATTGAGCGCGAACTTCTTGCGATTGTAGAATGTTGTAAACATTTTCGCCCTTACCTTTTCGGCAAAGAATTCTTAATCGAAACCGACCATAAGCCGCTCGTTTGGTTGTTCTCTTTAAAGGACCCAAACTCTCGATTAACTCGATGGCGCCTTAGACTTGAGGAATTCCAATACAAAATTCAATATAAAAAAGGTAAAGAAAACACAGTGGCAGATGCTCTTTCACGTGTGGAAATCAATATGAGAGAGAGAGTGCAGGATGATAACGACCTAGACCTATTATCAGTTATCGCTAACGTAGATTTAGAGGACCTATCCCTGACCGAATGTGACGAAATTCTAACTGAAAACCCGCGAGACCCTAACGAAACAAATAATAATGAAAATGACAATTTATCAGGTGCTACGCAACACAGCTCCGCCGAAAACCCCATATTCACTATGCCCATATCAGATAAACCTATCAATCATTTCATTAACCGTATCATCGTCAAATAAGTGATCAGTATCATGTCGAGTACACAAAGCCCTCTCGAAACATAACTACACAATTAATGTGAGAAGAGGTCAAGAAATTGAAAACTTAACACAAGGCCTTAAGCAAATCGTAGACCCAAAAAATCTTTACGGCGTATACTTTAACAATCAAGAACTAGAATCAGTCTTTATTAAAATTTGCCAGCAATTATTCAATGACAAAGTTAAGCTCACCAAATGTAATACATACGTAAAAGACATTATCAAAATCGAAGAACAATCAGAAATCATTAATAAATATCATTCACAGAAATCACAACGGTATAATGGAAACCTATAACCATCTCAAACAGAATTACTATTGGCCGGACATGAAAACAAGATTAATAAGATAATTAACGAATGCGAAACATGTCTCATTGCAAAGTACGAGAGAAATCCGTACAAGACCCCTTTTTCAGGCCCTATGCTATCCAAAAGACCATTCGACGTAATTCACATTGACACATTCGCTTTTGACGGACATAAATTTTTAACCATAATAGATCTGTTTTCAAATACAACCAAGCGTATTACGTCCAAGACCTCACTGCAATTACCATTTAAATAAACTACGGCATTACTTCTCTCATCACGGGTACCCAAAGAAGATCGTATGTGACGAAGGTAAGGAATTTAAAAACCACGTGTTTGAGGAATATTGCAAACTTTTTAAAATCAATTTACATTTTACCACCAACTATAACAGTAACTCCAACTCACCGATAGAACGGGTACATTCACCCTTTTAGAAAAATTAAGAATCCAAAATTAGAAAATAAAATGAAACTCCTCAAAATTTAATGATTACAGCCACCTTAATTATATAATCAATCCGTACACTCGACTACAGGGTAACCCTTTTTCATTATTATACGGCCCTTATGCAACCTTAATTCTCACGAAATCGATCTAGATCTAGCAATATATGATTCATACAATGATAAGAGAAAATCTGAACTCCTACCTTTTTATGAACAATTATATCATAAACAATTAGAGAAAGGCACAACTAGAATACAAAAGCAAAACGTAAACAAGGAAAAAGACATAGAAATAAATGAACCTGTAGCGTACTTTGCTAAGCAACGTATTAGAAAAACCGATCCCTGTTTTGACAAAGTAAACATAATCAAGGTAGACGAAAATAAGATCAGTGGCATCCGCGAGAGTACGAATCGACCAGCCAACATTCACACGCGGAAACTAAAAAGAATAAAAAAGAAATTCCCATTACAGGACCCTGACCAACCTCAACCGGGCACTTCAGGTGGAGGAAATCAATCCTAATGGCTACATATTAGAACAATTAGACAACGTTAAACTCTTAAACCATTACATAAGTTTTATTTTTATATTAACATTACTAATATAGAATTAGGTTACCTAACGCTTTTAAATAACGTCGTACTCCTAGAGGTAAAAGATAATAATACATTAATTCACCAAGGCATTCATAATTTAAGAGATAACTGTATCCAAATAGAAAATTTGTTACTAAAGTTCAGAAAAAACAAAGCAAAAACGGCTTTGATAAATGCGCTAGGAACAGCAATCAAATACGTCACTGGAAATCCTGACGATAATGACTTACAAGAAATAAACAAGAATGTAAATTCACTCTATGTTAACCAAAATAAGATCATCAAACAAATCGATAAATACAACTCTTTTGCGAATCATATTACCAACAGGTACTCTGCAGATATGAAGATAATTGAGAACAACGTTAATTCAACCTTAAATTTATTGCAAAACGTAACTAATGTCCTGGAAACACAGCTATTTCTACAATATAACATCTACCTCAGTTTAAAATTACTAAACACCCTCCAAATAATCGAGAGAACGATCTCGCTTGCCTTCTCAGAAATCGTCAATTTAGAAATAATATCAAACGATGAATTAGTGAAAATCAAAGAACATTTAACGCTAATATACAAAACCACCGAATTAATAAACTGGGATGATACCCACCTTTTCAAAATTTTAGAATTTTCAAAATTCAGAGTAATCTCTATAAATAACACTATTACGTGCACTGATGTACCCATCCTTAAAGTTCCTATTTACAATACTCCCGAATCCCCTATTCCCAACACGCAGAACTTAGTGTTGATACCACCGGCTCAGTACACCTACAAGGAGCGAGGACGAATATTGGACCGAAGAGAAATGCCAGATGATCGACAACCAGGCAATGTGCATCAAGGAACCTAAGAAAAAAGAATGCCTTCTTAATATAAGCCAGAATTGTACATTCGCAGAAGTCACCAACAATTACAGATTGTATACCCAGTTTAGAAATGATAAGATTATTATTTCAACTAGAAACGATTTGGAAGTCATAGAAGAATGTCCAATAAAATAAATAGGATAGTAATTAGAAATAATGTGGCAATTTCATCCGATCTTAATTGTAAAATTATAATAATGATCAAAACTTTTGATAATACGCTAAGTAATTTCACATTCGAAAATACAATAATGTAGTTGAGCTAAACCTAGCAAGCAATTAAAATTAAATTTAGAAAACATTCACGACGTTAGTACTCTCAGAGAAGAAGCGAAAAATTTGAATAATTACGAAACCTTAAATCCTATAGGGCACTATGTGCATGTTTCTATAACTAGCATAATATTAATAATTATTGTTGTAACTTGTACTTTAGGGTATGTATTTAGGAAAAAGCTAGGCAAATTCCTAAGAAAAAACGATGTAACGGAACTTGTAACGTTACCTATGTTAACAACCCAGGCCACAAACGAGGACGTTTTGGCTTAAGGGGGGAGGAATTATGTTTATGAAAGTAATGCACTAATTGCAAAAATCCATCAACTTTCACCTTGTAAAAGTTGTTTTTATGTAAACTTTTGTACATCTTATCGCTTTTTAGGAAGGTCAGCCCTTAAGAAAAAACCTATATCTGCCAAACATTGTTAGATTTAGTTCAGTTTAGACTAAGTACCTCTAGCCGTAAGGTTGTGTACGACGGTATAACTCTTGTAATTTTTAAATAAATAATTTTTTAAAAACAAAGTTTTCTTAATTCGAAACTTAATTATATGTATGAATCGTTTGCTGTTAGGATGAGATTTTGGTATCATTTTTTTTTTATATTAGAAAAGCTGCACACAATCTCTTCAATCAATATCGTACGATCTACATGTACACTAGCGACACTTTCTAATTGTACGACCTACAGGGTAAAATAGAGCTCATATCTTTAGCGTGGATAGTAGACGGATTTATGCAGTAACTGGCCGCTTCGAAATATGTAAACACAGATGTGCGGTCTCTCGGTCGGTTAATTTAAAAAAGCTTAGGCTGGATTTATTAATGTGCGAAGTTGAATGCATCTCTTATGTATTTGTTATCTTTGCGTAGGAATAAATTTATTTGATGTTTGAAGTATTTCGAATAACTGTAGCGTTATTAAATGGTTTTAAGAGGTATTTTCATTTTACAGTTGAACTACGACTAGGCAAAACCGAAGGCATGTTAATTATACAATAAATAGCAATATCAATGGGTTTATTACTTTTATTCATTTTATGCGTATGCAAATAATAATGAAACTATCAAAATGGATCGCATGAAGACATTTAAAGTATTTAGCTATACTGAAATCAGTAAAGCATATCTCCGTTATGAATGAAACACTTTTTTCAATATTACTGAACACATTAACTAAATTGCGACAGCCCCTATGCAAGATATTAAACAATATTGTAATAGGGATTGCGCCAATGAATTGATTAAATGCAGAGAAATTTGTAGTAATTTCGTTATTGACAGAAATGCATGTTTTGTTTTCTCTGCAACGTTACCCAAATATGCTTATATTTTTTAATCTAATTAATGTCTGATGATTCATATCATTTTTTTTTTTAATTCGCTCCGGCTTCCTTCTTTAACATTAAATAATAAAGGAGATATGGCGAGGATGCATTCAAAACCATGATTTTTATATCAGATATTAGAACGAAAAGCTCTACACTCGTCAGAAATATTTTTTATTAGTTCTAGTAATCGTGTGTTTCAATTAATATTATAATAACAAGATAAATAATATTTCGATTATAAAATTCCCTAGTTTCAAAGATTTTACCTCAAAAGTCTCACAATATTTTTTCAAAAGAAATACAAATTTGAATTAGTGCTAAATCGAACAGTAGTGATAGCTATAAATACAAAATGCAGGTTTAAATTAATAATTAATGATTAGTTTATATGAATATTAATTCTTCATTATGTTAATATCGAAAAAAGGAGCCGCGGCGAATTAAAAATAGTTATGAAAACAATCATTATGAATCAATTGGATTGAAAACACAAACATATTTGGTAAAGCTGTAGGGATGTGTAAAGGAAACAAAACATCTGTTTGTATACACTATTATATTTAAGGTAAGTAATTGAAAAAATTCGAATTGTGCTAACCGAGGTAAGTCGACAGGCATAAGTATGCCCCTTTGATGTATTTAATTCTCTCTATTTTTATAAGATCAATGTTTTTTCTATGTTTATTTACTGCATTCTTTCTTACATTTAAAGTAGATTTACTACAAAAAAACACCGAGACCGCACATCTGTGTTTACATGTTTCGAAGACGGCAGTGAATGCGTAAGTCGTCTACTACCCATGCTACACATTTAGGCTCTATTTTATGCTGTAGGTCGTACAATTAGAAAGTGTCGCTGGTGTACAGTGGGTTTCTTTTCTAATATCTCCCCTTTACGACCATGCACCTATAGTTTCTACCAAACGCTCTAAGGCATGCACTTCGGCTGTTTTCTGGTTCGCAGGTGGCAGGTATGAATATTATATTATATATTTACCTGGGGTTTAGTTTCCGATTTATACATAAGCATACCCGATAAAATGAATGATGGTGTGCTTTTATTACATATTATTAATAAGAGGTAACAGAACGTGCATTGGATCAGTGCACCTGAATTGCGGTCAGAAATCCTTTGTATCATAGTGAGGAGACAACTAAGGTTAGAAGTTTTTGTTGATATAAATAGGCAGATATTAAAACAGTCGTGTCATCAACTATTTATTACCGGTTTAAATTTTGACCGATTTTTTCTATATTTCGTGTTTTATGTATTTTATATTTATGTAAACTTACATTAAACAGCACTCCGAGATAATTATAATTACCATCTAGTTATAATTTAATAAGTTATTGTATGAGACAAAATTATATTTTGCTTTTTAAGAACTTGTTCACAGATTACTAAACGGATGCCTTCCCATATTCATTCTTATTAATGTTACTATTATTTACTTTATTGTTGTTTCTCTTTTATCCTTTTTTCAGTTCTGAAGGTTAACCTGTTAAATATTGTACTAGTTTTAATGCGATGGTATTAATTATTAGCAGCATATATTTTAAGTAGCTTGATGCTTTTATTTGTCGTTCTACTATTTAAGTTATATTAAATTGCATTTATTGGTAATTTTGTAAAAACCATTCACAAAGACTATCTCTTACCCGTATCGATATAATATATCTGTTAACTCCCATCCCGTTTAGCAGGTGTAGAATTAATAGTATTAGCAATATACTCACACTATAAATGAGAAATAAAAGTATGCAATAAAACAGACATGATTGAACAATACCAAGACAAATACAAATTTTAAAGGAAGAGGAACACCTACGGTTTAACTAAGGCGATAACAGCTAACAGATTAATATATGCAAATGTTTCATTGGTAAAATTCCTTTATCCTTCTTTTCCACCTCCGAATCTGAGCTGAGCTGAAGTATTTGACCTTGCTATGGGGAAAATAGTAACGATATTTGGTCGTTGCAAGGGGAAGACATTAGATCTGGAGGGCACTGTACATTATCAGGAAATATATAGACACTAGGGGAGAACATCAAGAGTAAATGAGATTAAATAAATGGTAAAAAAAATACTTACTATTTAAAAATTACATGTAGTCATTATAATTATGATACATCAGTATAAATAGTAAAATAAATAATTTACATAAAAATATTATTTTAAAACACTGTGATATTAAAATAACTATATTATTTTGCAATGTTTTTACGGTAACATCATTCTTAATGTAGGTAAGGCTAGCTGCATTTATTTGATAGAAAGAGGTAATTTACAATGTAATCTGGCAAGATTATTTTGTATATTTTCTTGACAATGTGAATAGCACTGTAAAAACTATAATTTTATACTCAGAAACTCAGAGTACTGCTTAACATAATAGGATTGGTATCTGAACGTTATCTTCAACAGTATACAGTAAACAGTATATACTATTGTAATTTCTTATAAAGCATTGCTCGGTTAATATTTTATTAAATCATAAAGATAAACTTTTATTATCTGATTTGCCCTTTATTTGCAAATACCTCTTATTCTACTTTTAATGATATTTAGTATAAGTACCGTCTCTCTTCACAGGATGGCTAAAGCTTATACAAAGTCACGAATCCATCACTGCAGATGATGCGCATTAGTAATCTTGCCTCTTATAGACCAATGAGTAGTTATATTTATATTCTTTACCAGTAGCAATTAAGTTGCATAGCAGTATAGGACTATTTCCCTGGATATTGAATTAAAAACATATTTTCAATCATTTAATGTAATTTTAATAATATTCCAAAATTATTAAATGTAAGATGTTAATTTTAGCATACCATAGCAGCTTATGTGCAGATAATGATTCCTCTAACTGTAAATATGTTACGGATTGTTGTTTGAATACTCTTCACTTTTGTGAGACTACTTTGGTTAGTATAACTATTCCATATCCTATCAAAAATAGTTACGTTCAATTAACCTTGTCAGTGCTATCTGAACTAGAGGTGGACTATTTCGCTACCTGTGATTCAATTAAAATTCTAAAAATCGGGTATCTACACGACTAATGCAAACTAAAGGTAAATTAATATCAATTCTTATAAGGTATTGGACATTTTAAAATACACTTTAAAATACTGTGATAGAGGTATATATTTATGTGTTTTTGCTCCTTTTTATTATTAGTTCCAAAATGGGTTCTGATACAATGAAAAAAAATCATTGTTCACATGAAATAATACATTAAAATTAGTCCACAACGAGTTCATCAAATCAACGAAAAAGTATTTATTAAACGGCGAAGACAGTTATTGTATTAATGAAACCAAAATCATTCAAATGAAGCGCTACTTGATTGGCTCAATGAAATATATTATTGTTGTAATGAATACCGAATTTACGAGTTATCATGTACGAACTGCAATAGAAGAATGAAGAAAGGCCAGCAATAGACCGAATATTATTTGTTGATATGCTAATCGCAAGTGGTTAATTGAATGTATGTTATTCATAATCTCAATAAACTTTAGTTTTTGTTATGGAGTAAACTTGGAGTTAAAATAATGAACTAATTTATTGATGCAATGAACGCATTTCGTTCACTCAATTCACTGTTAAGTAAGCGTTTGTAGCTTTATTTAGCACTTCATTGCAGTAAAAGTAATATTAAAATTTACAGGATTGATATCACGCATTGGCGATTACTAGAAAGCATCAAAAGAAAAATGCCTATTAAACAATTAACCGTAAGAGTACCACCATGGCAGGAGGTTAGTTGTAGGGGAATCACCATGCGAGCAGGCTACCAGACAGGATAAGCATTCCTCCGAGTGCAAGTTCACTCCAATCGATATAGACGGTATTTATTCTCGAACTCCCACTAGAACATCATGAGTTTATATGTACGCCCTCTAAATGCCACACGCCAAACTCTCACTTAATTAGCCTCCGCGGTGTAAGCTGGTATATTGCAATCAGTGGCTGATATACACCTTTCATGAAGGTGTGTTCACTGTTCGTTCTTCAAATAAATTGCAAACCATTTATTTATTTAATCCTTCATTACTTTCATACCTATAGTGAATAATTTTATGAAAACTGTAAGTAAAAATAATAAAGTATATTCATATTATTAACAAAATTATTTATTGAACTTATGAAAATACATAACAAATATCATCTATGGGCTAATACAAAATGATTTGTTATAATAATGAAAACGAATTTAGTTCCATTAATGAATCTTGTTATCACTTAATCAAAAATTGTAAATAACATTTTACCTTAACAATGACATATTGCGTTCTATCAATGAAAATTCACTCAATAAATGTTGATTATTGATATTGCGACCAGTATTTTTCTCAGCGTTTAGTAACGTTAATATACTGTACACTGCTTGGCTTCCTGGCTGGAACCGCGCTCAGGAAACGCTTTGGCCCAAAACTGATCCTGTTAAGTTTCGGGATGAGAATCCTCTTCGATCGCATCATCTTTCTGATGCCAGACAGTGTCTTTCGGGAATCTTTGTCCTACATTTTTGGCGATCACCTGTCTCGCCAAGATAATCTGCTAGTTGTGCGACAGGATGATTGTGGCACTAAAAGGCGTGCCCTACACTCGACGTTTGGTCCCCGTTCTCCTTTCGGCGGACAGATCAAGGCGGTCACGAATCCTGCGGACCAGGACTTTTGGGGGTGGCCTATCCTGGGGTTCAATGACTTCGGCCAACAGGGGGTTAGACGACTCGCTCGCCCTCAGCCACGACCGAGCGGCCAATTCAAGTATATGCTCTCTCAACGAGGGAATCATGAGGTCGCGGCGAAGTTGTTCATTCCTCACCATCCATGGGGCCCCAACTATGAGACGCAACATGCGATTCTGGAGGATCCCCATGGTGGTGAGGTGCGTTTCGTCGGATAAGGATCGGCCTCAGGCATGCGGTATAGAGCAGCAATTTAGATCTAGTGTCAAGATTGCTCCGCCGAGCTAGTAAAGGCATTAACTGGATCGCAGCCTGAAACCGATTCCTCACTTCCCTAACATGTTGCCGGAATGTAAGACCTCGGTCAAGACGGAGCCCCAGGTATTTTACCTGGTCCGCCCATGGAATGACATTTCATCCACCTCGATTCTATCCGCCGGACCACCTTTCCGTGTAAAACGCACGGCTACAGATTTTGTAGGGTTAATTCTCAATTTCCACCTGTCAGCCCAAGTAACAAGATCATCAATTGCTGCTTGTACGCGTCTGATTACCATATTTTCATTTCTCCCGGCCGCGAAAACGGCCGTGTCGTCAGCGTACATGGCGAGACTGACCGCCGGGTGCCTGGGGATGTCACTGGTAAAAATTATAAAAAGCTCTGGGCCGAGCAGAGAACCTTGGACACTCCCGCGCCAATTGAACGTACTGAGGAGTGGGTGTTTCCCACCCTCAAAGAAAAAGTGCGCCCCGCAAGGTACGACCGAATGAGCCTAACCATAACCGGGTTGATTCCGATTGTCGCCATCTTGCATAACACGCCGTCGTGCCACACCGAGTCAAAAGCCTTTTCAAAATCCAAAAATACCGCCACAGGGATGAGAATCCAAGTCAGAAGCCAATCAGTTGAACAACCGCCGCGGAAATACATAAATTTAAGGTAAAGATACTACATAAAATAGAGAATTGAATTTTGAATTAAACAATAACTTTTTTCTCATTTATTATTCATATTCACGTATATAACCATTGTGGTGCACATAAATCTTAAAATTTTAATTTTCAATTTTTGTGGCATATCGTTAGCTACAATATTAGGTACCAAACCAAATTTTCTTCACGTTTTCAGATGAGGAAAATGTTGACGCTTTTTAGAATTACTCTTGAATATTTTACACGAAAAAAAACCGCTTGAAACTATAGGAATAGAAATAAATACATATATGGACGGAGATTCTTAGTCTCTAACTCTGAATCTGTGTTTCTTACATCCTTGTATCTATCTGCAATTAACAGTATAAATTACATATATTATGTATAAACAAAAAAAAAAGCTATATCGAACATCTAAATCTAAAAGATCAATAAGAAGATGGTAACTGTATTACCCATCCCATAATTTCGTGTAATTAAGTTAAGTTCATATCTACCTCATGCGGCGGATATTAAAATTTTCATTTACCAAAACAACAATTACGAATCCAGAGTGGCGGGATGTAGTTTTATCGAAGATTAAAATTAAAACCTGCGGCTAGTAACAGCTCCTTTCTCTTCCCTTCTTTTTTCTAAACGCTGGACATTAACCGAAAAGATAAATAATAATAGCAGATTTATTGCGAACCAGCTACGGACGACCGAGAAGGTCAATGGCATCTCAACGGATCCCACCTCAAGGCTATATACATTCTTTCGTCAGAGACGTAAGACCAGCGACAGGGAATTGAGGAAAAAATCCAATAACATACATATATTCCCGGGCGCAATAATTTAAATCTCCACAAGAAACTTATATATACCAGATTTTATATAGCAATACGTGAAACATGTACACCAGTCTATTTTTTCAACGATTTTAATGAAAGATGCTCACGTATAAGAAGTGTACCAGTGTACGTACTTACTATCTATATTCTCTTAAATTATCTTTCCATTAGTAGAGAGCAGAATTACAGGATCAAATGTTATTAATACTTAAATAGGTCTATTTATCGAGGAATGGTGCTCAAAGTCGACACTTAACCGTTCAACACGGAGCTTATAAATCGGAACGCCATAAGGCATACTTTGCATACATACGTACTCTAAGAATTAATTGGAAAATTTCCTTAAGAACTTATGTATATTTTGCAAACGGTACGATACCATCTAAGTAACGCGGATATTTGCATAGTGTTCACGCCATGGAATTATTTATATGGTACTGTATATGGTAGGCATGTATTCTCGATAGCTCTTGATTATTATACCAATTTATAGTTTACGAAAGATGTAAATTGTATTTAAATAATGTTTTAATATGACATGCATCATATACACGATATGAACAAACAAAAGAATATTCTATAGGTGCACAAATTTATTTGATAATGAGTAGCAATTATAAAAACTTCTGACCTACCTATACAACACAGAATGCTTGCCATTGAACACACTGATAAAAATAGAGTGTAGAAATTAAGATTATAAATTCCTTTATATTAATTACTAAAATAATTATTATCAAAAGGATAATGTGTTGTTTAATAATTCGTGCTTTAAAACTTGTGTGTCTTATGAAATATCTCTGTTCTCTTTGTTGATGTACACTCAACTCAAAAAATAATGTCATGATGAAAATAAACAATAAGAATCTCTTCTCTCTCTTTTTAATAAATAAAGCAACATTTTCTTTTCTATCTGGTAACTGTTCGAAACTCTTACACACTTTTATCATTCTTTGTGACTCGACAAAATAAAGTTCTATTTTTATATTTAAATATTATCCTCGTTTATATACCTCAAAAATAAGGTATGCATAAAAGTTTAACAAAAACCTTACAAGGTCATTAATCAAACTAGAAATTAAGATTTATAGCAAACCCAAACAAAAGTCACTTCAAGTTCGTCACTAGACAATGACCATCAGCCAACATCTGCTATTCCATCTGCAAGGAAATTATTATTATGTCAGCAATTAGCTGTAATTAATGTGTACTGATGTGTCCCATATGATCACTCATGATAGCAATTGGATTTACAGGAAGTGTATCAAATAAAAAAAAATTATTGCTTGCACGCATTTGAAACAACATACAATTTGTTCAAAAAAATGTTAGTACAAAGGATATGATGATATTATCTTGTTAGAACAATTATGCCAAGTATACAAACAAAAAAAAAACAGCATTATTTATTCAAATCTTTTTTGAGGGAATAGTAACACTTTAATGCGATTATTTGCTCATAAATGCATATGTAATAAAGTGCTCAATAATTGCTTAGATGACTTGTATTTACTGCGAGTATTATTCAAGCTAATGTTGTAACTATATTACATAAAAACAAATTGTTGAAATAGTTGAAACAGTTGAATAGCGTAAACGAACGGCACACTGCAACCTTTAAATTTATTTTATTTTAAACAAAGCATACATACAACTTCGATCCCTGGCAATTGTTGAATACTGTAATATAGAATTAATTGCGTGTAACTTTTCGAGAAAGATGTGTAATTGGCAATTAGTCCACTTTTACGCAATGAAAATGTAATGCCACTTTCAACAGATTAGTTTAAAACTATTTTCTTTCAAATTTACATGATTATCTCTTTACAGTCATTACGTAAAATCATGCCTTTGCTTTATATTTAATTTACGGTTAATGTTCTTTGCTGCGTGCCTCTAATTTAATTAATATTGCATATACTATAACATTGGTCCTCTGTTGTGCACGATTCAATTGCCCAATCTGGTAATAGATTTACTTAAGTAAAAACATCTGCACATTATGGTTTGAGTAATATGATTTTAGTGCTAACCGCTTTAATTACTTACATATTGTAAAAAGGAATCCAAAATGCAAATAACACTCAGAAAAATACATGCATTGATTCAACCAAAATACGGTAAATTTAACAACAATTTTTGTTTAAATGCGGCGAAGAGGCTTTCTTGTTGAGCGAACGTAAAGATTACTGCTAAGTTATTTTTGTGAGTTGAAAATGAAAATTTGATTGAAGTATACAGATTAAATACCGATTTGTGTTAGTTAATACAAATACAATGAACTATCCACTAAATGCATAAAATATATTAATCCAACAGTTAAACTGATTTTATATAACACCATACCATAGATGTGTTGGCATTATAAAATACTGTATTTAATGCAAAACAATAGTTGTTTTATATAGTAATATTTTACTTAAATTAAGCAAAAATTGATTGTTAAAACTAAACAACTATTTCATTCATTCTAAATATGTTTTTATGTAACGCAACATTTTTTGTTGATGTATATATTTCTAAATAAATGCAATTAGTAATCAAACCTAAAATGCCATCACATTGAACAATATTTTTTTCTTGCATCAACTAAAAATCTTTGGTAATTACCAGTCTCTGCCGAAAATTACGAACCAGTGTTTCCGTGCCCTCGCATGGGGCGCCACTGCAGGAGTCAAGCCCAGTCGTGGGTGTGATGGAGGAATGCCTGCTATGACCCTTATTGTTCACATGATAACCCCTATACCAGACAGACACAGGTTAATATGAAAAATCACCTCGTATTTATACAAATCATATCCCAAAAACGTCGTGAGTTTAGTTGTACGCCATCTTTCGGTCAAGTGAACACGCCACTCTCCGGCAGTTACAAAATGCAACGGCGTGCCTGAAAAGAAGTAGATGACGCTCGCAAATTTCTCAGTTATGTTTTGCACCTTTTATCATGAATGATCTGTTGGAAATATTTAGTGTAGGATTGTTTCTAATAAACATTGTAATATAATGTTTGAAAATGCGTTAATAAAAATAAGCTATCCATGGACCACCGAAAATGTTGTTAAAAACATTGGTTTCCTACCTCAAAGACCGCTAAAAGCATTGCGCCGTACACTTTAACATGATTTTAATGTTAGACGGAACAGAAAAGTACGTTGCTTTAACGAACGTCGTAATATTATTTGCTCCAACAGTTTTTCTATTTATTTTAAAATGTTGCAGCAACATTTAAATTTTGACACACATTTTATGTTGATCTTACAACCGACTTTTTATAGAAATTACTGAATATGCATTTGGTTCAGTAAAAATAAAATAACCAAAAACGTTTTTTTAAACCATCAGTACATGAATTTTTCTCAGTGCAAGTACCCAAATTTAATGGAGGAACACAAAAAATATCCCTCACATTTTCGACATCTCCTAAATCTAAGAAACGTACGATCAAAAAATATCTTTCTCGACATTTTTAACTCTCGCAGCCTACTAAATCACACAGTCCTTGCTCATAATCTGAAATTATTTCATGAACTTAAATATAGAACGTAAATGTATGTGTCAACCGGTGTTACCGTAATTTTGTCTCAAAATATCGCCAAAAATAAAACACGACGCGCATTCGAGATCTCGACCAAGTATATTGCCGACGAAAATATGTTTTTTCCGTTTCTGCTATCCGCGAACAATTACGATCCATCGTCCCCAGACGAATTATAGGCGAATTGTTCGAACAATGTTCGGAATGAGAGGCACCGTTAAGACAGATCCTTCATGGTGCACTGACCTTGGGAAGCTGCACTAACCCTTCTTGGAAAACAGCAAAATAGTCACGGGTTCAGTGCGTAGGCGCTATTACGTGGTCACGGTGCAAAGTGATTCAGATGCGGGAGCAAATGTATCTGTGGCACATTTGTGGCATCAGGTATGTTAAATGCATGTAAGTTTACAAAAAGAGTAGGTATATAATTTTTGAATTTGAATTTCCAGCTACGCCAGCAGATGACGCTAAATGTTTAGAGCGGAGATCATGGTAGATAATTAAACTGTTCATAGAGGGCGCTGCAGTATGCTTGATCGATACGCAATCGAAATGCGAATGCTCTAGAACCAGACGTGCCAAATATAAACACGCACGAGAACGAGGATAAACATGGAACTGCCTGTCCTTGGATAATTCGGTAGAGACAGTGAATGTAGAAATAAATAATGGATATAAGTGGTGGATGCGATAGGCGATTCGAATCTTTTTAGTGATTTGAATGTTAATCCTTTTAGAATGAATGATTCTCATGATGCCATGACTCTTTGTACTAACGACGGGTAATCCGAATCCTAATGACACTTGAAATGAAAGATTCAGATGACATGAATCGTATCGAATCGTATAGTGAACTTCACCTTTAAATTAAAATAATTTGTATACAGATAATGAGGTTATAAAAATTATCGGAATGGGAATCTTTATGTACCGAAGTAAACACTGCAGGGTCGCATTAAGGTGAAATATTCTTAAGCCCGATTTTATAATAATGTCGTTTACATTAAAATTAATTATTTTTTTAAGTACCTTGGCTGCAGTGTATCGTTTACTTTTATTACGAATTTCGTTTAACGCTGTATAGTAATCATCCCGATAAATGAAAAACTAGTTCAATTCATGCTAATCTGTTTATAAAAATGCACCTACTTACTAAACAAATTAATGGTGACAGTTTCGTAAAGTGTTGGTAAATATCAGGTAGCTAAAAATTGTGGGAAGCAATTTACCTGCGCCCGTTTCGTAAGTAGCGATAGATTGGTTTTTAATTATTATTTAATTATATTTACAAATGATTTAAGTAAGATAACTGTCTGTATTCTTCCTTTTCAGCAGCAATATCCATACCTGGCTTATACATAGCTGTTGTAAGGCATATTATTATTTGTTTAATCAAACATACAGTGCTCTTGATAGTGTGGCAGCCGTGGCTTTGTGAAGCAAATGTGAATGAAGTGGATGTTGAATCTTCTACAGAAGAAAAGATTATAGTAGATGACGATGTTCCTGATGATACGAAAAAGAAGATAAAACGTGTGCATATGTTGTTGATGCAAAAAAGGGTAATATCAACTAGTGCCTTCGACATTTTATGGATTAAATCCTTCGTAAATCTTTATTCGCAATTTGTAGTATTATTTTACATATTGATGTAATAACGCACGATATTGTCAGCTCTCGTCGTGGAAAAAGTATATTTAGACATCCGTTACTAAATTTCAAGTATTACTAAATACATTTCATAGCCATACAGATTCTAGATTAACCTAAAATATATCAATTTACAAACAAAAATGTCAATATTTTTACTGAAGCCGTAAATTATCTATTAGTTTTTATTAGCAGATTGAATTTAATTTGAAAATAAAATATGTTTTATATTTCAACTGGCTTCCAAATATTAAAAGATATATTCATGAAAACAAATCAATGCTAAAAACATTGATAAGAATTGCATTTGTCATATACCTGTACATACCTATCTATAACTGTTTTTAAGATAATGCGATTTTTGTCCAAATTTCGGCATTTACACTGTTGTACGTAACTGATTGATTTATATATGCTTCGACTAAAAGCTTATTTTTTTCAAACGGAACACCCCGTATATTTTTATATTATTGGGCGAAGAATTAAATTCTGTACCGATTAACTGTAAATCTTCCCATATCAATCTTCAAGAGTTTTTTGTTAAATTACTGGTTATATAAACTAACGCTTTTAAATGGCCGAAAAGTTTTAACCGATGGTAGGCTATGACATTACAATAAATTATTGTTGTCAGTACATATTAATATTATAACTATTGTTTTTAGCATATCTAACAAGCGTTTTTTAGAGATTGTATTCTGTACAAATATAACAAAAACTAGAAAATTTCTTTTAAAAATGTACAAGTTTTTATTTAAAAGCAAATAGAAAACAGCTTGAAAAAAGTTAATGTATTTAGCCTTTTTTACTATTCTGTTGTTCATAATGTTTATTTTGTGAATGCATGCATCAGTGATGGGTGTAGTTGACTAATTTTTTAGTTGGGTAAAAATGACAACTAAAAACTATTAGGCAGAGTGCACACCGGAGTGATACGACATGGAGACGACACGAATACGACAAGTGACACAAGCAGTATCATGATTTTAATTTAATTGTCGTGTTAGTGGTTGTGTAGCTTGTTATCTTGCGTGTCGTATTCCTCCGGTGCGCATTCTGCTTAAATTTATACGGTACGTGTCGTGTTGCTGATTGTGTCGCTTGTCGTATTGCGGTCGTATTACTCCGGTGTGAACTCTGCCTTAATTGTTAGTCGGGTACAACTATATCTTAAATTAAATTCGTTATAAGTTGACAATTGTCTCAACTAATGTAGTTGTAGTCGAACCAAGCAACTAAAGAATTAGGTTTAAAAAGAGTTTAAAAACCAACTAACGACTTAATCAAATAAGAATATTATCATCATACCAACAATTTTTACATTTGGTTTGATTACATATAAAATACCTACATACAGCGACCATGTACCTAATCTCTCATATACGTTAACCCAAATTTGTTTTTGCGGAACTATTTCTAGTAACTTTAACATAAAACAACATGCAAATCTTATTGAGGGATGTTTAGGATGTGGGCAGATTACTGATGTTTCGTCAGACCCAAGGTACTTTCTAACATTAGCGAAAATTTTTATAGTGATATTATCTGCTATTTTTTTTAAGGATATTGAGAGCTATTTATTCATTTTAGTAATGACAATTAGTAAATTTTGAGGGATGTCGAATATGTTCGCGCATCTAATTATTACTGCCATTTCGTCAAATCGATCAACATCAGCGAAAATTTTAATACTGGTAATTTCCACAATTTTTGGAGGATATTGAGAGCTGTGGGAGAAATAATATGTGTGATTTTTATATGTTCGAGGATTCATTTATTTATTTCGGTAACGACAATATGGATTATACATATGTCAGTGTAGAGTGTAGTTAACCAATTTTGTAATTGAATAATATTGATAACTAAAAACTATTAAATGCTAGTTGCTAGACGCGGATGCAACTAACTAATTTAGATGTAATTGTTAGTTAGTAATTGGAATTGATCTTTGCCCAACATTGACATGCATTATGAACAAATATAGGTAATCTAAGGATTTACTTTTATATTATTGTATTATTTATGCATAGAATTATTTTTGTTGTAGCTTCTTAGCGCACTTGATAGTAAAACTTACTGCTTTTAACTTCGTATACACATAGAAATTACACGTGTACATTTTAGAATGCATAGCTATTGCAAATTACGTTGTAGATTTGCCTAACGTACAAATATTCACATATATTCGTAACGCCGATGCTGCGTTCGCGAAATACTCGCCGGTTAAGCAACGCACCAAGGTTTAACGAACCTGCCGTCGTTCGAATAATAACTAATTACGCGAATTTCGTAATGTCGTGACACATTTTTTCTCTCTCAAGAACAATGGGCGTTACGAAAAATAGCGCCGACAAGCACGGGTGGAACGATCCGCTCCTCCGCTATTAAGGAATTCGTTTAGATAACATCTACGGGTCTATCTGTCTGCCGTGTATTATTTTCCCGGCCGTTAATCGATGGATACGCTAACGAAACGGTCACGTTAATACCTACTAAAATAGTTGTCCGTCGTGGTATATTCCATAATAGGTATGTGTTGCTTCGTTTTTAAAGCTGTGTGTACTACACGAGCGATCGTTTTATACGAGTGGAACATCAATTTACTTATCTGTAGAAGAGATGCTCTCTGTTGATTGTGAAAATACATGAAGTAGTGATGTGTGTAATGTATGTTATATATGTGCTTTACCACTGCTATTTTGTTTCATACAAACTGGGATATGGAGATTCTGTGTATCGAACTTATATAATCCATATTTTAGCAATAATATTTCTTAATGTTTCAAAATGCTGTGTTTATATAAACTGCGTCCCAAAATATTGCAAAATATTAACACCTTGAAGTAGCTGAGCCACAAAGACGAAATCTTGGCAAGTTTCAAGTAGTAAATCATAACTACTAGTTTTGGGTAGTAAATCATAAGAGTTGGAAAAAAAAATACCAACAATCAGCAAAAAATTATCAATAAAATGTCACATCCCTATGATTATTTATGCACTGTCTAACACTGCGAAGGATACTCTAAACCTCTGAGTGAGATGAGCAATGGCATCTTGTGAGATCTCATCTCAGGCTTGCTGTAGATGACGACGAAGTTGCTGCAAGATGTTTGCTGCTTGAGATTATCGACTTTTTAGACGCAGCTAGTTGTTTTAAGATTAAGCTAAGATTTCAGCTTTGTGGCGGACCTCCTTAAAGGTGTTGAAATTTTTTTTGCATGTGTTTTAATATAACCCAAAAAAACCCTACAGATAACAATACATTATCCCAGTGTTTGCCCTATTTTCGTATTCATCAAACACGCTTTTCGCAAACAAACGCAAAAGAGCGGAAATGAAGAAGGTTATTTATGGATAATTTAAAAATATCACTTCTGATATTTATTTTATTATCAGTAGTGGAGAGTGTGTCTGGGATACGAGGAGTATTTATAAGAGTGTATGTAACGGTGCTCTTCTTTAATTATCGGCAAATAAGAGCATCGTCCGGGTTTTGGGCAAAAAAATTGTTTTGTTTATTCTCAGTTCATAGGCTCGTCGTTCGTGAAAGCATGCGGGTTATTATTCAACATGATAAAAAATAGTACTTTCATGAGTACGTCCATGTATTTCCGACGCACTTGGTTTTCGATCGAAGAAGTGTGTTCATCTAATTCTTATCGCTCCAGTCGACCAATTCAATTTCTGCACGCTTGTTCCCTATGAGATATCGGCTATACCGCTAGGCATACGCAATATGTACAACGAGCAAACTAATAAACTGTTTTGCACCATGGGACTAGGAATTGCCTATGTTGATATACATTCTTTATAAATACTCCTCGTATCCAGGCCACGCTTTGCGCCGTATTAGTAACTCGTAGCATCGCTATGAAAAAATCCTTATTGAAGTTCGGCTTGTAACAAAGAGTGTATCTTTACAAATTATTTACGCTAATTATAACAATTATGTGGTGTTTATACAGCAATAATTTCTTCGGTTACATGAACTCTAATCACTATTAAATCTAATACAATCGGAATATTATGAATTGAAGAATCTACGGAACAAGAGCATTTTGAAGTCTTGTATCAATAACATACTAATTTTTCCTTTGCGATTAGTTCGACTTAAACGGACGATGATCTATGCTGCAGTCGGTGCTAACCAGAGATTAATTCTATTTTTCAGCTGTATTAACTACACTGAGAAAAATCGCACAATGTTACTTCATACACACTTCTCGCAGGAAAAATCGGGACACCAACAATCGAGATTTTTAAACTTTCTCGGGTGTAAATGTAGCTTTCAGAGAACATATTCACTTATCAAGTACTTTCCCAAAACTGGTTTTTTGTTTTTTTTTCAATAAAATTGCGACAAATTTTATTATTCAGACTTTCTAGGAATTATCTCGTATTTCGAAATTATATTGTAGGAGACTCAAAAATCAGATGAAAAGATTCAGGATGCTGTTTTGTCAATGTTCCAACCCCAATGCCAAAGCCAGCGGTAGGCTGAGCGTATGCTGGTGGAAAAGATTCGAGAGATGTTTGGTCTTGCCATCCACGCCAAGATTCAATTGTGAGTTCGACAACGTTGGGTGCTGTTCGGCGATAATAATGTCGAGCAGCAACTAATATAATGATTTATTAATGACGAGGGCAGGAATAATCTTTAATTCTTCACTAAGAAAATAAAAGTGTCGGTCAAAGCGTTGGTAGATGACAACACCTTTTAAAGATAGAAGCAGGTATAGCGAAAATCGTCTAATTGCAGAATATTGTGAGTCAAGACAATGGACATTTCTGCAGAATGACGCCAGAAGTATTTGATGTTCTGTGTTTTCTAAAATCAAAGATTTCGAAATATAATACTAATTATGAAGCATACCAACCCAAGAAAAATTTTCAGTAACACTGAATTTTTTAATCACAAGAAGCTCTTACGCAAGTTTCTCATACATATAGAAAATATCAAAACAGTCTATATCATCTAACATTGTTTTCGAAGTGGTCTTTGAAGTATTTGATGAATACATTCAGGTGAATATAGTTATGAATTGATTAAAATATAACAAATAAATGGTGGGAAACAAAGGCTAACTTAACTGTTTTATTTCTTTAATTTTTAAAACATGTACTAGTTTTCAATTAACTTGATAATTGGGGCTTTTGAGCTCTCTTTGCCATGGTGGTGAGAAATTGTTGGCCCAGAAGGATGAGAGAAACGGTTTCCAACCCGGAGAGGACCAAGGTGCTAACTGGAAACAGCAGAGCTATTGAGAGTGGCCGGGTTTAGACTGCTTTCAAAGTTATAAGAATCCGCGAAGAGGTGATATGATCTCCCATTTAGATTAAGATCAGAATTTATTTTTTCATAATATATTAACGCGAACTAGTATTTGCTCTCAAAGTAAGGTTTTCGTGGTTTACCTTGCTCATACACTGAAAGAAAGATTAGCTTCACTTGAAACTAATTTTTAGTTAACTAAATGCATGTTAATAAATGTTGAAATAACCTCTTTAGTTTCTTTCAGCGTAGGTGAATACTGAGCGATTTATAGTCTCTCCACGGGCGCAATATTTTCAATACCACCGTCACTATTTCCGCAATAGTAATTAGGGACTATTTAATTGGAATAAGCACCAATGACATGTTAGAAACAATGAGATAATTAGAGTAGGTAGCTCCATGTAGTACCTACCTTTGAGTGGAGCATGGGGTTTAAGAATGTTTCTTTTGTTGTTGTATTAATTTATCAATAAATGTGCGTCCATTCCACGTTTTCACCGAGATATTAATAAATAATTAATAAATCGAAATTGTAAATTTTGTTAAAAATATTACGCTACTAGGGCGAAAAAGAGCAACTAAATAAATACAAATCCCGTCCACACCAAATCGAACGTCCTTTGACGTACGGACACGCGAGTGAACGCCTTGCAATGCCAATGGTAGCATTAGATATCGTTGGGTTACATTCGGTCCCTCCAATGCCTTCTACAAGGAATGGGAGAAGGTAACGTGTCGGGTACTGAACAGAGTGCGCACGGGATATTGATGCGTAGTATAGATGTTATTGCCGTTGCTGCTAGTGTTCTCGAAGTACCCCTCACTCAATGTCCCGGGCCTGGTATCTAGTCGCTCCGTACGCACCAAAGCCAATGCGATCTGTCACATGTGCCTTGGCTTGCGTTGGAACGTCGGTGTGGACGCGACTTAAGTTTCTGTGACTTTTCTAGCTAGATCTGGTGCGTATATTGCTATGAATGGTACAGATGCAATTGTAACAAGATTGCTTAAGTATTTGATTGTCAATTTATTAATTGCAAATGGAAATTATTTACGCTACTATTATTTGAATTTCCAAATGGAAAACCTATTGGACGTTTTTCAAATATAATGTATAAGTTAAGGACTAGCTAGTGATAACGTTGTTTATGCATGGTGTTAGTACAGTTGTACTAGAATATCTTTGAAAACAAACTATCGTATCTAAAAAAACATTTCTATTTGTGGAGCAAGCACTGACTAACATTAGCAATTCATTTCGAGCTTGTCTGGTAAATATAATAAAATTGTTAATATCGTTTTGATATTGTAAACATTGTCTCTAGCATTTAGATAATGTTATTAGTTTTTATAGTATTGTTTACATAATTTTATGATACTATGAGCTTGCCTACGTTCTTTAACATATCGCTACAAATATTCCGTTCAAAATTCTACATTCTCCTACACACTAGATGGAAAAACAACTTCGTACACAGATTAAAGGTAAGAAAAGCTAAAGAAGATCAATTCACTACAGTAAATAGCCTGAAGAACCAAGCCAGGCTTGAAACCACTCCAAATTACTTCAAGAAAACAAAATCAATATTAAAACTTACCGCGCTTATAGATCTTTACAGGTTCTGTAACGAAAAATGTTTCTCTTTTCAAAACGTTTTGATAAAAACTATAAAATCAGTCTACTGCTTTTCCTTATATGAAATTTCTTCGATTTGTGGCATGCTTATATAATATTGAGAAGTGATTTAGATACAATATTATTTAACTCGACTTACCGCCATTTGTAGGTGGCGTTGAAGGGGTGCTGTGTCCCTGAGTCAGGATTATTTGAGACTCGAGTTCGCTGAGTTTGTTTTTGAGATCGGCGAGTTTGAGGTTGGCACTTTTGACGATAGCGTTGACATTGCTGACGGATTTCCTATCGGTGGATACTTCGCGCAATTTCTCCGCCTTCTTTGATCTTCAGCTCTTTGCGTATTTCCCGCTTGATGATCTCTTTCAACGCCTCCAGTTTCATCGCATCGGGAAGATTCTCCGTATCCAGGCCGTATTTGTGTGAGAGTTCATAGAGGACCGGGTGTCTAATGTAATCGTCCTGAAACAAAAGAAAAGGAGATCAATAATGGAACATCACACACTTGCTGAATGTATTTAATACGTTAGTTTCTAGAGCGACAGTTGTATATGTAATGTTTCAGAATATCAGAGGATTATGATCCTTAAAATAACTCGCTTTCTACAGGTTTCAAGAAACCTAGCTACCAAAACTTTTTTTTTTCAATTTGGCATATTATTATGAAGCTGTTCACTACTTTGATGCTTTCAAACATATACACCATGTCCGCATTATAACGAAACTACTAGTGGCGTCAGTTTTGTGGCTCTGCAGTAGAATGTAGATGGTTGTCAAAGATATTAGTTTAGTAAGCATATTTCTTAGTTCCAAAGCAATTTTTTGATGTTCAAAAGAAAAACACGTATTTCTATTAAAAGATTTAAGAAATCGAATACTGATGGACGGATGCAATAAAAACAAAACCCTAGCGTTTTAAAGAAGAATAAAAATGGTGTTTTAGACTATTTAGAGAATAGAATTTAATCGCACATTCTAATTGACAGTAGCAACTTGCAAGAGTCCTTATAGGTAAAAAAACTTTTATGTATCTAATATTAGACATTAAAAGTATTTTGGTAAAAACAAACCTTTATCGCCCTGCACATCTTATTGGTCTTGCGAAAATCATCAAAAAATAAAATATTCTTAAAATAAGCAATTTTTCTACGTTTAATAAACAGTGCATACATTAATCTAAATAATTAAAATATTTGGGGCAATACGAAAGCTTCAATCGTTTTTCTGCAATAAGAAAAAGCATAAAGAAACTTTATTTGAATTAAATATAGTAGCTTAAGATTGATATTACTGCTTCTTTTGAAGCGACACAATATTGCTTTAAAACAAATATTTTATCGAAGTAAATTACCTTCACAGCAAAACATATTGTTTGGATATATGATATTAACGTAAATTGCTCAAAGAAACTATTTCTTTCATATAAAGTCGACCTGGCAAAACGAAACCGGATGGAGCAGAGTCTCTGAGACCAATGACTGTTCCCTTAAGAGAAGTGGTGGTCTCAATCCTGCATGCTTGCAAGTTGATAGTTCTTGCTATCTGAGATCTCTATTATCACCAGTGGATTGGTTTTCATTGCTTCTGTTATTCCTAGACACGCAACGCTTTGTATCGCGCTATGTTCAGCTATAGCAAGTTGCTGTCCACCACACCAGAGATGGTCACGTGTCTACTCGCCGTGATATTAGGTCTTAACCCCCATGTTTTTGTATGTGCTCTTCTAGCCAACATGAGTGTTATGTCTGCCCTGGTTTTTATCCTCTGAAGCTATCGATTTCAAATAGGCCTAGAGTCAAAAACGACACGAAGATACTTCACTTTCTCTGACGGCTTTATTTATTCAGTCCTGAGTTTTACGGGTCCAAGATCATCTAAGTCATCTAAGTGCCTCCTTCTGAAAAATGGTCATTTTGGAGAGACTGGTATTTAGACCTTCCTGCTTGATCTATGCTCGTAAAACTTGTAAAGCGTTCTGCATTTTGTCCCGATCTACGCTGTTGAATTTACCTTTGCCCAAAATTACAGGATTACCTACATACCACAAAGCTTTATACTCTTCATTCTTCTTTCTTTCTTTGCTGGAACAGCTCTCCAATGATTAGGTTCCAAAGCAGAGAAAACATAACCTGCGGACATCCTCTATTGACCCTAGCCGCCAGTGTCTCCTCCATGATGATTGTGTAAACTGATATCCTTTTAACCATGCAGTCTACATACCTGCAGCTTGTTTCATTGATCCCGTTATTCCTCAATGCTTTAGAGATGGATGCTGCGGAAATATTTTCCAATGCTTCTTCCACGTCGAGGAATGTTCACAAAGCATTTTATTGGTTTGCCCAGCACGGTCAGCCCTCTGTATGAGCGGATGCAAGGATTTGATCTCTCTGTGAATTTTCCTGCTTGATAAGCATATTGGTATTGACGTAGTGACCGATGTGGTAATACATCATCCCTTACCTATTTGTTTAGCAGTGTTCAAGAGTCCTTGGCATACATGACATCAGACTTATTGGACTCAGAGACTGCTGCATCCTGTCCCGTCGACTTTATACGAAAGAAATAGTTTCTTTCTGTGCACTAAGAGAACGCCTGCAGAAAATTGAGATCATTGGAGATACCAGCTGCAGACTGATGTGTAATGGGATGGCAGAGAACCCTACCACATTCTGTGTGAATGCAAAGCTCTGAACGCAAAAAAGGCAATTTTTCGTAAGCCCAGAGGATTTCTTCGATCAACCAGCCAGAGATCTGTGTAAATAGTACAGCGTACATAATACTGGAATGGCTGGTATAATTTAATGGGTAATAGAAATGGGAGAAATAAGAAACAAAGAAATACTAGTTTTTAAGTCCAAATTACATTATTTAAATAATCTTTGATCGCTATAGATTCGACCTTATACAAGGTCGATATATCGAATTGTATCCAACTCTCCAACACACTAGGTGTAACGTCAGAGAAGCCTTCATTTTATATGTAAACATAAAAAGAATATATTATTTCTTTGATCCACCCTATCTGATTAAAGCCACAAGAAACAATTTAATGAAAAATTTGAGTGAGATGAAAAAAGAATTATCGGAAGATATTTTTTAAACTTTTACAACAAAGATAAGGTATAAATCAGATGTATTGATTAATTTTACTTGGAATATTTTTTAATTTCCTTGTATCTAACGCCGGTAGCTGTTATCATCTACCAGCACACTTAGCATAATCACATCAAATCGCATCAAATTACATCCAATTTGTTGCTCTAATATATTAAAGCGTCAATCATATCTCTAGCCAACAAAATTGTAATTGTCCACAATTTCTTTCTATATTTCCAACTGGATTCTTCCGAATACAACATTAAACGCATTTCCCGATATCAATAATAATAATCCGATTATTACAGTCATATTAAAATATAAGACGATTACTCTATTTAAATTTCTCGCAAGGACGAAGACACAAAAACTCTAAACGAAGAATGATGAAAGGTTCAAGTGGAAGTGTTACATCTTATATACTTCCTTAGTCTTTGGTACAACTATAAGATTTTGGTGTGCGATTTACTTTGATTTTACTTGCTTTCTTAACTACTAATTTTTGTTTTATAATCGTTACTTATATACTCACTACCTATATCAAATATTTTTATTTTGTTACGTTTTGCCTCGTTATTAATTGAAGTATTTGGCAATAAATAAAAAGTAAATCAGCTGATGCCCATTTAGAGAATTGCAAGGTTAATTTAAAAAATATTATCTAAGCACACAGTTCCATCAAAACATCACTTTAGTTGCAGTAGATTAGAACAAACATGACGGTGATTTGATCTTAACATAAAATTATTGTTTGTTGATAACGATTTTCTGATGAAAAATCCATCAGATGCTTCAATAGTTAATAATTTATCTATAACAAGCAGATACTTATACTCGAGTCGGACACGTATTCATTTATAAAGACAATAGGTTTAATGATTGCGTATTGAATCGAAAGCTTTGGTTTGAAATTAGCAGCGCTTATGCGAGTCACGGCCGCCAATGTATCTAAATTATTATGTTTGTGTCACAGCACCATTGAATTGAATTTGTTACGCATTAATTGAGGAAAAAGGTTATTACGTGATATAAGTCCCTGCTACTTATCTTCCTTGCGGTAGACATTGCCCGACTTGATATTTATTGGTTTTAAAAAATGCATGAGAGCGTACGTCTATTTATAAAGCAGCGGGATGATGCGTGCTTTTATTTTTGAATGCACGGTAGCTATTATTATAATAACATATGGTTAGTCATACGGTTAATGATAAGATCACCTTTTAAGTGCACGATACGACACTGCTTACAATGATAAGATATGAATTGTGACGGCTATATGTCTGTTTTTATTGAAAAGATAATGTCTACTAACTAAATAGCCAATTATGACATGGAAGAAATAAAAAATATGGCACCTATTGGGTACCTAATTAGGTACATAGTTGGCAGATTGGCAAACTGCCCAAGTGCTCCCCACCACTAGAATATAATTGATAGGAAAATAGTAATTAATCCAAGTTCTTGGATTAATTTTGTCAAAACGAAGCAAATCCATACCTACAATTCAACTTGCAGAAGAATAAAAACGGGTCAATAACTTTGGACACGTTTCAACGTCCAGCAAAATTTGTATCTGTAAATTTTCAATAATGCCGGGAATGAAAAATATATCCACAGAAATATGTGCTCAAATAGTAGCCTATACCACAGTATCGGTAAAAATAACACTATGAATACGTATAACATTGTAAAATTACATAACTTAACGTTAACAACTTTGTAACCAACGTAGTTATGGAATTTTCAACATGCACTATAGATTATAGAACGCAAATCCATTATTTATCCAGGAAACTTCCTTTGCAAGCCTTTAAGATACATTATGTGTAATTACAATATCACTTTGTAAAATTATATTAGGAATTTAATATTATTACGGAAATAATTTTGTAGCTTTACCTTGTAAATTCCTAGTTTCGCATTTTTTTCGCAGTAAATCATCCAAATAATTCAACATACTAGCAGGTATCCTATAAAAATATTCTACAGCTGCAACAAAATGGAGTCATACATTTTATTTCTAAAATATTCACCCAACAACATTGATTTTGTAGTATATTACAAGGAAAATGATGAGTATCATTTCATAGAATAGAAACTTTGCTGGATTTTGCGTAACCATTTCAAAACCGTTTATTTATCTGATATTTATTAAGCCTAGATTTGGCGCCATGTAAAACAGAATGAATAATAACAGGAGCTAAATGCGGATAATAATTTTCTAATGAGTCACTAATTATTTTGCTTGCAAATTATTCTTTATCATTAGTTACCTTAATTAGGTAGATCAATTTTATTACATGACGCAAAAAGTAAACCAAATAAATTATTCCTGGAAAAATAAACACTTAATGGAAGCAATTTATTTTAATAAAAGGAAAAGTAAAATTATTCTAAAAAAAATATTTAAAATATGTTAAAGACAAATCATTTTGTTTATATTTTCAAAGCATTAAAGTAAGATGATACATTAATGCGAATAAATTATTGTAGGTATTTCCATTCACAGCACAAACATGCTATAAATCGTCTAAGATTTGTTGCCACAATTATTCAAAGAATAACTCTAAATTTGAAGAATTATACTTATCCTTAGCCAAAGTCAATCTTTAAACCTTGAGATAATAAACTCTCTCAATTACAGGTATTTTGCGTAACGAAAAACCAACTAACAGTCGTCAATTTCTAAGAATACACACGCAATTACTAAAGCCGCATTATTCTCTCGCAGGCGTATTTGTTTGATACAAAATAACCCATTTACAAAACCTAATTGAACGGATTGTTAGGGTGCCGTATATATAAATGATGTTATATAAACTTAAAGTTGAAACGTGCGAGTATACGTGTAAAGCATATGCGTAATAACGGAGACAGAATGGCATAATGACGCAGAGATAATAGACTTGGCAGTAACAAGGCAATTACAAATTAAACAATCAAGTGGTTGTTCACTTCATATACATGCCCGGCATAATAGTCGAAATCGTTCATTTACTACTTCCTTTGTAACTCACGTCATTAGAAAGTATGAGATGTGTGCATTTACATTCCATTTGCTGCACATTGAGAATAATTACTATTAATATCCTTACTATAGGTATCACAATATTTGTTTTCAAAACTGTGGAAGGATCACCACAAGTATTTGCACTAATAAACAACTAAAAATATAAGTGTACGAAAAACATAAAAGTTAGAAAGCTGCCTAAGTCTAAACAAAGGAATATTATACTACTTCTATATCTGACAGTATCAAAATAAATAAAATTTTATTAATTCCTGAAAACATAAATATTTACCCCACAGATTTCTTTATTGAGAAATTACTCCTTCAGCCACATTAATGTTAGCTTTAATTGTAACTTTGCTTCAAATTCGAATATTAAAGACTCTCTAATAAATTAAAAAATAAATTAAAATTTATTAAACCTTCACATAATCTCCGCAGCTGTAGTTCATAATTTGAACACTCACAAACCAAATGGTTCAGACCCGCCATGTCCAAACCGGAAAACCGAAAAAAACTGGACTAGCGGGAGTTATGTCTTCTTGCACTAGAAGCTCTTCAGGACCTACCACCCTTACTTATACACTCTCATGGAAGGGGCGGGCAGATTAACACCATTTCACTTATGGCAAATAGCGAATCAATCGCCACATACACATGTGCGGCCAACAAGCTGCTAGAATCGATTATTTTCGACTGCCTGCTGAGAATGCCTTCGAAAATGATTTGTCTTCGACCAATGATCAATGCACATTTCACTACCTCTTGTCCAAATAAAGAGGAATAGATATCCAACAATCTCCAACTACTGGTTTAAGGTCGGTTCAAAAACCGAGCATGGTGTGGGTGCACGAACATTTTGTCACAGCCCAAGAGTCACAAGATATTACAACCTTGGACAACACGCAACGATCTTCAGGCTGAAATGTATGCCATTGAGATGTGTGCTAGAGAGATTTGGTTAAAAACTACAAACACAAATCAATAAAATCCTCTCCTAATCTACCTGAGTAGTCTCGGAAAGAGGAAGGAAGCAGGTATCTTTGCGAAAAAGGCTACTGCGGAGCAGTTTCAAGCAGAAGAACCAATGACACAGCACCTACGCTAGCTAAAGAGCAAATCAAATTCTGGGAAAATCACAAACTGGTCCAATATTGGAATAATTGTCCTCGTTTGGTGCTTGCGGAAGAGCGGAGAGTATTTCACCTAGTTACGCCAGAAGAATGAATTGCTTCAACTTGATCGTAAAACTGTCAAGGTAACTGTCCCTACCTTTACCGGTTATTCAGTCTCCGATGAAACTGAATGCCGACTGTGTTTAGAAGACAAAGAAACTATTGAGTAATTATCTGAAACTACCTTGCCACTACAAGAATCAAGGTATGTAAACTTTGGAAAGGTTGACTTCCCGTCTTTGAGACCCGAAAACATTCTCATTTAGTAAGATAGTGAGCTCTCTTAAGAACCTGAACTTATTGGATTAACTTTCAGATAACATTCGCACTACAATAGACCCTAGTGGTCGCAGTGTACCAGACGATTAATCGAATCATGCGGGTACTAAAAAACTAAACTAACTAACTAACCAATGCCAACCGCCACCTCTTTAGCTAAGGTATCCGTCTTCTCTTGGGAAAAAAATCGTAGATGGCCCTTTACCGAAAATAGTTTAACATCCCTCTGCTGTGTTTGCAGCTCTGTACAAATTGTATCACACCAACGCAGCGGATGTACCCTCGCAAACCATCTCCACTATAGCGTGTAAGACATCTAAGAAATCAGATATTATAGCAATTGTTGATGTTCCTAGGTGTTTAACATACTTAAATGCTTCCAAAATTGATCTGGCTTCGGCAGAGAAAATATTTAGGTCTGTATTCAGGCGAAAGGATTCACTTGTGTCATTAGCAGGGTCAAAAATATTACTATATTGCTCCGGTGACCCCAGCATAATGCCCAGAATATTCATTTCTAAATTTAATATAACATGAAATACAATATATTCATATAATTTTATAAATTAATGTAATTACTTTTTCAGATTTATTATATTTTAATTGTTGTATTACATCCGAGCGACTTTTGTGTTATCTGATTTATTTTTTCTATCTCATCTAACTACCAAATGGAAAGGCACGTAAGACAGTGAGCAAATCAACCCTTACCCAAAATATGTCAAATATATAGGTAGTTTCCGTTAGTTGAAAGTAGAGTCAACAGTTAAACTAACTTTGATTCGATTCTCCCTTGTTTTAGACTACACACATTCGGGAATTCATTTATCCTCGTATCTATCAAACTAAAATAATTTCTATTTAAAAGTAATGTATGTTTTATCAAAATAAATCACATTTCACTATTTTTGACGGTTCTATGTAATAATTGCAGAAGCCTGAAGAAGGCAGTGGTTCATTAAGTGGCTACCGAAACGTAGCTGAATGTAATCTAAGAAATATAGACTACAGTATTCCTCAAAGTGGCCGTTCTTTATTAAATTTCCGTTAGATGATGATGATTGTGTCAACATATATCTGAATAACAATAAATTCCTAACAATTACAAAATGATGGCGGTCGTTAAAATATTTGGCCCCCAGAATGAAACTGATCGTAAACAATATATTGACAATATTGTTTAACGATTTAAAATTGATCAAAACTAACTGATAATTGAGTGCAAGAAATGGCATCAATATAGGTGCGGATCTAGAAAAACTGCGGACCAAATTGGACGTAATAGGTGCTCCATAAGCGGGGTTAAAGCATCAATGGCGGTAGGTAATTTGTTGTAGGAATATCGTAAATATCGTTCAGGTAAATGAGTAAAAAATACAATATAGGTATTATAATGAAACGTTTTTAGATAAAAATTCGGTGAAACTGGGACATTACTGAAAACGTGGTGTTTAAATGTAAGAGCAGCTAACGATACAACCGTCTGCTCTCTATAAACTTTTTAACAGTTAATAATTTAGGGTGATTTTCATAATGTCACTTTAAAGCTTTAAACTCACTTTAATTTAAAGTTGTTATAAATAATACACAGACTTTTGTTAAAGTGCTAAAGTGACATTTATTATGAAACCCGCCCTTAATCTTATAAAGAGCATTTTGATCTAGTATGATTTATGATAATGGTTATAAATAAATAACAATTTATATTTAACAAGTATATTGTGTAACCAGGCATAGACATTCTTCGTGGACAAAATTCCATTGACATCTTTTCTGCGGATTGAAACTGTTGTTTGAAATTAATTGAATTAATTTTTAATATTAAAGACTAACATTTCCATAGTAATATATATTATTCAAAACATGTTTTCTTATGCGTTTGTTAAACCTTTGAGCCACATCAAAAAAGCTTTCCATAACAGAAATATCTGAAAGCGTAATGAGATTTCAGGCATCAATCTACGTATAAGGATATACTACGACACTGATGAAAGAAACGAAAATTTAATCCATAAAACACCTAACAAACGCGAAATATTTCATTGTATTGGAGAATGTTTTTATTGGAAAAAAAATACTAGCTACGAAATCACAATTAACAATCAAAGTTAAATTGTCAGGGACAGGAAAGTGCTCGTGTAGTTCTAAAATCACCCGTGTTGATTAAACTCGTTGTACTGTCAATTTTCCTGATTAAGCCGTATATTTGACTTCGTTTTCTTGTGTGATTGGAAAGTATACTATCTGCTAAATAAAAAAAAGTTGAATGCAACAGATTTTTTAAATTATCATTTCTCGCACCGTTACCAGAACAGATTTGCTGGAATGAACATTTGGTGAAGCAATCATTACATACGAAACAGTATCGAAACTTATTTCATTCAAGTAAAATAACCATGTATAAGCGTCAGAAATTCGCTAGCTTTTAAAAATACCACTGGACTTCAGCCAATACAAAAGCCATTGTTACATAACAAACATTTCAATTTAACAGTATTTAAAAACCAATTTACCAGTTGTGTTAGTACTACTAATTCGATTCAAAAAAGCATTGCTACTTTAAGATTGCATGTATATCTTAAAACTTACAGGATAGTAACTTGGCTAGCTAATTGGTCGTTTGATTCAGCATTTAGCTGCTACTTTCTTTTAGCAGTTTTTCTTACATATAACGATACAGCGGTATCTCCCATAAACGTCATCCCCTAAGCGAACAATAGCAAACATTGAAATTTCTGATTCTGTCCAAAAGAATGAAAAGCAGTTTTAAAAGTCAATAATCAAATAAAATAACACACACAGATTTCAGAAAACCTAACAATAGTAAATAAAGTACCTATTCGGTCGGTAAATAGTATAATCAATTTCTTTAGATGTCATACTAGGATTTTATTCCACTAATGCACAACTCTTACTTACGTCAGACTCTATTACGAATAATAGTCGCGTTAGGAATAGCTCGTTCGGGATAATTTATTGTAAATAAATCGTGTGAAACTTCTGCTGAATTGCCACCGTAAAATTGTTTCACAATCCTCGAGCCTTTAACATTTTATTTATTTTATATAAAATCACTGACCGGGATCAAAACTTACTAACCGTTATAAAATTTGAGGACCGTACCCTAATATCCACTAACACCTTGTTAAGAAATGAGCGAAATGAATCGAACGCCGGCTAAACTGAAAATGAATTTATGCCTGTCTTTATGCATGCCTAGCGAATCGTTTCCCTCGCCCCAGAGTAGACGGAATGAAGGCTATGTTGAAGTGATTTAAATTGGAAATATCGATGTGGTGATAGCATTTTGTACTAGTTAGACAAAGGCAGAGAATAGCGGTGAGTGTTTGCCGTTAGAGGGCGACAGCATGCGGATTGAAGATGGTAAATCGCAGTGTATATCTGACACACAACTGCCTAGCAGAATAACATGCGTATTTCTCAACTGATAGAAATAATATTTGCATCCTTCTTTTATTCATATTACGGCAATCGATAGGTCGAAAGTGAGCTCTTATATGCGGTATACGAATGTTCAATCAAAGTTGATGTTGACTGATATTGCCAAGCTTTATCAATTATTAAATGAACTTTTCTCTCAGTGTATGTGCAAATAATTATTATTTTTATAAATTTGAGATTCTTGTTCAACACTTTGACACCGCCTAGAGATTTCTAAAGAAAGTGAAGTTTAGAAAAAATATGTATAATGTAATCGAGCCTCAATTGTTGTTGTAACTTTAATTATTTGTGGTAGAAAGTTATTTTTAGTAACATTTACAATTATCTTAATTAAAACTTCAAGTAACACTTTCTCGTAAAAAGTGAGAGAGAATTACATACGATACATTTAGAACCATTCAGTGTCGATTAAAAGGCAATTCATTTTTATCTTAAAGTATCATGTGAATTAATTAAAATTTTGCTTGTAATCCTATTAGGACATTATTTGTATGCAATCGAGCATGTCTCGGGAAACATCGATTTGGTCGCGGCATTCAAGGTTAGTAATTGACGGTGAAGGTTTCTAGCGTTTCGGTCTGCATACGTAAGCATTTTGATTAATGGTATTTATCGACTTTTTCACACTTCTTCACACCACGTTTGCGATAATGAATTCAGCGTGTTGCTCCCATTTGTAACTATATTAATGTGGGCTGGAATCATTAAACAAATGTTGCAACTGTTCTTGATTGCTCTACGTAAGTTGCGTGACTGATTGACTGTACTGTTGCGAATCATTGAATGCACATGTTGCTGTATCTAATAAAAGTACGCAGTGATTGTGTTATAATTGCTGAAATTTAATGAGACAATTATTACTTTCTAGAAAGAGTTTCATCTGTTGTGCAATTTTCAATTTAAAAAGCGTAACAAATGAAATCTATGTTCTATCTACTCTCGAAGAAAACAAAACTATCATTAACTTAACTGCAAACTCTCCATACGTGACACAATACTTAAAACCATTATTAGTTATCACAGACAGTTTTTGATCTATTTAGGAAATAAGTATATGTCTTTTAATTTCAAAATCAAGCCCACAAAAAGAGTTTAGTACCTGTGTTCGTGTAAATGATTACAAAATAAAATATTTTACATATGTATGCACAAGATAATACAGGTGTTAGCTTTAAAAGTAGAATATGTAAACAGTAGAATCAAAGTCAATGCAATTAATTAAGTGTAAAAAGCTCCCTTAGCAAACATTACAAAGTTTAGTCACCTCATTAGTTATTAAATTAAATATTATAAAACACATTCGAATCAAAACACACGTTTCCTAAATACATCCTCAACCAACTATAACAGCTAACATTTCTTTGTTGTAACTACTTCCGCAGTCATATAGACCGACAAAAACAAAATTTCATACAACAACTAATTATTTTAACAACATTATGCAACACACCAACAATAAGAAATAACACTCAATTAATTAAAAGTTACGAAAGGTCAGGAGGTATCATATTCTCGGACTTGGAGACAGCAAGGCCACGGGATAATATAACTATGTATTGCTGCGAATATTAAGTTTCAATCTTCTACATGTCCACCTATACAGAAGCGCAAATAGCGTTCAACATTTAAGTACCAAAAAATGACCGGTCAAGCTATTGTACAACTTGGTGAGTAAGACTAGAACCATGCGAACATACATGCATATAAAGGCTGGGAAAATCCCAGCATCTCGTTCGAATTATTGTAGGCGAATTATCGAGATTGCGTAAAATAACACAAACAAAAGGGATTCGTAGAAAGTTAGCTTTTGAGCAAACGCCGGTGATGTTCTGCTGTTTAACAGGTAGCGAGGATACAACAGTGAATACATATTTACTAAAGAGTTACTCTCATTGTTTGGTCAGGCATAAAAGTAAAATAGCAGATTTTACCACGAAATAGGTATGTAGATTTTCAAATACCCTTGTGTTCATTTAAATTCTTCAACACACTAATTTGTATCTATAAATTTCATTCATACTAAAATGCGACAATCAATCTCGTAAAATGTTATAATTAAATAAAAAAATACGCCAAATACCTGAGTTGAGTTGAGAAGCTTCAGAATTCTGAGACAAAGCACCCTCCTAATGTTTTACAATAAAATATTATTTAAAGTATTAGCATCATTATATTTTCTAGAAGATCTTTACTGTATTTATTCTTAGTTAAATACTTCCCATATCTGTGCCATATTATATAGATAAAAGTTTTCTTTTTAATATCCGGGTAATATATCTCCCTGATAGCAATTTACAATGATTAATAACATGACACCGCATGTGTTAATACATTGCTAATCGCAAATTATTGACTTTAGAACATTTATCAACATTAAAATGCTCTATAATAGATAAAATAAAAATCATAGCAAGAACCTTGGACATAGATATTCTGCATCGCAATAACTAACATAGACTAGTGGGCAATTGAAATAGACCAATTAAATAAATTATTTTTTTTTGTTATAAGTATATTTTTATTTCATTTTGTTTAGGTAATTATTTTTTTTTTTTTCATTATAATACGTATTAACAATGTTGAATCACTGTTTTTCTATTACAGTACCTAAGTGTTTTGATCTCTATTATTTTAACCGGAACACGCTATGTATTATTTCATTTTTGAATTCAACATAAAATTCCATGATGGTTCCTAGATTCCTATGCCTTTTTCCTATCTTCAACTATTTGTAAGATATTACGTTTTTTGTAAAAGTTTCGATATTTACACCGTTGTACGTTACTGAAGATCAACAAATTTGGATTAATAGAAAGAAAAAAATATATACCTAATATAAAAAGTAGGTATCTTATCTAGAATCTAGATAAATCGACGTTTGAGAATAAAAATATTAAATTAAAAAAAAAGATGCCACTAGAAGAACAGCATGTATTACTTCATTCAGTAAATGTAAACCATAATTTGACTATATTGTTTCAATACAAGATTTAAAGATATCCAGTATTAGGACATTACACTTTCAGGAGAAGATTTTTATAAACATATATCTGAATAAAAAGAATCTATTATACATGTTAAGGCCACCAATAAATTCCAGCAGCGCTGCAGCGTAGGAATTTTCTGAATCATAATACGAATAAACATTCTCAATAATTTTTTTTTCTGGTAGTGTTATAATTTTCAATACCTATAACAATGGTATACTACAAATTACTGTAGATGACAAACTTTATCGTTAAGAGTGTTATATATGGCTGGTTGCTTGTTTTTCGCAATTTTACGACAAGAAATAACTCATTTTTTATTTCAGTAAAATTTAATATTCTTTCCAAATGAATTGCAGTTGGATTAGATTAGATTAGGATTTAGGTGGCCTACGGATCTGTTTCACCGCTACCTTTCCAGATCTATTGTGATCCTCTTTTAGGAAAAAGACGCTCTCTAATTTTGCCCTCTTAATAAGACCTATCATCTTTGAGAGCGGCTTCTTTATGTAGCTACTAGCTGTGGGGTTCTCCTTCCACAATACTAGAAACCTCGTCCTCGCCAGGCCTTCACATTGACACAGCACAAGAACTGGTGTTTCTTCCTCCTCTTAGCAACAGTCTTCCTGTCTTTATTCAGTAGATCTCTCGTGAATTCAGGCCTCTGCTCCTTTAGGAACTCTTTTGTCTGTCTCTGTCGCGGTGATTTTGCCACCACTCTCTGGAGCAATTATGTATCCATTCATTGATGAATTTTTTGATTTACAATTTGGCAGTGCTGAAAGCAGGGCCAGTACCAACGAATGACCTTGACAAACTTCACCTGGCCAGCTCGTTCGCCGCCTCATGTCCTCTCATATCCGAGTGGTTAGGAACTCAGGCCAATATTAATTTCCTTTGAGTGCCCACCTCACTTAGGGCGCTTACGGATTACCAAATCAGCTTAGAGTCCACACTTGCAAAACTAATCGCTTTAAGTGTGGTCAGAGAAGATAGCGATGCTTTTACCTGGCTTGGTCCGTCTTCCTACTTTTCTGACGCAATGGTGAATTGCAGCAACCTCAGCTTGGAACACCGTTCTGTATTTGCTGAACTTACCGAAAGAGGCTTTTTAGATTTTTTTTGCGTATATTCCAGCTCCGACGCCTTAGTCCGTTTTAGAGCCGTCTGTAATGAATATACAGCGGACCAACGCAGGGCAAGTAGCGTAATGGAGGTGCATGATAGCTGTTTTATTTTTAATAAGTAACGTAAGAGAACACGAGTTTGAAAATGATTGGAGAAGAATTCAAAGAAAGAATATAGTCGCTGTTTACAAAACTAATTTGAAAGACCTGTCAAAGAATTAAGATTTGAATCACTTTAAGATCTCTTTTCTTGGCCAAAATATTATAAAAAAATTCTAGTATCCATTTCAATATAGAGGGTGACAAACTTTAAGAGCTGATTCCTGAGTTTATTTTGATCATAAAAATTCATATACTATATGTCCAAAACGGTTTGGCTTTAAAGTTATTGAATTTTTAATAATAAATTATGAACCATGACTAACACAATATAATATCACAGTTGGTTCTTCAAAAACTATTGTGTTGAGATGGAATTGTTTATTTTGTCATTTCAATATTTGTCAATGGTTGTCAGAGTATTCATTCAGTTTATTGCCAGTCTCTATTTTCTAAAATGAATTACACGAATGCTGAGATGTGTGATATGCATTTCGTTTACGGTCTTGGCAATGGAAATTCGCGTGCTGCTAGACGTCTCTATGAAGAACGATACCCAAACCGTATCATCCCGCATCATTCAATATTTGCCCGTCTTCACCAACGTCTTAGTGAAACGGGAAATTTTAAAAAACGGACGACTGATAACGGGCACCCATCTACAGTGAGAACTCCACAAGTTGAAGAAATGGTACTAAATGAAATTGAGGAACATCCTACTACAAGCACCATTTATGCGGCATTTAAGTTCTAAAAGTAAAAGCCCTGCTTTTGAATTGTTTTTACATTTCTGAAAAACAAGGAAATAATGCTAATTGACTAGCTTAAATATTTTACCATACTTCACTTTCCGTTATTAGAGATACTTTGTTCTACTTTCCATGGCAGCTAGTCACCAGTCACAGTCATTCTCAATCTATTGCTTTTGAAAAAAAAAAACAGAGAAAGGATTAAAGCATAATAGCGTATATTTTATCTGGCAATGTCTCTAAATTTATATCACACTTCTTATAAAACAAAAAAGAGATGTGCACGAATCCATATGCTATAAACGTAGTTAAACAGCATCGCACTGTCTAGCAATAAAAGTTAGTTACCAGAGAAATTCTCAAAAACAATTTTATAGTTAATAAAATATGCACGACATCTTACGACGTTATAATAATAAAGTAAGTGAGTAAGAAAGAATAAAGTTCACAATGAAAAGCGTTGATAACTCGTAATAAAGGTAAATAAAAAGATACTCGGAGAGGCCCCTTGAAAATTTACATTAATGGAATGATGTAGGAGTGGAATGTGAGGATATTAAACATAAATTAAGTATTTTATTTCTTCCCATCTTAAAATGAATAGTGGTTAAAGTTATACACTCTCGTATAACTCCAACCTTAACCGAGTAACATATTAGAATAAATTCCAATACAATCAACATACTAAGTTTAAATCCCAAATGCGTTTTAATACTTATTCATATTTCTAACAGAGTCAACAGCAATCGAAAAACTATCATCTTAATAATGTAGAATGATCACTAAGAAACGGCGCTATAATATAACTATACCAAGAATTCGTATTACAATATGGAGCATTCATAAATCAACTTCCACATACTGATATCGCAATACCACAATATGGAAAGACTAAATTCCAATCGTTTCATATCTCTTTGCTTTTTCCCCTTCGCAGGGGAATGAAATTGTCGGCATGTTACAGGTCACGATCTCAAAACAACCGCGCAGATATGTCAATGGTAATTTTATCACGACTGGCTAAGAGATATCGTTAATTGATGCAAATTATGGGTGAATCACGAATCCGACGGCTATACAATGTTATATTATATACCTGAAGCGTAAGTGAATCCCTATAACCGATCGTTGGCCGTATGTATAAAATTGCCATATGGGCATAATATGTAGGTACTAAGTATATTATCGGAACTATTAAGGTTTATGTCTTCGTTAGAAGAGTTTTTGTGGCGGATTGCCTTGCTAATATTTTACTCAATAACAAATATGAACTTTTATTCTTAAATCTGCCTTCTCTTTACAGATACCTATAAACCCTTCTATGTTTAATGATATTCAAAAATATAATCCCCCTTCGCTAGATGGCTAAGGGCTTATAAATATACCTGATGTCTGGAATTCACCACTGAAGATCATGCGCATTAGTAACCTCCCATCTTATCAAGCAATAAATAGTTGATACTTATTTTTTTCCACATATGCACAATTTATTGTTCAATGATATATCAAAAACATTGAAAGAGTATAAAGACTCTTGCTCGAGGTGAGTACACTATTTGCAATATTTAAATCAAATATCAACTACTATTTAGTATATTTTGGATTCTTAAATTTCAATTTAAAAATCAAAATAACTTTTAAATCTCCCGCTATATCATATAATGAATTTCAGTAACCATGCCTACCAACCTATACATATTAAAATTTCAATTTAAATTGCCATTTACAAATGTAACGAATAACACCAAAGTTTACGAAATGCTAAATACTTATTTATACAGAAATTTAAACATGAACTATACAAAATACCTCCAATATCAGTTTGAATACACCACAACGTATTTCAGAATGGCGTTTCCTCGCAGTGACAAAACAAAGATGTTGCAGAAAAGAATCCACAACTAAAGTACAACGTCGGTATCAGAAAATCATGGGGAAAAATCTCCTTCAAAGCATGCAAGGTGTATCATTATACTGAAGACAGCAGAGACATGTACGATTCCACAAAAGAAAAGGTGCCAAGGTATGTTAATAGAGCTAATTTCTTCTAATGTTGAAAAATGTTGACGTTTCTTCTATATATTTTTAGACCGATGGTAAATTCATCAATCCACAAAGATTTGATCTCGGATATACTACAGAAATATAGTTTAATTAATTTGACCTAACAAAAAATGAAACAATCTTTTTATGAAAATTTTTATCAACAACCAAATCATCTCCATGGTCCCCAGCTCATTTATTTAATACGAGTTACACTGAGTCTCCACCTCTTTGAAGTAGTATCGAAACCAAGGAAACTACATTGAAATAACACAGTTACCGTACGATAAACTTATATACCTAATTACCACGGCTACGATGCAAATTAATTAACACTCAATATATACTGGATTTACAAACAGATGTGTACATAAAAAAATAATTACATCTACTATGGTTGGAAATTCAACATACGTTCCATAACAATACATCTACTTAAAACAAAAACTAATAATGACGGAAAGATAAAATGATCTTAAACGAAGGTGTTTCCATTGAATTAACCCTGAGAGAAAAACTGGCTAAAGTTAGGTAAAGTCAATAAAATTGGTGTTCGTATAGAATTAGAAAATGATGATCTTTATAATCGGGTTCGTATAAAGTACAGACCCAATTTGTCAATGGCTGTGTTAGTAATGATTGGACTGACTGATGGATCCTGGAAGAGGGTACGTAAAAACTCTTAGCACGTCCATTTAGTTATCATCGTACTTTTTTGAATATCTTCCAAGCAATCATAATTAAAAAGGGATGCTAGGAACTTTCAATAAAGATTTATATTGGATTATAAGGGTCAACTGATTCGGACTGAGTCGTCTCAATGAGTGATGAGATTCTAAGGCGAATGAGTAAAATGTCCATTACTTGATTCCCGTTGGTATCGCGTTGGATATTATGTTCAGCTTCTGTGAGTACTGCATTCGTTTAATTTTTATACAATACAAATTAAACAATAAATATTTCAGTATTATTTTGATTATATTAACTTCAAAAATTCTAGACTAATTTTCATTCCTATAATTTATTAATGTAATATTTCCCTTAGCATTTAAATATATGTTGAAACAAATTATTGGTGGAAGTGGAAGTCGACGAGTAAACAGCTTTGTATTAGTGTTTAAATAGAAGTTAACGAGAAATTGTGTATTATAAATTAAACAAGAGAAGAAATTTGATTCGTTGCTTTGAGGATTTATATTTACTGTAACATTGTTTTAACATAGTTATCATTTCTAAGAAAGTTCACTCTTCAAAAATTGTAAGGTTTAAAATAAACTACATTAGTTAATAATGTAATACTTGGTACAAAGAAACATCCAGTGGTTCCCACATTTGATTTTATATAATTTATTAATAAGCTGAAAACGTAAGTTTTGCAAATGTGTTTCAGAAACCATGAGTAAAATCCTCTAAACATCTGGTCATTCATAATAGAAAATGGAAAGTTATATATTTAATGTAAAACACATAAATAGGCAACTTAGTACATATTGTCTTCCGGAACGAAAATAAAGTCACATCTCTCTTTATTTTTAGAATTATTGGAGCGTGTTCCCAGGCAGAACGTAATAATGTATTTCAATTGCTTTTGATTTCTTTTAAGTCACTGTAAGAACTTACTTTATAGTTATACTATATAACAAGTAAACCCAACCATTAGGCAAATAAAGGAAAAACTATAAGTATGCACAATTATGAAACAATGTCTTTAATATAAAATAATTACCCACTATACAATGATACAAACTAATTATCTAATACACAGTCCACAGTAAAGCTGTAGAGAAACGTAAATAAAAGAAATTCGGTTACTTATAAAACGAAAACAAGCAATAACAACACGCCAGATTGAAAAGATGCAATCTTCGATTCTACACACTAAAATCGATGCCCCAAAATTCCGCTCCCCAATGCTTACATTCTTATATCTATTTACTTTTAATTTTACTTTATACTATTTATTAAAGAAACATGGCTCTGAATAATTAATTAAAAATAAATCTAGACTAGTGCATATATAGTCTTCTTTATTCTAACTAAGGAAAATTTTCTAACCTTTATTTTGCTCTTTACTTTATACTTGCCCAGCACGCCTGCATTTGTTGTATAGCCCTAGAAACTGTCAAAGTAGAGTATTATATAAAAACGCCACACGGGGGTAGATAGAAGGAGTTGCGTTCAGAAGTAATGTAATAATAATACAATCAACCGAACAAATTCATGGAAAGTTTGTTTGATAAAGAACCATAAACGAAGAATGATGAATTAAATTATCTATCTTCTAATGGGAAACCAGTGGCCTAACTAAAGTTTTCTGCGAACATCTGAAGATTAGTCTCTCCCTCATGTTTGTCAAATGCAACGGTAAAGATTTCATCCTAAAATTTCTCAATCAATTTGGTCCCCTTGAATGCTGGGCCCTCTATAGCTACGCAATTGAACGCACTGAAAGAATGCCTACAGAAACTCTGAGCAACATGGTGGCAAAAACTGCATGCAACATCCAATGTGGATGCCAAGCTTTAAAGCAATACAAACAATTTTTGGGAAGCCAAAACTATATAAAATTAATGGATCAATTGTTAACAGAGAACTAATATAGTACTTATAGGAAAACAGCTGGTAGGAAAAAAGTAAAACACATGGGAAATTAAATATAAAGAGTCAAGAAGCTGTGGCGTTTCAAAAGACTTAGCCCACAAAATAAAAAAAAGTCCATATAAAAATTTTACCAAATAATGAAAGGTTAAAGGTAAAATTTACAACTTCTTTTGAAAGTTTAACCTTAGCATTTAAACATACGACAAAAATGAGGTAATAAATATCTTTTAGGTACATACATAATTTCATTGTTGTGTTTCAGGTGTAAATACACACATTCTAACCACAAAGACCAACCTAAAAACGAAATTGTATTCTAGTTTAAGTTAGAGGAAGCAATATAATAACTTATTGGACTGTATCGCAATTTAACAAAGATAGATGGCATCATCGAGAAATAGTATAGGCCTATTAAAAATAACCGTTTGTAAAAAAAAAATCGAATTAAATCAGAAATGCTAAGCTAATTGCTATTCCAAATATAGATGTGACAAGTTTATGAGATAGGTATCCGTTGACCTGTAGAACTATGTAAATATTATGGGACAAATATCTGACTATACTGCTAATAGAAAGAATTTATTGACGTAAACCCAATTAAAAAATGTGGTAGATAAGCATTTATAATTTCGGTATAAATGAAACGTTATTTTTACGCGCCAAGGGGCCTAGGACACTACAGCAATTCAAGACAGTGTAAGGATGTAACTTTTCACAAACGGATATTGTGACATAAGTACTGGTACTTTATATATATAGTTACATAAATGGTACAGCAGCGGAAGTAGCCGTATCCCCATGTCTAAAATAAACAGCTAACATCTGAACCTTGAAGATTTTGTTTTCAGTTTAGTGGCAACATGTTTGAATTACGTTACTTGTAAAAACACAAATGTAGTGTATGTATATAAAAACAAATATCAGAATGTGTGTTGAAGTGCACCTTCGACTTAAAATGTCAAGCACTATTTCGTGTGGGTTTTTTAGGAAATAAGTTATAAATTTCAAACTGACACACGATACCATAGAAAATTGGTTTATTATAGTATCAACTGTATCCATGTGATATTGCAGAAATTGCACTGTTAGGTTTTATGTAACGAAGAATATTAACATTTATATCAGGATATAAAGCTTCGTAATGCATTTGTTGATTAATGATGTTGAACAGATCGTTATTTTATATCTATCATGTGTTACATACCAATCTTGCTAATGTTTACAAGATCGTGATCTTGAAATGTCTATTTATATCAGAAAAGTTCTGTAATTCTATCGTAAACGTAATTACAGTCCATGTATACAATTCATTGAACATTTTAATCAATTATTTCTGGCATGTTAAATGAGGCAAAACAAAACATAAATCTTACACTCAAAGATAATTGTGAATGTACATGGAAATTAACAATATAAAATTACCAACAAAGAATATAATTTAGTTGTGGTATTTTTAAATAAACCTCCTTGTATATTTAACTAATGATGTAACAAAGTGTGGATGAAAACCACGTTACCATATTAAAAGCCCTTGCATCATCTTATGAGAAAATTAAAGAACATTAATAAATTCATGTGGTAGGAATTGGAGGTTGTTATTATTTAGTATGTGAGTTAAGAATGGAATAATTGGATACTATTATAAACTGCAATTCGGTATCTTCAAGGTCCCCTGATCAAAAATATCACAGGAGAAACAAAGTTAGAGCTTCTAGCACGAAGCCGCACTTACCACTCTTATAAAAGGAAGCAAGATAGTTGCCTGGAATTATACATACTAACCACATGAATGAAAGTGAGAGTGATGTATATCAAAACTTTCTTCCAGTTCCTTTTGTCCAGTTAGCCTAACGTCATTTTTTTTTGAAAGTATTAGAAAAGACATTAAAAGGTCATATCAGAGAAATAAACTTACATCAATATGCGTATCAAGCAGGCAAATCAAGTGACTTTGCACTGAACAATCTAGTCTCCAGGATTTCTCTTTCGAATCCAACGAAATAGCATTTCTGGACAAAGAAGAGGCATTTAATAATGCAATTCTCTCAACCCTACGCAAAGCGATTAAAGCGCGAGGCGTAGAACCGATCATAGCAGGCTACCCAAGGAAAACCTGAGTATTAACCCAAAGAAAACCAAACACAAAGCAAGGCTATCCTTATGGACATACTGAAGGATTGGAAGGCCATCTCCAAAGTTAGTCCATTGGCTCTAAGTGATGGTGGTACGTCCAACCATAACCTATGGAGTAATAGCTTGATCGCAAAAGGCGCAACAAGCTCGCGCTACAACAAAACTTACGTCCATTCAAATGATTGGAAGTATGGTGAGCACAAGAGCAATGCCCGTTATTAATTTTAGTGGTTCTTCTGGGCTCACCACCCTGACACATTGCTGCGAAAATGGGAGGCCAGAGATAATAGCACTTTTCCTACGGCACATAGCAAATCAATCGCCACATGCTCAAGCATGTGTGGGCCAACTAGCTGTTGGAATCGATTATATTGACATACGGACATAATGTGTACTCGATCAATGATCGATGCCTATTTTACTACCTCTTTTCCAAATAGACCAAATAGAAATAGCAGCAAAAAAAAACACCAGCGCAGTTTAAAACTTGCTGGTTTACGGACGGTTCGAAAGCCAAGCGGCTGGGCGCAGAGATATTTTGTCGCAGTCCAAGTAAAATCCAAGTTAAAACTCAGCTGGAGCTCCAAACTAGTGTTGAGAATGAGGGTTTCATTATAATTCACGAAATGTATCTGCACACGGCTGCGAAAGCAACCTTTAGCATTCGTTTCATTCATTATCTAGCTTCGCACTGTAATATTCACTCATTGCTACACAGGCGAATGAAACTACGTTCATTCTAACACTACTACAAGCGTATACTCTAAATACAACACAATCTCGAAAGTGGGGTAGCAATTTAAGGGACCAAAACCTGCCATTGGCATAGCACCTACGATAGCTAAACAGCAAATGAAATTCTGGGCAAACCAGAAATTACTGCAATACTGGAACAACCGTCCTGGTTTGGTGCTTATGAAGAAGTGTATCTCACATAATTATGCCAGAACCAAGGAACTTCCTGAAGTTAACCGTGAAAGTGTCAGGTAATTATCTCTTTACTTACTCTTCACTGTAAATTCAGAAAGCACTTACACAGAATCGGGCGCTTAGATGAGACTGAATGCCGTCTGTGTTTAGAAGACGAGGAGACAGTTGACACACTGAAATACATATTAACGAATTCTGTTATAGCGTACTTAGTTGTTCGTAGATTTGTAGGCAAGGTGTTATGTAATTGCGTGCTGTTGCACGTATAATTGATCGTCTGAAAAGTGTACATCGCATGAAGAAATTGAAAAAGAAATTGAATCTATGTTTTTAGCGTCAATATGCAGTTTTTGTATAAAAATCAAAGAAACCTGGCATTACTAAATTTTCCATGACGTTTGATAGATTATAAAATGCATGGAATAGCTCTATAATTAATTACGTTTTGGAGATGGCCTTTTGTATAATGGTACTACTTTATTAATACATGAGATCAAACACAAGTAAAATCTATACAAAATGTAAATAGGCAAGGTTTGTTGTTTATATTATCGTTTTACTGGTGTTATATAGATTAGATAAGATAGTACAATACAATTAATAACATTTTTATTAGAAGCTCAGAATGTATGTAATTTTAAGTCATCATTTTATGTTTTCAAAAATTTTCTATCAGGAATCTTTTTATAGGGTGGGACAAAAACCACACCCATATTAATTAAAACTAATGAAACTTCAGAACAAATGTATCGCAATTAAGGGCAATATTGGAAACGAAGTCGGCTCAAATTCGATTAAGCGAATAAAATCACACTTCCTTCGCACGTCAAATCCAATAAAGGAGCGCGAATTCTACTTCGAGAATCCAATTTCCAATTTCGCCGGTCCATCAGCCAAAGTGCTCGACGCCCAACGCTAATAATAAATAAAACGTTAACGGAAACAAAGGGAAGCAATAATCACACAGGAAGAAGTAGGAGAAAAGGCTTAACTTTTAATAGAGTTCGGTTCAGTGGATGCTTCGTGTAATGGCGTGACCTACTTCTCGCGCCATTGAGCTTTGGCACGCCCAGATGTTCATCAAATACCGTGATGGTGCCCATGTCTATGCAACAATATAATCAGCTCATAAACTTCAATATATATAAATAACTTTACTGTACTTATAGTAAAATGAACGGCATGCTGAGGAAGAGCGAATCTTAAAAGAATACAAAATGTGGAGATTTCGTTGGATATGCAAAAACAATTAAAACAATTAAATTAATGTTACTACCACACTTTATGCACTGTATTTTTGGTCTATCTATCTGCCTATAAATGTGTATGTTTAAAAGTACTAAGCTCGAAAAGTTATTTTTGGTGCAAATGCAACCTACATTTGGTAAATAAATACAACTCCGATACTTGTTCAACTGTTTGGCATAACTTATCATTAGTATAAATTTTCTAGCTGGTATGCTCCCAATGATTTTGAATTATTAAAAGTATGTTAATACAGCAGAAAATAGTAAGTATATCAATATATTCCAAATGGAGTTAAAATCCTCAAGGAAAATATTTAACTGTATATACAGTAAAACGTCTCTTAAGTGGACACTTTCATGCAGGCGCATTTTTTCTTAAAACCTCCAAGGTTTCTATATTTATTTTTAATAGAATATATTCTCTTACGATTGCCAATTTTAATTTGAAAGAAAAGTAGACCGTATTACACTATCAAATACATGATATAACAATGATTTATTGTAAAATATTTCATATACATACATATAGCTACCAATACAGAGTGCGTATGTTCGAGCAATAGATGAATATATCAGTAACAGCTGGCTGACTATAAGTGGGAGAGCATGTTAAACTCTTACAGCGCTCATCATCTAATTATAGTTGTTCGAAAGGTTAAAAATGTTTGAAGTGGCAAACTAGGTACTTCCTATCTATATTTTGGTACTGTAAAAATTAAAAATGTCCCCAAAATATTTATAGGATTACAGGAGTCAATTATTGTGGACTGCATGAATAAATAATTACCAAGTATATTAATCAGTTCATGAAGCATCAGATAATTTCACTAATAAGTTATAATGAGTTTTTAGTTAACTCCGTACTAGGTATAGGTAGATATAGATTGTGATCTAAGCGTCTTATGACGTAGATATGGTGATGTCGTTTGGGTAGATCGGAAAGATGTTTACGGATTAGTGAGACGGATTCAACGATGAATAGCGCCGGGAGAGTTAGGATTTTATGGTTTAAAAAGTAACGTTGGCAGTGATCTCTGCTTCGAAGTCGAAATATGTAGCGAATTACCCTTTTTGCAATTTAAAAATGGTATTAAAATTGTATAGACTACAAGTGTCCCAAAAGGGGAAAGCGTAGGGAAGATGAGATTCAAAAAGGGTAAAGTAAATGGTTCGAGCAGAGAAAGGATTAAGTTCCCTGGTCAGAGATCTAATTGCAAACCACACAGAAGACAATTTTTTAGCGCGGAAGTCGATATGGAGAAACATCGAAGGGTGTCATCAACGATATGACCCAGGAATCCGACAGATGGAACTATATTGACAGTTTTATTATTGAAAGCACATGATTGCAACATCAGCAGTGCACCTTTATAAGATAGAATCACTGTCTTTTCTTTGTTATAGCAAAGGCAGTTGGAATGGTCTACTCTGTTTGGACTGCTCCAAATGATGCTAGTGTCGTCTACGAAGAAGCACAATTGCCCGCTGATCTTTAAATTGATGATGTCATTAACAAAAAGAAGGAAAACTATTGGACCAAGCACTGAGCCTTGAGGAACGCCAGAGTCAACTCCCATACATGATGAGGAAGAACTATTAGCTTTCACGATCTGTTTCCTATTGAAAAGGTACGATTTGAACCATTCTAGAGGAGTACCACGAATCCCATAGTAAAATATTTTATTTTATCAGGATGCCATGTTTGACACAGTCAAATTCTTAAGAAAAGTCCTAGAACACAGTTGCTGTAAAGTGTTTGTTATTAATATTAGTAAAGACTTCCTTGAATACCGAGAACAGGGCGTCAGCTGTACTCTAATTGGACAAGACACCAAACTGTGTAGGTGTATCATTAGGTGAGGTAATCTTTCAATAATTCTGGATAAAGCTGCGAGTAGGGCAATTGGGCGATAATTATTAAGATCATCTTTATCACCGCCTTTATTAAGAGGGATGATAATACGTGTTTTAAGACATTATGGAAAAACCTTTCAGAAATGAGTCATTTATTAGAGTGACTAAGAAACTAATGGCATCATCCGGAAGGCTCTCAAAAATGGTAATGGAAAGGCTATCAGTGTTGAAAGTTGAGTTACTCTTAATCTCCCTAATTCTTTGCAGTAGTTTAAGATTATTTACTTATGGCCCTTAAAAAAAAAGAAGCTGGAGGAGTTCATATTGGCAGCCGGACGGTAGGAGAGAGGGTCATTACTTGGAGGTATATCTGAGATTAAGTTTTTGCCAAAAACTTTTTGGCAACATTTGCAAAATAATGATTCAGTTCATTTGGATCAGGGCACACCGGTTCTGAGAATAAATAATGGAAATAATAAAATAAACCAAGATAGGCCAATTTTTAACCAATTTTAAGCAATAATAAATTTTAGAAGAAATTAATTATTGATTAAGTGTTAAAATAAACCTTTCTCTTAAACAAAAACAGTAACCCAAGCGATTGCAAAAAAAACGGTGCACATTTATTAACAAATCCAGGGTCACAGTGTTACTTCTTAGTTAAGTTTACTTGTCGCAGCAATTGCTAATAAAAGATACAATATCTTTGAATAAACCTAAAAACTCAACTAGGCACAATAAAATAATGGAAAAATAATAATAGTAGATAGGTGACCCCGTCCCTGTTAATTGAATAAATCGTGTAGATACCAATGAAATGCGATGAGGGAAACTACGAATAGTTGATTGGCACAAAAGTGCAACGTAAACCAAAGAATTAAAAATTTATGAAAAGTTGTATGCTATTATTTTTGCTTGCGTTATTTGGAGTGATAGGAATCTAATATGTCAGATAAGAATGTCATAGATGAAATCATATCGATGTAAAAGATACACATGCAACAAGCCAAAAAGTTCGTTTGCACTGGCACAGCTGAATCATGTGTATACTCTTTTCCTGTTGTGGCAAACGAAAACCATATTTGCCCTTCTTTTGTTCTGTACTTTACCCATCGATCACTGCCGAGTGTTCACATGCTATCTTTTGCATTACTAATATGATAACTGTGATACATTACACTACATATTATTAACACATTTATCATAAAATTATCACAATATATTTTACGATAGTATAGTATTGACCATATATGGAGATACTTATAAGCATCAAATTGATATTAGAAGCGTTAACGGAATTAATCAATTCCAAAATAGTTTCATTTAGTTAGTTGCTTTAAGTTACATATTCATATACTGAACAGAGAAAAGGAAACTGCATGTCAACGGTTACGCGCCCAAGGAACAAACTAAATCAGGTCCTTTCATTATTTCAGCTGCTATTCTTCAATTTAATCCATTTTCGCCTAAGTGTTGTCTATACGTTAAAGTTGAAGTAGAGCACAGTTATCATTTTTGGCAATATTCCCAACGTATTTCCTTTCAAGGCCAACACAGAAAGCATTTCTCCGTTCAATATCGGTTCCGTCTGTTGACAGAAACATAAACATTTCTTGCGAAATTCCAAAAGCTTTACACATGTCAACTTTGATATCGGTAAATGAACTCTAACAGAACGATAATATTCCGGTATATAACTGAAATGCCTACCCACTTACAATAGAACTGTACACGTATACACCGTTAGTTCGTGACAGGTGGCTGAAATGAAGTTTACATTGTATATACGATCGCCATTCAATTATTCTCCTCTATCTATTAAGAGAACAAACGCATTGTACGAATCTGGTGGAATTACGCGAACTGGGTTTGTCCTAGATACCGTGTTTAGAAGGCTCCGCTTTCAGTCACGGGTAGTAGATAAAGACCCTGCTGTCTTTGACAGTTGACCGATTTACGCTTCATGTCATGGTGTTAATTTTCCTTCTTCGTGTTGGGAAATGTATTTCTTAGTATTAAAGTGAACGGCAGAACAAATGAAATATGAATAAATGGTTGAAGGAACCAAAACGACAGTTACTAGTAGAGCATTGATATTGATATATGTTCTAGCTGTGGGTGTAATTTCAAATTAATTGTTTCGAAAATTTAAAAGTACTTTGTAACAAGTACAAAATCACTTATATATGTGACTATTAGCGCAAATCTAGTGTATAGATGGGTCATTTTATATTTATGGTGGATGATAAGTTGATTTAAAGTAATAATAACATAAAACAACGCCCTTTCACGATTATCTTAATTACACTTATAAGAATTTACAATTTTTCGCCCGAAAACCTACAAATTTCTTTTTCGTTTAAATTTAACAAATAATGTAACCTTATTTCCTACTTCTAATGTCACAAACATAGCCTGAAATAAGATTTTGTAGCCACAGATTAGATACAGCCGGTTTTTGCCCACAGCACTGCTGTGGTGCACTCGTGAACAACCTGCGGGGTATCATTGAAGCGCTTGGAGCCGAGGTGCAGGCCTATGCGAACAATATAATATTGAAAGGATCAGGGAAGAAGGAAATTTCCTCAGTCCTCCAATAGATCATTAACGCCATTTGTATTTGCAGCACCATCAGGGAAAATCTGAGTATTAACCCGAAGAAAACTACGATAATACCATTCACGGGGAACAGGAGAGTGGGAACGTTTGATAACACCTAGTATTCAAGGTATCAAGCTTGTATTTGTAGATAATGTAAAATATCTAGGCGTCCTTTTTGATAAGACACAATTCTGGAATCCGTATTTGAACTCACAAACCAAGGCTAGCCTTATAAACCAGTCGCAAAATATGTGGGAAATCTTCGAGGGCAACTCCAAAGCTAGTTCATTGACTCTACGTGATGTGGTACCAAACCATGAACCATTGAGCAATGCTTGGTGGCGAAAGGCGTAACAAGCCCGCGTAATAGCAAAACTTACCCCATTCAAAGGCGCGCAATTATGGCAATCACAGATGAAACTTCCCCTCCGTTGTTTGCTTTCACACAGCAGCTCTTCTGGACCTAGCACCCTTGCACATTATTGTAGAAAGGGAGGCCAGACTAATAGCATTTTGCTAGTGGCACATAGCGAATCAATCACCAAATACTCATGCTTGTCTGGCCAACTAGTTTAGTGGCCTTCGTGATGTCTACTCGATCGATGCATACTTCACTATCTCCTTTTCAAATAGAGAGGAGTGGAGATGAAACGAAAAAAACACTACCACAAGCAAACACCTGCTGATTTACGGACAGTTCCAAAACCGAGCAAAGTGTGGTGCATGAATATTTGGTGCGTAATCCAACGAAGCAGAAGATTTTCCAATCTTGGACAACGCGCAATGATCATTTAAGTTGGAATCTATGCCACTGAGATGTGTTTTCGATAAAAACTAGAAACACAAATCAATAAAAATTTTCAATGACAAGTCAGATGGTGCTAAAAGCACTAGAGGCGCATAAATGAAACTAGGAGCTGATCTGGAGCCTGTAAACAGTACTCTAAATACATTGGGGATGTCTAATAATCTATCCCTAATTTGGATACCCGGGCACTCACTCATTTTCGGAAATGGGGAGTAGATATTCTTGCGAAAAAAGGGTGTGTGGAGCAATTTCAGGGACTAGAACCCGTAATTGCTACAGCACCTACGATAGCTAAAGAACAAACAAAACTCTAGCCAAATTAGAAATTGGTCCAACACTGACATAGGTGTTTTAGTTTTGTACAAGCAAAAGAAGCTCTTACAAGCTACTGTAAATTCAGAAAGTACTTATTAAGAATCGGGCTCTTCGATGAGACTGAATGCCGGCTGTGTTTAGAAGACAAAGAGACAGTTGAGCACATTTTTTGCCACTGCTCTATCGCTACAAAAATCTGGTATGTAACCTTTGAGAAAGTTGATCCTTCCCTAGAAGATCTGAAACAATCTCACTGAGCAAGATACTGAGCTGGCTTAAGGGTCTGAACTTATTGAATGAAGGGCAGGTAATTTGCAGTCTGTGATTTTTTTGAATACCTACTAGATTTAGAAAAAAGCAAAAATGAAGGTGATAAAACAAAAAGTAACAAATGATGAAGATGGCAACATTTTGGCAGTGTTAAAGCACTATTAGAGATCACTAAAATCCTAATCTCACCCCTATTGAGCTGTTAAAAAGTCAGCTTGACAGAAGAGCGTGAATTGTTGGCCCTATTTCAAAATAACAACTCTGTAACAAGAATGGAACAATATCTCAAACATCAATAATCGTTATGACAAAACATGTTTTTATTATTTTCTTTTTTCTTTTTTTGGTGAAAAATAGAATTGACAAACACGATTTACATTAAACTGTAAAAGTTTTTATCCATTATAGTATTAATTTTACTTTAGTAGACCTATAAGTTTCCTTTTTTTTTTTTTTAATTTTTTTGACGTTTATTACTTAGTCAAATTTTCGTCTACAGTAGTATATGCTATAATTATAATTTATACCAAGATTTAATCGACGCTGGAAGTAACGCTGTAACCGTTTGTTATTGTACTCTTAACCTTCAATAGAAAAGTATTACTTAAATTAGTGGTGGGCACTATCGATATTTTCAACTATCGATAGTTGACTATCGATAGTCGACTATCGATAACTATTGATACTTGACTATCGATAACTATTGATACTTGACTATCGATAACTATCGATACTTGACTATTGATAACTATCGATAGTTGAATATCGATAACTATGGATAGTTGATTATCGATAACTATCGATAGTGCCCACATTCTGAGGACATGTTATTTCTCTACTGAAATTACATTGAAATGTAATGAATTACAAAATGAATTACATTGTATTTTGTTCCTTGCTATTTATTATTTGTGTGTATTTTTATTGTATGCTAATGATAATTGTCTTAACACTAGTATTTCGTTTCATGGTTTCAACAATATCAGCTACTATTGATATTATAAAAGAAAGAATTAGTTCCATTCAGTGAATAGTTGATGACTGATAATCCAAACTGTTTAATTAGCACAAACCTTACCTTATTTATAAAAAAAAATAAAACACATTAAGACAGACGATGCTTGTAGTGTTTTTATTGAATTTAGGCAGCCTCCTGCGTTGTGAAGTAAATATAAATATATTCGTGGTGGGCACGACGACGTTCAACTATCGATACTCGAATATCCATAATTATCGATAGTCAACTATCGATAGTCAAGACTATCGATAGTTAAGACTATCGATAGTGCCCACCACTAACTTAAATAAGCACATTGTATTAGGTTATACACCAATAGAAGTTTCTTTTAACGAGGATTACCGCCATAATAGCTAGCTGCACGTATGTGACACGTATCAAAAAAAATCAGTTATTTTTTAGTAAATTATTGTTATAGCATGAAACAATTTTGGTTCAATTTAATCATAAGTATTATCGGAAAGAAAATCAAGTAGGAAGCTGCTTTGCATGTAATAATAATGTAATAATTAATTGCACATAGGTTATAAAATAGCTTTCATATTCAAATATCTGCGCCAAAACAATTGTATAGGCAACATGAATAGTGTGAAAAACTCTCTACTCCGTTTTACTCACGCATTAAATTAAACTATTACATAATTATGAATATTATACATCTAGAATATACAATGGTTAATAAAGTTGATTACGCAGCCTTTGTAGAATTTAATGCCATTTTCACGCTCAATTAACAGATATGCATTTTTTTTTTTTTGTTCATTGCTGGACGAAGCCTCGGTTGGGTTCTAGGTTCTAGGCACTGACATCTATTGACGTATTGTACCATTCCTACTAAAATTTTGCCAAATCTAGAGGTATTCCAATCTCCGTTGGGATTTTTTTAACTACCAAACATCTGATTGACATGCGATCTACGACTTTACTTTTTATCCGAGAAGATCGCATGTTCTGATTTTTATCCACAATTAAAAGGCGAACATGCAAAGCCGTTCAACCGTCAGCGAGGAAATAAGACAAGGAGGATCATTTTTCGTTTTCAGCGGGTTCCCATGCACGACTTCGGTGTCCTGGCAACACTGTCAATAAACAGAGAGGGCGCCACTGCAATCATTGTTCTGATGTTGATTTTAATGGTCGTTAACCATAATTATTCTAACGCGTTTTTGATTCAATTTATTGGTATTTGGTTTATTTCTTACTGCGTTGTTTTTAGTACTAGCAGTAATAATTTCTTTATTACTATTCAAAAATTCACATAAGATGCAGATCGTATGTACTGTCAAAGACAAACGTTTTGACTCACGTTTAACATAAATATAGAATCATTGGAGTTTTTTCAGTATTTCAATATGTCTCTTTAATTTTGAGTCGAGACTTTTGTCTTCGATAGTACGCTTAACACAGCATATGCTAAATAGCCTTCTGATTGCACTTCCCTCTCTAACACACAGTCTCTATGATTGGTGTAAAGAAGAAAGCTATTGAAGTAACGCCAGTGGTCATTTTTCTGGTGGGCGCCGATATAAAATGACTCTTCTTGTCTTATCTCTTCGCTGCGCTGGTTCAACCACCAACACAGCGTTTACAGAAATGCATTACTTAAAATATTCTTGTCACAATTTACCGCCATCATTGGAATATATCGTTTGCATGGTTCAAGTTCAACCACGACAGAATTAAAGTTACCAACTTGAAGCTAAAATGTCGTATATAGTTCGTTAATAGTAGTAAGTATAGTGTCACTAGCTACAACCGGAATAACTTTCTCACAAAGCCTGCAATTTTTATCAGTGATCATTAGAAAATATAAAATTCTTTTAAAATAAATTTTAAAATTTGAAAATTTACAATGCGAGTATAATTTATATGATCAAAGATATTGTTTTAATTTCTAGCTCATTATAAATTGTTGTGGAAAACCAAATTGATAAAATATTTGTTTTTCAACGCGGACACTAGGTGTAATTTGCTGATACCTAAATTCCAATTTCGATTATCAACAATACATTATAAGCCTAATTTACTTATTTTTTTTTTAATTTATCATCATACTCCAACTACTGAAATTAACTTTTACATAGCTGATTTTTCATTATTAAACATATTTGGAAAAGTTACTAACACTTTAATTTGAAGATGCGTTTAAAATGAAAATAAAGAGCATTTAATATCCATAGTTTCTGCAACAAATGACATGCTTTTCAGTAGTTCATTTGAAATAAAATCTAGAAAATTGATTGATAAATTTTGGTAGTGTTAACCACATTCAAACAGTTCGGGAACCAAGGGGATTATCTATTTTAATTCAAAAATTCTAGAGCAAAACTCTGACTCCAAAATTGTTTTTCATTACAAATAATTAGTTTTTCCCGAAACAATGCCGACTATAAAAGATCTTAAATCATAAAAATAGCATTAAAATAGGGAATATGAATGTTTACAATAATCAATATTTTCTTAGATATAGAATAATCATTTCATAAATAGTTTATGAAATAAAATACTTAACTTTTCTACATACTCAGACTTTTCGTATGTATTCTACATGAATAAAAGGAAGCAAATGGAGCATCATATCGTTAAAGTGTTTCCCATAATACTGCTTATAATTTCGTCTCAAAGTGTAGAAATATTTTGCTGAATTCACAAAAAAAATCTTAAATAAAAAACATTTAACCACGAATACATATTTACTCTCATGTTTTCTTTTTACTGCGCCATCAAGCATTCTGGCTTCCTGACAACTACTCATCTGTATTAGTAATACCAAAAGCGATTACCGAAATTTAATTTGAGATCAGTAACTTTCATTGTGTTGGGGCTGTACAATCGAAGCCTAAATCCTATATGAGATTTGTTTATTGTTGCTTTATATTTCTTTATGGTATAATATGAAAAAAAGGTGTCATGATCCAGTTTTTCATTATCACAGTTATTTATAAACGCGACTAAATAGGATTAACAATTTTTGATCTATGGTTTAAGGAATATCGCCGCACCGTTATTGAATAATAAAAAAAAACTATATGACACGTCAAATACCTTAGTATTACCTTTATAATCTTATCAATTAAAATAAAATTGTTATGTCTAGAATTGGCCACCGATGTTTTGTACTGATAATGCTATAATATTTGCAATTACGTATTGAAAATTCTATTTATTGCGATATACAATTTGCAATAAAATATGCATACCTATATACTGTAATGAATATCCAAAAGAAAATAGCAACTTCAAATATGGGGAAAAAAATTGTTAATTTAAATATAAATAAATTTTGTGTTATTTTTTCTGATATGTAGACCTATAGAGCTAAATTCGTTACTTGCACTGTCTTTTGTAAAATAAATTATTGAATTTTAGCAAATATGTCAGCGGTGTACACATAATGGATGGATCTATAATATGACTTTTTGAATTAGGTGAATTAACAAGTAAACATTATGGGGCTTATTTTAAGTTATTTTTTGTGTGTTACCATTACTGGCGTAGTATCCACTATAGACGTGATTGCCCCACTTATTTCTTTATTTTATACGTTTCTGTATTCCAATGCTTTTATAAGTACTGAAGCAAAAAAAAAAACATAAATTGTGATTTCTTTTCAAAATAAGAACGCAAAATATTCGAACATGTCTATGCACGTAGCACGATAAGCGCTTACTAACTTGTTTCGTCTATAAAATGGGGTATTTTATTGCTTTCTTGGAAAGATTGCCAATTAAATTCTTTCTGGTTTCGTACCTTCCGCACGATATACGGATAAAACCGACATGGTAAGTATAGGTTTCTGCGTAAGGCATTATTTCTTTCTCTGTTGGTTGGATAAAAGTAAGTAACACTCACACGCCAATTGATTTATAAATAAAACAGTAGGTACTTAAAAAAAAAGAATATACCTAAATATCTACGAGTTTCTTATAAAAAATAGAATGCAATCTCTCTTACCAAGTTAACGTGTTGTATAGATCCAAAAGTTCTGACGCAGGCTTCTGTTTGTATCCCAGATTTTTTCAGCACCAACATTTTATCGCTCCCCTGGGCACTCACTAAAAACACTCCATTGATGATAGGTAATGCAAGAGGGAGTAAAAGTGAGACACAGCCATAAAAATAAAAATGGGGGAAGTGCTCTCTAAGGCATGCTCCAATGTAAAAAAAACAAACTTAATGTGCTAGTGATGATAAACATACATAGAGACACCGCTGTCATATATGTTCATATTTGATGGAAAAATATTCTTTTTTTTTAAATGTTTAGTTTCATTAAGTTTTATATACAGCTGGAATCTTATCATTTTTATCTACTCACTCATATATATGAGATAATTATTAATTTCAATTATTTCAATTCAAAACCTTCATTTTTACATATTTTCATATCTTTCTTATATTCGTGATCGAATATTTAAAAGTACTTCGTCCAAGATTTTCTCTAAATTATTTTTCAAAAAGCATAAATATCCTTCCCTAGTAAGATGCGCATTTAATACAAGAGGATCGAACAATTGGTCATTTAAAATGCTGCACCGAACGTTAACACTAAAACGACGCGACGCTGAAAATTTCTTTCTAACGTGGCACTGGGATTTTCGTCCATCCATTGATGATTATTGTGGCAATTATTAATTCCGTCTGGCATAAATTGAACTTCAACCGTAACCAAAATGGTTTTAAGCAATCCTCTGTTTTTTTTTGGCGAATCTATTGACAAAATTGTAGCCTTAAGAGGAGATCGCCTTCTTGGAGAAGTTGTACTTGCGCAGATAAAAAGCGTTTGAACCTTGCCGCTTAAGTGTTTTCCAAGCCGTTGTGCGTGGAATTTAAAATTGGATTAATTTAGTTATGATAACCAAAATTTAAGTTAAATTAACCAAATCCTCTTACTTAGTTGAAATATATATTGTGCTTCAATTTATCAAATTTCGAATATTCCATTTAAATGAATATTTAATTGAACAAACTATAATCTTTAATCTTGTTTTAACAACGTATTTACTTGAGAAGAGACATGCGGTCAATATTGTAAACATCGCGCTAAGTGTTTGTTCCGCATATCGGGGGTTGATCGCGAAGATTACTCCGCCGCTGTAGTATGCGGTTAAGGAAGCCCCTTCAACAATCACAGTTCCTATTAGACGTTTATTTGGTAAATATACCAGAATAATGTTATAAACATACTTATCGCCTTAGTTGCGTTAAATATGTATATTCTGTTACTGGAATGAAATAGAAGAAACGCCATCTATGGGACAATTTCTGTAATACATGTAAGTATTTAACGTATTTGCTGTGCTATATAGGGAGAAAACTGCTACAAAATAGATGTGCTGCTATCGTACTGATATTCTTCAATATCTACAAACCAAAACTTAATTTGATTTAATGCTTCAGATTTGTCTACCTAACCGCATTTTTAGTTGAATGGAGAAAAACTTGTTAACTTTTTGGTAATATTATTGGTAATATTAAAGCAACCATTCATCAATTCGAACAATTTCAAACTGTAATTTAACTAAACCGATTCAATTCTTTATAGAATCCGACAAATTGCTTTGGTGTAACTCAAATTTTGGTCATAATAACCAAAAAAAATCAACAAAGAGCATTTTGTTAATTCAACACAGTAACTTTTCTGAGTGCATTTTCAATTAACAGTGCAAATTTATTAATCGAAATTAAAGCTAAAAAGTGTCGCATTTTTATGGCTCGTTTAAGACTTTTCTTTCTTCTTTTGGTTGATGCAAAAAAATATTTTATCATTTTAATAATTACTGCTCACAATGTAAACAAGAAAACTGAATGTTTTTATTGTTTACTAAATTTTTATACCCCACAATGAACATAATTTTAGATGCAGTAACAATTTTTAGCTTGTAATTCGCAGAAATTGGTAACTGTTATGGCATTTAATTTTTAATTATTGATACCATCTGAGTTAGAAATAACCGTTACAATGGTAACCGCTTCTTACGTTAATATAAAAAAATACTAAATTATTTTAGTAGGTTGTATTAAAATTACCTTCACTCTCTAGATTGTAGATAAATATATGTTAACAGATGAGACCGTAAAAACAAAACGTTCAACACTAATCCCTACTTTTATTCTAATTTCATCACGCATGGGTAAACACAACATTGGTTCAATCTATTTTACATTACATCACACAAATTTTAAATAAAAATCATCCTGTAGTAAGTGTTCAGTAACTGTTACAGAAAGAACCTGCAATGATGGTGTTTAGTAATGATTACAAGGTGCATTTTCTTACGTAAAAAAAAATATAAACACATCTCAGAGCACTTTATTCTCTATCTGCAGTTGCATTTATACAAACGTCATAAAATCGATGTAGGCAATGTGATGAATGAAGATATAACATGCGAAATCGGAATGATGGAAAACGCTCAACACATTACGGCTTCACGAATCATTAACTTAGGAAACGCTAAATTAGAGAGGGAAAACTGTGTTTCGCGTGGTACGTATGGATGCATGTAACGATACGAAATTCAATTAGGACACGCAAAGCAAACAACATGGACGATTCGGTTTAGATTAGATAATAGATGAAAATGTCAAGATTTATGGCACAAGTATTGTTGAGTTTACGCGAGTGTGTAAAACTAGTTAATAGTTGCTTCTATACATGTAATTTCAGTTAAAGTTTGCATAGTTAATTTAAATTGAATGGTAATACGCGCCTTCTGAAGAAGTAATTGTCTCAAAATAATTATCAAATTGTCAAAGTACATGATTCTACAGATTTATAATTACATCAGCCAGCCCCAGATAACTTTAAGTTTTTTTTTAACAAATTTTAAATTTATGGCTGCTTTCATGAAGCTTGTTGCGGTCTAGGCTATTGGTGCAAAAATAAAATTAATACCTGACATTAAACGTTTAGAACAATTACCTATACAGAAAAATATGTAGTAAAAAGTACGTTTTATGTATGTTAAGAAAGTGCCTATACAGTACAATAAAACAGTATCGAACAAATCTTAAACTTATTTCTCGTTAAAACGATTAAATAGCTATTTACATCATTTCGAACAGTATTTAACATGAAAATGTTCACATACAATGTGCACGCGGTCGACCTGTAGATGGGCACGTGTACTAATATTATTCGTGGTTTTTGTACAATACATACATCAGATTTCTTTTGCTTGTAAACAGTACGTCATTCAAAAATAATTAGTGATTGGAACATTTGATAATTGTTATTTCACAATACGGTACTAACATACAGTGGCCGGCATAAATATTGCAACATATGGCAATTTTTTTATTGATGTGATTTGATTTATTTCCTCCAATGAATACATACAGGTATAATCGACAAGTCGTATAAGAACAATACACTTATTGTAATTATGACGTAAGATAATACAATTGAATGTAATTATAAATAATGTAAATATAAATAAATTTAAATAAATAAGTATAAAAATAAATACATAAAGGCCAATTTTAACAATTATTAGAAACAGGTAAAAATTTAATACTGGTCTATGAACTCCACGACAGAGTATACGCAGTGGTGAACGCCTTAAAGGAGTCAATACATTTAAGGGCGCTAGGTATGAAATTAAGACGCCGTAGCCCCGCCGGAATGGGACACCTTTGAGTTACACGAAGCCTGCTCAACGGCAAACGGAAGTTCGATTCACTTCTCGTGTTACACGGGGGGAAAATCAGAATTTAAGGGAAAGTTGGCCCGATTGACAAAAGTGTGAGCAAGGATCTCCAGAATATACACGGAAGGCAAAGGTAAGATACTAAATTTCTTGAAGAATGGATTCAGTGACGGATCGATCGCAGAAACTACAGCAGTAGTATCGTCCGCGCATAAAAACACAGAACAGTTAATAAATTCGACTATGTCATTAATAAAACGAAGGAATAGTACCGGACCCAGAACCGATCGCTGCGGAACACCAATTAAACAACCATTATTAAAATATACTTATTTCTTTTGTGGGCGTAGGTTGTGCCTGTCTAGGAATCAAAAAAAAATATTTTGACAAACGTCACGTGATCATTAGTATATTTTTAAGACTGGTATAGTATATATTATATTACGTAAAATCTTTTGAACCGTTGTTCCACCGATGTCAACTTCGAAAACAATTAGTCAAGATAAAATGAATGAAATAAAATGTTAAATTTTAATCACTTATACTGCTACACATAACAATATTTTTTACTATTTATTTAAAAAAAATGTTGCTTCTAAATGACAAACCATAATACCCAAATTAGCCGTTACTGTATTATTAAGAAATGTGTGGGAAGAACGAGCGAATAAAACTCGACTCAAATGAAACGCAGTGCCAATATATGGTAGCACCAATTTATTACTATTACACTTACACTCTGCACAGATATTTGATTTTTAACTCCAACGTGATAGGGCATCCAATGTCTGACGAGATTGCCCATATATCGATGAAATATTAAAAAAATTGCCAGCACTTCCGCAATAGAATAATACTTTCTTCAAGCTCTATATAATAAATGGTAACCATGTAGTCATTCTTTCGCTTTTTACTTTGCCCACCATCAGATCGACTGCATTCACTTGGTATGTAAGGAAACCAGTTTCTTAAAAAACACGAGCACTTATCTACAAAGCAACTTCTTGGAATTTGTTATTTATAATATTAAAAAAAGTAACTGCACTTATGTACATAAGTACTCAGTAATTGACATATATGCATATAATATTTTTAATAATAACCATAACTTATTTCAACAACTTTAATTACTTATATATGGTAATGACTTTCGACGCCAATCGTTTACTTATTTCCAGAGAGACTCTTTGGCAATGTGATACGCCCAATAAATCACTGATTTTAATTAGCGCGTGTATAAATAATAACACATACGGATTCTTGAATCACTATAGTTATTTCGGTACAATTAAAACAAAATAAACATTTCGAAGTATAAAATAAACAGATACTTGCAAAACGTGGGGATAGCACTTAATATAGCAACAGCGTGTGCCACTTGAAAATCATGAATATTAATGTTGCAGTAGCAGTGACCAATTTACGATATATACTCGATAATAAGATAGAAATAGATTACTTGTTAATAAATGTTGTGGTACGATTTAGTAAATTAAAATATTCTACGAGGAAACAAGAGACATTATTGAACTTGTAAAATTCTAGACGGACTAATTATTTAGAATATACACTTTTCGTACCGGGCATTTCTGCTGACAAACAAAAATAACTTTTGATGACCACATATCTTGTATATGTAACTTCCATAACTAAAGTCTAATGTATAAACTAGGAATTATAAATTAATCGGCAAAATTAGCAATAAAATAATTAAAAAGATATGAAAATTAATGCTGCATAAAAACTCCTTAATAAAAAAAATACAAGAAAATTGATGAACCAACATCGGTAAACGATTTTCAGTGATTTCTTGCCTCATTAATAAATAGTGATGCATGAGACTGTTTCTTTACGTTAGCAGCTACAATCTGCTACTTTTTGTAGCAGTTTTCATTAAAAATCGGTATAAATTAAAGAGATAAACTGTTTCTACAACTTTGAACACAGCTTATAGTATCATATTGTTACCGTTATTCACTCAATATCTATATGTATTTATTGAAGTTACAACTATAAAATGCTCCAAATTAATAAATTATTAAAAAAGTTACTCATTTAAATTATTATTACCTCCATTCCTCACCGGTGTTTTGAAAAAATAAATAATTTAATCATCGAAAAAATCATCCCTTCTGCACCACGCGCCTCCCAAAGTGATCAAGACGATCTAAATACCCCTCTAATCTAAATACGACAAAATTTGCACCCTCGAGGGCGCGGCTTTGATCCAAACCGACGCACGATACTCCCTTTACAAACTTTACATACAACATATTTAGAAACATTTTGTTGTGGTAATTGTTGATCGATAATTTTTTATTTGAATGAGTGGACTGTATAAAATTTAATACACTGTATATGTTAACTATTTTATTTTTGATGGTGGTAGTAGTTGGTACCATTGTCTAACCGACGTAACAGTATGCTAATTCAATTTTTTAGCGACAATACCGAACACATTTTATACACTGCTTTACAACTATACTGCTACGAATATATATGTGTATGTTTTACAACATTCGCACTTGTCTACTATATCAGAAAACTGCTACAAAAAGTAGCAGCTGCTTTTGATATTAAATAGCTACTATAAACTGCTAACGGTTGTCAACTGCTAAAAAATAGCAGATTGCTTCGTAGCAACCCATCACTATTAATAAGAATGAAGTTCAGTCATGTTGTATTGACAGTATCCATCCTCGTTCTTCTATTGAATTGTCCAGGTACGAATTGAGAGTACGACAAATGCATACGTAAGTATCTCTTTACTTCTGTACTATCAAACGAACTTATGCAACAATTTATAGTAAAAATGTACAGTAAACTCTAAAAGAAATTTAGAACTCTAGAGACTATTGCTTTCACTTGTATAAAATAAATCCTTCTACAGAAAATATAGAAGAATATATTGTAAAGTTGCTTCTCTCATCAATTTGCGTTTGTTAAAAAAAAATACACTGCAAATCGCAAATACCACTTCAGAAGTAAAAATTGATATATCGCAGTGTTACATTACAAGTTATGAATATACAAATGCAAAATTCCTATACTAATACAAAGTTACTTTTTATTTAATAGATATAATTTCAGGGTCACTGGATGAAATAAATTGTTTTCTGCATAAGCGAATTATTTTTAATATCATATAGATGATAGAATTGCGCTGAATAAATAATAATTCGACCACTATAATTACATTATAATAATATTGCATATTCGACTTTGCTGATTCAATCAATTTCGATTTGCAGAGTAGACATTATTGTATGATATTTAAGCCGAGGTCGTTATTTAATTCAAAGAAAGTTTCTTTATGTGAAATCAATTTCTTTTCAAAGATATGTAAGTATTTTATTTGCGGAGAAGAATCTTTTTTTCTCAGCGTAGAGACGACCTAATGTTTGACTCAAAATAATTATAATTATTTGAATGATATCTTAGTGCTATATTGAATTTGACATTAAGTAAATATTTGTTTGATTCAACTAATTTTTGTTAACAAAATATCATAGCATAGCCAAATAACAAAGTGCGTTAGGCTAAACAAATTCTTATTTGCTTCAAATGAATAGGGATATATAGCTATTGGCTATTGAAAAATTGCTTTAGCAATCAGCTATACAGCAAACTCAAAATAGCAGGGAAACTAAAACAGCGATTTATAACTACTTCGCTACTAATTGCCAATCACAACAAAAAAAAAAATATAGCTTGAACCCGAGCTGAAGCATTCGGGTAAGTTTTAGAGGTCTAACCATATCCGGGTAAATACGAAATAGCAAAATTTCAAATAGTGATTTTTTTATGAAGAATGCCGTGTTTATAACTTGTGAAAAATTTGAAATTATTTAGGGGATTCACGAAAATACACTTGGGTCCGGGGTCATAAAAGCTTGTGGACTATGCGAAACATAATTCTTATGTTAGGAATCGATTCGCACTGAGAAAAATACTGGTCGTTATATCAATAATCTACGTTTATTATATTTAAATTTATTACTCAATAAACTCCGTCGTCATTTAATAAAATCATTTTCATTTCATCATCACAATTTTAATGATCATCCAAATCACTGCCGTAACTGTCATTTTCAACACTATCTCGACAGCTAGTAGATACGGTCGGCTGCGTATCTCTATATATTATCAGCCAACATGATTATGATAAAAAAAAATAGATATTCAAAACAAAATACTCAGTAAAACAATTTACCTTTCATTAACAAAATTTTCTTTTGCCTAAATCTAAGTACACGTGACCTGCCAACCATGGTTTGACCCGCTTAACTTCTTATAACTTGAGAAAACTTCTATGAAAATCTAATCGACCTGGAAACAGGTCACTGCATACTCATTATAGCACATTATAGGATAACATTGTACCGAGTCCACATCACACATCACAAGTTCGAAATTCGTGCGGTCGAATGTTGTAAAATCGCATATTCGACGAGCCCAATTTCAATATTTCATCGAGTATAGTACAGAGTAGTCGTCACGGTATCTGATGAGCTACGAAATATTGATTGTTTATAGTTTATTTGTAGGTGTATATTTTGTTATAAAGACATAGGGTATAGAGATAGTTTACAGGTTTGAATATAGTTTGTGGTAAATAATACCTATGCACATATCCATAATTGGTTTTATTTTTTTTTTAACTATGTTCCACCAATTCGACCCTTTTGTAACTTTAACATGTAGTAGGTAACCAATGAACAAATAAAATATATCACTCCCAAAAAATATACTTCTCGTTTTTACAGTTTCCAGTGTCACAAAAATTCTGAAAAAAATATATTGTAATGAGTTTATGTATAGTCAAATACAGTTTAAATTTCATAAAGATATCTTCAATAGGTACTGAAAAAAAAAATGTTTGCGTTAAGGAGTGTCACCTCCATTTTTCCCTTATTATAGATTTAATAGTATAGATTAACAGTATGGCTATTTCAGATGAAGAACAATAAAAACAAGGTAATAACCCTTCACCAGATGAGTGCAGTTTCATGTGCTGAACCGGTAGACCCTTTGTGGTGAACGTAGGACACGGTTAAATCATATAAAAACCCAGATGTTACTGTTATTGTATGTTAATATAAGCAATGCCAAAATGAAAATTGATAAATCCTACTTAAAGTAAAAATAAATTAATGACTGATTTCTGCCTAAAAAAATATTACATATGCCAAAAAATTATTTACATTAATTTGTTGTTCATTTTAGATTTCTAAATTTAGTTCATCATAAAATCAGAATTATTTATTAATTTTGTTAATGAGCAGTAAAAAGCAGTATTAAGGATAAATTACATAAAAATTATTAATTATAGACTATACTTAAACTAACCAGAAGCACATTACTAAATCATAAATATTTGGCAATCGGCGTCGTAAAAGCTTTAAAAGTTCATTAACTTTTTTTTTGTGGCTTAAAAGTAGTGTGCATATTTGTTAGGTATTTGTTTTGCTGAAATGAAAATTCATAAGTGAATATTTACTGGCACTGAAGTGGACCAACTGCTTTAGCACAACTCTATACATTAAAACACATAAATTCTAAAATCATCACTCGGCATATTCGTCCAATGACGTCAGAAATGTTGCAAAAACTATACCGACGGAAACGGCTGTTATGAATAAGTGGTAATACTGATTACCCGAAAAGTTGATTGGAATGCGAACGTTTTCTAATACTTCTTTAGAAGATCGGAGACAGCCGCGAGCTCGTGTTGGCGGCCAGCGGGTGTCCCTGACCCAGGCGCCTGGGCCGACGAATTCGCGCGATAGGAGAGCACTATACTCATTGGCCCGTCTGTCGCGGTATTTGATCGGTCCGCCTATTCGCCATGTCGTGTTATAAAATTTCGTAGTGATCACGATGAGATGTAATTAATAATTAAAATTTAATTGCTTTAAACCGATTAAAAATATTGACAGGTGCTCGCCATAATTAAAAAAAAAACATCCTTTTTTAAATAAAGTCGACTCTGAATGTTTAATGAGCGAAGATGTTTTGATGATTGAGTTAAATTATAAAATATATATGACGCAATTAGCACAACAACGTTTCGACTAAACTTGGTGTTCTTCAGGTTGTTAAATTAACACAAAATTGTCATGGAAAAAAGAAAAATAGATTTGTTTACATTATAATAAAGTCATTCAAATTATTAAATAAGTAATTATAACAATACTTTTTGTTATCTGAATGTCCATAATTCGGTAATTCGAATTAGGTATTAAGAATAAAATGATATTACTTCCTAATTCTTAATTTTTTTACTACGAGATTAAATGATTCCAACTGCTAGTTTCGACAATAGGTACCTATGTCTTCATCAGACTGTTTGCATGATCTCATAACAGTGAATGGTTAAAACATTAAAAAAGCATCAGAAGTAATTAAAATAAATTTGCTTTTACTGACTGGACATTGTGAAGTAAGCATTCTCAATGCCCAGCCGCTGTCGACAATCAAGCGATTACTTTTTTTTTATTTTGCCATAGATCCACATATAAATTGGTTTGTCACTAAGAGAAGAAGATGGGTTAAATTAACAAAAAAATAGAAATAAAAAAAAATCTTGGTTAAATTGACTGTATTTAACCAAGATGTTTGTTAAAATAACAAAATGTAAATGTTAAAATATTTATGTACATTTGACAATATTTCTAGCATTGTTTTTAACAATCACGATAATTTTATTTTAAACATTCAATATTGTTAAGGCAGTAAATGTTTGGGGTAAAATAAACAACTACTTCATGTAAAATCTACTAAAAGAATTCATTAAAATAAAAAAACAGAAGTTGTTAGGTTAAATAAATATTTTAAATTAAAATGAATAAACTCTTATCTGTTTTGTCAAAATAACAAGCTTTGCTGTGTTAAACAAGAAAATTTAGTTAAGTCAAAACAGAATTGCTTTTAAGATAATAATATTTTATTATTGGTCTCCATTGGATTGGATAATGTGTATGAAAAATGAATGATAAATGTAGTCCTTTCCAATCGTGTTTTATTTAAAATTATCTTTTACATACATGTTTCAGCCTGTGGCCATCTTCAGGAACTAATAAGAATGAAATGCAAATTGTGGCTTATAATGAAATAAATTATTTAAGTATATAAGTTTCAAGTTTTTTTTTAAAAAGCGGGAATGGCTCAAAAATAATACGATTGGAAAGGAATACATTTATCATTCATTTGTCATAATATTTTATTGTTACAGCAAGCTATACGGGTCTTTTTTAAATTGGCTTTGCAATAGCAAATGTTCAGGTGTCATGATATTGTACGTTTAGGTATCACCTCCCATTCGTAATATAACGCGTAAATATAAAATATCTGCAAGACGGGACATATTTAAAACCCTAAAAAATAGCAATTTTATATTGACATCATTGCCATTGCACGCCACCAATCGCTGCTTTAATGTTCGCAGCCCTTATTGAATGTTTGACTAGTAAATACATTAGATTAATATTTTTTTTTCACAACTCTGACTGTTAAGTTTTATGGCCCTTATGTGTTATTACTGGTGTGAAATAGAAAATAGAAGGAGCGCCACCTTCACTCCGATTTCTGAAATACATACATATATTTAACGTATTTGCTACTATATCCAAGAAACGGTAAACCCATTCACTTTGTTAAATTAATAAAACGATATGGTTGCTATCATTATACGGCTTTCTTCTAAGATTAACTAAAATTTTGTAATTTTATGTAATAGGCACGCAAGGTATAAAATGCCATAATAACACTTAACGTTTTGAGTGCGGTGTCAATATGGTGTTCCCGTTCCAGGCCATGCCCCAAAAATTCAGATTCAGCACTCAATTACACAAACTTTTCTGCTGATTTAATCATTATATTCGATGATCGAGGAAATTAAGTAACATCAGTCTTTGCAGAATTCAATAGCATGTCATTACGAGTACACTATTCGGTCATATGCTGCATCATGTAGATAGCAGAGGTCTGATATACTATCACATTTATCACCCGATAGTAACATTTCAAAACTTCCTTACTGAGAGTATTGTACAGATCGTTCATATAAAGTGAAAATAGTAAGGGCCCAATGGTCGAATCCTGTGGTACACCTTTAGGAACCAAGGACCAATTCGACAACACATATCCACCCTGGTCAGAGTTCGCGCATACTCTGTAATAGCGATCGGATAAATATGAAATATCATGAGCAACTCCTCTCACTCTATAACCATGCAATATACATCATGAATCGCTAAAAGAAAATTCCTGGGGTCGATACGTATCGAGGATAATTAGCTCTACAACGTTCACTTACACACATTTTCCGGGAGAAAACCATACTGAGAAGGCTTAATGATTAGTCGTTTTTTGAAAAAAAAAACATAGAGGCGACTATAAAGTGCCTTCTCCAACACTTTCGCAAAAATGGGAAAAATCGATATCGAACGATAATTATTTATTTCAAATTTAGATTCCTTTTTATGTATACAAACCACCTTGGCGAGTTTGAACTTTTCTGGGAAAATACCTTCAGCAAGCATGAAATTTACTAAATAAATTATAGGATTGTGGCTAGCAAGCTCGTCGACGATTTGATTATGAAGGCTGGAATTTGCTCCAATCCACCCAAATCCAATTTTGGGCCTATACATTTAATGATTTCATAAATATTGCTCTCATCAACACAAGCGCGACACTCGCAGGGTATGCTACTAAAGGTTCAATCTAGTTAGGACGCTTAGGATAAATAAATGGCAGAGGGGTAAACCGCTTCAAGAACATATTAGCCGCGATCATAGGATGAATTACGTGTCAACTCCATTACTCTTTAATACCATTTGTTCATTCGATAATGTGTTTGCTTCGTGATTTATTATAACCCCAGGTTATTTTCGATTTGCTTATTGCTATGCTTGTAATACTACTATTATACATTATATTAGCATGCGTCAAATTAGTTGTTAGTTTACCATTTTGCAGTAATGATAATAGTCCCAAACGTATGCAAATAGCAATTGCCCAGGTAGCGGAATGACGTTTAATAGACCTCAATATCACGAATACTGACGTCTATTAAACGTCATTTTACGTCATTCTCTTACAGGGTTGATTGCTATTTAGTTTTTCTTCTATGTTAGAGTTCAAGCAACGTCATTACTGTGAACAATTCCAAGTTTGTTCTTTCTTTTAATACCAACTCTAATATGAATTTAATTCTATAAAAATATGGAAATTTAATATTAATTTAATAGCCTAGAGAAGACCAAGAAGGTTAGTCCAAACATTGCTGTATGTATTGTGTCATACAAAGTTCAAAATAGTCACCTTTCTCTTTTGAACAATAAAAAGTCCTGTATCATATTTATGCTGTTCATAGGCTTTTCTTATAACAGCTCTAAAATATTGGACGACATTAGCCATAGTATATCTAGATGAGAATAAGCCAAATTGATTAATGTACAACAGGGATTATAAATACACAAACTTTGAGTAGTAATAAATCCTTAATTACATTAAAACTAATTTCACTTTCTGACGGAATCGTAAATCTTGTTTCAAACAACTGGAATTGAAAACTTTTGCGCGCACAAGAGTGTCACGGCGAAGAGAGGTTTAATTAAGTCGCAGCCACGAAGTCGTTACGTCTATAAGTTTACTGGAAATTACACTTCTTGGGTGCGCAATAGGTGAGCAGCCAGCAAGGAAGGTTCTTGATGAAAACTACCGTTCCGCCTAAATTATGAAGTAAATGTATACTTTCGCAACCTGTGCCGAAATAAATTCTGTTTGCCTTGAAAATTGCGTCTATCATGTTTTGTAAATAATCTTGATTAATATGCGTTAGAATGTTACATTATACGTTGTATTAGACAAAGGTACCTAAATAGATATATTTGTGAAGAAGAAATGTAAAAATAGAAATGTTTATTCAACTTTTTATAGAAAAAAAGGTGCACCAGCCGCATAGCTCGACCTATTTAACATTCACCGACTTTGCGTTCATAATTGGAAAGGAATATAAAAATAGAAAGCTTTCAGTCAACATTTGTTTACCATAACAGAAAATTTTCACTTTAAAACCACAACGTAGACACTTGATTAAAAACAATATTAGCACATCCAGCTACTGCGCACTCAAGCATCGTTTCTTTTGCTCGTCATTGCGATTCAGAATCTGATTTACATTCCTGCTCATAAATGTGGCATTCCTTCCATTTGTATGCTGCTTAACTAAGGCGTCCCGTCCCCGAGTGCTGATGTTATTGCAGCCGTATAAGGCCAAAATCCTGGCGAGTGGTAATGATCCGCCGTGGGTGAATGCCCCTCTGAAATTTACACTTTAACACTGAAAACGGAACATTTTAATTACTAGAGTCCATTATTCTAGCCGGTAATCCTCTGAATATGCCAGTGAAATACTTGGAGGGACTTGTGACAACGTGATTTTATTAAAAAAATTGATGTCCGATCTCAAAGACCACACTCAGAAAAGTACCTGCATTGCGCTAACCAAAATTTAGTTAATTTAACAATGCTGTTTGGTTGTATATGGTAAACCAAAATTTTTTGTTGCAGGAACGAAAAAAAATTGTTAGGTATTTGTTGTTAGTACAACAAATTTATATTATTATAGTGATCCTAGCAAGAGTTCAATCCAACCCGTTGAAACGTATCACGTGAAAAATAATAGTTGAAATAATTTAATTATGATAACCAAAATTTAAGTCAAACTAACCAAATCTTCTTAGTTAGTTCAAATACATATTGTTCTTCAATTTATAAAATTTCGAATATTCTATGGAAATGAATATTTAATTAAACGAACTATAGTCCTTCTTGTTATAACAACGTACTTATTTAATAAGATAAGACATGCGGTGGATATTACAAACACGCTAAGTGTTTGTTCCATATATTGGGGGTTGATCACGAGAATCACTCCGCCGCTGTAGTATGTGGTTAAGAAAGTCGCTCTTTCAACGATCACAGCCTTATTAGACGCTTATCTGGTAAATATACCAGATTAATATGTTGTAAACGTACTTATCACTCTAGTTGTGCTAAATATGTTGTTGCTGGAGCGAAATAGGAGAAGCGCCATCTATGGAACAATTTCTGTAATACATGTAAGTATTTAACGTATTTTCTGTGCTACATAGGGAGAAAACTAATACAGCATAGATGTGCTACTACCGTACTAATACATAACGTAATTTGATTTAACGCTTCCGATTTGTCTATCTAACCGCATTTTTTGTTGAATAGAAAAAAACGTGTTAATTTTCTAGTAATATTAAAGGAACCATTTACATTGTTAATGGGAACACGTTGAAACCAGTGGCGTAGCGTAAAATATATACGCGTGCTTTATTTTTCTTAATAATATTATAAATTATCAAATGTAATTGTTAATGTTTGTAGCATATTTGCTAAAAGCAATACGCAATACACTTTAACGTATATAGACGGAATGAGAAAATATGTTATTTTACCGGACATTTTATCTAACACGAAAATTATTTACTTTAACAGTTTTTCTCTTATAGTTTTAACTGAAATCTTATGTTGATTTCGCAGCCGAATTTTTGTTAAAGTTATTGGATATATGTATCTGGTTCAACCAAAATAAAAGAACAAAACACATTTTATTAAACCATTCCATGTATTTTTCTGAGTGCTAAATTGCAATGAACACCAGAACCGCTTTCAACATTAACACATAATACACTGTTGAAAATTTTAACACTTTTTTGACTAATTTAATAGTCAGGAGAGGTCCACACTCTTTTCGTGTTATTTTGTCGAGAACTATAGAAGTTTAAATTTGACGAGCAAAGATAGTCAAGTATTGTCTATTGCTAAGGAGTTATTTTGTCCAACTGACACGTGGAATTATAAAATACTTCTAGTCACATTTGTTTGATCTAGACTAGACAAATTTACTAGCTGTTTAACTAAATGAATGCGATCTATTGGGTGTTTTAACACCATTTTCTAAACACAACGTCTTTTTAATATGCAACTCCTATTTCTTAGTGCTATAATATTTTCCCTTTAAGACGTTTTCTCAATTATAAATATGCAAAACCACTCATTCACAAGTTTTGGTTTCAACTAAATATACCAATTTTAAAATGATTTTTTGAGAACCATTACAAAATTAAGTGAATGTTTATGCTATTTAATTCAAGTCTAAACTAATTGCGTAAATAGATGTTCCCAATACATCTTTAAGATGTTGAAATTTTTTATGCCCACTGGAATTAACGTTTAATAACACGAGGTTACACTTTGCAAGTCAGTCACATTTGGTGGTTTGTTTGGATATGTTAATACGGAGAATCAAACACGAAAACAGATACACGTGCAATGCAGGTGGTGCGTATAATGCAATACTGTATTAGAATAGGTGGAGTTTCTATATTTCTATCCGAGGGAAAAATTCTGATTGGTTGAGGCTTCTGAATGTCTAGAAAAATAGTCAATCCTCATATCTGAACAAAGAATTCACACGAAATTCTAGTCATTTCTGTTCTATTAAATACGCGCAGTCAACTCGTCTGGCAAAGTTTGGAAAAATCAACACTAAAATATTTGACTAGCGCAAAATTAACGCCAACACCGTAATATTTTCAACAGTGTAGGTGTGTTACCAACCACACAAAGTTCGACAAGATTGCTAACTCTTTTTTTTTTCGTTTTTAGTCTGAGAAACGCAGATTGTGCAGATGTAGCATTAACGCTTTAAAAAATATTAAAGCTGCTTTAGCGTTTAATGTTGCAAAATCAATCCAAATTTAAAATAATCATAACGAACTGTGTGCAGCTTCATTAATTTTTTCTTTATGAGGCATCATTAAGTAAATATGATATAATAAGGAAGTTATGTTATTTAAATAACGTATTATAGGTACCTACAAATGATTCCCTTAATAATAGCGTCTCTACTCTTTTATTTGCGAAAAAAGACTGTCGTCTATATAGTTATTAATCTATATACAAAGAAAACGTAATCAAATGTTGCTTGTCCATGCATCCATAATCTGGTAACGTATTAGATAGCAGAAAGCCATACTTAAATAATTGTCGTGGTTCATGTTTGAAATAATTATGTTAGAGTCCTTTTGAAGCAATTTCCTGTATAGGATCACCAATCACCATGTCCATGCACACGGCGAACCGTAAAAGTCATGTATTAGGATTGCGCAAATAAATAAGCATTACCAACAATAATTGCATAATTATTAAAGACAATTTTGATCGTAGATAGAGCGTTTATTGTTCTGGTACTATTAGTTCACTGATGGAATTGGAAGGCTGTGCATTACTGCAGAAAATAAATTGCAAGGTTATACATACAGGATGTTTGTATGTCGAAACCAGTGGCTCTAAAATGTAAAGCATGTGTTACAACTTATAATGAGGAAGAAAATTGCGAAATATTTTTATCTTGCTCTATTTTCCACTGATAAAATAGACTTCAATCTTATAACTCCAGCCATATGAAGATTATTCTAGTTTGGAGGAGCCCAATGACGTTACTTATTTTTCTGGAATTCTAATAGAAATAAATCTACCAGACTTAAAGGATATACCAACCAGAAAAAAAATCTCCAAATAAAGAGTAGTTTCTTATAAACAAGATTATGTAGCAACGGTAACTCTGAGAAAACTAAAACTAATGATATAACGAAAAGTACTTCAAGTAAATGGAAATGAAGTAATCATGCTTGTATAATAAAGTAATTTTGTCACGTTTTTATAGATTTGACAATTATAGTATTAACTTATCAACAATCACGAAATCTTACGAATTTGTAAATTTTCGTTCCTTAAGCCATTGGTTATAAATACAATCTGCCAAGATCTTGGACACACGTCAAAATTTACGAATTGCTGTTTCTAAAGCAAAAAAGCTAATGTTAAGACGGGCATCGGCCTGCCAACATAGCAGTAATAATGATATCCACCAACTGCCAACATCCCTCGAGATTTACGTATTTTCATTAATGAAATCAACAAACGAACCCTCAAACTAATAAAATCTCGTCTATTTTAGAGATATTGCCAAAATTAAGAAAAGAATTGGTATAAAAAGCGATCATATTATTTTGTTACTTCTAGTTTTTTAATTTAACAAACCCATTCATTTCACTTTCACAATAAGTACTCTTTAATTAACAAAGTAAATATTATTAAGAAATAAGGATTACGCTAACCACAATTGTAGTTAATTTAATGTATGTTCAAATTACTTTTTTTTCCAAACCTAGCCCACACTTTTGTAAACAGGTTCTGTGATCTAAGCAATATTATTATGGCAAAGTTTTCTACTCATATAGTTACGTTTAATAGGTATATGTGATACAGCCGTTGTCGTAAAGATGGCGCTTCTCCTATTTTACTCAAACACCGTTATAAAAAGTTGATTTAATGCATTTACCGGAAAAACATTGTATACCGGCGAAAGAGAATTGGCAAACGTCACATACAGAACAAAATAAATTAATGAGATGAAAACTTCTCAAATTAACGACCCTTTATTTCTTGACCAACGGTCCAGTTTTACTGTACGCAAAATTCTACTGAAAATTCACTATTGCATTTACGGCAAGCAATATGCAATTTATGCTCCTTTTATAGCTAGGTTATGTCAACAAACTGTGCAACAAAACTACACATTATGTTTCAAAAAAAAACACATTATATACAGCAAATAATTATTCACAATTAGGTATATTAATTATAGCAACAGCGTAATTAATTTGTACGCAAAATCTTAATGTCGGTTCACTACACACTCTAATAGTACCAAAAATACTGTAAATATTTTGTGGACAATTAGTTGCAACTATTACCACTGGCCTAAACGTACTATTTGCAATAAGTGATCTGCTCTTAATGCTACTGTAACCTATATATTACAGTAGCATTCTGTCAACATAAATTGTATATGCAACAAAAGTGTGCATTATTTGCAAAAAAAATGCGATAACTTTCGTCAGCGATTTTTTTGGAAATTTTTATACAAGTTGTGCTCGTCCCTATGTTCAGCAACTTGTGTGAAACTTTGTAATTGTTTGAAAATTTACAACATATTTTTTTTCTGTGTAGAAACCAAGAGCATCCAGTGCCTGTAGCTCTAACTGATATATAATAATGTTTATAAATAGTACCAATCAATAGTATTGTCCTCTAGGGTTAATTAATTGGAAACAAATGAGAAATAGCGCGCAAGCTGTTATTGTCCTCGTACCAGCTCAAAATCTCTATTTTTTTCTAATACAATTGCTTGTTAAACTAACATCAAACTTTATTTCTTCATTATTCATGTCAGACTTGGCAACTGGCATCACAAATTTGTCTTTCAGTTGTTTATAAAAAACTGGCTTTGAGCATTGTATATTATACAAATGTCTGCAATGCATTGACTTGTCGTTTTTAAAACTTTACATACAGCAATGTTAACATTATATACATAGAGTTAATATTCAAGGATTGAATTAATAACTTTAGCTACATTCCGGTCATTTTCGTAACTGAAACTAAAGGAGATTCGAAACGTTTTTATCAAGACGCAGTACGAAAATATCTTGACATAAATCACAAATTAAATATTGCATGTTCCAAAGCAATAAGCACGCAATATAAGTAAAAGAACACCGAAATAACGTTGGTAAATCTATATATTTTAATATTATTAATGGCCCTAAAAATAGATGGCGATTTATGATCATAACAATCATTTTTAAAATAATAAACCTGTATAAAAACCTGTTATTAGTGATTATTGGTTAGAGATCAGAATGTGGCAATAAAGGTATAAGAAGGCGTGAAAATTCGTAAACTCTGTATTTCTTTAATATGCAAAAACCAAATTAATCTTTTAATTTTGATATAGAGTGAAAATAAATGCTTATAATATATAAATAAATAATTATATAAAATATTTTTAAAGAAGCAATTAAACTTAGTTATGCATGGTGTCCCAGTCTATAGGTCCCTGTACAAAACTTTTTTTTATTCACAAATATTTTTTTTAATAAAATTCGAAATGTACTTATTTGTTAAATAGGTACATCAATTTTTCAATTACTTAATATTATTACTTCCGGTTTTACCGGAAAACTAACAAATCATACGTTTTCGAACTCAGAAAATTACGTAGAATTTGAATATGCCAAAATATACAGGGTGTTCCGTTTAAAATTTTGAATTTGACCATATTTCCGGTAAAACCGAAAGTGACAAAAAAATAATAAGATATTAGGTTAAATAATTGAAATAATACATTTCGAATTTTATTAAAAAATATTTATAATTAAAAAAGTTATGGGCAGAGACCTATGGGCTGGGACACCCGGAATTGTGTCATAATTATCCCAATTTTAATAATATTTTGTGATATTACTAGCTAAATATATACTATAAATTCTACGGCAGGATACCTAGAGATATTTTAACTTGTTCCATCTAAAGAACAGTGCAAATATTACATTTAAAATTAAAGCTATGTAAATAGCATTTACTATTCGAAGTAACTTGTTTAAGGAATCATCGTATGTCCAAAGAATACTGTAATTTTTTCGGATTAATTTTCGCTTTCTAAATACATATACTAAAACGTTCTCTAGTTTCTATAAACACTTTTTGGTTATTGATTTGAATAATAGGTATGTCTTCGCGCAGTTACATACATATCGATTATAATTGCTTGGGAATAAATCCGTCTTTTAGCGACAGCAAGAAGTGAATCATGAATATTCATTCATTCACTTCTTGCACAACGATTTCTGTCGTTAAAAAGAGAACACGATATGAAAAAAATTATACGGCGAAAATCGATGTGTATGCAAAAATGAAATTGACTCTAAACTAAGTAAATATGATGAGAATATACACCATCTTTTCGTGTCACAGCTTCAGTAATTTATCTAGTACAGTGCTTCTCGAACTATTGAATGTGGGGGACCGGAATTATTTTCACGATTGCGTGGCGGACCTCGCTACATTGTTATCATAGACTAAATTTATTTTTTATAATAAATGCAATAATAAGTTGTACAAGTATTAATAAAAAAAAGCTTCATATAAGCAAAAAAAAGAAATTCAACGCGACAGATAGGCTTGCTGACTAATGGTTAGTTTCTATTCAATTTTAATGTTCAATTGACGGTAACACCACGCGAAGTACAGGATGAACATCCATAGTATTCCTATGTTTTATTCCCATTGCACTCATTCATAGTGGAAAAATTAATTTCATAGAGGTAAGTAGACAAAAGAGAGAAGTTTTTGCAAAGCAGTACTAGAAAATGACACGAATGGCATATTTTCGAACTGCTCCTCCACCCTTCATCAGCCGTTAGCTCCAATTTATTTTCCATAACGGCAAGTAAATCACCTTTAAGGATTACGGACACGTCCATTCTCTTTGTACGGATCTTCGTCTGTTGCAAAATCAAACTCAAAACGTTCTATCAAGTTAATTAAATGTTCACTGACAACTTTTTTTTTAGAGATGTAATATTAAATTGTGTCTCTATTATGTCAATGAATTGTTCCTAAGTTATGAAACATATCGTAGGAATTTCTCAAAATTAGACCTTCTCTTTTGGTTTCTGTCCATCAATCTGGTCTGCAATCGTGAAACAGGAATCATTCTTTGAGCTCAATGAAAATAGAAAAAAAAGTTAGCCAAATAAGCAAGCTTGACCACCCAATTTACATCGAGGAAAAGTTGCACCCAATTTGTTTTTTTTTTTATTTATTTTGAAGAAACACAGCAGTTTACTCCGAATACCCTTGGCAAGACTTTTCTCCTTGGTAGCCAACGTACATCAGCTTCCATTTCATCGCACAATAGAGTAAATAGCATTTGCATTTACGCAGTTCTATCTATATTTAATTCCGCTGACATTTTATGGTGGCTAAATGTTAGTGGCGAATGAAGCTTGAACTTGCATTCGAAAACGATCCCGGCAATAAAACCAGAAAATCTACCAGTCATTAAGCTCCTTCAGAACATACATCTACACAAAATTTTAGGTCCAATTCACATTTATTAACCAGAGATAGTCTCTCAAAACTTTGAATATTTCAAATCAGTCATGTTTCTTGGTAGAGAACACGAAAATATAATCTAAGTCGTTGTTGGCACCGAAAGGGTGTCTTCATTCGCTACGTCTGTTAGATTTGTCTAGTTGCAATAAAAAAAATTTTGTTTTTTTTTTTTATTTCTTCTATTAGGTGACCTTCCATATGGTCGATGAAATCCTGAATTCTAGGAACGAGGGTGTCATTTGAGAGGGGCACCTTTTCCACTTTATATGGGGCCTGTTCGCCTAGCATTTTTAAGCAAATGTCTTGAATACAGCTCAACATCCGCGCCTCACCAATTGTATATGGCTTTTTAGCCTTGATAATTCGAAGAACCATGTTATATATCTGCTTCTGACGGCTCTAATTCAAAAATGCTAGGGGTTTTCAAAGCCAAATCATTATGCTTGGTAATTTTTCTACATTATTATGCTTTGTGGTTAAGTGCCTTTTTAGTTTTGACGGTTTCATTGTGTCGTTTAGCAAAACTGCACTACATCCTGAGCATTGCGGCTTCAAACAGCCTTCATCAACCAAACTGAATATAAGAAGCGTCACATTGGTGTTTATATATGGAACGAAATTGTTTTGATGTTGAGGATCTTTGGCTTAAACTCAAATCGCTGTCATTCGAATCAAGCGCATTTTCTTGTTCAGCGTCAGTTACTTTAGTGATCCTCAGAAATGGGTCCAATGGGCCTCTTTTCGCCATTTATAAAGAATTAGCAAAGAGCTCTACGTAGAATTTATTTTGTAATAACGAAAGCCGCGGAAATAGAATGCAAGTAATGAATCAATTTCATATTTCAATTATAGTAAAGTTCTGATATCTTATCTTTGAATTGTATTGGTGACGTTTATATAAAGATATATCAATAAATATTGAATTTAATATCGTGACATTTTTTATACCTTACACATACGTATGAATGTAGTATATAGTATGTGACGAAGATTGAAAAGAAAACCCTAAAAGAAATGAAGCCGAAATCGATATATCGATAGACGACATTCGAAATCGGTAGATTTACCGAAGAAATCGTGTTCGCGCCCAGTCCGCGGACTTCCACTTTGAGAAGCACTGATCTAGTATATATTAATTTAATGTGTAACGTATTATATTAAACAATTTATCAATGAAATTCTGACATATTTGTTTTGTTGTGAAATTTAGGTAACATTTAACACAATGATACGATTTAATACTTAAAAGCTTTCACTACTCAATTTCACTTTCCTAATTACCTTTGATAAGAAATGAAACTACCTGCACATAATCGATTTGTACTTAAATATGCAGTACTCTAAGTAACATACGATAAGTATATATGGCAGGGGTACAGAGAAACGCTATAGATTATATGTGTAATTAAGTTACCTGCGTACTAAGCCCTATAAAGCAGGTATAGATCATTTAATTCCAGTTGCCGTGCCTACTTGTTATAAATGCTAGTATATAACAAAAGAAAAATTTAATTCTGCAAAACGATAAGATCATCTTTCATTAAAAGCCCTACTATCAATCGTTGTGTATTTTCTTGAAAGTATCTAGAAGTGAGATAAAAGGATTAGGATTCTACTTTGGATTAGTAAACCCTTAATCCTGTACATACTTAATGAAGTTTATATTGTTTAGAAAGCTGAACAGTTATTCACTAATGTAATTGAAATAATGGTCGATGTTTAATTAAGTTTTTACTATGTATAGGAAAATAAGATCTTAATATTTTTATTAATTTTCTATTCATAGTATTATCTAGGGATTCTTCCTTTTACAATTCGTTAAATCCGAGGAAATTTTCATTAAAAGCTTGCTGCTATACGTATACAAAATTAAAAAAACGTTAATAAATTTTATAATACCCAAATACTCTTGTGTTAATACTTTGCAAAAATTTCCAATTCGTAATGATGTTATAAGCTGACAGCATTAGATCGCCCACGTGTTTTAGATAAATTAATTATTATCTCTATTCTAATCGAATTTTTGTTGTTTGAAAAATACATCAGTAATATAAATACATATGTAAATTGGATTCCCTTTAATATTGCTTTATGCCAGTATTCAAATTATGGTTAACTCACGTAATATTATATACTTTTAAGAGGTAATGATGCAGGGGCCATAAGATTTGAGAAGGAAAAAATACATTACATATTCATCAGTGAATAGGTGAATTTTTTTCTACCAATTCGTACTGATTTGTAGTTTGTTTACAGTAAGTGCGGTTCGCATTCGTATTCCTTACACTGATAGATTTTAATATCTATAATGAAAAACAAAACTTGGAACGTCAATCCACAAAAATAACGGTATAGTCATTCTGTTATCAAAATAGATAAAATTCCTACATAAGATCAGATAACTATCCAGCGTATTTCAGAAATTATTCATAAAATTACGGGTAAAAGCATAATTAACGGCTGTGTTTCACCTTTTAAAACGATAAAAAAAACCACTAATACCGTCAAAAACTACGTGGAAAAATTCCAAGGCCACATTCACATAGCAATATTGATTGGGAAAAAGTGATGATGGGGAAGAAGTCACAACATCCACAAAATTCGGGATAATTCACAAAATCAAAAACTTAAAACTTTACTTGCGAGCGCACATGCGAAACGATGGATGCGATTGCCGATTTGAAACGTCTCGATTCACGCACGAATGATAACTGCACTCCTCAGATATAGCTCGAAGTATCTGATACCATTGATAATTTTTGTAATTTAAGATATGGATAATCAAAAACTCCGGCTTATAAAATAATCAGTCGGTTACCGTAACACGAGTCCGGTTAAGACTGAAAACCGAGCCGGCTATGGAAACCCCTCCAGACGGTCGCGGTCGTGTCAGAAAGAGAGGGTAAAAGCACGGAGACGAAACGGAGGAGTATAACTGGATTGGTGGCCGACATAACCTGAACGGATGTTCAATTGTTTGCGTCCGTTTGGAGGTATTTCTTGCGTTCCCTAAACTCGCGGTCACCATCGTCACGGATGGTGGCGTTCAAACACTTTCGCGCCGAGTACAAACACGCATATGCGATCCAGCACGTTGTATTTCTGTCAGTTTACTGCTTCACACTGTCTTAGATGTGTCTTCGAGCCACACGCTTCGAAATGAAGACAGTCTGAACGTGAAAACATGTTAGAAGACGTAAACCGACGTATGTATGCTGTACGATGCGAGCCATAACTTGAGCGGAGACAACGAATACATAGCCTATCGCGAACCAAATAAGGATGGGGTTGTTGTTTAAACTACATAGGTGGTTTTGCAAAGCTATGAATCATGGAACAAGAAAGAATTATAAGATCTAATAAGATTATATATGTAAGTATATTATATGGGGTAAAAGAAAAACAGATTTAGGGACGTGCCAATAGTCTGTCACCTAACTTATTTTTGGGGTTCATATTAACATTAACACAAAATGTGCAATTTTTAAGCATCTGAATTTTTTTATTGAGTATTTTATTGGAATCTAACTATTTAAAACTCAAAAATGATTTTTATTTTTTAATAAATATTGTCTAAAAAAATGCCAAATTTAATTGTGGGAAGAGTATATGCATACACTACCGGCGATTCAAGTTAGAACAACTAGCATAACTTTAAAATCCACTTTTTTCAATATTTAATACTGTTAACATTGTAAAAACTTTTACAATAAAGTAAGCATTTAAGACGAAAATCATCATTAGAATAAGCCTATTAAAGAGAAAATTTAATTTAACCTAATGCAGCAAATAAAACCATTACAAACGATATTTAAAGGACCGCCGGCAAGCATGTTTACAATAGAGGGGTGGATGGACAGGGTCGTAAAATTTCACCTGGGTGTCTCCTAAAGTTCTCCCGCTATAGCAGGGAATAACTGATATCATACTTGTGAATTATTATTAAACCAGTTACCATATGGTGTTCAATTGTGGTGTTTGTTAAAATATATATGTATGTTTTTCAGAACACAATGCCCGGGATTTCAAAATTTTATTTTTTTAAAAGTTCAATACAAGTTTATTATTCTATTCAATTTTATATTTTCAATTTATATTATTTTTATTTAGCTTGTCCGTTTACGATTTATTTTTCTTTTTTTTTTAATAAAAATCAATTAAAATAAAATAGTAGTTTCAATGCACCTAGCGACCTCTCTAATAAGTGAAAGCAAACTGTGAAAAGCGACTTCCTACCTGCTAGGTGGCACGGGACGCTTCAAAGGGGACCAGATCGTGTGTCAAAATCGTACTCCGGACGCTTATTAACGAATAGGCAGTTTTCTCACCTAACGGACGCACCCTCAAAGCCCCTTCTCGATTTATTAAAATTTGAAATAAGTAAATATCGAAAATCGATGTAACACACTAACTGTACATATAAAAGAACGTTTCAAACCAAAACAAGGTTAAATATTTATTTATTTACCCAAATCATCATCATTGAGACTCTTTGGTCACAAGGTACGTATGTTGAAATCAGTAAAATACTAATAAGACAAATTATTTAATACAAAAATACGTCTTCGAACTTTCCTGGCATTTTAAAAGACTAAAGAGGTAATGGAAATTTCAAATAATAAATTAAATTTCAAATAAATAACGGCGCCATCTACCCGTAAACAGCAAATACTAAATTTTAAAGCAAACGATTATCTATGATTATCGATATTTGTTAAAGATAGCTATTTTATCACAGATCAAACTCAGTGATATTTATTTACAACCCTTAAATATTAAAATTCCTAAAATAGCTCACCAAAAAGGCGGTTATTATAAAACTAACCCCAAATCAACGTATAGTGAAATAAATTACACAAAAATATAAGTTTCTGGTTAATATTGAAAGGAAACTGAATTAATTCTTTTCTGTTTTAGGTGAGGTGATTCAATAGAATACTAACTTGAAGTGGACACGACGCTAGGCAAACTCTGCTACGGGATGGAGGTTCAAATAGACGGGCCCCCGGTCTCGGTCAATGGCATGGAAAGGCAATCTGGTCGGGAATTCTTCGTAGGAATTTTTATAGGAAAATTTCTTGACAAATTGCAGGTATTCGATAAGGATTTAAATATACAGGAGTTGTATCGATACTCTTTTAGGTAAAACTTGTTGGAACTTTGATATTTTTTTTGAAATTATGGCATAAAAATCGTTACAGGAAATTAAGACAACCGTCGTCTCTGGTAGCCACCAACAGAATGAGATTCAAACCATATTCAACAGTTAACAGCCTTCGATTGTTATCGCTGCAGGCCGGCCAACCTGAATTTTGAAAGATAAAGCTAACCGACATTAAAATACCATTATTTCTCTAGTTTAAGGGGAATACGCCAAACGTTAAAAAAAAACATCCCGACGAATGAAAATCTCTCCGAGCAAAATATACCAAAAACATATAAAAGATACCAGGTAAGCTTGAATTAACATATAAAATAAAGTTTACATTATAATAAGGCAATATTTAGCACTTAATGCTAATATTGTCCAATTTAAATAACTATCTTTAACAAACTCATAATTCGCCTGTAAAGTAGGCAACTGAGTACACGTCCCACTTTTGAATTACTTGTTCATTTAGTTTAGAATCCTGTTCTAAATGACTTTCAAATAGATTCCATACCTTAGATATCATAGCAGTATGTAATCAAAACCCCTTCTACTGAAATGGTGTAGGGTGATTTGTGAAAATAGTATTTAAAAAATGCCGAAAGAAAAGTCAATAAGTGTAGAAAAGAGATCGTCTTTTGTCACATTACACGAGGAAGGGCATCCTGTGCGTATGATAGCAGAAAAATTATAAATGACAAAATCTGGAGTCCATTACACTATTCGTCGCTACCGAAGCACCGGAACATTCGAAGACCGGAATCGCCCAGGTCCGTCACGGATAACAACCTTTGTGGAAGATTGACGCCTTAAAGTGTTGAGTATGAGAAATCGGCGATTGACGACGCCCGAAATCACAGCGGAAATGAATAGGGGACGCAAACGACCGATATCTTTAACCACAAACGCCGCTTAAAGGTCGTCAAGATTGCGGTTGATCGGGGAGGTCTTCGTATTTGCGCATGATAACGACTACAAACACACGGCACGGATCTGCAAAGATTATCTCTCCTCTCAACTAGAGGATAATGTTTTGGAAATCATGCGCTGGCCTTCGCAGAGTCCAGAAAATTCCCTACGTTTCGCTCCGCTAGAAAAATGCTGAAAAATGAAGATGAAATAACAAATTTTAGAATAGGTAAATGTTTATTTAGTAAATAAAGCACATGAAAAAATAAAATCTGACTGAATAAATTTTATAAACAAGTATAAAATATACTTTTGTAACGTAAAACACTAATACGTATACTTATAATAACTATTTAACAAAAAGATAAACTACTTTATAAACCATCAACTAACTTTCTTCATTAGTCTCTGATAAATTCTCTGGATCTTCCCGTGCTTCTTTTAATTTATATAAATTTTTCTGAAACAGTTTTCTCATCTCTGTCTGCTACATGAAAATCGTGAGCAAATGTATTCCTCCGTTTAATTTCAAGTTTTGTTCTCAATAGCGAATTTAAAGTTTTGGTACTCAATTTATTTCTTTTTTTGACATTGAAAAGAATCTTTCCGCAACATTCACCATCATCAGATGGCCTTATATTTTTATGCGAAAGGGATTCTACAAGGGGGGTTGTAAATTATTGATTATACATCTATAATATGATAGGCATATTATATAAAGTGTAACGATTTATAAAAAAAAATGTCGAAGAAAAAAATGTCCTTAGTTAGAACTCATAATTGGCTACAAATGAGTAAATTTCAAAAATCCGTCCCTACATTTAGAAATCCCTACATGTAGGGATACATCCCTACTTCTGGCAACACTGTTGTTTAGCCACCATTGTCCCCGTAACTATCTACCCCTACCACAACCAGCCCCAATCTCCCCTACCATCTGCGCATGTTTCTCGCAATATTGAAAATTCTAATTTCCGAGAACGACATTCACTTGGTTTGTGGGCCAGGTGAAATATCAAGAATACGAAAATGCTCATATCACGAGAATCACGTCCACTATTCTCACGATGCATCGTGAGAATGGTGATCGTTCTCTAATGCTGGAGAACAATAGAGGCCAGATAGCTGTCTTATTCTAATCATTAATGTCACATGCGATTGTCCATCGTCCCATCTGTCCATCCAAGATGCGTCCAACAGTAACAGACATCAATGGGGAAATAAAAGATGATAATCACGCCCGTCCTAATCATAGCCCGCGAAACCATCAAAACAACAACAAAAAATAGTTATGTCTAAATACCTACATGAATTTATCATAACTATACTGTATTACAATTGTTTTAAATTTATTTTATGGTTTTTGTCACCAAGTAGGAAACAAGCTTTATCACCTGTATAAGGTTTTGTTGTGTCAAAACTATATATATCCAGATTATAATGGGGGTGTTGCACACGTATTTCAATTCACAAAATTGAATATGGTCAACAAGCCCATTTATCATGAGATGCAACTGTATCGTGTAAAAATTGGCGCTTGGGTTGCTGTGTTATGGATAAGGAATGTTGAAGCACTGTGTTTTGAAGAAACAATAACCGCAGCCAATTATCATGAAAATTTGAATATATTTATAGTTGAGGTTGCAATATTCAACCATGATATATACAACACTTGTCCAACAGAACGTTGATGAATAACAGGTTGTTTTCAGTAAAAACATCATGCTAGTGGTCACGCCACAAGAGAAAATATTACATATTTATAACAATTTTATGAAAGAACCGACACAACATGTTTAATTAATAATGTTATAGTCACATTAATCACATTTTATTAAATTGCGCACTTTATAATCTATAGAACTGTGTACATTTTATATAGAAATAAACAGGTATTCAATATTTTCTTTCTTTTAAAATAAATAATGTCATTTTTAGTTCTCTTGATATCTATTTGTTTGGAACATACAGAATACGGTACCAGATACCTAGTTTCGTGTCTTAATTTATTGATATAATTGGCTGGTGGATAAACAGATAAAGGTAGTTCTAGTATACTCATTCGAAATTACTCCTTAAGCATGTCACGATTATATAGTCGACGTAATCTTCTCTACATAATTTAAATTGCGTGGAATCTGTCACCTAACGTTTAAATTATTTGCCAGAAGATTTAAGGATCGCACCGTCTCAATGATATTTTCAATTATATGGTATTCAAATTTAAATTGTCTTCTAACATAAAAATTCTCATAATATGGTTCAAAATATTTTCAACAGCCAACGTTACCGTAATAATACGAAATGTGCAATACGAACTTTATTTAAAAATTAAACTTATATTGCTATTTATCACAACAATTAGAATTAACTTATTATTAAATATTAGAATATGTACTGCTGTTGTTTTATTTGCTTTCAGTTCATTACGTTTGTCCGTTTTTCTGCTGCTGGAAAAAACAAATCCACGATGTGCGAAGAACCGAGGAATCACCTGATGGAGACAACTACCGAAACTGAAAGGAAGTGGAGGTTGCCTCTTACAAAGCCAGAAGGATAATAACAATAATTTGTAGGCTATATATCGGTAACAGGCCCTGGTGCTGCTTCCCACGTCCTACTCCCAGAACAAGGTTTTTCCATAGTTTTTCCTTACTCCTTGGCGAATGCTGGGAGATAACTAAAGTCGTGTGGGCACAAAGACAATAACAACTGACAAAAATAGCTGACCCATTTATTATATTTTTGTTATTATTATTAGTAATCATAGGTAAATTATTAGTTAGAGCATAGAAACTCAATGCGTAGTCCGACTTGTGCCAGCACAATCGCACACTGTACAAACTATTTTGGCACCACCATGATGTAAATTCTGGAATTCACCGATATATTTTTCTACATTATGAAACAATGGCCGTTTTCTAAGATTTTCTACGGCCGATATTGTATTACATTTATACAATGCATAAAAAGTTAACGGAGAATTGTACTGTCTCGCATCAAGACTCGGCTAACACTGATACTAGATACCAGACCCACGAATCGGAGGAAGTGATTTTACTGCCTTGAAGATATACTACGGCTAAACGTTCTGCATAGCGCGAGGCGAGTGCATTCCGTGTAAGCCGACACGTCTGACCACTCTACTTATGAATGGTTATCTGCTCAATCGCAACTATATACTTCAAAGTTATTAACCGAGGGGCGCACTAAATACGATTTGTTTATATCAGCGTGACGTCACGATTTGTTGTGGGGTACAATCCACCAGGCGGCGCCGAATGCTGGAATAAATCATGTGTTACCGCCATTGTTGTTTTTGTGTCATTTTGGTTCTGACAGCGTATTGAGTGTTATCGATTCGAGCGTTATCAAATCAAAAATTCTTGCGGCTTGTGTTTTCTTGAATAAATAATTATTCGTTTCACAGAAGTTTTTTTTCGTTTTCTATGATTTCTTTTAGTTTTGTGTAGAATACCTGCATTCCGTAGTAAAAGTTTTTTTACGAAGCCTTCTTCCTGCACCAAGTAAGTTAAAAACTGAAAATTGTTGTGATAAAAGTGATTTACTGTATAATTGTTGCTTTAGACATGAGAGGCCGTTCCTCTGCAGTAATGGGTTGCACTGACCAAACATCCTCTAGACATCGGTTTCCTAATCCAGAAAACGATACGGAACACTTCAATAAATGGATTGAGTTTTCTTGAAATGAGAAATTGCGAAGTGTGGATCTGCACATAATTTATCGAAATCATTGTATCTGCCATAGTCATTTTACTCAAGAAGACATCGTCTAACATGTTTTTATGGAAAACAGCTATTCCATCATTATTCCTACTAAGATTGCCACTGACAACAGCTAATTTATTTCTTCTGTTCTGTATGTAGTATGTCGAATCATATGTAGTTATGCAAAAGAATATACTTTACTTTATAATTTATACATATATCTATGTTAAGATACTTTCTGTAAATACGTTTTAATGAAAATATATGTGTAATTACAGAATGGGTGGTCTTTTTATTCGTATTATAGCAATAAAATGTATTAAAGGAAGGCTGTGTTACCACTTTTGCGCAATTTTCAACATATGGATTTCCATATGTTGAAAATTGCGCAAAAATGGTAACACAGTCTTCCTTTAATACTCTGAGGTAAATTTAAATAATTTTTAAGTAACCGCTCTAAATGTCCGCTAAGCGGGGATACGTATCGCTAGATGGCGCGAGCAGCACAGTTACACGAATTTCTTAAGAGCGACTCATCTATACCAACCTACCTTATCTATGGTTATTAACGTGTACTGAACACTGTAACGATATATGAAAGTTACACTGATAACATTAAATTATATCACTCCTTCCATACGTTGGACTGGCATGGAGCTGCTAATAATATTAGTGCTTGGCAAGTTAAAAATTTTAATTTACCTTTATCCATAATAATGTTTTGGTATTGTTAGACTACACCTTTGGTTACAGTGATCAAATTTCAACATACTTTAGAAAAGGCTACATAAACTTGAAAAGAATGTGTCCACATAGACCAGTCCTAAATCAGTTCATCAAGAGTAAAATATGTGATATTTTTGTCATATCACACTTTAATTATTACTCTGCCGTCTATTACGGTGCTTTGGATAGTTTAACTGCTGATGGAATTCAAAAGATTCAATATGCATGTTTGTATATTTTCAATCTAAGCAAGTCGAGCACATTTCTCATAACTTTCGGGAAATATATAGAATGGTTAAATATATATTATGGTAGATGGTAGATCTGATGTTGATAGTTTTACCACAGATTTCGTAATCCAATATCATATCTAGATCATCTCTCGGTCAGGGGTCGTTTTTTACATGATATATTTAATATACCGCCCGGTTTCCTCTGAATTGAAGATTGAAGATTTACAAAAAGCGGCCGCATTTTTTCAAAATTATTCACTTTCTCTAAACAAAAAAAAAAACCTGCCTTCACAAATTATTTTGAAAATGTAATTAAGAACCTTTCGTAATTCACATTTTCAATTGATTCCTTTATTTTCACCGATAATCAATGAGAACACACGTTGCACTGCCACTAATTCGCAGACCAATGAAGAAACCTAAAAAGTATTCTAGATTCACATTTTCCTTTGATCTTTTTATTTTTACCTTTAATAGCCTCGGCAATGAAGACGAATTCTCGTTTATATCTGTAGAAGTGATTTAATATTTTCATACATTTATTTATTAGACAGTCCCCTATTCTTTTTTGCTCGCTGCATTATTTAATAAATTTTTAATGATCTATCTACTTGAAAAAAAATCAATCAATTAATAGACATCCTATACTTTTAATTAATTAACTGTCAAAATTTTCTACTGCTCAAGTCTTCTATAATGATTCGCATTATACTTACAGACAGCTTATTGTCAGAGATATTAACTTTCTTTGAAGTACGGTTGCGTGATTGGTGATAATTTTAAAAAAAAATTCTTAGAAACACAAAAATTGTAAAAATGTATTCCAACACCTTCAAGGTATTACCAAAATCATAATTGCCAATGTTATCATAATGTTTCAGCATAGATCTTTGTGGTAGAAAAACTTGGCAAAAGTTCAACAACTTCATACAAATATAACAGTATTCAATTCATTTTTACTGCATATTTATGGATACATAAAACAAATTCACAGAAATATATTTGGATTGCTTCAAATAAAATAGTTAATAGCTACACTATATCTTCAATATTCCTGTTTGGTGCAATAAAAAATATTTGTTTTATTGTTCCTTTTTAGACAAATAAAAAGCATTACAGTCTAACTTCTGAGCAATTGAAATTTTAGTTTGGCATAAAAAAGGTTTTTGGAGGTATTGCATATATAACTTCTATATTTTTTTACATTTTGCAAAAATTAGCATACTATATGTTTGTATAATGCCAACTATCAAGTCTATTAATAATGAACTTGGAAAACATTCATATTTAGAACCGAGAAATCTGAAAAATACAACCTACATATTGGACAACAAAAAATAATCTTTAAAACTAAACTATAGAGTAGGTACCTATAAGGTGTAGGTGCAAACACGTTTGCGTCACTACTATCAAGATTACTACTTTGTATACAAAATTCTGAAAATTAACATTAACAAGAAACTTTCAGTTTCAGAAAAGTTTACCAAAAAATTTCTAAACAAATTACGGTATTCTTTAATCAACTTATTATATTTCATGTAATAAAATCACATATTCTTGCGTTACAATTTCTTTCAATACCTAATCTTATCATAAAAATAAATAATTATTCTGTATACATACATATCCAATATCAAGCAATAATAAGAAGGTAGATTAGGGGATTTGAGAATAAATTATCTTATCTAATAATTAAACATAGCAAGTATATTAAAACAAAAACCGATTCATTCTCTCGAAATAAAAGGAAAGTAGTAGGTGAGCACTATCCCACAAGTATCTTTAATTGATTTGATTAACTTGTTGTTAATTTGAATATACAACCTACGGATCTGTAATTTCATATGGCCAAAAAGAAAACAAAAGAATCTAAACATAATACTGGTTACTAAGATTAAAAGCTCGTTTACAACCTTTGAAAATGAGTAAATTAAGAGTTGGGATAGTATCAACTTCCCAAACTCTTAAATACATCTTATAGTCTACTTTTGTCAGAAATAAATACATTCACCTTGAATTAACCTAAAATATTCTGTAACATTGAATCTGGCCTCGGACTGAGAATAGTTTTATGTGTCAAATCTGTCCTATTAAGGTTATTTTAGCACGTCTAGCTTGAAAAACGTGAAATAAACATTAATTTGTCAACTAAGCACCTAACCTATAAGCAAAAGATGGTCATTCAAAATAAACAAAATATTAAAATAAAACATAGCTCCTGAAAAGCTTTACTAACAAAAACAGTTTTAATGAAACCCAAAAATTCAAGGGAAAAGCAGGTAAACATTGACATTATTACTACTCACCTGGTAGTAAGAGTCAGCCATTTTGGAGACAGAAAGTTTACATCACATAATTAGAATACACCAGCGTTAAACAAAATCACTTCACGAAATACATTTCGCGATAATTGCACATATGGTATAGGTCCGTAAAAATTGCAAATGGATCGGATTACAATTTAATATACAGTTCCTTCTAACTAATATGGTTAAAATTATGATACCACATACCGATGCTTACTGCTATACCGGCGCAACACAACTAAGCGCTTTTATTGGTCCACAAGGAGCCGGAGAAAAAGCGGAGTTTACCAAAAACGAACACGACAGGTGGTTCAAATAGCACGTGCGAGACAGAGAAATAAAACCGTTCTACTCTTTCTGTTACTGTTAACAAACAATACTTACACATCTGTATCAAATAATCCATTCTTATATCTGGTTGTAATTGTCCAATGAAGTAATTTCAAATGTAAAAGGCTGTTGATATACACTTACAATTAGTTTCATTCATAAATACAATCGTAATTCTGTGTATTAGGCAACCCATTACTCTTTGGATCGGTGAATGAGGAGATATAATTTATTTAGAAATAGAGCGGATTGACGAAAATATCTAAGTTAAAATTGCAATCGAGGATGAGTATTAATTACCGAAAGCGTCTAAAATATTGCAAGCATTCTTCGAAATTGATTTTATGGTATAAATGACAACAATATTTTCTCCTATACTAAGGAATCATATAAAAATATAAATTACATACGAAACCAAAAAAAATATTAGCAACTGTCAGACTCGCCGCATTTCACACATATTTATTCATAATACAGCAGATATAGAAAAAAATAGTAATTGTAGTAAAATGAAATCAAAATGAATAAAATAAATAAAAGGGTAATACGGTTTCTAAAGGATCTCACTATTACGATTTTATTTGAAAATGGGTGATTTAAACAAATATTTCACACATAAATTTTAATAAAAAATCATTTCTTAGATTTCAAACAGAAAGCGAAAAAAAAATATTTTTTAGATACCTTGAAATTTGCCATTGTTAAGGCCGCTCTACAGTTCGCAATTTTTCGTATTGCGTGCAATAGAATTGCGCTCCATGAAATATTAGAACACGCTCTAATCCGTGCAACACCAATAGGATTGCACACAGCTGATCGAAATCCATTGAATGCGCATGCGCTATTTGTATTGCGCGCAATACGAAAAATTGCAAACTGTAAAGCGGCCTTTAAAATATGAACTAAACTATGCACAAAGTGTACTTTGCAAGTGCTTCTTACCCATTTTGCAAGAAATTAATGACACATTTTTATTGCTTAATACATTATTTATATGCCAATAATTTACTTTAGTAAAAGGTCTAAATTTAAAATAATTTTAATAAATTTTCTCGCTTGAATAATGAACGTAGGTATATATTTTACACAAACTGAATTTAGTACAGATATATTTTATATTTTTATTTACATTAAAAATCAATAAACTAAGAAAACATATAATAATTTTAGTTAAATCAATTAATCATCATCTCATTGAATCAATAAAATAGATATATAATAGTTCAAGAATAGGCAATTTTTAAGTTCTTCATTTTGACATATGTTTTGCTAACTCCTCAGGTGTCTTATACAATATACTTTTAGGATTTTCGTACAAATTTACCGGATTCTGAACTGCTTCATACAGTTGTTTGTAAATTGCCAATAGGACATCAAAAGACCTTTTTTGAACTGCCTTCTTATGTTGAGAAGATAAAAGTAATGTTATTTGTGGCAAGAGCAAAGAATCCGGGGACGAACCTAAATTATCCAATCTCACCTATAAAAATGATATAAAAAAAGATATATGAGTAAAAGACGAAATCACTAGCACACCAGAAAGTTTTTCAAATTCGATGGCTCCATCCCTGGTATTGCAGACAAAGCTCCATGGCTAGTATCCTGTAGAATAGTATAAATTGGGCCTAAATTTAGGTTGGCCACCAACGCACTAGCTTGTTCCGAAGTTAAAGTGTCTATCTGGGCATCTGACTGAGCTTGCAGTCTTTCTAATCTATCCTCCATATACTGGTATAGTGACAAGCATGTATACATTGAGTACATACAGTTTAGTGTATAGACAGCCATATCAGTAGTAGGAAGTCTTGACGCTTGTTCATTGACTGCTCTTAAAAGTGGTTCTACTACACAGTGGGCAATCTAAATAAAAATCGACAAATAAACTAAACTAAGAAAGAAAGAAAAAACGTTGATATAAATAGCCTAACTTACTTTTACCATGTCTGATTCTCGACCTTCACTCATACTAGCTGTCGAAAGCATATCCCTAAGAATAGACAGTAAATTATTGATTGAAGATGTTGGGGTAAGGTCTTTTGGTGGCGCTTCGACCCGTACTAGCATATTTGAAACTTGCACTTCTAACGCTTTGAAAAATGTTTTTTCACTTTTCTCCTGCAATTCATCTAAAGTGGTTCCTAAAGCACCATTATTTGTCACCTATAAAGTTATAATAGTCTTATTAAAGCAAAAACGAAAATGGGCATCAATTTTACAACTGTTGATTTTGCTAACCTTGCCAATTGATTTCCGATAGTACCTTAATAAGTTAGTTAATGCATATAAAACATTGGTATCTGTAGGTGCAACTATAATTTTTTCCACTCTAATCCTTAACGGATGACATACCCCTTCACATATACTACATAATGCTTCATCCACCTGTTGAACAAGATCTAAAATACACGTGTCATAAATGGGACACTATAATGAATTATAGAGTTATCATATAAGTTACTGTACAAGATGTCCTAGTGAAGGCTGGATCTTTGATTATAGGTAAACTTTCATTTTGAAAAGAAAAATCTAATCTACCAAGAATTTTATAAAATTCAATATTGCATGTTCCAATAGTATTTTTCATATAGTTCATATATGAAAAGAGGAAAAAAGTCCTTTCCAATCAGGGGTTAATTTTAAAGATCATCTTAACATGTTTCGGCCTGGAACCATCTTCAGAAGCATGGAAGATACGTCGTTCACAAAAATAGTTCAAAAATTAACAGAATCCATCCCTATTCCTTTATGCTAAGTATACTGCCCTACATAAGTACATCACTACATTTTTGAATTCTAAGCAACTATAAATAATGTAATTTTACATTCCTTCAAATAGGATAATTCAAGATGCTTCAGCATCATTGCTACCTTTTCCCATTCTATTAATTTATGCCGAATTCCATATGGATGATTTTTTTGTTTAATCTTAACATTTAAACGTAACGTAAAAGTTGTTATAGCTAATTAATACCATTCATAAGCATTTAAAACATCGTGTAAATGAGCAATTATGAAAGAAAAATGCAATCTAAAGAACTAAATGTTTTAAAACCGTATTCATTCAGATGGTTATTTTATATTTGGTTATTTTGATAGCATTACCTAACTAGCGCGAAGAAAAGAAATAGGGAAATTAAATATGTGTTTGCAGAAATTAAAAAAAAAAAAAACTTAAAACGCTTAGTACGTGTGAATTTAAAATAAGTATTTTTATTTTGAAATAATCAGATTGCTTGCGCCTTCGTACTTATCAATTAATTCGACATGCAACGCTTTCATCGATATAATTGTAGACAGTTCTCCATGATAGGAGTGAATATTAACTTTAATAGAAGATTTTTTTTTTTATTAAATAGTAACTAATATTTTTCTTTATATCAAATTATTTTTCATACAAATCTCTATCAATCCTACTTTACTTCTAAACAGAACTGGATAAATCCAATTACAGCACATTTTATAGAATAGAATTGAAAAAAAAATAGTTTCTTTATTCGGGGATACCGAAAGGCGTTGAACAAGTCATAAGTCATAAAATAATACAATACGATGGGAACAGCATGAGGTAAATCACAAAACGCACTGTACATTTGCATCAACTTAGTTGAACATTATAAAGTACAAATAAAGGTAAAATATTTTAAAAGTGTAATTAAGGAATTCATCTAGGGAATAAAATACTGTGTTGTTAAAGTATGCCCTCATGTATAATAAACTTATAGTGAACAACTATTAGTGAATAAGTTTAATAAATAACAAAATAAATATATGGATAAATAAATAAATTTCTATTTCTCTTATACCTGATTGCTTTGTGTGTATAAATGAAATTAATGTACTGTTGGCAAATTTTAATCCGCATTTCAAAAACCAAAATTCCTACTTTAATCATACTTCAACTCACTCTAAAGATTTTTGGCTAGGTGTAGAGTTTTATTAATGATTTCTGATATACAGTTAGTTAGCTTTACTGTAAACCTAAAACAAACAAAAGAAGGTGTCAAATTATTAATCTATAAGTCTCGCTATGGTCCTGACAGGTTAACAATTGATTTTTTTTTATTAAGTGATATATTTCCCATAAAACTCTGTGAGTTTCTTTATTTGTTTGAATTAAAGCCACTATTTAGGACAAAATTCCTTGATTTTATAAAAAAAATCAATGAATGATTCACAATATTCTATATAAGATATCATTAATGTTTTATAAGAACTGAAAGAAATTAATGAGGAACAATGTGGGTTAAACAGAAATATATAATGCCATTTAAAAAGTGTATCTACTCTAAAGCATAAGCAAACGTTTCAGCTGCATATAACTACATTGATCAAAATTTTATAACTATATTGGATTAAGTGTACGTTTACAGGTGTACAGTACTTAAAGTATGGATACCAAAAACAAATGCAAAAGCCAAGCATCATCTTAGAGCAAGGTTTGCATGTGTCCCATTTTTTAAAGAAGACTAAATGAAAAAGTTGTTATTAAAGGTGGAAAACAGAAAGGTAGTTTTAATAAACTGATATTATCTTTTTACATATAATCGAAAATAGAGTAATGTATATAGAATGTTGTACTTGAAATAACAAAGCAAGTATGTCTTTGTCTACTATTAGGTCACTCTGCAGAGAAAGAAATATTTTTAGAGTATGCAGCATTGAATTCCACAAAACTTTTGTAGATTTTTCTTTCTCAAATTAATAATCAAGCTATAATCAAACACTCAGCCTCTGCTGACACATCCTATGCACATTCTTACCATTCTTATCACATAATTTTACAAGAAGTAGTAATTTCTGCTTTTCTACAGGAATAGCTTTATTTAACCAAGCTAACATGTCAGTTACATAAATCTGCGGGTCATGAGCTCTTAGTTCAATAGGGGATGGGTTTCCTGAAGGCCCACCACGTGTTAAGGCATCTATAAAATCACCCACCAAAACAGCTCTTTGTGAAATACAAAATTCATCGATGACATATCTTAAATAAAGATTAAAGGCAATATTTCTTTCTTGCGCAAAATCTCAGAAAGGTAATACCTACTTGAATAAAACTGGTTTCTCTTGTAGCCTTGCCATAGCTTGCACTATAATATCAGTTAAATCAGGATTATCAACATTCCGACAATGATTTTGTGTCCATTTATACAAGCGTTCCAAGGCACCTTCCTGTAACAGTATAATTAATTACTGAAACAAATACAAAAAAAACATTCTTTACATAATGTAGAGTCATTTGTTCCATTATATTTAATGCTAAGGTTTGATGTCCATATTGTATTAATGTTTTACAATAATTATTGATTTTATGAATTTTATCTAAAGCGTTGAATATATCGCTTGTTATTGGAGTGTCTTTACGAAGCTTATTGCCATGCAAAGCACAAATATCATTTTGATTCAACTGGAATGTGTCTAAAATATTTGTTACCACTTGTAATTGCATTTCGTTTTTGCCTCTAAAACATTTTTATATATTATATAATATTTCTTAATGTAATTAGAATTACTTTTCATTTTCCAAAGCTGTCGTTTGTTCCAATAAATGTTTTGTTTGGGACTTCGCATTTTGTAATCTCACCGTCATATCTTGTAATGATTTATTCATATCAGCAATATTGTTGTAAACATTGTCGAATGCATCTTTTACTTCCCGAAATGCTGCCAGAAAGTTCTCGTTGATATCAAGACTTTGCTTTTCTATTTGGCTTCTTAGATTTCGTCGGGCCTGGAGAGTGTTATCTTTGTAAAACAAAGACAACTGCTTAAGGGCTTCTAAGGTGTCCTACAATATTAATGTTATATTAATTGTTGGTCAACTAGAATTAAATAGTAAGACCTCATCATCTTCAAACCTAGTCTCCAGAACCTTCTTTAATCGTTTGGATAATACGTTGTCTTGTTCTGTGGATCCTATCGTCTTCATTCTACAGTTATTTTATCTGCAATTCTGTAATAAATACATCTATGAACTTGAAACCTACACAATCCTAACCTTCTACTCCTAGTTGTCGTAGTCAATTGTCAAATGATTTTTTATAAAGGTTAGGTTGTTCCGGGTTGTTCTATAATCACATCTATAATGCACTATGAACTTTTATCAGTTATCAGTGATCAACCAGTAACAGAATATCCCCCTGGAACATCAATATTATCACAGTCACTGATTTTCAATAAGGGATGGCAAATGTCTTTTATTAAATTTGATAACGTCAGTTTTTGTCCCCACAATCCGCAATCTTTGCATATTTAAATGTTTTAAAAACTAAAAATTGATTAAATATAAAGATGGAATAGAATGAAAGATTTTCGAGGTATTTTTGTAAATATAAATCGCGACTGTGATTTTGTTTAATACATATACCCTCATATTTTCGGCCATATTGCTGTTTGAAATGTAAACAAACCACTGGTAATCGCTCTATAGGAACGATTATTGCGATTTATAATCACTTGAATTGCGATTTGATTTTTCAAACGTGATTACTTTCAAACGCGATTTAAATCCATACTTTTCCAACGATGTGATTTATAATCGCACACATAATCACAATCGCGATTTATATTTACAAAATACCTATAATATAAGGTTTGCTCAAGCATGCATTTTGCGAACGGTTCGTGTTTCATTTCAGTTCCGGGTTCCTGACCGGAAAGTTCACACAGTTGTCCAATTGTTTCAGGTTTGTGTTCAGACTTATAGTGTGGCTGCAATTAATTTCTATCGAATTTAAGTGAAACTGAATTAAAATGAGCTTTTTTGTCTGCGAAACTTTTTGAACTAACTTTGAAAGGTAGGTGGAACATAGAAAAAGTTTTTTTTTTGCATTCCTAATAAATCTAAATTTCCTGCTATTAATTTTAATGAACTCAAGATAAAATAACTTTGGTAAGGCTTTGGTGTAGTACAAACCCACATAGCCAAACTTAAATTGCCCCCAAATTATTCTTAGTAACTTCAACTTTGAAACATAAAATTACCTACGATTTTGTATTACGTTAATAGTTATTTTAATGGGTTTACGTTAAAGTCACTGAAAGTAGTGGCGGGAAATTTAAATTTGGCTATTAGGGAAATAGTACATCCTCTTTTAATTGTTTCAGCGTTGAAGTTATAAAAAGCATAATTGTGAGAAATTATTTATGAAAAATTCATATAGTTAAAATATTCTTTTAATAAAAGATGTAGATTTCTCCTTCGAACGTTGATTTTGCTTTTTTTTTGGTTTATATTTCAATGTAGGTAGTAAATCAAATAATTTTTCATTTTGAAATGGAGGTTTTGAAACTTTGCAGAGTTATTGAGTATATTTACCCTTCAAATTAATTTGGCTAGCTTCTTATCCGTTGTATAGTACTTGCGCTCTCTTTCTTGGTAGTAGCGGATAGGGAAAAGAAAGATGTTACTAATGTGCTTGTTATTTCGAAAAAAACTTTTAATTGTGACGTTTCGGCTATATACTCATATTCATAGTTGTCAGAAGATCGAAGTCGAAACGTCACAATTGAAAGTTTTTTTTCTTCGAAATAACTAGCATATTAGTAAATCTTTTTTTTCTTATCCGCTACTACCAAAAAAGCAATAGCAATTTACCCTTCAATGGCTTTAATTTATCAATATTTTGTCTAGAATAATATTGTAATAACTTCATATTATCTGATATTATTTACAGAATTTGTTTCTGGAGACAAATGGAGGCGAAATAAGTTATTATAAACTTCTTTATGCTTCCTAACTAAAAATTTAGGAAACTTACGAAATTAGGAGTTCCCTAATCGGCAGGTATAAAGATGTCTAACACGTTATTTTATAACCGTTGTTCGGTTCTTGTCAAGACAGTTCTTGAATCATTTGAGTTTTCGAGCTTTCTATAACCTATAACCGCACATTCAAGCGAGTAACAAACGTGTGATAAAGGAACACGTAAGTCACAGCCAATAAAATTTTGAATATGTGCGCGCAATCGCCATCTTTTTTGAGTTCATTCTACCCATTCACCAAGCGTACCGAAGGTCACAATTTTTTCCCTTTGAGATCAAAAGTGCCGATGCTGTTTGTTAGTTCTTGTTGAGGATGTTCCTTGATAAAAACAATGTTATTTTTATTGGGTATACACCAATTTGCAACGAAATTTTTTAACTTTTTAAATAAAATAGAAATTCGCGCAATTGTTTTTGCGTACAATCGTTAAATGAAGGAATTTCTTCGTTGAACGGTATAATAAATTAATTAATAAATACGGTAGGTACGGCGTACATATTTTTTTGTCATTGTTATTGCGCAAGATGTTCGGGATTTTCGAATAGTTTTAATTCTCGTATTAGGAGAACAGAACATAGAAGAGAAATTGCACACATTCCACTGTGTATATTTGGTTGCCTGTATAAATTGCTCATCTTCTGCAAAAAAAAAAACATTAAATTGCATATTTATCTATTATACATTTATCTAGGAAATTTAACATTTATCTACGAAATTCAACTAATGTTTAGCTCTAATTAGTTTATTATTCCTTATATCCATAATTTCACCCCATTATTGATTAATCACTGTCGATCAAACCATGGGCATCATTATAGATTAGTTCTATTATCTATTAATAGAAATTGTTGTATTTTGTATGATGCAGTGGACATGAACACTTTTCTTATGTTAATTAATAGCGGATTTGGGAAGGAATTCCTTCTAGGGGTTATTCTTGAAATAGAGTGAAAATTACAAGAGATATGTTAGAATTTTCACCTATGCTTTACCCCGAAAAAATATCAGGAAAATTATATTTAGGTGATTACTTAAAAACATATAGAATTCCAGTGTTAGTATTGTGTAAAGAATTATTATACATATATTTTTATTAAAAGTATTTGTATTTAAAATCGATCTTATTAACGTTTTTCATTCAAATCAATAGGTGAGTCATATTTTGTTTTAGATTATAAATATACATATCAGCACATCTTTACACACCCAAATTTTTGGACTTTAAAAAAGTATTTCTTTGAAATACCAAAACAGACACAACATTCTTTTGTACTTATTTATTAACCAATTTTTAACAAGTATGAAATATTTGATCACACAATAACAATAATTTATATTAAGTAATCTTTTACATCAACATAATGTATATATGTATACTGACAATGAAAATTTATTGTAAAATATAGTTAATCAAATGAGTTACAGAAAATAGTACGAATTGCAATAGAATAAAATATACAAAAAATTAATTAAAAATATTTAAGAATGGGAACAGCATTGTTTAGATGGTGGAATTGGCGCTTCCTCGTCATCTACTACTATAACATTTTTTCTTTGTGACCCTTGCCTTTCTAGTGTTTCACTTCGGCTGCGTTGTTTTTCCGCTTGTTCAAGCATTTTGTTTGTTAAAGCTAAAAATACGTCCTCCACTCCTTCATCTAATTTGGCTGATGTTTGGAAATGTATTGCACCGACGGCATTTGAATACCTATAAAAATAACATTGTAATATAATATTAACAATATAATTAATATTTATTACTGTTCTGCTTCTTCTAAACTAACATGTCGTTCCTTTTCTAAATCAGTCTTATTTCCCACAATGACAAGACATACATCATTACCCAGCATTTTACGTAATTCTTTTACCCAAACTTTCACCTTAGGAAAAGACGATTCATCTGTAATGTCATACACAAGAACAGCTCCATTTGAATTCCTATAGTATAATGGTCCTAAGGCATGAAATTGCTCTTGACCTGCTGTATCCCAAATAGCAAGATTCACTCTTTGACCGTCAATATTCAATTTCTTTGTTAAAAAAGAAGCCTAAAGTTTGAAATGTTAGTAGTATATGATTGGAATATAGAAATTAATTAAATACCTGTACAGTTATTATATGGTTTGAGTTAAAAGTGTTTTGTATATATCTTAAAATTAAGCTTGTTTTTCCTACACGACCTTCTCCAACTAATACAACCTTAAAGTTATGTACTTTGTTTGCCATATTTTCCTAAAATAAAATGCATATGCACTAACAAATATAATCTTCCAACGCTTAGCAAAAAGTCCCCATTTTATTAATCAATTTGAAGTAATAACATTAATCATCTTTCATAATCAGCTGTTTTACATCGGATTTAACTATGGTGGTAAGCCTGACGGTATATGTCATGTTAATGTAGAGTTTTAAACAGAGATGGCTCGCTTTAAACAATATTTAATTTAAGAAAAAAATGTGTTTTTAAATTTGATTTCAATAATTTACTAAAGTTTGGCTTAAAGCTTAAACAATCTCCAACTACTTAGCGTAATACTTTCTTGTTATGTATTATCAGTATCACTAAACAAATCTTCACTCCACAGAATAGGTTGGCAGTATTTTTGACAATTACGTCACTACCGGTAGGAATCCCGTGTCAGTCTTACTTCCAATTTCAATTAGTTTAAATTAAAATAATAGATAAGAGGAATTTTTTCAATGTGAATAGTTGTTAGTAATTACAAAAATATTTTTTAACACTTTATTTCTGAGAATTAAGTTGTAGTTGGTAAATTACATTTCAAATTTTTCATGAGGATTTATTGTGGTCGAGTTTGCGCAAAGAACCGTGTTAGCAGCCGTCATCTGTGTTGTATTGGTAAGTTGACCATGATTTTATTTTCTCATTTAACTCTAAAAATACGTATATTTATTGCATGATTATTGTTAAAAGTTACTAGTCATTGTAGTACAGAATCAGGGAAGTGAGTGTCATACGAAATTATTCTGTATTTAATTTAGAATAACTAATTTTTATGTAGCGTCATATCACCTATCCAAAGCGTTGTTGAAATGTAAGGTACAAAGCTTTTGTTAATCAGGTCAGGGTGTCCGAATTATGTTTATATGACATTAAACTTGTTTCATAAAATTAGACGAATTATTAGGACTGTGAGTTAAAACGTGTAATAATAAATGTTTGGAAATCGTTCCTTTGAACTTCTTGTTTGACTACGTGCGGCCCAGTGTATGTGCACGTACACCCGCTTTCTCTATGCACGTGTTGTATCAGTTTGTCCTAATTTTGTATTTTGCCGTGTAATTCACACCCTATTAACGATGTCAACTCTTCGCAGAGAGGGTAGCAATTAATTCATATATGGTTTATCTCTTTATTTTGTAATCGGGTTATAATCAGACCAATTGAAATAGAAAGTATTTTTTGGATGAGTGATAATTGCTTCGGATTCATTTTACCTATTTATCGTTGTTACGAAACCACAACGCGTGCCCCATTTCTTTATCGCTTGCAGCATTGGAATTCTGGTTATTTTATTTTGAATGAATAAGACGCAAATATCGCAACTAAATAGCGCACCGCTCTTTTCCAGATTTCGTTAACCCCGATATATCTTAATCGTAAATTTAACGGTAACCCCTGGAATTGACCGTTAATTACGCGACATAAAATTATAGTGAGGAGATTTTTTTAGCACAAGGTGTGCATAACATGGCTATAAACAAACATATGTGTCGGGTGCATCCAGTTAGCCGTGGATGCGTATTAGTCGCGGCCAGCAACTACTGTTTCATCATGGCTGTCGCATGGGGAACATGCCATCGATCGGATTCTTGCTGGCGCGTGGATGCTGTGGGTTAATGCCCTTTAAGCTCTTTACGCCATTTCACACGTACGCTTGGTTAGCACGCAAGCACCTCCTCGGCGTCTGGTGTATGCCGAAAAAAATCGGTTTACTTGACACCCCATCCCGATTACAGATGTATACCTTATAATTTGTTGTTAGGCGAGGTCGTGGTTCTTAGGATGTGAGTTTCTCTCTCAATCTGATTCAATTTCCACCATAATTTGGTTTGTTTCTTTTTATATATTTATTTAACTGTAGCTCCGTTTCTGTGTATGCAGAAATTACAAAATAAACACATATAATATTATCTTATCTTGCTCCTTTGTGTAACTATGATGTATTATTCAACAAGTCGATACACACGTAAAATTATATTCCTATCAATATTTTATCCTAATATTTCTATCTTGAAACATCAAACCAAATGTTTCATATTTGCAAATGAAATACTGCGTATAACAAAACAGTTTATTACATTATTATATTATTTTCATAAATTTGCTGTTGTTCCAAAAAGTTGGATTCATGTAGTACTAGGATTTTTCTAATATTATTATTATTAGAACAAAATTATAGGCTTCAAATGATGGTCATGTTTTTCTTTTAAAATATTTCTCTCTTCCTAGCTTTGCTTAACAACATCAAGCAAAACACTTTTCTTTTCTGCAAGTTATTAGGCATAGTGTCGCTTTTTGACTTTATCAATCGAACTGCTTTTCTTAAACTTGGACAATATTTTTTTCCAACAGTCCAATGTGTAAAATCGATTTTCTGGGAAATCTGGCATCTAGCATTAAAAATTTTAGCAGTCACTCGGCTCGTACAATTTTCGCCATGAATTAATACTATTTCAATTTTTCTCCTTTTATAATCATGATTCTTCAAATTGCAATCTTCAATAATAACCGCCATTAAGTTTCTTAGTAACCAGAACTCGGTGCTTACTGCTTTTTTTGTGTTAGATACCTTTTTCTAACTTCTTGTTTGATCGATCGATGGTTTTTAATAATAGTTGTATGTTAAGAAACTTAAATTAAGATTACAACGATTGTTGTATCTATTATGCACAGTTTATTTTTAAAAATACAATGCCACTTTCATTGAAATTGAAAAATCGGCGAAAAAGGTAATTTTTGTTTTGATAATGGTAAAAGATACTACGCCATTAGCGATATTATTAATTAAAATTGGTATGGAATTGTTGCAATGAGACGTCTTTAAAGAGAAATATTACACCATAAAGTTCTTCTTGATTTTAGTAAAAGATCTTTTACTAAAATTTCTTTTAAGAAGATAATTGACAATCTAAAGATTTTATATTAGACTACGTAAAATATTTTATGAAATATCAGTGTTATATGTCGGTTAAGGGCATTTATAAACGATGACCAAGGGTTGGATTCGGTTAATTAAGTTATGAACGCTTTTGGTGTATATTCCAATCTCTCTAACCTCTTTTATTATATTTAAGCGATTTTTGCATAAATTGTACATTAATTATTAGTACTAAATATTTTAAAAACAAATAAAGCACAAAATTGTGTTGATAAAGTTTGGCGGGCTGTTTCATAAAAGTTCCACTGTGTAGATAAAACGACAAGAAGAACTAGATACACAGGCGTAAATATTAATTACTTTCAATTATCTAGGTTAGTTCGTTATGTAAAATATCTGTTGTAAAATATTAGATGCAAAGGTTAACTGTGATAAAGAAACTTTTACAGAAGACATTTTTCTTTATAAAAGTTAAACCATTACACTATAGGAGTTCTTTGATAAAAGATATTTGACAAGCCTTTTATAGTGTATTATCTGCCATTTTTCACTTTTTTTTTTTTTAATAGCGAAATTTAACGAATAGGTAATGTTACATTGTTTTAATGACATATTTCAAGTATTTTTGTAAGCAGAAGTGGTTCTGATTGATCTACGAAGTTGTTTCTAATTTCAATATTAATTTTTTTTTGTAACATACTGTATATAACCAAATACAACATTAGTAGTGCACACTAAAAAATGTCGGTGAGATTTCAGTACGAATTTAGAGCAATTTTGTATGTTTTCTATAATTTTCTTCGCTTTTAGGTCTTTTTTTAGAAAAATATCGAAATGTATAACAACGTTTCGCCTTTATTATAATAAATTATAAAAAACAAATTAACATTACGCACCCCTTTACAATTTATATTTTTACGTATTTTTATATCTTGAAAAAGCTTTCGAAATAAAGACAAAACGTCGTTATACATTTTTACAATAGACCTAAAAATGCAGAAAAAGAAAGAAAGCATACATAGGTATACTGGTCAAGAAGAGAAATTTTGCGTATAAAAATTCATACGATATCTAGTTACATATATTCGTTATAAATAGTGCCCATCAGCCCATCACTACCTTCACACTTATGCATCTATATTTTTCTTCTATTATTGTTCTTTAATTGTCTAATTTACAAGTGCCAAAGTATATTAGTGTGTATAGTCTACTGTGTTTGCATGACTTTGGATAAATATGCGTTGAAAATTGCATATTGCATAGGTATAATTTGCCATATCGACTTTTTATTATACGCGCGACCTTTTCGCGAAGTTTAAGGTCAACGAGATATTTTTAGGCTTTCAGTGTTTTCAATCATGGTTAATACGTGGCTGTAGCAGGAGCTAAGCTTAACAACCACCAAATGTTCAATGTTGCAACATTTTGTCATTTCGGTCGTGATTTTTTTTGTCTGTTGTGCTAGGAAAACATCAATGTCTGTTGAAAGTCTTCTTGAATAATTGCCAGAATGTCGGTGGGTCAGCGTGAATTAATAATATGGTGTCAATGACCGTAAAATATGTTTTATGCGTATACAATGACACATAGCCCTCTCGCAAAAATTATTATTTTTAGTAACTTTGCAAGTGCGAAAACAATGACGTATTTGCTTTTTTTCGTACCTGCAGTGATAAAAAGTATTCTTTAAAGCAGAGAAAACTGTTTTTTTAAACATATTTCGCGTTCCGAACTAATAGTGTTATACACTCCATGAAAGAGTATTTCCAATTAAAGACATTTTTTTAAATTAATATCTTAGAAAGGCTCTGTATTTCTTTAACAAGTAAAAACAAAACGGCTTGTTGAGCAAGTTCTTTATTCTTCACTGTTTGAACCATTTTTATTTAACAGCTACGTTTCGGCGAACATCATCCTTTCTCAAGCTATATAAAACAAATTTTGTTCTTTTGAACAAAATAATTTTTTAAAATTTTATTCTTACGTTTAGTAATTATTCAAGTATTTTTTTTTTAAATTAATATTTTTAATTTAAACTTCGTTTCCTATTTCTGAAAAAAAAATATAACCAAACCATTTTTTTTTTTGATAGGTTTAATAATTAATTGCATGGAAAGTTTTTTTTGATCTGAAATATTAATAAAGTTAAATCCAGTTTGAATTTAGCAGTTTCCATAATCTAAGTTTTTGTTCAGTAGAATCAGAAGTGCAATCAACATTTTGTTTTGTATTTCTATGCAATAAAATTGATTAATCCTTGATCTAAACGAAATTTTATTTTAGTAATAAGTAAAATATTTCGGCAGCTACCATTTCATGAATGTGAACAGTATTTCTTTTAATTATTTATTTATATGCTATATATCATTATACAGTGTGTGTCCCCGGATCGACGCATGAATAGGTAAAAAAGGTCAGAAAATTTTTGAGTCGGAATTTTATTTTTCTGGGCATTAGCCCTGATTGGATAGATTTAGTAATTTGTACCATACTTTTAATTTTGGAAAATCAGGCATGCCTTGGAAATTTAGAAAAAAAGTAGGAGATACTACAAAATGTTATTAAGAAAAGTTGTTTTATTATGTAAGTATGTAAAATTTAAACAAGATCGGTTAAATTAAATATCAATATAAATAATATATAATAGGAAATATAATTAAATTCAAACAACGACTCCGTTCAAATTAAAATCACAATTAACATCTAAAATATTTATTTATTTGTTTGTTCGTATTTAAGAATTTTAGAGCACAAAAATATTACGTTAATTTAAATTGAATATTTTTGAGAAGTGTCAAAACTTTGTTTTATTTTTATGGTCTTGTATCTATAGCACTATTGCCAATGATATTGGATTTTAAAAATACACAAACATTTCTAAGGCATGCTCATTCCTGTTTAAATTTTGCATATACATAATTTATCAATCTGACTTTTATTTGTAATATTTTGTCGTATGTTCTACAAAAACGGGAAGAGTAACTTTTTGGTAAATTTACTTTTGATTTTTTAAAAATAAAAGTATGACTTTCTATCCACGCATCAGGCAAACGCCAAAGATGAAACTTCTCAAAAATTTTCAAACTTTTTTACTTATTCATGCGTCGGTCTGAGGACTCACTGTATATAAAGTTGGATATAAACGATCCTGGATGTCGCTAACCGTGCTTTATGTATAAAAATTTGCGAAATCGCTGCATCGCAGGAGCGCTGTATTATAACTTATAACCAGGCGTAATACGTATACTAGGAATCATGCGTTGGCAACTATGCCTGTGAACAATTTTTCCCAACCCGGATCGGCCTAGTCCGATGCTGTATATCAAATAAATTAAAAAAAAAAACTATTTCAAATAGAGCTTACAAGGCATCCTACAAGGCATCCTTGTGATTTAGAAATGCGACTAACAGCCATTTATATGCGAATATTGCCTCAAAATATTGCTGCAAAGTTTCTGAAATTAAAATTTTTGAAAACCGTATGAAAATTGGTTAGGAGGTAATTAATTTTTCGCCCTAGAGCGGCAATATTGTTCTGTTCTAACTTAAAAAATGATTGCGCATATGCAGTGCGTAGTTGAAAGTGCCTTCGGGCACAAAACTATATTGGGAACACCTTTGTTGGATGATGGAGTCTTTATATTTGTATGAAACGTGAAAGTACTGTTTCCCATCAATGCATGTTTTTACATCTTAATTTTCGATAATAGTTTTATCAGATGGTGTATTCATGCCTCAAAATTTTTATTATTATATACAATACATATTGATTTTAGTTATCTTGCATTGTTAACATGCTTTATCGCAATCGCTTATAATTTCGTACTAATCTACTAATCTTATAGTCAAACGATTTATTAATATTTAGCCATAAGTATACAGACACAAGAATAAATATTTAATAAAAAATAGCGATTGCAATGTATATCTAAAGTGTCATAGATGTGCAATTTGATAGCACGTGTAGATTTACATCCATAATTTGCTTGGTTTAACACCATAATTAACGAGAAAATTACTTAGGAGATTAGATTATGAAAGGTCGTCAGAGGCGAACAATAAATACATCCATATGTGACGGTTTCAATGCCGTTTTAACACAAATCGTATTCCATATTTACTACAAGGTTATAATGGCTGTTATTTGCGTCTTGTACTAGAATTTCCATCAGTAACTCATACTTAATTCTTCATGTTAACTGTTTTGGTTGTCTTGTTTGTCGAGAGATGGCCGCAATCCCAATTTAGCATCCCATGATTTTTTCAGAGTACTAAAGATCGAAAGCACGGTATCAAAAATCGAATACTGTGCTACTGATTTACGTATTTTGGATAGTAAATACAACGACTAAAGCAAAATGATGTATTGGTCATCTCTTCTTTCTTGTTTTTCTTTTTAATTTAAAAATAGACATCACTGCGTAGTCCACGGTGCGTCTCGCTTGGTCAATTGCAATTTGAACGGTAAACAAGGCCAATAAAGAAGGATAGAAGTTTTTTGAGAATAGATTTAATATTTGTCATCCGGTGAATGACCATTCTATTATCAATATGTGAACATTTAATAAATAATAAATCCAATTTGAAGGTATCATCACCTGATTCCGTCATTAGAATTTTCCTTGATCAATTAATTTTAAAAGCTATTAGATTATCCTCAACGTCTTCTTCAATAATATGCGCATGCTATAGTTTATTGGACAAAATTTTCGACAATTTTCTTCTCCTGCACACATTTTTAGGCACTTCTATTATGATGATGATTCTGGGTTTATGTATATTGACGATCATTCTTCAACGAAACTTTCTCATTCATCCGTCGACTTCTCACCTATGTTCGGATAATTTTGGATTCGGATATCCGAATTTTAATTTTATCATGGTGATGGGTTTACATGCATCGCGATGTTCACCAAATACAATGAGCTGAGAAGCCAAATTCACTTATCATTACACTAAATTTTGGCAGGGCCTTCTTTTAAATTCATGTATAAATATAAATAAAACACGTTCAAACGTTTATAAGTTTATTTCAATAAACGATTGTTTGCTGTACAGTATCACACATAAAGTCCTCTTCATATGGGATTTTTTTTATTATTAAAAGGAAATTTTGACTTTGCTATCTGTTTGTGGAATGCGTACTTTTATGCAAACAAAAAAAAATCTAATTTAAAGGTCTAACAACACTAAAAATTATTTTTCATTTTTGTTGATTCATATTAAACGTCAGGATCTGTTTTTTATTAAAACAAAAAAAAATATTTGTACAATAGTATATAAATAGTTTTAAATAACTGTGAAAAGTCAATCACCTCATGCCAATGCCTTCTATGAGTAAAGGAGCTCTTAGTTACCTCATTTCAAGTTAGGCCGGAATCACGTAGTCTGCTTTTATCTCCAAAAGGTTACCTTTCATATGATGGCTAATATTATTCTGCTCCAATCAATGCTGTTATAAACGTTAAAGAATTTTCAATCACCAAACTGAGGAAATAATTACAACAAACAGGTTTCGTTGCAAAGAATACGGAAAGAGGAAAATATGGATATAAGATTGGAGCGTATTTGTTTACCAAATTTAGATTGACAGATAAAAACAAATCCCAGTTAACAGCCATGAACAAAACTTAGATCTGTATTGTAACGTGCGCATATTTTTAAATTTTGAATTTGGAATTTCCAACTGCGCCAGCAGATGGCGCCACTTCTTTAGAGCGGAGATCACGTCGATCATGAGACTGCTCATAGAGGGCGCTATTGTATGCCGCATCGATTTGCAATCGAAATTTCTAGTGCGAACGCACTCTGGAACATTCAAGAAAAATGTAGATTACTCTCGAAGGAGACGAGCCAAATACAAACATGCGCGTCAACAGAGACAGGACAGTTAGTTTTTATGGAAAGCCATTGTGAAAACGGAAGTAAGACATACCTACGAAGTAAGCGACGGTGGAAATAAATAGTGAATATAAATAAGAGTAGCATTTACGTGAATTTAATTTAACAAGTATTTTTAGTAGTGTTGTTTTATTTTAATTAAACTTTAAAATAGAAATAAACACTTTTTATTATATATCTGTGTGATTATTTTAACCCCCAAAACATTACAGTATATAGATAGAAAAAAATAACAAAGGACTGAAACATGAAAAAAAGGAAACAAATGGTGATGAATAAGGGCCATCAGTATTTGGTGATTATAGTGATAAATTTTTAATGCATTCGCAGAGTATACTAACCTTGAATTAAAAATAAATATGTGTTTATAAATAATCAACAAAAATGAAGAATTGCCCAAGTTGTCCACAACAAGAACGTTTAGCACTTGAAAACAGCTTTTAAAAGTAGGTTAGTGTGTCAGCTTAAATCATCAGTGTAGCTAACCATGTAATTATTATTATTTTCCACTAATTATTTCCAATAATTTCGTCGTTATTATTACATCCGTGCATGGGAAACTATGTCATAAATATTACAATATAGAAATATAAAGTTAGAAAAATACAATTTTATTTTTAAATATGAAGAAGCAAGCAAATTTTTATATTAATGTCACTTTACCGAATTGCGCACTATATACAGAAACAATATATAGTTTCTATATGTATAATAGACGCTAGTGTAGATTTCAATTTTGAAAACACTGTTGCAGTAACAATTGTTTAATGTGATTTGTTATATTAACGTTTGATAAGATAAGATTCCATTCCTAACTCGTCCAGGTTTAACGCAATAACAAACTTGATGGATTTTAATGTGGAAGCGTATTACTTTACTTCTCCATGATATAGTCAGCATGATTTGGGAATGGGATGTACTATTTAAAGTAACATGTGATTCACGTCTTCCGGAAAGTTTATTTCAGTTTCCTAGTCTTGATGTCTACGAACTGTATATGTAAATAACTAGAGTTGCACATAAAAATGAGTCATATCGTAAGATATACCAATTTTATCGAACGCTGTTTATTTTACTTTATCTGGTAGTTTAAAATTGCAACAACAGTTTCTGTTATCTATAATTTGCATAAAAGAGCTTACGTTGTCATTTAAATTATGACATATGTACCCCTACCTATTTGGTCAAATGTATTATTTGACTGATTGAAAGAAAATCTGCTTTGGAGCAATTTCCTTATTTATATTTACAAAATAACATAGATTTAAAATTGTAGAATGAAAGAAAGTAATTCCAACGAAAACAGAAATATTTCACTTCTGATACGCAGTGTCTGTTTTCTGCTATATACTTTACTACTTATTTTCCCCTCTAACGTTTGTTATTTTACCATTTTGTTTCACGAATTTAGCAATAGAATTCTTGCATTCTGTTTAACATAAAGCTGAAGCTGATGGAGCACCCGTGGAGCAACTTTCAGATAACAGTCAACAACGTCATAAGGAAAAATCACTTTCGTTTTTAGTCTGTACATTTACAGAACGGCAGTAATGTCAAGCCGGTGGCTATTTTGAGAGGCGCTTAGCGCGGTTACAGTTCTCGGGTAACAGTAAAAATGGCGTGGTAATGACGGTAGTAGGTCACGTATACCTCAGCCGTACAGTAGTAGACGCGACCGTGATCGATTGTGTGCGCCCCCGACAGTAAATGCTAAAGAAGAGGAAAAAAATGTCAAGATCAAGGCGTTGTTAACTGGCCGGCATTGTATTATTGTTGATGTTGATCTCTTGTTGAAGTCTTTAGAACTATGTGCTTATTTCTGTTGCATATTAGTATCTTGAAATAACTCGCAATCGTATTCCTGGGCCATTTGATAAATATTTTTGTTATACTAAACCAGCGACTTAAAGCAGTATTTATTTTGGTATAGAAGGCTTGATCAATAAATACCCGTGTCTTGGAAGGAATTTGATATTACTATGGTATTTAATCTACCATATGTGCGATGTACCATTGCGCCATATAAAATTTCAGTTTGATTCATTGATTCGATAGCCATTTGTATTAAGGTTATTGGGTGTTTTCGGTACAATGGAAAAAGAACAATATCCATCCATAATTCGTTTTTTTTTATCTTTTGATGGAGGAAAGAGCAGAAAAATAGAAGCGAAATTAAATTCTGTCCATAGGGGAGTCTTTGCCCTTTATGATAACTGCGAGATATTGGTTTAATGAATTTAAATGGCGTGATCGTACATCTTTGATGAGAAGCGCCCAGGTCGCCGAACAAACTTGGTCACTGAGGAAATGTATTTAAAAAAGTCAATGAAATGTTTCTTGTTGATCGCCGGACGAATGTGCCCAGAGAAACGGGTTTGTTTCAATCTCTTGGCTTCTCGGCTAAAACGACTGTCAGAGAATTGAGAATGTCAGAATATGTTTAGGGTTGTAACTGGACAATATATCACGGCCATTCTGTTCTCAATGTTGGAATATCTCATGTGGAGTACCTCAAGGGCCAGTCTTGGGTTCCGTACTCTTTAATATTTATGTTAATGACCTGTCTCGATATCTTGACAAGTGTTTATTGTCGCAATATGCTGACGACACGAGTTTCGTTGTGGCTGGGTCTATATATGATGTAGTTAACTCAGCGAATAATACAATCAACAGTATGGTAGCGTGGTGTGATGATCATGGACTTACCTTAAACAAAGATAAAACTGAGTTGATTCATTTTAAAAATGGCCAAGTCCGTGGTCCTACCAGTTTATACATTAAATGTAATGGCAAGTCTATACCGGAAAGTTCTACTTGTAAATTTCTTGGTATCCTCGTAGGTAATGACCTAAAGTGGGGGTCCCATTGTGTTGCCTTAAATGCTCAGCTATGCTCGGCAGTATTCGCGGTCTGCAATCTTCGACGCTACTGTGACATTAATGTTCTTAGGTCATTTTATTATGCCTACGTCGAGTCCCGTCTGCGTTTCCCGTTTGTATCGCAGAAACGGATTTTGCGGTATATGGTGGGAGCTGGATTGCGGGAGTCTTGTCGTCATATTTTTAGGAATTTGCAAATATACACCCTTCCATCTTTGTATATATACGAGTTGTTAACGTTTTACAAAAAAACATGAAAATACTTTTAGGAAAAATAAAGACAACTACTGCACTATGGGTACAAGGTCACAGCAGGACCCGAACGTGCCTATGCATAACACAAAATTATTTGAAAATGGCCCCTATTACATGGCAGTAAAATGTTATAATAAATTGCCTAGGGCCTTGAAAGATGTTACTTCTCTGGGATTGTTTCGGAAAACATTGGCTGATCATTTGCTGAATCATGTTTTTTATAGTATCGAAGAATTCCTCAGTAACTAGAGCTGTTCTTTTGTCTCTTGTCTGTTTGTTATTGTGATACACGTGTTTTTGCATCTGAATTTTATATGTCTTCTCTTACATTGTCTGTATTGTATATGATGACAATGTCTATGTTTTCGGACGATGACAAACTCTTATTATCATTATTAGTAAACATGCTAAATGTGCAAAGCTTATCATCCTCAATCAACAACCTCCATTTATTTTGCATTATTGAACCAGTTGTAACAGTGGTTAACTTTATTCCCTCTCGGTCAGTTAACCAGCGCCAATTTCGTGAGTTTTTATTACAGATCGAATATATGATATATAACCGTTCGATAGTACAATAGTGGAAAAGTTTTGTTGAGATTTTTCGAACTAAGATAGATTTTTTTTAAATTAGAAGAATTTTCCACAACCTTTCCGTACATCAATAATAATTATTTCTTCTGTTTCTTATGCCTTCTCAACTGAACTTTGCTTCGTCTCTGCAAATAATTTTAAATAAAAAAATATTAATCTTTGTTGAAGTCTTACAAGAATTACCTCACAATTCATTTCTTTTCATCTAGGTTGGATTACAATTCCTGAAAATGGATCCTGGTATTGAACAACTGGGATGTGTTTCAAAAAATAATGACCCTATTTGTCTTGTCTTTCTTCATTGCACTACCGTTTGTTACAAACAGTGTTGTAGGTACTTTGATTTTTTTACATCTAGTGGCAGCAAGTAAAAGGCGTCTTTCATTGAATTCCTGAAAAGCTTTTTCTCCATTTTGAGAGTCCCCATGGCTATAGAATAAATTTAAAATGTCCAATGATTGTAACAATAATATATTTACTGGCAATAATAATTTGCCATAATGTAAAAGTCATAATCCACCATATAAAAATTTGCCCGTTTAGAACCGTTAATAAACAATAAGAATATTTTAAAATAAGACTATTGAAGTCTATAGGAAATGCTACAGAAAAATATAAGAATATACAGATGGTTCTATTTGAAAAAAAAAAAAAAATAAGTTGATACGTGAGTAATTTTGAGACAGCTTGTATGATACGGCGGGAATTTTTTGGTGCATTGTTTTTCGATTTATTGTTACAAATAGAAACACTTAATAAAAAATATATCAATTAGAATTTACAACCTGGCCCGCTAAACTTAATTTTTGTTACGACCTGGCCCTGTCCTAAAAAAGTTTGCCGACCCTTGGCCTAAATCTCTCAATAGCGGTATAAAGAATTCTCCGTAACTCTATTGATCTCCGTACTAAACAATATTGATTTCAATATAATGTTTTACCTAAATAGACAATCAATCTCCAGAGAAAGATCGTATGAAGCAAATTTAAAAATAATAATAATTCAAAAAACTTGGCAAAAAAGACGGAAACAATTTAAGGCTCTAAATAAATAGAGAGAACAGAAAACAAAATACACTAGAATAAGATTATTACAGTTGCTAACTAATAGATCGGGGTAAATATGCAACGCTCAATAAAGAATTCCCAGGCATTGAGAGGATATTCAATTATGCTACTACAAACTCAATTATTGCGGCTTCATGGAAAAAAAGCTTCAGCAGTGGATAAAGGCCAGCCTGGAAAGAAGGATACCTTCAATCACAAATGGCGAGATTAGTATCATTGAAATGGAGGCGAGAAAGAGATGTCTGCATGGCGGGAATCTTGTCTCCTTTACTGTGGCCGTCCTCTAGTGAACGACCTAATCCGAAAATTCACCAGAAAGGGATTTTATTTATTCACTTAAGAATAGTCGTTAAAGGGCGGTTTAAAAAGTTCTGCTAGAACGAATGCAAACCGCTTCGGTTACGAATGAAAACTTGTGCAAACAATTATTCAATGCTCAAAAAATAGAACTTGGCACAGAAAAAGTGTGGTAGAAAGTTTACAACCACTTGTGTGAGAGGGACAAAGGATTTGAGGCGAAATACCTTGTGCTATGGTGTGACCAAAGGCATATAGAACATCTTTAGAAAGACAGCCAATAAGGACACCAATGCCTTTTTAAGAAATGTGTATGTTTATGCAGATACAGGAGGTTGTATGGAAGAAATTTGGGTTTAATCCCCAAAGTAACTGTGGGTAGATTGAAGAGCGACCCATGATAGCATATGGAGTAATAGTGCAGTGGCTAAAGGTATGACAGGCGGTGCGGCCAAAATGCTAAGTGACATACGAAAGCTGGCTTATCTGTATGCTGCGGGCGCGATGAGACCGAGTAACGCAAAAACATCGCTATTTTCTCTCACATGTGGACTATAAGCTGATTTGGGACTGCGTAAGCGTCCTAAATGAGATGGACACTTAAAGGACATTAAAATTGGCCTGTGTCATTCGGACATGAAGGGAAATGAGGCGGCGGACACTTAGACCAGAGAAAAGTTGACAGGTCCATTAATGAATGGACACATAATGAATCCAGGGAATGGTGGCAAAAATCACCAGGGCAGAGATAGGTACAGTCCAAGAAATATCTCGTGACAGTAGTGAGTCATTGTGCGCACATTTTGTTGGAGTGGAGAGCGTACACGATTGTCGGTTTACAGTATATATGCTTCAGCTCCGCCCTTTTTGCCACTGCGCAACTGTCACGAGCGATTTGCCGAGCTGTAAAATAGTGCTTAAAGGGACAAAGACTTGACCTTACTAAAGATAGGAAGACTGTCAAAATGATATTAGGTCTGCTGACTGGTTACTATAGACTAATAGGCATGTGTATTCACATAGGGAGAACTGCATAATTTTCTTTCTGATCTAGCAACGACGAATATGACACACTTAATTTGTTGAAATAAATTCCCATGCACAAATGCGAAAGTATAAGCTAGAAGAATATTAATTGATGCTTATTAATATACCGCGCAAGCCATTCCAATTACAAGCATTTATATACATGGTTATGTACGAAGTGCACATTTCTGTTCGTAGTGGAAGTGGTCTCTGCATTTGTGTTTTGCCTTGATGATCTTTTTCCATCAAATGAATAACTGTATATGTATAGTTTGACTTATTCCCCTTTACTTACAGCGTTTATCTCTACACTATTAGGAAATGTACACTATTAAATAATACAAAGTGAAATTAATTCTTGTTTAAACATAGATTTATGCAATGCACTGTGAAGTCGTAAGTCGTAGTTAGGTTATATAAACACTGAACTCGTGTATCATTTGTTATCGCTGGAAACAGAACTAGTCGCTGTCCGTTGTATCGTCAGTTTTTCCTTTTGTGGTCACTGACACGATTGGTGACAGGTCAGTAAAAATCCCGAGTTCATCGCCAGATTGCCAAGGTCGACCTGTATAAAATAACGTCACATAAATATGCCTTTACGTTACTGGATAAAACGGTGCGCTTATCAACGAACGTCGTTGTGTGAAAGAGGAACAGAAATTAGTCATAATCTCATTTGTAGTAGTTTCACGTTAGATGTGCGCTAAAATTAACTTAAATTGAACAAACAGTAATGTTGAAATTCCTATTAATTTTTTATGATGCATTATATAGGGATATCTTCGTAATGAAACCGGAAAAATTATATCCAAATCAGGACGATATAATTTCATAATTTTTCATATTACAAAGCGCAACCAAGGCATTGCATTCCTACACATATGCATACATACGCGTATTTTCTGCTCTAAGATACTAATCGGAGTAATTGAACGTAATTGAGCGGAACCGGTTTTAATTTTCACTCGCCTTTCGCCGCCAATAATTCAAGACGACGGTTATAAAACGCGGGAACGTAAAAATTGAATCCGTCGAAACCGGTAACTTCGATTATTTTAATACGGCAACTCGTTCTGAGCAATTCTATAAATAGAGGCGTGTATAGTGGACAGAAGAAAGGAGTGCACGCGTTCTGCTAATACCAACACTAGAATGTGCTTTTGAAACATTCCCGTGATTCTTGACACTTGTTGGGGCGCTGCATTTTAAATTGGATGGATTTAGGACAGGATTACATCCACAGATACAGAGTTGTTTTTATATTCATGGGTTGAATTTAATTATTTGGGGAAAACCCTTGATTTTTCCCTTTTCATTTATTTAGCGGTTAGTTTATCCACGCTATTTGGATTATTTTAGATAGCTACGCAATCAAAACGTATAGTATTTATTTACTATTGGCGATAATAGTACTAAGGATTTTTTTGAAGTTTTTTGAATCATATCCGTCTATTTCTCGACTAGATAAAACCACAACCATCGGTCCAATCTCCGATTTTATTTTATTAACTCAGTAGTAAAACACAGTTATCATCAAAATATGTTCAGTCTAAATAATGCAATAAATATCAATTATTGCTCAGTGAGAAATATCAACACGCTTAATAACAAAATCTTCTTAAAGGGCGCTTCCTCCATGGTGGATCGTCTCTATATATGTATTTTATTTTCAAGCCTATGCTCATTAGGTGTCCATAGGCTTAAAGGGATGAAGAGGATTTAACACATGATTAAAGAGTAGAAGTTTGCCTATAAATGTTCAAGCAAAAAATATAGATATTCTTTTATGCTGAGGTAGTAACTATTGCATTTGAATATCAGATCCGTGTTTATTGATTGAGTTATTTATGTATGGTTTTTTCTTTGGATAACGAAAACAATTGTGAATCAATTTTTGAAAATGCCGAAGACTTTGAAGAGATGGTATTTTATATATGAAAACACGAAAAGAAATTAAAGAAACTTCAATCACATATACCATTTAAATTTTCTAAACGTTTCCAGATATTATCATTAATTTTAAGCAATCATGAAAAGAAATCTTATAGGATGTTTTTTTTTGTGTGCGATAATCTTCTCCAACACATGAAAGAATTGGATTTTCACACAAGGTGGCGCAAAATTCAGATCCCATTTCTTTTTTGTCTATAGAAGTGAAGCTAATTAATAAAAACTCATATTGTGAACCAGAAATATTTATGTAAATCTTAAAAATTTCTTTTGTTATGCTCTAAAAATAATATCCACTAAATGACCATCTCTAGCTCTTTTTAGAGCATTTTTCATTACATAAATAAAATAAATAAATTGGAAATATACTTTCTAATTCTTTATTAGTTTACTATGGGATCAAATTGGCAACTAGTTTCGACATGTGATGTTAGAATTGTCTTCTTCAGGCTACAACATGACCCATAATAGTTAGTAAATTAGAAAAGAACTTATACTGTTTGTTAGTTAGTCAAACATATATTTTTCATTACGTTCTCCAACATATCCGCTGGTATATTCGCAATTTCTTTCCGAATATTGGCTTTTAATGCTTCCAGAGTTTCAGGATAATCTACAAAAACCAGATCTTTGAGGTAATCCCATAAACAAAAGTAGGCACAGTTACATCAGGGGATCTTGGCAGATATGGCATATCGCCTTTTTTGGAAATGAGACGCTCCGGAAACATTCTTCTCAAAATAGCCATTGTTTCTCCAGCTGTGTGCGCCGTGGCACCATCCTGTTGATACCACATATTCTCCAGCTCAAGTTCTTCCATTCTTGGAGCCAAGAAATGTTGCAGCATTATTCTGTAACGAACACCGGTTACGGTGGTTATTCTTCCTTGATCGTCCTCAAAAAAATAAGGCTCAACTACTTTTGGATCATGTAGCGGTTATTGTTGAAAAATGTGTGGGTTATCACTACCCCAGAATCGGTGGTTTTGCTTATTCACAGCTCCATTCCAGCAGAAATGCACTTCGTCGCTCATTATGATTTTAATCCAAAAATCAGGAATTTCGTTTTCAAGGTTCACCAGAGCATTACAATAATGCATTCGTTTTTCGAGGTCTGCAGGCAGAACCCTGTGGGTTACTTGGATTTTGTAAGGAAACAGGCGCAAGTCTTTTACTAACATTCGCCGTAATGAACGTCGGGAGCTGCCTAGCTGCTTGGATCGTTTTCTTGTCGAAGTTCTTGGTCTTTCCACCACATAACTACGTACACGATCTATGTATTTATGTATTTATTTAGGTATAACGCTTTTTTATAAAACTGCTAAAATGTATTTTCTAACAGCGGCATTTGAACTACGATTAACTGGAAATTGTTAAAATAAGTTTACGAAAAGTTGACAAAAAGCACGTAGTTTTGAGTTAAACTTAAGTTAGTGTAATGTAAGGCAAAAGTATTATCTTTATTTCGTACGAATACAAGGTAACTAAAATGCTAATTATTTTTGGGAAAAACAATATAATAGCAGTAATGTTTCATTATTTGATGTTTGCGCATCACAATTAAACGTTGCCCAATCAAATGTAGTCTTTGTTTTGACGGTTATTATTCAACAAACGTAACAGTATTCTTTCTTTTTATTTGCAGATTTGTATAGATTAGTTAGTATTTTGCAGTTTCATTATCTACCCCACATTCATCACCATCATCACCGTCATGTTTTCTTTTCATAGACCGAAAGTGTACAGGTCGTCAAATGGGTGCTGTATATGCAAAGCTAAATCAAGCAGGTACTTAACAACTTGGTCGCTCGGATGAGTGCACATTATAATTTTGTTGTATTTTTCTCCAGTTCTCGGTTTACCGATAGCAAAAAATATGAAGAGGATTTTATGGAGTGCTTTCAATTAGCTACACCCCGCCAAGGCGAAATATGCAATGCCTGCGTGCTTTTAGTTAAGCGATGGAAAAAGTTACCTGCCGGCTCTGATAGAAATTGGAGACATGTAAGAATGAAATTCATATTATTACAATTTTTATTCAGTAATACGTCACAAATTAAATTGTATTTATATTTCAATTTCAAAATTGACAACTGATTCATTTCAAGATATCTACTTTACCTACATCATTCAAGCGGGAGTATATTTTATATGATAAACATGGTGGGCTTTGAAAAAAAATGCATTCTTAAAAACAAATGTGTTTTTCACAAATTTAAATTATTAAAAAATATAGTTTCAATCTAAAAATATATAATATTCTGTAAAAGCTGGTGCAGTGCAGAATAATTTTTCAATTCTAATTTTTACAAATCGTTTGAATGTTCACACAGACTAAAATGTATTTGTGGTATCAAAAACAGGTTGTGGACGCACGAGCGGGACCTGGCATGAAATCGATGACGAAATTCAAGAGCAAGCATAAGAAGATGTGTGAGAACAGTGAAAAATCTGTTAGCCGCAAGAAGAAGCACTTCGAAAGGGAATACAGCCCCACCTTGTCTGAGAAAAGTGAAGGCAATCATGATGTGGAAATGGCAGATGTTGATTTTATGACTGAAAGTGGCCCTAGTGGACGATCCAGTCGTACTGCAAGTCCAGGTGGGAGTGACTGCGATGACAATATTAGTGTGAGTCGGAGACATAAAGGTGTTGCGAAGAGGAGAGATAATATACCACAAGTTAGTGACTTTGTGGATATGGATTTTTGGAAGAAGTAAGTACTCACTATTTCGTGTTAAATATGCAATGTAAATTTTAAGATTGGTAGACTCAATCAATTTATTGACTATAATATAAGAATTCGATTTAGGGGCTGTTGGTTTGAAAATTTATATCCATATTAACAAAGAGTTCATGTTTCAAGTTTAAATAGCTATTCATATTTTTTGGAAAGGGTAGAAATTACTGAAAAATCAATGTAAAAGGTGCTAGTTAGATTACATATATACTATTTTTGACAATCGGTAATGTGTGCTGTAACAGTAAAGCTATAATCAATAATTTAGGCAAATTACAGACTGCGTGTTCTTTGTACAAAACATGAGTTACAGTGTGGTTAATGTTCATAGATATTTTTAATTATTATTGTGAAGCTATACATTGTTCTTGAATTGTGTTCTTGGAAAGCAGTAGTGCAATTATTACTATGATCAGAATGCATTTCTCTGTGGCTTGTATTCTGTTTTTCTGTGTAGACTCGACCATAAGCGTTTTTCCCTGTTGGTGTCCCAAAAATGAGAGAAATAAGTTTCAGACATCTGTTAATGTAAAGTATAATTGAAGAGGTCGGTATCAGAAGTCTAAGTTTTGATGAATTTTAATTCTGCAGTTTAATGCAATTGTTTGATACAATTTCTGCACATGTTTAAAAAATTGATTTGACCAGTTTTTGTATCATGTTAGGAAGCACAACTACTGTTTTGCTGAAATTTATTACATAAAAAATATAAAAGTTTAAATGACAATAATATAATTAGCTTTTAAAATGAATTGAAATTATTACATACTTATTCATTTTTTGTTGACTGTATTTTAATATAATAGAAAGTGTCATGATATAATGATATAATATTTTCTCTGAAGCCAGGTATGCAAACACGACATCCACAGTTGTAATTCGTTAGGCTAGACCTTCTGTTTACTCCTGCAACAGAATCTACCTACAATATCTCCATTTTTTTTCTTATCGAAGAGTTCTTTGCTTGTAAATTTGTTCTTGGAATCGGCTACAAAGTTGTAGCGGAAAATGGGATCATTAAATCGAGTAGAGATCCTTCATGATAACTTATTTAAGTAGTGCTACTGAAATGTTATTCTGTTCTCTTCTGCAATGGAATTTACCTACTCCATAAATGAATCTTGTCAGATTCACCTCTCCATGCTAAAATGTGTACATATAAAGAACGTATTTATTTTACTTAAAATCTTTGGGACACTAACAGAAAAAAAAATCTTTCTAATCAGAGCCACACCAAAATACAACACAATACAAGTCAGAGGAAAATACATAATACTAATAATTATCACAATTGCAGCTGTCAAATCAATTACTGTGAAAGAAGGTAGTCTCAAAAACTAATTGACAATTCGAAAACATTGTTACGGGCACCTGCACAATAATAATTACGGATGATTCACATGATATATCTATGAAGTTTGATTAAATATAGGGCCTCATTTGCCTAAATTATTGGTTAACTTTACTCTGGGAATTATATATGCCGATGCTCTTTGTCGATATCTTAATATTCTAATGTTGTACTTTCCCTCCTGTGTTTGCTGAAAAAATAGCATGTGTGGCACAATTGTTGTAGCTTTCCGTTAATAGCATATAAATCTTTAAAGAAAGAGTCCATTCCATATAGGGAACTACAGTCAAAATGAAATTAGAATTCAATACTTTTATCTATAACTTAATTGAAGGAGTCAGTTTAACGAACAGCATATTAGAAATACATTGGACTTTACTACTTTCTGCACTGACTCCTTCACTCAAGATTGTAGTCTTCTTACCACAAAACAATACCGTAAAAGAATCCGTTTAATTTCAGAGAGAAGATTTGTTGTGGTACAATATTCAGGGGACTCAATGGTGAGGTGCTATTAGACCAGAGATTTCTAAAGCCATGCAATGCTAGATTAGCAAACTGTAAATTAAGACGGAGCGAGTGCAAAACTGAAAGTGATATTAGCGATACGTCTTCCTCCAAAGTGTATAACAGTGACAGCAGCTCAGATTCTGGTTACGACGAGTCCTCGAATCCAGGTAATGTGGCAGATTCGACCACATCTTCTGGATACAAGAAGGCCGAGACTGTTCCTTCGTCGAGTGAGCCGGAAACGAGCTCTAGTATATCTGAAATTCACAATGAAATTCCCAAAGCTAATTAATGTATGCTCTCTTTAGATTGTTTTAATTTATTGATAAATAATAATTAACGTTAAGTTTTCCTTTCTAGATGAACTGAACTGGTGTTTATGTAGTTCTTGCGATGTAATCAAGTTGTCATGGTTTTCTATTTATTTAGGTTCAAAATCGTGTTGAGATATGTGTTAAAGTTTTATATGTCTAATGAAAAAGTTTTTGTATTTACATTTTATGAGAGTTAGTTCAAAATTGCAGATAGGTGGTCTTGGATCAAGCACAAGTAGATTGACGTCGACAGAGCACCTATTTAGCGTATTTCGCAAGAACAACATAGACCTTTTCTCTTGCCGACAGTACAAATGAATGCAAGGAAAAATACTCGCGTTGTGCTTTCTGTAGTGGTTACCAGCAAGCAGCCAAAGCACCATGTGATTCAAATTTTTCGAAGGACTGTCTGTGACAGAAACAGTGTTTTGAGTTTTTGGAAAATCCAATGCAATCTTCTGATTGGGTCCAAACAAAATGAGATGTTTATAAGAGACACCATTCACAAAGAGAAGGAAGTAATAGAAAGTGTAACTTGTATTTCAGTTTTCTCTTTTTTTGCTGTAATTATATACTTTATAATGATTGAAGCTTTGGGCATATTTATAAAATTTTATTATCAGAAAAGAAAACTAGGTTTAGTTCATATATCCATATATATTATATTTATTTCCAGATTTTTTTATACATGTTCTACAATCATTGAAAAACAAAATGACTTAATTTGTACATAATGCATATGAATGATTTCCTATAGTATGTGTAATAATTGAATGTATTTATTTTTGCGATTAAGACAGATTTGTATTTATTTTTATTTAATTTTAAACGATTGTGTTCACGTAATGTAAGGAAGCAATATGCAAGACATTTAAAAAATCTGACGTTTGAACTAAATTAAGAAAATACGTTTTATTAAAGGAAAATGGGTATATATATATAAAAATTACTTCAAGCAATAGTGGATATAATAAACTTTTGTAATAACGAAATAGAATTTGGTTTGTTAATGAGTGACGATAGTAATTTTGTTTGTATGAGTAATTGATATAATTTTTTATTTTTTCACCTCTATGGAATAAATTTTATGTATCTACCAATAATTACAAAAACAAACCAACCATTTGTCATAAGACAGACATATTATTACACCAAAGCTTTGAAAACCAAACCTTAATATTAGAACTTCAAGAGTTGCTTTATGTTTTGTAAACTATGAACTATTTATTATATTTACTTTTGAAGGTTTTATAATTTAACGTTGCAAATTATTTTTATTAGCGATTCCAGTAATTAAGAATGTACAGTGTCACTCATAAAGTCCGTATCATTTGAGATTTTTTTTTAATTGGATATACAAGTGAATCTTGACTTAGCAACTTGTTTGTCCTTAGAAAATATCGAGTAACATGCATACAAACATTCATGCTAGTTTCGTTAATTATTAGACATTTTTGCACAAATAGTAAAATATCGTATTCCTCCTTTATTTTCTTTAATAATTGCAAAGTTTCAGCACTCTAGTACAATACTGAAACCCACGTTATGATGATTTTTTTTTTATTGAATAATTGAAATTATAAAGAAATAAGCAAAATGCTTTTAACAAAATTTAGCTGCTCTTAAAGCGATATAATAAAATCATTACAATATTATAATCACATTACCATGTGTTCTCTTGTCTCTTTAGCATCTTGAATACTTGTTTTTTAATATTGCATAGCATACGATTAGTTAGTTATTGGTGCCTTGTATTATCACCACATATCAAAACAATTTCAATTTTCTCTTCAAAAGTGGGCATTTTTCAATTTGTATTCACACAAGTAGAAATTAGTCACTAAATAAAAAATCGTAATAAAATGTTTTTTTTTTACAAAAGTAAGTTTTGTTTCAAATTTAATTTAGGGGGTTTTCAAAAGCAATATTCTATTACAACAAAAACGAAATGGTTTGCTGACTCTGATACAAAGAATTAAATTTATACAGGTTTGTATTAATTAAAATGACTGAAAGTTCATTTGAGATCATTTTTTAGGCACAAAAGAAAATCAAAATCAAAGTTTAACGTATACCATATGATGCAGATCTTATGTGTGACACTACGCTTTGATTGTGAAACATTCTTTTAACAACAAAAAAAAAAATGTTAATTTGGAGGGCCAATATTAGTACAAATATCTTATTAATATGTTGTGGAAAATGGAGGGAAATTTAAAACTAAAATAAACGTAGACTTTTATTAACTTGACGATCGGTTAGTAGAATATAAGTTTGTGTTTAGGCTGTTTCCATAGTCAGTTGGATTGTTTAGACCCGACGTTTTTCTTTCATCATCAGAGCTTCTTTGATACCATCCGTTCGATATAAACAATCCGACAGACGATGGAAACAGCCCTCATATTGGACTTCTCTATCACTTAATTTAAATTTTAATTAAGTATATGTAAATTTTGGTTTAATTCTAATTAGTATGGAATCGAAATTATTATTATATTCGGGTGTTCCTTTTAGACAATTGTGCATATTAACTTAGCGACTTATTTTTCTTAAATAGAACCATATATTTTCATTTTTATGATTGTCATTTCGGTTTGAATATTTAGTCTATGTACATATGAACGTGAAGGAAATCCAAAATATTCTTTATATGTCTTGCAATTTTCTAATCATATCAAGAACTTGGTGTCTTCTGCATTACTGCCAAAACTTATAAAATTAAATGAAAGTGTTCCTCTTTACCGACACAAACTAAAAGAATTTTAGACAAAAAAGATGGTACATTGTATAAGAAAAAGAAAAGACAAAAAATATGTTAATTTTATATATGAAAAGGCAGCAATATTCGGGCTGAGATAGTTTTATTCCGTGATATGAACTAATCATTGTCTCGGAATGGAATGAATTGCCTATAGACTGTAAGCCTAGTCCGTGGCGTTTGCAATTTTTCAATTTTATTTGACCGAATTCTTTTATTTTAAATATCAAAGTACGCAATCATGAAGTATATATTGTCATCGTGTCGATTTTTCTTTCTAAAGAGTAAATTTGCTTTGGGTGTTTACATATATTATTTTAATTATTATGACTGCCATTTATATAAATACTGTATGACTACAGGCTATGCTAGTAACTCAAATTTTGATATATATGTTGTTTTTAAGGCGTTCTATAGGCAACTTGTACTAATTGAACAAATACATACTCACAGGTTCTATGGGCCAATTTAAAGAGAAATTAATCGCATGAGTTTGCTCCATAGCACAGTCAATATTTAATTTTTGGGTAGCATATGTAGAAATCGATAGCTTTGATTGTAATTGACTTGCCCATAGTGTGACTAAAATATCCAGTTTATTTTTGAAATATTTTTGATGTACGTGCGTACTTTTTTCTGTGATCTAAAATACCGTGAAGATGATTACTATAATAATGCATATACCAATTCTAAGCGATTTCGAGCATTTTCTGTAACAATAGTCTAAATTTTCATTAGCAAATAGTTAGAGCTGTGCAATGATTTCAATTCTGAAGTATTAACGAAAAAATTATATTATCTAAATTTGTTGCCTAGTATAGAATAGGTTTAGTCGTACTTAAATATTTTGCTTGAATAGTCTGTCTTGTCAGTCAATTACGCTACAAAATTTGTTATTTTAAATAACTTGTTAATTATTACAATACTAATTATATTGTGTCGATTCTCTTAAAATTTTTATTTATAATATCTCGCTTTTTAAGGTATTATTAAAATGCAAAGCATAAGCAAATTAGCAATTGTGTATCTATTCTTGAATGACATTAATTGAAGTATGCGCTAATTCTGGTTGCAACAAACCTCGAATCATATAGTGGCATAGCCTGTTGAAGAGAAAAATAGATCTCAATATTTGTTGTGAAAGATACATTCTAAGTTCAATGTAAATCACAAATGATTATTAATAATTAAGTATTATATATGTATATTCATAATATAAGAATGAGAATTATGTATGATATATAGTAGATATAGAATTATTTATTTTCTAATCTTTACGTCATCCTTGGCTAGCTTTTCGTGGTGTTCTAGTATGAGTTTGTCTAATTTCACTGTTGAATGTCTCATTCATCATCATGTAAATTCGACATTTTATACAAATAAAAGGTGTGAATAAAAAACATTCGAAGAGACAGTATAAAAAGGAAAAATTACATTTTACTTTATCCATGTGTAGAATATTTTTGATAAATAAAATTAAAAGAAATCCGTAAGCGTTGTAATACAGGTGTATTTAGGTGTGCGAATAACTTTTAGCTAGCCAAATAAGGATCTCCCAACTGAGATCAAATAAAAATATTCTAAATTTATCATTTTATATAAAATATAAAAAGATGTTCTAAATAAATTATTGTTAACAATGCCAAATTGTTAAGTATGCAATAACGTTTTTTAAAAAATAAAAATGACTAAATAAAAACAGCAATTGTTATCGATATCACGGAGGTTTAAGGTTATAAGCTAGAATAAATTGAGATTTTATATTAAAGTGTGTACAGTAATTGAAACAAAGTTTCTAAATAACGACTTCAGAAGTCTAATTTTGTAGCGAAAAAACCTAAAGCTCCCAGATTGGTATTATTACAGTATTGATTAGAATATCTTGTTCTCTCTCTATCTCTCTTGTTTTCTCTGCCCGTGATTTCCGTTGTAGTAAAAAAATGTATTTGAGTGTTAAAAAATTCCATCAAATGTGAAGCGGATAATTATTATTATATTGTATCTTGTATTTATCAATAAACATTTTAAACATCTTTTTAGTTCTTTTTTTTCAAGTTTGTGAATTTTAATACAAATTCTTGTTTTGTTGGTTCATATTCATTTGCAGCAGAATAGGCAGGTAAGTGCTTAAATATATACCTATAACATCTAATACTATAGTGTGAACTTAGATGATACATAACTGAAAAATAAAACCACTCTGCTCACTTCAATACAACTTTATTGTCGAAAAAAATGTATTTTTGATGTTTAAAGTGTTTGTAAGAATTCGAAAGTTATATGGTACCTGTCTTACCTTTTTTTTTGTAATTAATTTCACTACTACTACCTATATTTTCAGTAAACAGTTAAAAGTTGCGAGCTGTCGATTGCATTCTGGGCGACTGGAAATGGGAAGGACTTCAACTATAGGCGTAGCTACGCACGAAGCCGCAGAACAGATTTATTAACGTTGGGCGAATTGTTATAGTTCAGCCGAATTAAATTGAGCCTGATATTCTTTTTCTCGCTTTATGTATGAAGTTTGTAGAAGTAATATTAAATCCAACATTACGTTTGTATTAGTGAAGAGAAATAATAAGACAATACTTATTCGATAACTAAAATCTATTCAGGTTTCTTTTCTATTCATACTTATTTTTATATCGAAGCATCAGATAATATAAGCTATAAATTCACAGAGCTCACAGACAACATCAAAAGAAAAAAAAAGAATGAAAAAGCAGTTTTAAAGGTCAATAATCAAATAAAATAACAAACATAGATTTTAGGAAACCAAACAATAGTAAATAAAGTACTTATTCGTCGGTAAATAATATACTATTGGAAAAATATTCATCTTCCGGATATTTATTAATCATTCATTCAAAAATTTCAGGACAGTTATAATCGTCGACTAAAAGTTCCTTGGATGTGCTAATTTTGTACAATCGATATTTATTATGTAAAAGGTTTAAAACTTTTGCACTTTTATTAAATCCGTAAGTAATTTGTTTAGATGTCATATTAGGATTTTATTCCATTAATGCACAAACTTATTTCGATATCACTGATATTTTTCGCTAGGACATTTTTATTTTTGTTATTTATGAATGTAAACGTTGTTTCAAAACGTCGGACTGTATTACGAATAGTAGTCGCGCTAAGAATTGATCTTTCAGGATAATTTACTGCAAATAAATCGGGTATAACTTTTGCTAAATTGCTATCGTGAAATTGTTTCACAATAAAAAGTTTATCCGCGGGCGTATAATATTCCTTTTTTTATATAAAATTACTGACCGCGATCAAAACTTACTAGGACTGTACCCGTACCCTAATATCCACCAACGCCTCGATAAGAAATGAGTGAAATGAATCCAACGCCGGCTAAACTGAAAGTGAATTTATGCATGCCTAGCGAATCGTTCTCCTCGCCTTACTGTGGTATTGTATATGTAAATTAATTAACAAGAAATCTAAGGAATACAGTAAACTTTCATAATTTGTATAGGCTTCATTATGGTTAGCATAGTGCATTTTGGGATGCAGCGATTTCATTCAAACAAGCGTATAATCTGATGCACAGGAAATGTTAAAAATATTGAATTTGGTCGGCCGTATTTCATCAAATAAAAATCTTGTCATTACCTAGAGTATATATTAATGCTACTATAATTTTTTGCAAATTTTGTCGTTTTCACTAGGACTGGGTCCTTCCAATCACAACGATCCTAATTAAACTAAGCCAGTAACTGGTTTGTTTATCTATGAACTGAGCAGTACAAGATCACACATCTGTTGAAACAACACTAGAAGCAGTACAAAAAAGTTTGTGTATTTTCTAGATTTTGCTTTTTTTTTTTTAAATAATTTATTACCTTAACCAACCCACTTAGATTTAACTCATTTAGGATGGCGACTAAACTACAGAAAGAAAAGATAAAACTAATTCATCCAATATAATTTATTTCCTCGTAAGTTAGAGCAACAGATAACAAGACAAATCAATACACTTAATGATTTATTTAATGTTTTTTTTTTTTGCTACAAAATATTCACAAAACTATCTCACATAAACTATACTATAATTCTAACAAAAAGTACATAATAAATACAGAAAAATAATTTACATATTGATTATTACAGACATTTGTCTCAGTAATAAATACAATGGAAAGCAAGGCACAACATCGATGGATGATGATTGAAATAATTAAAAAAGGGAAAAAATTGTTAAGACGAAAAAATAGACGTATTTTCCAAGTTAAATAACGAAAACTGTGCAAAATTCATTTTACAAAGACATGTGAGTTGATTTTTTTGTATGTATATAAAATGTACAAAGAGCTTGAAAAACGGAGAGCATCTATTTGAAAGTCACAGGCAGAATGAACATTTTGTTTGTATTACTCTGAATTTTGATTCAGGATAGTTTTTTTTTCACTTAATATTAGCACCATCAAGTGATGCGAAAAAAGGATCAGTAAGAACTAAAGAAAAAAATAATGTGTGCTCGTATGTTAAACTTTTTAATAGGTAACATCAATCATAAACTTTAAATACCAAGGAATATACAATTGTCTATTTGTCCTTTTAATGCATCACAATTTGTTTTGGACTGTATTTATCATACAAAACCATAATATAGAACATCAGAATATAAAAACCTCGATAGTTTAACAATACATCTTTCACATTAAATTTACTTTTTTGATTTCTCATGTCCTGTTAGTAATTTAAACTTGCAATTTACTACATTATGAAACAAAATTTACTGTCATACATTTGTTAAAAAAAACAAAATAACAAAAAAGTAGTTGTAAACTACTACATGTTATCCATTACATTAATGAATCATTTTTAGCTTCAACAATGTACCTATTTTTCTAATCACAACACAGTTATAATACGTAAATGTTCTGTTACAAAATTTAAAATTTGCAGTATACCATAAGTAGTAATTACTAAATTCTCTTCGTACAAGAAATTACAGAATTGATGCACACGTAAATTGTTGATCTACTACTGCTTAATTTTACAACGTACATTTAAACTTTAACACGTGAGGTTTTCTTATAACAACACAGGCAATAACTAATAAGATGTTAATTTAGATTTTGGGATGGAGACATAGGAGGCAGTGCCTGTAGTTACAGCCCGTTTCATTTGAAACAAAAATATTATGGTGTAACTCATTGGACACAAAAATGAAGGAGGAAATCACACGATATCTAATTAAAAAGTAAATACCTATACAATCACTATGATTAAAAACTAGTTGTGTCTGTCAATAAATAAAGTTAAAAATCAAAAATAATACGTCAGTGGATAAACGATAAAAAGGCCTAACTAAACCAAAAGCGAACGATACACTAAAACTGTGGAAAAGAAATCTTAATTTTAAAATGCAGGTAGGTGTAAATGTAACTATTTTGATAATTTGCTGATCACTCGTATTAATGCTCCATTCTCGTCCTTTAACTTCTGATTCTCCGTTTTCAGCAAATCCAGTTGCTGCAAGACAAATGTGTGAATTAAGTTATGTTCACATATTAAGCACAGAAATAGACAATAATACCCCTGAAATATTGCAGAACAAATGCCAAACAAATAGAAGCTGTTAAGTGTTGATTGGAAGAAATTAATTTAGAAGAATTTCAAATGGAAGAGACTACTGAAATGTTTCTTATTATGTTTGTGTATGTATTGGCATTTGTTTGACAAAGCAAACAATATCTATGTAGATGGATTTCATTACAACATTAACAAAAAGAGGAAAACAATACAAAGACACATGCTTAACGCAAACCTTTATTTTATAAAAACGAATACTATTAAAATAAACGTGTTACTGCCACATAATAAAAAAAAAGACAAAACAATGTCAAGACCATGTTCCTGTGGTTTCCTAAGATTCAAAAATACTGTTAAGATTTCGCTAGTTTCTTTATTGCCTTTTGCGTGGAAACAGTCTGCACTCATTTTAGTTTTAGTTAAATTAAAAATGCTACAGATCAAGGAACGTAGGAAACAACAAATGAATGCAGATTTAGCTGCAGCGGCTGTAATGCAAGAAACACGAAAAACGGAAACAGATATACGAGAAAACATTTAAAGGAGACATGGGACAATGTTTGATTAGGGTGTATCTGCACAAATGAGTTGGAGCTAGTGCTTTAGCGTGATAAAATTACCTATTTCTCTGCGGAGATGCTGAGTTTGTTGACGACTCGAGTCAGAGCCCTGTTTTCGGCCCTCAGCCGCTCATTCTCAGCTTTCAGTTTTTGAAATTGCTAAAAAATAATAATTTTGATGTACCAATACCAAAGCGATACGTGTGGGTGGCTGGTTTATTTGATTTTAATAATTTAGTGTGTTGCACAAGGTGTCGATTACATTAGGAGAACAGGATAGGTAAACTATAGACCTAATAAAGAACAAATGTTTTTTATACTTTGCTTAAACTGTTTCCAATAGAAAGTTATAACACTGAAGAGCATTGTAATTTTTGAGAGCGCAATAATTCACGATGGAATGTTATGTTTTGTAATTTTGATTTTTGAAGAAACAATTTGATTAATAAGTAGTAACATCGACTCTTTGTGCATAAAGGAAATCGTTTAGTAAAAGTGTTGTGCCTGGAAAATATTTTTAGAGCTGCTTCAAAAATGCTTTTTTCTTCCAAAAAAATGTGTATGTTTGTATGTTCCGGGAATCGTTATTTCTAATATTCGGTCAGTATGTTAATAAAATTACGACTTTGAAGAAACGGAAAAGTTTAAAAATTCATACAGGAAAAGATGGAAATTAAAAAAAAAAAAACTGGAGCAAGCGCTAGCAGCGAAAGATCTACGTAAAAGAAATAAAATTTTTGAAAGAAAGACAACTCAAAGTCTACCAAAAAAAAAATATATTTTTGGAATGCACTTTCCTCAAGAGAGTATTTTTTATGTTATGTTACGATACTAACCTTCAGTTCTTCTTCCATTTCGCTAAGTTTCCTTTCCATTGCTCTTTTTTCACGTTTCTCTAACTCCGACAAAGAATTTTTACTTGTCTAATATAAAAGAAAATAATTATTACATTTTGCAGGAAATAAAAAGAAAAGATGAACAAATTCCCACATAGAAAATTTCCAAAAAAATCAGATATGTATTTTACTGCTCTAAGTAAAGGACATTTAATCGGCTTACCACTGTAGTTAATTTCTCTAATGTTTGTTTGGTGTCCTTAAGTTCTTCATCTGTCTTCTTCAGTTTTTCCTTTAGTCTTTCATTCTCTACCAGTGTTTGTTCGTAGAGTTTTTTATAGTCAATTTCTCCATTTTCACCCCTTAATACTAAATCATTCGTACTACTAACGCGAGAACTCCTGTTTGATCTGTCGTTACCGCTCTGGAAAAGAAAATGATCACTTAATAATTACTGTAAAAAAATTAGAAAGACAATAGGTTAAGCTTATATTTCAAATGAGTAGAGTTTACTACAAAAAAAAAAAAAATAAATCTACGCTTATGAGAAAAAAATTAAAAAACCCGAAATCCGATAGAAAATATCGTGATTTTTAAATTGAGTGTGAATTAGTGATAATTTGTTTATATGTATATTGTTGCGTACTTTTGATGAAATTTATACCCAGAAAAAAAGTTTCCATAATTTTATCGCCAAATCCATCATATATTATATCATATCATTTCCCTTTTAATTTTTATCATTAATCACTCCGTCATTATTCACATCAAATATTTTTCGAATAGGGAGTCAGTTTTGATTGTAAAACTACAGTAATATAATCTGGTATTCGATTTATTAAGACGAATGTTTCGGTTCGTGCCGCTTTATTGTTTTTTAATATTCCGTGGTGATGTATTTTGCATTCTGGTTACTCTCTGTAAAGCACTTATTTATTTCACTGCGTGTTGTCCTTGCATTGAATTAAGTAATATTACACTCGCTAATAGGCTCAGCAAAATACGCAGTTGGTGTAGTAATGCATTCTATACAGAGTTAGTTAAAAGTATGAGAAAAGGGTGATTTAATATCGTTAATCAATAAATCGTGAAATTTTTATTTACATTTGCGAGTACTCAATTTTGTTTGGTAATTATTTTTAAGTTAGGTCTGTGCGCCATATCTTTTTTTAATAACATGCAAATACTACTTCTACCGGGTGATAGGAAACTTTTTTCTCATTACAATAGCATTTTTTTTTCTTTAATTTTGGTAATTAATAAGTTCATTTAACAAAACTTTTACCAGAAAATGCCAATTCAAGACGTTAATAAATATTGGGTGCATATAAAGATAAAAGCTAAGCATTAAATAAATATAAGTGGTTATTGTCTACGTATTAAATCTTTCAATTGTGCAATTTATTATTGTTGATATTAGCAATGAGAAGTTTACTCGAACATGAAAGAATTAAAATTCTTATGATGCTGGGTTTATGGAGGCAGACGTATTTACAATACATATCTAATTTCTGAATTCGTTGTTGGTAAAAGTTTAAAACGTTTCGAGCAAACGAGTAGCCTTAAAGATATAGAGCAGCGATTACAATAATTTTGTGAAGAAATGTCGAAAATTTTACCAACAGTATTTTTTCTTTGATGAAACTGCTTTTTGCCTATCCATGAAATAAATAAACAACTGCAGATACTAGATAAAGTGCTTCTTGGTTTTTGGAGCTAACTGCGCAGTTTCCACAAAAGCTTAATATTTCGATTGAAATTTTGGGGGTCATATTACTGATCTCTTTTACGTAAAAGGCAACTTAACTTCGGCTCTGCAGTGGCAGTTGTTGCAAAATGACATTATACCTGCTCGTGTTCTATTGTATCCACATAAAAATATATACATCTTGTATGTCGACAGCGGCCGAGCATTGAGAATGCTTACTTCATAATGTCCGGCCAGTAAGAGCAAATTTATTTTAATTACTTCTGATGCCTTTTTAATGTTTTAACCATTGACTATTATGAGATCATGCAAACAGTCTGATGAAAACATTCCTAGTAAACAAATAAAAATTGGGAAGTATTATCATTTTATTCTTAACACCTGTTTTTTGAATCTTAAACGAATGAGGTCAATCGCAATTTTATCTAGTACTACGTGAGTCACAACGCAATGACGTTACGGCCATGTTGCAAATTTTCAGTTTGTCAAAATGTAAACAAATTATTAGATTATCAAACTCTTAACCGCGTTTCCACTGTTAACAAACTTTTTTATTTCTGTTGCTTGTTTCCGGTACGACTCTAAATGTTCCTCGTTAAGAACATTCCGGAAACAAGAAACTGGAAACGCAGTTTAGTGGCTTTCAAATACTACTGATAAATGAATAAACGAGTGATTTGGTAAAGGGCGTTTTAGACATTAGGGAGAGCCAGTCTTTTTGATTTGTTTTTCTATCGAATAAACAAGTGTTATTGCATGTTAACTTCTATTTCGGGACACCCGATAGATTCCAAATGTCACAAGTCTTAAGTCGCAGTTTAATAATGGCAATAATGCACTGGAAAATATAGATTTCTAACAAAAAGTTCGCGAAAATATAAACACTTCATCTTATTGTGTTATAGTGTAAATTTGAGTTTTATTTGAATGTACTTGCACATTATTTTGCTATGTAAGGCGTACTGTGGACGTACCTTCCAAAATGCATCATCAATAGATGCACAGGAGCATACCTTATATATTTGTACCATGAATAGAGTCAAATGTACATAAAAAAATCACAACAAACTGTATAACGAACCTCAAATATTATGAATATCAGCGACAATAAATCGTCGTTTCTATGATTTTAACTAACACTGTATAAATCACTTGAAATTACCATCAACATGTCCACCAAGTGTACGATTATTAAGAACAATTTCGTGATTATTTTGAAACGTGACATTACGGACAAATTATCTATAATTAACATTTATAACAAAATATGATAGAAATAAAGCATAATTTTTAGATGTCATAAAATTTAATATATTTTTTTCCCCTGTTGTATACTGTTGTTTTTCCATAGTTATGTGGACAGGTTGTGAGCTAAATGAATTGGAAATGGCAACAATTAGCACGTTGGTACTTATATTTATTCCTACGCAAAAGTAGGATTGAGCAGTGTTCATTTAAGACAAATCATGTCTACGTTTGCTTAACATAGTATGGAATTCTAATCGTTTTTATGACAAAATTGTTCAAACGAAAGTGCTGGTTTTCAAACGAAATAAGATACCCGTTTAAACTAAATTTTGTTTAAAATATCACAGGTCAATTTGACTGAATGTTTACTAAAAACTTTAAAAATAGGTAGTTCTGAAAAAGTTTTATACAAAAGCAGTTATCGTAATCAATTTTCGCTTTAATAAATACTTTGTCATTGATATCCAAATGAGTTCTTGCGGAAATGCTATTGCTATTCAATAAATATCCCACATTTGTTTCTTACAATATATCCTTCGGAATTAAGTGACGTCAGACTGTGCGAACGGGAACCCATTCCAGAACCGTTCAAAGAAGCTTGCGACCTAGTCAAGGAACTTTCTCTGCTAAAGCTACCGTTCCTGGTCGGCTGCCTTGACCTATGACCGCTATCGACTGGTTTAGCGTATTCCCTGCTATTGTCGTACATTTTCGAATAGTTCGGAGTCACGACATTGATATTCGTTAGTGCCTTTGCCGGAATCGTTAAACTAGCGTACCCGGAACTACTCCTTGCAGAATTTTGGAAGTAAGGGCTCTTATAATTTGAGGAGTAGTTACTGGCGCCGTAATTTTTGTACGTTGAGGGAGTGTAAGTAGAATAAGGCGTGTTTGAAGGTATAGCACTTAAAGCCGCGGAAAATGGGGAACTGTGAGAGCCCATATAGCTTCTGGGCCGATGATATCCGGAACTTTGATTGGATGTTGCAGTGCTCCCAGAGCTTCCGGAACGGACTGCTGAAGATGATCGCCGTCTAGTTGGTGGTACAGGTTGTTTTGGTCGGTACGACATGTTTTCTTGTTAGTGATTTGAAATTGTAAAGGTGAGATTTGCAAAAATATTGTTTTAATACCAATTAATCACATTGTTCACCAGTAAAGATGAGTGAAATCTAGTAAACTAATCCACAAACAGATTCAGTCAAAAACCAAAATACGTCGGGATTGAGCGCCAAATAACCGTAACACTTTTCAAACAACAAATTTCGGAAAAGATAAAAATATAGATGTAAGTTATTTCACTGTATCACTGAGTCACAATTCATTCGAATACAAAACAATAAAACATATGATTTTTGCGAGAGGTCTCAACTGTTTTACGACTCGCGATAAATGAGAGCACCTTCCCCCAAAAACCTTGCGCGAGGACCAGGTGATATTTTTGGCGGCGAGTCACAACAAACAATGTCACGACTATCGGGACAGGACTTCCCGAAAACGACAAACAAAGAATCAGCTTTCGGTTCACGGACTGTGCGAAGCAGACTGACTGAATTCATTTTCATCTGGGTTTATGTATATGCGGATAGTACAAGGCGCTAGAACAGGAGGTTCTAAAACGCGCGTGACGTACACATGTCACGCTGATGTACTGTATATGAGTTCTATTCGAAAAATAACAAAATAAATCGTGACTTCATATGAATTAATATATTTCTTACGTGGGGAATAATTCTTGCCAAAACTGTGGCGTTGCCAAAAACTATCAATTTAATCACTTTAGGAATTGGTTCGTAGAGTTGTTCTTCGGATCGCTTGTGTACATTTTTGGTATTTGGCAGTGTTTCAGTGCTGTCAAAGTTTTTTTTTTTATTACGACAATAGAAATTTAACTGAATATCCTTACGGGATTAATATTAAGGCTTTCTTCTATTTCAGTAAATTAAAATTTCATTTTACTGTTATATATTATACATAATAATATTTTACGAATCATATAATTGTCAATAATTCTTCGAAACAAGTGGAATATTTGTTTATTGCTCGTAAAAAAAGTATTTCGGTTTCATATTTATTTATCAAAACGTTGATGTGTTCTGGACTAACAGCTTCTATTTCAAGAGTTGTACGTATTCTTGAAATATACACGTGCACATGTATACTGACACCTACGCCCTACCATTACGCTGCAAAAACATCGAAACACGACAATAAAAGAACATGGACTACTGTGAAGATTTGACAAGCGTATAGCCACAGTAATGGTAATAAACTCCTAGCACGATTGGCTAAATGCCAAATATCCCGTCAATTTATAATTACGGATCAATCGACTGATGGAAAATATTTAGCTGCGGAAGAATTGCATAAACGATTACGATATACAAGGCAGTGAAAATACAAACATGTTTATAATCGTATTATGGCAAATATTAATATACTTTAGAGACTCGAATATAAAGCGATATTCCATCTAAGATTATTTGCACTACATATATCCAGAAATAACCCGGTTTTCATTAAACAATTGCATGTTCGTTATCTTGTGCCAAAATTGTAACTAAATAATATTCCGATGTTTAGTTCTAGGATGGTTTTAGTATCAGGTAGTTAATTTTTTATTTCATAAATATTTACAGTTAGTATTTTTTTAGAACCATATAACCAAAAGGTAAATAAAGCAAATTTATCGATTTAAAAAAGAATATGTGCTTAAAATAAAAGCGTTGCATACTGGGAATGTTCTACTTAAAAGTCAATTTTCCAGTCTTTAAGTCCATTATGGTTTTTATAGTGTAAGGGCAACGACGTCGGCACTAAATATAGTTTCGAGCTATTTTCAATTTTATTACGAACAGGAATACCGCATTTACATATATACAAACACACATGTCCGCTACAGTAAACAGTCAATGCAGCTAGCACCTAAATATCATTGTCATTATTCCTTTGATACGGTAATATTATAAATAGTTTATTTATCCAGTTTATGAAAATCATAAGGTATGCCACAAAACCTGTAATAATTCTAGCTAGTTAAAAAAATTAAAACATTTTTGGTGTCTCTAGACGGGAAGTTATCAGTACGCCATCAAAGAAAAATATTGGGTTTACAGCACTTCCCCCTTGAAAAAACTCTAAGAATGCACCTTACGATAATTAAAATTAACAAAAAAAAATTCAAATATTTTGGAATCCTCGGAAAGGAGGTTATTCAAGTCACACCTATTAAAATTTTGTTGAATATGTGCCAGTACCCTAGACTTATTGTATGAAAATTTGACTTACATTCGTGGGACATCTTAAAGAAATCGAAAATAAGACACATAAGGATGTTTTTACAGTCCTTTTCTATTTGTCCGATCGATATAAGGTTTTAGACACAATATCTCTAGGTAGTAAGCTAATTAAAAAGAGTAGAGTATCTTTTCCTCCTATCACATCACTATCTCAAAAAAAAGTACTTGAACGAGTGTGCTCTTGCAGCTTACACAATGAAATTTTAAGCTAATGGATTATATGTAGCTTAGCTTTAGTATGAACACTTTTTGACCAATGTTCTGTGATGGAATGGCTTGAAAAACAAAGGGTATCTTTGTATTATTCATATGTTACGTAATACTAATAAAGACGATTGTATAAAACCAATTTATACTGTAGTTTTTGTCTTGTGTGATATGTATGATCCCTATTTTTCTGAAATAATTTTTCCTTACTTCTGTCATAAAGGAGAATGTCTAATATGTATGCATTATTTGAAAGATGTGATGAAACGGCATAGATAGGTCAACAATGTTTCAAACCCCTAACTTCCGCAAATATTTTTCCGATTAATGACGAGAACCTCCAAAATATAATATCGCACGTTATTTTGAAACTTGCTATATGTAGCACAGCAATGCTAATAATGTTTTTTAGCCTGTAAAGTGTATATTAGTTATGATCCAGGACAATTTACTAGATAAAGTAGTGACATGTGATGTCCAACTTAACTATAACCAAATGCGGACTTTATGAATTTGAAACCTGTTTAATCAATGTAGATGACAGAACAGATAACTTTCATTAATCCCACCTAAACGGCGTTAAGTTAATGAAGACGATCTTGTTACTAATAAAATATGTATTATTGTTCCCGAGTCAATTTAAAAAATTATTCAGCATAATTTGTGTACCTTCAATCATATTGTGTATAATTGTATACTACAAATAACTTGTATCATTCATCTTGCATCAAAATTACATTCTTTTGCAGCGACAACTTAGAGAAGGTCATTTACAAAAACGGTTAATAACACAGGGGCCATAACAAAGCCCTAAGGATATCTCTTTGAAGATTCAAGAGAGTCTTTATCTCCACGACTTGCAAACGATTGTTCAGGCAAGATTTCATTTAATGATTCTAGGTGGATGTTTTACTTAGATTCATGAAAATTCCGATGCTTTTTTGTTCATCACTGCTTATAATTCTAAAATCGTTATTTTGTATGGATCAACCAGCAAGCAATTCAGGTTTCGATCAACTCCGAATACTTTGGTACCTAATTTTTCGCAAACAATTTCCTCAATAATTTTAGAAATAGGTGAAGTAAATGAAATTGATCTGTAACTTCAAGTTTTTTTTTTATTTTTTCATCCACAAGTGATTTATTATACATTGTTGCTAAAGGTGCCACCAAACAGGCTATGCATCTCTTTAAAATATTAAATACTAAATGTTGTCGCTAAATGCTATATTAAAAAAAATGATTGCGTAATGATCTACAAATAATGGCGCTGTAAAGATCTGTTCTCGTGTAGTACCTTTAGGTGGACCACGATGTTAGGATGATTTGTAATTATTTAACTTTTCATAAATAAAATGTAAAGATCTGTAGTCAGATTACCATTATTATAATTTTAGGCAAATGTAGTCATTGGCATATATTACCTAGTAGACGTGTAATTAACTAAGTCTTTTTCGTTAAGTATTTTGTCAACTGTTTGATAATACTTATTAGTTTTAATATTGGTTTAATAATATCCTACGCTGCCTTATCTTTATTGTTAAATACAAAAAAGGTTAGCAGCTGATATAACAGATTGGTAAATATCTTTACGATATTAAAACGCAATTACATTTTGTTCCAATACCACAAGCATACAACTCTTTTAGTTTACTTGAAAATGGAAGTATTCAGTTGTTATTCAGGGTTTCCAAGTGCTTTTTTGAATCTTCCTAATAGGAAAGCCTAAATCACGATTGGAATGAGATTAAGAAACGCCTGAAATTGCAATTCCATCGAGTAATAGTAGGAGAACATTCGGTGGAAAAAGAATGTGCAAGTGCTATAATACATTTAGTTTAAATGTGCTATGTCGTAAGCGAAACGCATCAATAACTGAGGATTTCTTGCAAAACAAAAGCAACTGGATTTGTTTTCTAAAAATATCTCTAACGTACCTACACATATTACATAAATAACTTGAGGAATTTGCAATCGAAATATGCTGTGAATTTTTAGACTATTATTCCTTTTCTTGGCATTCTTTGTGTCCTACTACGTAGCGACACAGTTCATTAGCCTATTTTCGCATAATTACCACTTCTAATCTATTTTTTTCATTTCGAGCTATGAGCAATGGACGTTTTAAAGAATTAAAAAAATAACAAATCAAATCACTTTTGCTGATTATAAAAATAAAACAAAGTAATGCAATTCAAGTTACAGTATGTAATAAAATGCTGATTACATATATTTTTCCAATAACAAAAGAAATTTATTCTAATAATAATTTCGAATATGTTGCGCATTATAAAACCTTTCGTAGTAGTATAGTTACGAAACAGTGCAAATCCGTTGCGTGTGTTTGTCCTTGCCCATTGCCAAAAGTTGCTCAACAGTGCCTTTTTAAAATTTCATTTTGTATCAATACAATTAAAAATAAACCCAATACCGCTTACAAAAGCTTCAAAACGCAAGGCCGACTCCGAAATTAGAAAAGGCCACTTGGTGATTTAATTTTAGGCAGACACGTGCTATTTAGTCCAAAACAACGCGGAAAATACTAGGTTATTTAAAAGGAAAGAAAAGTAAGGGACGTCCATGTGAAATGTGGGGTGATATCTCACAGTCCATTTGACTTTGGAATTGGGTCACTTTCGAAATTTGATGGTCGAGCCAAAAATTTCAAAACGTAGAATTGATGACTTTTGCATCTATGTCAAAAATATAATAATAATTCAGATAGCAGTTAAAACCAAATATTAATTAGGAGTGCTTCTAAGATATTTGTTTTCTTTTTTTTACAGGATATCAGTATTTCCAATAGTAAAGAAAAAACATAAATATTTAAATTAATCTTTCCCTCGTCAAAGTAGTTGGCCGTGTATAATTGGAAATGCGTAAACAGTGCCTAAATTTCAATTTGCATAAAACATATTCTAACCAGAATATCCTTTAAATTTATACGCAAATTATATACTAAGCCTGTAGCTCATCAAATGCATTGAACGTAAACCCAACTAATCTACCGAAATGTGTTTAGTTTTAGATCTCATAAATGTCGACTACTTTAGCGGTTACTATTATTATAAGAAGCATGCTCTAAAAACACGTTTAAGTTTTAAATTTAAACTAACTACATAAAAACACCTTGGAATAAAACTAGGTTCGTTATGATAATTAAAATGAACGAAATGTTGATGTTTTCGGGATACATATTATCTTAAAGGAAAATATTTTACCTAAATTTAAACAGGCTAATCAGAATAGAATATTTTTCACTTATAACCAATAATACCAAAACTAAACTGTGTGAACAAAAATTCTTCGTAGAACATGCAGGAAAACGAAGATATATAGGCATTTGCGTCATATATTCAAATAGTTTTTAATTGCATACATACTTGACAACATGGTTAAATTTAGAAAGCCATTATGGCAGCTATAATTAAAATCAGAATGCATATGGAAGGCATGGAGAATCGTTTCTTAACGAAATTAAAAGAGTAAATTACTTTTTAAACGAATAATCTCAACGAAAAGAACGGAAAAGTGATTTTTATTAAAATTCCAGGCAATCTTTAGTTTACAGGAAAATGAACTTCCTTTGTTTGTTTGCTAATACGGGACGGTAGAGGGGAAACCGTTAGAAGTAAAGCTACTGAGGATTGTTGGATATACAAAATTTCTATATATAGATTATTTTAAATAAACAGTGATCTGAGGCAAAATAAAGTTACTAAATACTTAATTGGGAAAAAAAAAATGTAGTCGTAAATAAGAAAATGTACGGCAATATCTAGAACATTAATTTGCTATATTCAGTAAATATTTAGAAAGCAACGCTGTAAATTAACTCTCATTTCATCTGAGGAGGCCAACCGAGCATTTCGTATTGCGTTTTCTTTCTCTAACTAATCCATAAATTATGAGATTAAATTATTTATCGACTGTATTGAATTATTTAAGTGACACTTAAGTAAGGAGATATTTATAAAAATGTGTCCTTCAACCTTTTATTGTTACTCATAAGTCATTTGACATGTCTTATCACATATTTTCAATTTTGGCTTTTATTTACACAGTTGGCGTATTATTGCATTGATATTGTCTTCAGAAAGTAGCTTATGTTTAACTTATTTTAGTATGCAAATGTTAGGCTTGATATTGTGACTATATGCAAGTAGATTGATCAAGTTTATGGGAAATGTGTTGCATTTAAAGGTAACATTCTGGATGTTGAGTCCAGATGACGCTAATGTTATCGATGACGCCTATCGAGAAGAAGATCCATCATCAAGTACCTATATTTATTTATAAGGGGTTAAGAGGCAAGCAGATTTACGAAGATATGTTAATACCATTGGCGATCAATGTTCTACGTATGCGCCCGTGAAAAATTAGATTGCGAGCTTCGAAAGAGGTAAATTTTCCATTGAAAATGAACTCCGATTGGGAAGGCCAGTTTCTGTGTCCGTCCCCGAAAATGTTGATGCAGTTCATGACATGATTTTGTGAGATCGTCGAATTGGGCTAAAACAAATATCTGAGGCACTGAGTATTTCATATGAACGCGTCTCTCATATAGTTCACGTCGATTTGAACATGAGAAGAATGTCTGCAAAATGCATCCCCAGATGTCTGAATATTCACCAGAAGCTTGCAAGGGTTGAAGCATCTGTGCTCGGTTTGAAAAATGATGCAGACTTCTTAAGCCGTATTGTTACTATGGATGAAACTTGGCTACATTTCTACGACCCAGAAACAAAATAGCAATCAATGGAATGGAGACACTCTAGTTCTCCAAGGCCTAAGAAGTTCAACAATTTGCTGGAAAAGTTCTTCCTTGTGTTTTGGGATTGCCATGAAGTAATCGTGATTGATTTTCTGAATAAGGGTAGAATAATAACTGGGAATTACTATGCGAACTACTTGAACACCTTGCTTATTCACCAGAACAGGCTCCGTCCGACTATCATGTCTTTCCTCAACTGAAAAAAGTTTAAAAGGTCGTAATTTTTTTCCAACGAAGAGATGATAGAAGCTGTGGTGGGCCAGGTTTGCAGAGCAAGCTAAACATTTCTTTTTGAAAGGTTTAGAGGCGTTGCGGATTCGTTGTAATAAATGTATCCAATTAAGAGGAGAGTATGTTGAATAATAAAATATTTTGACTTTCAAATTTTGTATGCTTATATAGCAGGCTAAGAATTTTTCAATATCTCCTCGTAGATAGATTATTGCAATAATCAGCATAAACAACAATACGGTCACTGTGAGGTACATTTAGTATTACGTCAAGAGGAGGAATACATTTATCCACTTGGGGAAGTATACCGTTGTTTTATTTTACTTATTAGTCCCGAGTATCGATGTTGTTTGAGCAGCACGCATATATCTTAACCTTGGATCAAACATTCGATACTTGAATACCTTCTTCAAATTCTCATCATCAACTTATCTCATATTTAATTGCATGTGTTTTCCTAAACACGTTCTTATAATGAATTTAAAAGTAAGTAAAGTAGCAGCAGTCATATTTGGCAATAAAATGGCATGCACTGACTATTTGCCTACCCGTAGATTGTGATTAGCTGGAGAAAATACTTATGGCCATTTGCGCCCATACGTTAAAGCTTGGTTTAATTTCAAACATGAAACTTAACCTTCAGAGTGCCACTTAAACTGTTTAACGTATCCGTGTAAGCGGGACAGTGTAATAATTACAGGTAGCTTTACGATAAATAGATTAGATTAGCATTAAAGTGGATTAGATTAGGTAAATTTTGTCACGGTGAAGAGAAAGCATGTGTCTTTAGCGACCTCGAATTTCTATCGGATGCTATCGGATTATCTGATTTTTGACGCAATCACATATTTTTTTTCTTGCTATATGTTGGCTATTGTATCCTACCAACTTGTCGTTAAATTTAATAGAGGGGGGGCTTAAAGAATGTTTGTAAAAAAAAAAAAACCGATGTTGGGACACTGCAATCGTATATAGTTAGGTTTTAGTCGTTCCTATGCAATATCACTCCGAAAGATGCCACTTTTATTTTTTAATGTATACAATAGCTGCCAGTGTTGTACATTGTTGGCTTTGTCAACTGTAAACATAGCATTACCTGCCAGCAGTCAAATTTGGCCAAACAATTTGCTTCATTGAGAGTGTATATAATGTGGCGCGTCTATTTTTAAATTTGAAATTTGGGGTTTCCCGCCTTACCGGCAGATGGTGCTAGTGTACGGAGCGTCAAATCGCTATGGAAATTTTTAGCGTGAATCCACTGGAACCTTCAGAAAATATGCAGATTTCCTCGCGAGTCCACGCGGCAAATATAAAGACACGTGCGAATAGGGCTAGTCAGTTTATATCGGAGAGGGCATAGTGAGAAGTGGAAGCCAACAAGCGAGTCATGGAAATAAATTAAATAGCAGTTTAAATTAAAATCATAAAAATAAATATTAGTAATAGTGAATTAGTTTATTAGTGTTTCTAAGTAGTGTTTACTTATTTATTAATTAGTATTAGTGTCCATTTATTTTATTTGACTTTAAGTGTCGAAATAAATACTGCAACTAAATATATTTCCGCGGTGTTTATTTAAACCCCGATAACGTTACAATAATATTAGTTATGTGGAAGGAGTAATATATATTGGTTTGACGAGTCCACAGCTTTAGATAGAGACGCAATGTTAATATTACCGCTTGTATGGAACGACTGCATGTATAGCAATGGAGAGCGTGGCCTATTAGTGACTGCGGCGAGTTTTTATGTAGTTTAATTCGCTATTAAAAGGTGTACGCGTTCCGAACCAGTGTGAATATCTTTTAATGATATAAAGAAATATAAATACATATCTAATTTATTAAACACTGTTATATATAATATCTGTAGTAGGTAGAAAACCCAATAAGAAGAGAAAATGATGAAATCATTTAATCAATCTACAAGCAAGTATATGCCTGGCTGTAATCTGGCTATCAAAATCTATGTTATGTTATAGCTGAACACGCCGGTTACAGATCCCTACTGATCTCGAAAAATAATTTAAAATTCCGTAGTTATTATTGATAATTATAACACGTAAAGTGTGAATCCTTACATTACTACTTAGTTTATGAATTGTTTAAAACCTACAAAAGGCATTTTTTTCTCCACACTTACATCTCAGTACGCTTTATTAAATAAAATTAAAAGCTCAAAACCGTATAGGCGTATTCTTTCGTGGTGAATAAAGTGAATTAACTGAAAGTGATATAACTGAATGTGAATAGTTTTTCACTTTCAGTTTGTCAAACAAAAGAATGCGTTTATTGAACTAACTGATCGTAGACTTTCCTTGTGCTTGTGAGGTAAGAGGATTTCTGAATGCAATCATTTCAATTGCTAGAGTGGGGAGACTGAACATGCACGAAAGAATACGCCTGTTGTTTATAAATTCAACCGACAGCGCCATCTATTGATTCTCGCCTTTTAAAGGGCCCTCTTAATGAAATATATTTTTTAAAACAAATCCGAAATACTTCGAATTCCCAATCTGCTTGTTATATACACGTTTTTATTAACCAAATTTGTTCTTATTAATAAATTATTAAAATGATCTACAATATTAAATTAAATATGTTTCAAAAATACCAGATGTGGTAATAAACTATCGGGAAAAAGGGGCTTATAACATTAATAGTTAAAACTTACCTCTTCGTGGTTCATTTTTGCAGAATCTTCAAAGTCACCGCCACCAGAATTATCCTTTTCAGGCTCACCATCCTGCCAAATCAAAGAATAAAAGTATTAGCATTGATGAATTTTCTTTTATTTTCACGTTTTAGGAACAGATTCAAACTATTTGAAATTTCATCCAAGTCATTACATAACTGTTTTGCATTATGCCGTGAGATTTTCAAACATAAGCGTAAAAAAAACTCAATATCTAGATGTGAAAGCCTAATGTACTTTTTAATAAGATACTTACTTCCATATTGTCAAATGCCACAACCCCAGTAGATCGCCTCTTCGGTCTTCTTCGCCTTTGTATCGCAGCTTGGGTTGCCAAAGTGGCTTGAGCATTTCTAGCGTCATTTTCTTTATCTTGTTCTGAAAATAATATTAAAGAAAAATCATTTATTGTTCCTCTTAACGCATTGGTTAGATTTTTTTCAATCAAAATCTAAGCCATTATTCATTGCTTTTTTAGCCTCTCAATCCCGTAACTTCTCATACTACGAATTTTATCAGTTCAGATATATAAAAATATTTTTTTTAGATTTTCAAAATAATAACAATAAAAAACGTATATTCAATAATACCAACCTTTCTCTTCTAGTGACTTAGGCCGTCTTAATGATAGTGTTACAGTGGTATCTGCTGTTTCAACGGGCGCAGATGAGGGCCTCGTGCTGGAATTACTTTGTAAGCCAGTGCGACGTACGAAGGACGGAGTAGACGGAGGTTCTTCAGGTTTATTAACATCTTCCAATTTAAACTATAACAACAGTTTCGAATTGTACTATTTACCGCATTGATAATTTATTTATGATAAAGAAATAACCGCATTTGTTGAGATTATAAAAACGTTTATGAGATTTAGATAAAAAGTATTTATATCCCGATATTATTAAGTTGGTAGCCGTGTGGAAGACTGTAATGAATATCGTATTTGTACTAAGTGTTTTCTATTTGCAAACGATTATCTGCGGTGTAAACATATGTAATTATTTGTATACGTTCAAGGTGACACGCGCGATCAAACAAAAAAAAAAGAGAAATCAACAGGAAGTCAACAATTTTTGTACTTATCGGTTTCCTATCATTATTTTAAAAATATAGAATTAACGAAAATTGTTGAATGCATCGTAAAAGCTTTAACGTATCAATGCACCTTTTAATCATACTACAATCTAGAATAATCTTGAAATGCAGGTCACGTTAGTTGCATAATTTGTTAATTCAAGGTTAATATAAAACACGCATTTAATTCCTTGTACGTTTTAACTGGCTTGAATATTTAAATTACTGTGAGTTTACTTACATGTAAATATACGAAGTGTGCACTTTAACTAAGAGCATATTGGAGTACGAAACTAATATTCAAGTTGGTTATTAATTGGTTGTAAATGTCATTATATCTAGATAAAATTTATAAATATAATTCCGTATTTAGATTAAATGAAAGGAGAAAAAATAGTGTTATAGTCATCAAATAATATTTTTATTTGGAAATTACTGGAGGGTGTATACAAATTCTATTTGCGGAAACATACCCAAAAACTTGCTAATATATACAATATGCAAGTATGAGAAAAGAAACAGTATACAGAGTGACCAACACCAGAAGATTATTTTGACTTATAGAAAAGTAATTGTTTTTGAGTATATTCCCCATACAACACTTAATTTATTTATAACTACTTAGTCACTAGATACTATTCAACTCCACTGGGAAATACTGACGAGATGTCAAATACTACAAAGGCAAGTACGACACTACTAAGCAAAGTGAAAAAAAAAAAAACTTTAACATTAACACATGCAGTGCGTGGCTCCTATATTTAATTAATCGATTGTCTACAATGTTTAATACGTATTAAGTATGGTAATTTCGCCTTTTTAGAAATTCTATAACCAAAATAATACGATTAATAAATTTCAAAGCTTTAAACCGAGTTATGGAATTTTAAAAAAAATTATAAACATTGCCGACAGATTAATTAAACATAGTTCGAAATACAAATATCAAAATTGCGCAATCAACACAATAAGAAAAAAAAATGTAACATAGATTAAGCACATAAAATACAAAATGTTAAATATGTATATTTATAAAGTGTCATTTTACGTTAAGTGTATAGGCAATAGTGAAAAATATAAAATGTACCATACAGTAATGCTGGAAAGTCTGGTAACTGCGAGGGGTTCAAGGTTAGACAAAAAAAAATATGTCAACGTTCGAATAACAATAAGATATAAAATTAAAATAAGTGCCAGTATGGGTGATACATCAAAAACAACGTCAATATAAAAATCAAAACGCAAGATATCTGCAAAAAGAACAACAAAGAATTAATACAAGCGTAAAATGTTGCATATACTACAGCCGGGAGATAATGTTATGTGAGAGCCCAAGTTTTCAGATTGCGAAAATTTGACTGTAGCGTATGCGTAAGGCGTTGTAGTGGCGTTAGTCACAAAATATAGAAGACTACAGATACTTTATAAACAAAATCTGTTCCATATATCAAGAGAGATGGATTATTTTTTCTAAACTACCTACCTAAATACAGAAAGATGTAGATTTAATAAAATAAATATGATAAATGTTTAATAAAATAAATATCCTGTTACTTTAAAATATTCCTTCTTTTTTATTTACTGAGTATTCTACTTAGACAATGTAAACAGATTTTGTTTACAGGCTATTAGGCAATATCATACCCTACGTAGAATGTAAAAGGCAAATAACAAATTAATATTGAAGACTTAATAAATGGAGAACGTTCTCAACTCAAATAAATAATGTTGCCTTTTAACATTCTATGCAGATTTTGGATAAGTGGAAACTAAGACTATAAGTTAATATTGTTTTCTGTAATACAATGTAATCGGGTGAATAGAGTCACAGGCGTTAAAGGGAAGAGAGCCATACTAGCGGTCACTAACTTTAAAAACATACATTTCGCTCTAAACGATAAAAAAATCTATTTTACTATTTATCATTAATTTTAAGTATTTTAAAAAACAAAAACATTTATTTACATATCCACACGACATATGCCTGTCAGCTGATGCACTAGTAGGTTCATTTTACCCACACAGCTTAGCGTCACTTGCCGCCATTACCATTTTCCTGGACGTCATTATTTTGATTTCCATATGATTCGTTGACAGACTTGTCAATAGGTCTCACTTACAAATACAAATTTAAAACTTGTGTAATATTAAAATTATTGGTCCCCATTAGAATGCGGTCAATGGAAGTTTCCAAGAAATTAACAATCAAAAAGTGGAAGGATTATGTATTATTTTTTTACGAATGGTTCTATATCTGAAAATCATAATAAACCTTCTTTTGGTGTTTATTCTCCAACACTCAATATATATTTCGGGAAATATTTCTAACCATGCTTCTATTTTTACATGTGAGTCACTGGCCATTTATAATAGCGACTTGTATAATTGAAGAATATAGAGTTGGAAATGCGTTGATAATTTCCGATTCAAAAAGTGCCTTATTGGCTCTTCAACATAAGCTTTTTGATCACAACTTAGTCTGGGATTTTCTTGAGAAACTTTACCAGTTGGAATTGAAAAATATTTATATTCATTTTATTTGGGTTCATAACAGTGTTGGGCAAGATAGGAGAAGTGAATAAATTTCTACAGTGACTAGATACACTCGTGTTTATTCGCGTCATGAGTGGGGAGCAGTGTTAACTAGTGATTTACTGAGAGCCGACAACACACGAGTATGTCTAATCGCTGTAGAAATTTATTCACTTCCCCTAACTTGCCCAACACTGGTTCATAACCATATTGGATTACGTGGTAATGAAATTGCCGATAAATTAGCAAGAATAGGTAGAAATCAGATTAGATCAGATTTTATTATTTCATTTACAAGGAAATTATTCAAGATTGGCAAAGATGATGGAATGACTCTGCTAGATTTAAGGAGCAATATTAATTCCGAATACAAAATTTTGTTAATCTAAAAATTTGGCATCAAAATTTTCCTTGCATATTAAGAAGACTTATAGTTACCTTCAATAGATTACGAATAGATCGTTGTGCTGTGGAAGCTCACTTACATAGAATTGGTGTCGTTGACTCCCCCCTATGTCAGTTATGTCAAGAAATGGGTGATATTAATCATAGATTATTTCAATGTGGGAAATATGAATTGGAGAGAAGAATTTTATTTACTAAGTTGATTGGAATTACTTATTTTCCTCCATACAATATTTCTTCTCTGGTTGCATCTAATAACTTCAAAATTTATGTTTCTTTACAATTATATATTCCGTTCTAATATTGAGGTTTGATTTATATAATTTGATTATAAAAAGATATGTTTGTGGATCCAATAATAATACAATTTGTATCTGGTTTAAGAAAAGTCCTGAAGCTTTCCTGCGTGGAATAAAATCAATTTTTCCTACTAGAAGAAGAAGAAAACTTATGTATAAACTATTCCATAGGTTCCATTTCGTGTTTTTTTAGTCCATTTAGCAAATTTTAATACTATTTTAATATTTTGTTAATTAAGTAAGTATATTAGTGTTTCTCTTAATCAATTTTTGCTGTTGTTAACGATGTCTGGTATTCGTTGCTTCGTCAAAAATGATAGAAATGGTTATTGTGAATTCGCTGATTTGTATTTCTTTAGATATCCAATTGTTGCAATAAATAAGAATTTCGCTCACATACAAGTTCTTTAGAAGCTTTAATAAATACTGTTGATCAATCTAGATCTAGAGCTCCTAACCGCACTGACATAAATCAGCCGAATGTACAAGAGAAGTATAATTAGCAGTGTGCATTTCGAAGATCGCATGTTTACAAATGGCTTGCCAGATTGTTTTTTGCCATCAGCAGTACCTACAATCATTCAGGAGAAGGACAGTTTTTAACATTATTGTATTATATTTAAAACATTAAATTGTACATATGCACCATTGGCCGAACACTCGGCTGGGAAGCTAGTCTTCCTAACGTGTAAGAGTTTTATTAGAGGAAACCTAGTATGCAAACGAGTTTTACAAAAGGCAAGTCTAGAGAGGCCTTAAGAAACGAAGTTCTTGGGATATTTACTTGTACTGCTAATGCCGCTACATGATTATTTCGTGCTTAATTATTTAGAAGGAAACATTTTGCTTTTAATTACTTCACTCTAAAAAAACGCACTAGTATTTTATCTTTTGTAACTTTTGTACATTACTTAATGCAGATAATTTGAATTTTCTGTCAAAAGAAAACCCAAGGTCATCGATTCGAAAAGACATAAACGAGAGTGACGTCTGACTCTGTGATGTTGCCGCTCTAGTGTCGTAAAGCGTGCGGCATCTTTTCTCTTCTCATGGGTATTTCCAATGTAAAATATGCATAATATTTATTGCTGTTTTAGTCGTTATTGGCGAAATCATTATAAAAAAAATACTTTGACCTAGACTCACATAGACTTAAGGAGGGCTGAGTTGGGTTGTCAAAATGCAGTGGTACCAATCCACATTTATCGATTATCCCATTGGCGTGTTAAATAAGATTTTTTGAATGTTTCTTGGTCAAAAAAATCTAATACGCGTTAGGATAGATAAATCTTAGAAAGTAGAGTAGAAAACTAAATAATATATATATATTTTTTTACATAAAGTTTGCGTTCAGTTTTGATGAAAAATGTTAATGATATTTTAATCAATTTATAAACACTGTTTTGGATTTCAAAAACCATAAATAAACTTTAATTTTATAAATATCATCTTATGCACTCTTAAATGTCTTCTGAGAAGCTTTAAGGAAAACGTTTTTGGAAATACTATTATTCGATATCTCATATGAACATCTATCTAACCAATCTTGTTTTGCAAGAGAAAAATAGAGTTCATGACATAAAATATCTTATTATGCATCTCTTGTTTCTTGATAATTTGACGGGCTGATATTTTATTAAATATATCGAAACGTACGTCCAGTTTAGTGCAGTTTGTGGTGTGGGGTCTAGGAGAAGTTTGCAGCTTTACCAGTACCACAGTTTGGAGTTTTTGTCATCCTTATTTATTAGTCTATTCTCTGTAGTGTATGGTGCATGATACATTATATAAATTTTATCAATTAATAAAAGCATTTAACAATAATCGGCACTTACAATATTTGCAAAATGCAATGTTTCAAATATGTACTTTTGGTCTTAGTTTCCTACTTAGCATGGAAATAAAATAACATCATTCCTAATCGCCATAGCAATACAAAAGCGGGTATTTAATTGTTCCTTCTTAAAACATACCTTACTGCCAGCATCTAGCCTCAATCTCCAGGATGGCCTTCTTTCGTGTGTAGTAGAACTGGTATCCTCTGTATCTCTTGTGATCACGGTGGGCGCAGCGGTTGTTATTGTGGCCGTAACGCTAACGGTCGTGTTAGACGTGTCACCGTTTGTTCCCGTCTATTAGTTTAAAGCATAATGGATAATGAATCATATTAATCACAGGTTATTCTAAACGTAAACAAGGAACAGGAGGAATAAAGAGAGTATGTGTAACGCCAGGGCCGATAGGAGAGAAAAAATAAAGCTGGGATCACACCATGTGCAAAGGAAATATCAAATATCAGTACAGCCGTTGTAAAAAAAAGCATTTTTACGTAGCCATATTACCTCTGTGTTATTGTTGTTGTTGTTTACGGCAGCTTGATTCTTTTTCTTCACCAACTGTTCCGCGGATTTTATTTCTTCTAATGTGACACCTTGCGTTGATCTTCTCGTTTCCCGAACCCTCTTCGCGTGTGCTTTTCTCTGTGTCTCACTCTCTTCGTCTCTTACGGGAGGCACGAAAGACCTAGGCATGTATTAGAATTAATTGTGTCATAAGATAGCAACTCTTACAGAAAATCAAATCGTTTTTAAGCTTCAAACTTAATGTTAGTTTAGCTATGGCATTCACACAAATGCAATATTATTCATTTATATGCGAAATTTGTATAAAACCAAAGTTTCTTTGAGTACATATAAAGACAGAAAAATCCTAACATTGGGAATTTCAAAAACGCGTGTAAGGCTAGTTACAAATATGGAATTTTGCCATACAATAAAATAGATTTAGCGGCAGGATGAAGTGGCATTATTGTACCATAAAATTGGTTTTGTGCGCAACTAATCTGAGGCAAAGAGGGTGTGGTGTCAAATGGGGCAATACTTGTGCAAGTGTGCTTACAGTGAGACCCTGCTATATTTGTACATTAATGAATATAATGTATATATGTGATGTTACAAAAAATCATTACAAACTGTGAAGAAAGATGGCGGGATCCAAAATATACAGAAAAATCTTGATGATCAAAGACTAAAGTCGAATAAGATATTTAAATTCTCTGTTCCTTCCTTCTCACAACAGCCACATCCCCGCCAGAAGGACCTTTGAACCTATTTATTATTTAACTAAACCTGTGGCTTTGTGCGACTTTGATATTTTGTTTTATTCTTGCTGTTTCACGTTGCTTTTACCAATTTGCACTATACTTTTCCCGTGGAGCCAGTTGTTAAAAGGGGCTCATTGACGGAGAGTTGCTTTTTTTATTTAAATCCAAAACAAAGAGTGGTAGATTACCATGATGCGATAAACTATGAACTTTCAACTTCTGCAATTAATCCCTAATATATCTCGAAATTCAATTATTGTTATGGACAATTACACTTACTATCTAAGAAGAAGAATAGAAAAAATATATCCTTGCTTATCTTGAAAAATATATGTACGATATCATCCAAAAACGTTAAAGTGCGAGTTACTTGATATAGTAAGACGAAACAAGCCACAACACGTGTATGAAATCAATAACTGCAGCAACTATGGGTCACACTACCATATTCTGAGTGCAAACATATAAAAAAAATGAGTACATTAAAACAGATCATTTACAGAAGAACCAGAATTTATTACATTTTTAAGTAGCTGAGATGCTAATAACAACTATAAATTCTGTATTACACAACCTCTGTCGACCACAACACGAAAATGTGTTCTTTTGCAGAAAGAAGAGAATAACTGTTGGCATCTTTGAAACCGTCTACTTGTGTCTGGACATTAAGACATTTTGCATATCTTGGACTATAACATTTCTTACTTCTGTTCAATACTCTGTATATTGGCTAATTCTGGAAGATAGTCGACTTCTAATTTTCTAAGCATTTGTAATTGAGAAACGCCTTCTAGGGACTAAGTAAGGAGTTCATGTCATTGCGCGCTATGAATAAATATCGTCTTGATTCTTTGCTGCTAAACAACAGCCAATGACAACGCCATTGGAGACATTGAGTGTATCCTACGGAACTGGGATAGTATATCACTAATACAAGGTGAGTACAAGTAGGAAAATTGGTGAATTTCTTGTACTTTGGTTAAAGTGAACAAACCGGAACAAATAAAAAAAAAAAATGACGGAACCAGCAACATTGAAAAAAAAAAACCCAACAAGTGACTAAGCCACACCATTTAGGTTAGATTCCTACTTAATTCATTAGAATTGATCAACTGATTTTGAGAGATGAGTTTGGCAAGTTCAATATGGTTACTTTAAAAAAATAAATAAAAGAATGCAACATATCAGCTTTAAAATTAAATACTGAACAAACTTAAAGTAACCAAATCATTGTCAGAGCTTTCCAGTGACGTATCCAGTAACCAGTCGATGCATTTGTATTACTACGCATATTATATAGTATATTGTACGGAAAAATATCAACGAAAAACCAACAAGAATTACATGTATGAATGATTCAAATAATAATTATACAAAGGAAATAAATGTCGTCCACCACAATGTTGAATGTGTACCGAAAAAAAAAACTATTCTGCTACAAAACCGATTTGCAGCAGCGATAGAGCCGTTTTTTCTTGAAATGGATAAACTCTTAACATGCAGTATAAAATTATTAATGTGTTGTATAGTGGGAATCTATTATAATCTAAGAATAATCACATTATTATATTATGTAGAGTTGTAGAGGTTAGATATAAAATGTCAGTTAGGTGCTAGTTTTTGAATATTTGAAATTTCTGACGTCACGAAGGAATTCTTATAAATATTTATGTCCAAATATCGTTCGTCAACAAAAAAATGTCTATTATAATAAAATCTTTGTTTATGACGATATAAGTATTACCATTGTTTATTTACATACTAGTGATGTAACGAATGCGTGATTTTACACATTCGCGAATGCGAATGCGAATATGTGCACTAGACATTGACGAATATTGACTTTTTAACTTTACTAGCGTCATCTATTAGTTTTCAGTTTACAACTATACGAACACTTGTATTAAGCACACGCAGAGAATTAAATTTTTCCATCACCGCAGCGAAACTAGCCAAGTACAACCGAATCGTTTCGACTTTTTACATCTTATTCTTATCAATTCAAGTTTAGTTTTGAGGTTATTGATGGTTATATTATAATGTAAACAGCAAATTTGTGCTCAAAAGTTTGTTTCACGATTGCAATGAATTTGAATATTAGTTTTTTTTTTCTAAATTATCCATTTTAACAGGTAAAAGTTACCTGTTAAAATGGATAATTCGATATTCGCAATATTCGCATATTTTGTTGCGAATGCGAATATTCGTTACATCACTATTACATACTAGTTAGACAACCTTATGGACATTATAGTTAACGGATTTTTGAACATTTTGGACAAAAGCGGTAGATGGCGACACTCCGTTGATGTCCATCTCGATTTAAATATAAGCTTTATAGTTAGACTACTACGTAGATGGCTCTCTTACGTGTCGGCAAAATATTATTTAATTGCAATAGTTACCCAAAGGTCAACGAGGTAATCTTATGTATACGTCCGTACACATAAGATTATATAAGTTGTAGGTGAGGCCCGGGGAAAGGAGAGGGTGGATACACGCTGACGCTGTGATGACGCGCCTCGCGATCATTCTCGTGTTTGTTTACATTAAAAGGTTAGTATTGGGGTATTCTGTTATAATAAAAAGGACTTGAAGGTATATTGCAAGACACGTTCTTGTTGGCAAAACATTAATTGAAACAGTTTCTAATTTGAGATTGTTTTTTAAAAATAAATATTTAAACTTAAAACAAAAAAAAAATCACTGAAAAGAGAGAATAAGTTAAATCTGAAGGACGCAAATTTGTCAAGAAAAAAAGAAAAAACCATTACATAAATCTGTGTCTCTAAATTTTTAGTTTTCTTAGTTTAAGTATGATTATATAATAATAAGAATGTTTTTTTTTCTCGGCAAATTTTAGTCCCTTTAGATTTAACTTTTCTCTTTTCAGATATTTTTTTTGTTTAGAAAGTTTAAATATTTTATTCTTAAAAAAAAAACCTCAATTTAGAAAATTGTTCAGTTAATGTTTTGTCAACAAGAATGTGCCTTGCAATATACTTTCGATTTCTTTATATTATAACAGAATATCCCAGAATACTATCCTTCTAATGTAAACAAACACGAGAATTATCGCGAGGTCCGTCATCACAGCGTCATCGTGTATCCACCCTCTCCTTTCCCCGGGCCACACAACTCGCCAATGCGAGTGAATCACACATCACACCGATACGGGATTCCCTCGTTTCCGCAGATAGATAGAACGCAGAAATCTGTCTCGCTCTCTGACCGAGATACCTGTTATATTTATCGCGTCTTCAAATCAATTTACATTCACCGATAGAGTGCACCACTTTCCTGAGCAATACTTTATTTCCCGACAATGCATTAGGTTGACTAACTAGATATATTTAAACAATGGTATTACAAATAATTGGAAAACGGGAATATAGTAAATGAAATTTTTAGTTTTGTCGTAAAAAGAAAATGGTTAAGAATCTTTTTTAGAAATTTAAAAATCAAAGACACACATTCACAAATAAAACGTGTTGATATATTAAATTTCAAGTTTCTAAAATTTTCCCTTACCGTCTTTACTTACTTCACTAATTTGCAGTTATACTCTTATGCAGATCTACTACTCAATATCTAACCTTACAACAAATTTACTTTCCATAAATGTCAAATCTCTTGCATAATACAATTTGCAATGATATACATATCCATACCTCAGAGCAAAAGTGTATTAAGTTCGTGTTTTAAAGATTTATTATTGTTCATTGTTATATAACTTACAATGTTGGTTACTATATCCTTAAAACGTAAAAAAAAAATGCTAAAGAGCACATTAATGAAAATATAATAAAACTCAACACAAACGACGATTAACATAATGTAAGGCATTATTCTTTAAATATCGATTTGGTAAAGTTTTCTTTATGTGATGGCCGGTTGTACCAACGCGCTAGGTTCGGTTTAATTTTAAGTTAATTAAGTTAATAGTTCTCATTTCATCTTCAAAGTGCCGCTTAAAATTAAACCACGTTTAACCTGTTGGTACAATCGGGCCTTATATACTTCTGTTCTGAGGTAAGGATATAAAATATACACATATTTGTATCTTATTGCAAGTCAAATATAAATTATTAATAAATACAGGATAGAATGATTTAGGTAGCAAAAAAAAAAAGTTAGAAATAAACATTCCATTTTGTAAAAATACGCACATAGTAAAATCTAGTCTTGTGGTTATCTACTTAAGCGGAAACCAAAGAAAAACAAACACAATCACAACAAAAATTATATGCACAAGAAGCAATCCTATCCAAATCGGTCTGTATTTTTTTTTAATTAAAATAAAAATCATCGAACAAAAACACGCTGCCTCGAAGACACGAACAAGCATATAATTCAGCTTTTGTTTGTTATTAATCTTTTTCCAAATGTTAATAAACAGTTGACGTTTAACAAAATACAAAAAAAAAACAAAAACAGGAGAACTTATGTCATGATGGCAGCATACTTGAAGAAATTTTTAATCATGGTGAGGCGATTTCCGCTAGTTGGCGTTGTTGGAGTGGTCACAGTACTCGTGGTACTGGTTGGAGGCGTAGGTTCGCCAATCGACAACTTTAATCCACTGGTATTAAATTAAAAAAAAATATATGTATTTTGTAAGGAACATCATCGTTTTTCTCATTACAAATTATTTTGATACTTTAATTAAGGTTTAGTGTTAATTTCCAATCGCATTTCTTTAATTCAAGAGTATTTATAATTTATTAGAAAAGTATATAGGTAAGAGTTCTTGAAATAAAGATAAACGCTACATAAAAAAAAATCTGATTCAATAAATACATACCTCCTAACAGTTACTTGCTGTGGTTGCGGACTTACAGCAGGTGAAGTTGTTTTACTTGGGGAAGACGTGATGGTGGAAGTATTGTTTGTGGTGTTTGTCGTAGCGGTGCTACTAGCAGTGCTCGTAACATTTGTACTTTCCACTTTTTCCGGCTTATTCTGAGCACTAAAAACGCACGCGAAAAATAAATAATAAACATACAAAACAAGAACAATAAAAAGAGTACATAAAAATTTTGAATTACTGATGACTGAAATATGTGAATGTAAATAAACTTCCATTGATATAAATTTGTCTATTTTCAAGTTTAATAGAGTATAAATAATAATTCTAACTAATTACAGCAACTTTCGTGATTAGAAAAATGTTGTTAATATGCAAATTGTATGTTGCATGACATTTTGAAATTTTTAGTTACGATGTAGTAAATCTTTAATATCTTGTTAAATATATGTCTGGCATGCAAAAGCTAGCAATATGTCATTCATAGAAAGAACAACAAAAGAGTTTTACAATCATCTCATTTAGTTTTAAATTTAATTCTATAAAAATAAGCAAAGTTTAAACTCTTTGTTAATATCTACAAAATGAAAATTGTATACTTTATAAAAAAATCTTAAAATATAAATACGACCTGTCGCTTGACAAAAAAATATCGACACCTCGCGCATTCAATTTAAATCCAAAAAGGAAGTACATGACGATAAAGACGAATAAATTATCATAGATGTGGAGACGTTGCTAGTTAGTGCAAGTTCAATGTAAAAACAAATACTTAATAAACAAAAAAGAGTAAATATTTTTTTATAGGAACATTCAATACACTTAAAAAATCTTTGTGTTAACATTTGAAAACATATTTTTATAGTTTTTAATTTAAAGAATTATATATGGATAGGCTGAGCTGATACGATAGATTGATAAAGTTAATATATATAATAATTAATAAAGTCTAATAAAAATCCAAAGGGTAGTGTAAAATTAAACCGCTGAAACAAATTTTACAATTTTGTCAGAATTTTTATTAAACAACGCTCTAAGTCAGCCTCTATTTTTCCGTTTTTAATATGGAATATTCCACCGACAGGGCTTATGTTGTAAGACATATCAGAAGAACCTTGAAGAACTATATTTTGAGTATTCGATTTTTCTAAGATTACTAACTTCTAATTAATGTAATTCATTTAAACTAGATCTGCTAAACACATAAAAAAGTCTAGTTAGTGTAATTATTAAAATAAAATTAATATCCATTGCTATATTGGGTAAATGCAGCTCATAATGTGCTTTTTCAAGTAGATGATCTCTAAAAAATATTGCATTTAGTTATAAAATTAAGTTATATAGTTTTGTAATATATTGTATGTCTGTTTTATCATTAACTGCGTTTTTATGTTTATAAATTTGAATTATTTCAAGTATATTACGTGTTTTAAAATTTTGTTCTTTGTTTAAAATTGTTATATTGTTAAAATCAAATGTATAATATTGATTTATTTCATGTTTTTTTTAAGGCTGTAAGATTTTTGTTATATTTATGTCCTTTTATTCTATTTTCCAAATATTGCATGGCTTCACCAATATGCAGGCTGTTCAAAGTTATCGGCGCATTATTGCTAACTTTGTTCATACTGCAGCTACGATGTTAGTTAAATTACCAAAGATGTAGGGGTTTTTACGTTGATTACAACCGTGTAATCTGAAAAACAATCGAAAATCGCGTTTACAAGATATAATAGATAACTTTGTTTTTTTAAATGGATCATCCCGTATATTTTGTCACAAATTGATAGAAAACTAGGTTTTGCACACAATATTAGTATAATAGTATGACCCTAAAATGAAAAACAAAAGAACTACGACTAGTATAATGATGGACTCGATATAACAGCCAAAACTTTGTTGTTTGGCAAAGTAGAAATCGAAGCAAACTTTGGTTGCTTAGTTTTAAGACATAACGAAATTATATTAACAGTTTTGCGAGGCTTGTTGTGTACTGGTATCAAAAAAGGCTATATTGATTCTAATTGCTGCTTATTTTGTTTTATCTATAAATTCGTTTATTGTCGTGTTCCTTTTCATCGTTGCTTTTTGTTCATTATTTATTTACTTATAATTCAAGTTGGAGAAATATGATATACTTGAGGCATATTTTGTATGTAGAAGGCACAGCAACAGAGCTTTGGAACGTTACAGAAAAATGTTTTCAAACAGGATACTACTAGATAGAAAGTATATTTTACTATTATATCGCAAAATCCAAGAGAATGGAAATGTTTTTTAAAAAAAGTGGAACGAGAAAACGAAATAGTGGCAGGGTGGAATTGAGGAAACACAAGTATGTACCGTTTAAATATCGGCCAATACGAATTTTGATTAATACGGACTTTGAACGAAGAATTGCGTTTTGTACGCAGTTTTTGGCACAATTTGTAGAAAATAATGCATACAAATACATTTTGTGGAACGAGGAGATAAACTTTTTCAAACAATAGAATGTACAACATAAAAAATATGCATCATTGGATCATTATAAAATCCTCTTTTACCAATGCCTCGTAGGCCACAACACCGCTTCAGTTTCAGTGTTTGGTATGGCACTTACAATAATAAAATAGTTGGTCCATACTTTTATCAAGATTCACTTACTGCAGAATGATATGTTGACAATATTCTACGATCTGTAAAGGATGATTTCGTAGATAACTTAAAGTTGGAAGTGAGGAGCTTTTTCATTTTCAACAGGACGGGGCTCCAGCGCATAATTGGGCATTAACAGCAGAGGTCCTAACAGAATTTTGTGGAAATAAATAGATTGGTACCAGGAAACCAGTTAATTGGCCTACACAATCTCCCGACCTAATGGATTTTTTTCCTGTGGGGATATCTAAGTATATAGTCGAAGGTATCCAAATATATACGAGTTGCAAAATGCAGTAAGAGAAACAATGGGTAACATTTCTCAATCAGCAAGGCACTAATTAAACAGTATAGGAAATGCATATCAGAAAATAGAAATGTAGTCGAACACTTATTATAATTTATTGTTTTTTGTCATTGTTATCAACAATTTTCTGTAAGCTCTTGGATTTTCTTTTTGGTTTTTAAAACAAACATCTTAAGCTGGCAAACAACAAAAGTTTTGGCTGTTATATCGAATCCATTATTGTATGAGTTGTAGCTCTTTTGTTTTTTATTTTAAGGTTACATACTATTATAACAATGTTGCATGCAGAAACTGATTCAATGAATTGGTGGCAAAATATACAGGATGGTCTATTTAAAAAAACAAAGTTATCTATTATATCTCCTAAACGCGCATTACCAATTGTTTTTCTGATTACACTATTATAATTAGCGTAAAAAATTCTAATCTTTGATAGTCTAACCAACATCGTAGCTGTAATATTAACAAAGTTAGCAATAGCGCCGATAACTTTGAACAGCCTGTATACACCATTACAATTTTGACAGTCTATTTTATAAACTGTGATGTTTTATTTTATTTAATTTTTGATTTTAATTTTGTATAGATTTGATTAAACAAAAAAAATATTTATAATTTACATTGTTACATGTCTACTTGAAAAAGCTTTAAAGTGAAACGTCGTTGATGTATATTTCCATATTTTTTCTGAGCTAAAAACCAAGATAAAAAAAAGAAATTAATTTATATATATATTTTCAAGAGAGGAAGTTTCAAAATATTGCTTTTATTATTACTAACAATTCATAGCAAAAATAAGAACACTTTTAACATAACAAGCCTCTCATCCAATCCATATCTCCACTTAAGGGTTAAATTTCTCCAAAAACACCAAACTTTTTAGTAGAGTTATTCACGGAGCAGTGATTAAAATTAATATTTTTACCATCGCAAAGTTTCATTAAATTACACACGTATGGTGCATATACCATTAGTATATTTTTAATGACCACAGGAAAACACTTAAATACGAATAAAATTAATTCGTAAGCAAAAAACAAGATATTAGTACGTATGAGTCATTACTTCCATAAATGTATATCAATTTCGGAGCAGTTTATACGTTTTCCTAACGAAAATGTATTGAAATGCATTTTTTTTTATCCACGCGCGAATGCTGGTTATTCCATCTAGCGACGGTAGATCTCGCGAAATGCGCAAGCGACAGGTCGCAAAATGTCTAATACGTATTAGTAATAGTAGTAAATAACTAACGTGCATACCTGAGCTGCCGTTGTTTGAAATTGGATAGGGGAGGGATGATGAAAGGAGATTTCTCTTCGGTGGGTGACTTTCTGTGGTAATAAGAGGGGAAGGAATTGGCCTGGATGCGTGCACGGAGCTTCAGATACCGGTCGTAGAACCTAAACATGCAAGCAAGTGTCAGAGTGCTAGATGCAAGCAGGCCCTACTACTTTAGAACGAAAACTCCGTACGGATGACGTTCTTGCATTTTAACCCTATTAAATAAAACGATGTTTTTGATCCTTTAAAGCGGCTATCTTTTCCAATTAACAATGCTTTAAGGAATGATCTAGACGTTCGACGTATCAGAATACTGTTAAAAACATTTCTAGGATTAGATGAAAGAAGATTTCAAAAGACAGTAAACATGCTTGAAGTTAATCTAAATGAGATATACCATTTAAAAACCTTCACAAATTAAAGAATATACATAATGTCACATAAGAACATTGAGACAACTGTAGAAATTCAATTGGAAGTCAGTACAGTAGTTTTGGATTTTTTTAGTGCAGATTACAATATATAAGTTTTAGGTAACTTGATAGAGCTGCACGGATCTTCAGTTTGTCAAATATTACCCGCCTGCATTGAATATTTTGTTGAACAAAAACTTTCACTGCGCAAACGCATGAATTAAAAGTTTGCTTAACTCGAGGTTAGGACAGGCCAAATCATAACTTACATAACTTTAAGCAATAGTTGCAAGTGTAAGTAATATATAACAATTAATATGATTATTTAAAGTCGTGGAACCATGTGGTAACGAACTTATCAAACACTACAAAAGAGGCACAAAAATAGTCACCTGCGACTTAGTTTAAACTTCCAATGATCGTTATAAGTTGTGCCAGTATCTTCAAGCAGTGGAAGAAATATTTGAAAATGTAATATATTTTAACAATTATGTTGAAAAAAATAATGAAGTATACCTTTTCGGCCTTTAGTTTTTGAACGACTTTATCAACATTTTCAAGGAAACAAATGAGGCAATGTACGCCAATTAATCCTTCTAGATGTACATTAGCAGCAAGATATATGATAGCAATAATTAATTTTAGTGAAAAATGCAGTTAATCGATAATATCAAATGTTACTGTTAACTCAAAGTGACACAAACTGTCCACAATTTACCTAAAGATATATAATTGTAATTGAAAAAGAACACGATTAATGAGAACAGTATGAAGTGGAAAGAGTGGGGTTGAAGAGTAGAAGAAATCTACAAAAAAAGATAGATAATTTTGTCGGAAAGTTTTTGTATGAAATAAGGTTATGTTATAAAAAGAAAGAATCCTAAGTTTTTAACATTTTGACCTAATAATATCGAATTTAATGCATTAGTATTTATTTAAAAAATAATATCTTTTACATATACAAACGAAGAAAGCATACTTTCATTTTACAATAACAAGACAATACACAAGACAAACATTGACAGCCAATACGCCAGAATGAAATACAAAAAAAAATATATGTGTGACCGATCAAATAATATAAAATTGTGTGAATTTTTACAGGTACCTTATTTATATTATTTACAAATGCAAGAAATCAATATTTCATGTGTATGACCTTGAACGCATACTCAAAAATAGAAAGAAAAACAAAATGTACGTATGTATTTCTAACGGATGCTATTCTGCACGAACTACGACAGATTAACTACAAAATAAATAAACCGGCGTCATTCATAATAGTAACGAACTACACGCATTCTAAAGTAGTATAAACCTGAGAAATTTGAAATTAAAAACAAAAATGAGTTCATCGATTGATTATACTTATTTCTGTAATGTCGAAAATGTCTCCCTCGCAAGATGAAGGCAAAATGCAACAAGTGGTACATAATAACGTAACAACACGATTATCGCTCTGCTCCGAACTTCATATTGGTATAAGATGGCTTTAGGCAATTCTTATGATGTTAATAAAACGATTAGTGTTAATCAAAAAATAAAGCTTTGCGTCATTTTGCCAAGGAGTTGTTAAAAAGCCCAGCTGTATGCTTATTGGCAGTACTTACTCTGGATCGTTCTGGAAGCTGTTGTATCTTCGCAATGAAACTTCGTTTTCGTTCGTCTCCTTATCTCCTAGAAACAAAAATAAACACACAGGATCAAAACAAATGCTGAAATAATTCGTTATTTTGCAAATTAAGAGGACGTAGTTCAGTTTTTGCGATGAGATCATAAAATATTTAAAATTGTGAAGATTTATTGGCGATAGATTTAGTTTATAAATAATTCATCGACGTATATTTTATAAATGACCTGTCTGAAACATATAGATTCAAATTTTATAGATCAAACCAAATGATATCGTGTTTGATGGATGGTAGAGGTCACACCGCCAAAGTAGAATAAAGTTTGCATAAATCAGAGCACAGTTTTTAATTCAAAAATGGAAATAGGCATTTGTTTATTACGAGGTATCAACGCAATCTTAATCTACCGGATTAATGCCTAATGTTGATAATGGCTTAATTGTCCGCTTTTAAATAAAGATTTGGTTTAAAACAATAAAATACTTACTAAAACTCTGGCTGTTGGGTCGTTGACTACTTCTTCGCCACGATAATGCACTCTCATCGACAATTACATTATCAGACGGTTGTTTAGGTGAAATGGTTGGCGGACCTTTAATTGGCTCTGGATTGGTCGTTATGTGTACGTCGTTATTTAGTGAATTTTCTCTATTCTTCTTTTCTGGAATGATTACATGAGAGATTAAAAGTATGCCAACACGAAATCATAATATATGAAAAGTGATTTTCATTTTTAATTTAAAAGAACGACGTATCATTTGTGCAATATTCTATAGAAAACATATTACATACATAATAAAACAAGATGGACACGAAAATCACTTCCATATATGAATATAATCATTATGACAATAGATTTGAACATAGAAACACAGAGGTCAATACAACATTAATTAAAAACCAACTAAAATTATGCATAAAGTTACAAATCGTAGCATTACTAATTCTGATATGTGAATTTTAAAAAAAATGTTTGAAAATAACAAGAAGTTGTGTAATATGCGAAGGTTTTTAATTTAAATACATATATAAGATATAGTAAGCAGTGTAGAATGGATGATTAACTCTGAAAAAAAAAAATAAAATGATGTGGAAATAAATATTGCTGTAGAAAGCTGCCGTGTTTAAAGATGTTTTAATTATATTTCTTTGGGAAAGTTAAAACTAAGTAGTTACGCGTTTGTGTGCTACAAGACTAAATAATAGTGAGTATTAACACGTTTTGTAAGATATAACGTAGGTAATTAATTAGTTTTTAAGTTGTAAAATTTATTTTGCTGTGATTTGTGCTACAATCGGTGCTTATTTAATTTTATACCCAGCTGTGAAAAAGCTATTTCGATTGCTCATTAAAGGGAAGGGAGAGAAAAATATTGTTAAAAAGCAGACCAGAAGTAATTAGTAAGCTTCTGACCTGTTTAATATTCACTTACGCTAAGTATGAAAAAAAAAAATTACCGTTTTCAATGTTGACTTTTTTTCTCCTAAAATTAAACAAGCATCGACTGATTTTATTAAAGTATTATTAAGATTTTTCCGATCACCATATAATATTAACACGTAAAATATTAATTTTATACATAAATTCGTAGAAGTTTCTGGTTTTTGTTGTGACGTTGTATAGAATGTGTTTCTGAAGTAATCTGGAAAATTATTGTTGGTAATACGACATTTAATTTCATGACGAAAAATTCTAGGTGTTCTATTTCGTGTTAAGTTTAGAAATAACGAGAATAAATCTATATTTTATTCAAAATCAATCTAAATGCTTATAATCGGCATCGTTCTTGAATATACTGGATAAATCAGAGCAATAAAATATCTTTTCTCTGGAATTTTATTTGCAACTGAAAGGAATTTTAGCCTTTAAGGAGTAATTGATTCAAAAACCCATGGAAGACGTTCCCCCTCTACTATTCGGAGTTTAAAATTTAAAAAGATAATCAAGGCTGGGGCAAATCCATGCGTTGTTCTAACAAAAGTACCATATTCAATTACACCAGTGCTTCTCAACGTGGGCAATATTGCCCTCTGGTAGGCGAATGACGATTTTTAAACGAGGATTTTTTTTGCTCTTTGGGCGGGCGTTTGAAATTGGCTACCCTCTGTGGGTGCGTGGCGGTATTTACACCGCTCTATGTAAACTATTGTGCGTGACAAACACCGCATATCTGATTTTTCTGAAGCAGCGGTGCGAACGCCGCCAACGCGCCCTGTCGGAGGTTAACTATTTGCTTTTTGGAATCGTGGGCGAATCATAGCTATACAAGTTATCAGTCGTGAAAATTTCTATAACATACAGGCTGTCAGAATAACTATTCCTAATTTTTGGAAGTTGTACAGGACACTGAAATAAACATTTTTATTAATAACCCAGTGTCTGAAAATTTCTCGGTGTCAAGATAAACTAGAAATCTTTAACAAGAGGAAAGAATTAAGAAATATTTCATTAGACATAATTACTGCATTAAACTTTATAAAAATTATTCGAAGTTACGACCACCATTTTTGATACACAAGTTGTAACGATTTGTAATCGTATTCTGAATTCTTGCAAATAGCCGAGGACGTTCGTGGATATCTCGCTAGAATAATTCGAGCCACTCTTCTTCTGTATTAACAGGTGTCTCATAAACCAATGATTTAATATGACCCCAAAAACAAAAAATCAACTGGCGTCATATCTGGCGCACGTGCAGGTCAAGATATCGACCCCCCTCTTCCGATCCATCTGTTTGGAAATTGTGCCTTTAGATAATTTCGGCAATTTAATCTAAGGTGCGCTGGTGCACCATCATGCTGGAAAACAATATTTCTTCGAATATTAAGTGGGATATTTTCATGCAATCCTGGTAGAGTATGTTCCAGAAAAATGCTATACATATGATCATCTAACCATGCTAGCAGTATATATGGTCCCGCTACATAATGGTCAACAATCCCAGCCCAAATATTTGACAGACAATTTCTATTGATGATGTAACCTGTGAACGACGCGGCGCGAGGATTTTCCTTGCTCCATAGCAAAACCATCTCCTATAAAACATGCCTTATCTGTCCATAATACACTCCTAGAAAATATTGGTTCGTCGTTACTTTTATTCAAGTACTATTCGGCAAACTGAACTCTGTTAGGATAATCAGCTGAAATTAACGTTTTCACCTCTCAATGCAATACGAATATGTGACTTGTATGCATCGTCTAAGGTGCGTTCAGATATCTACTCCGAGTTATTCTATGACGTCAATTGGACGTAAGTAGTGTCGGACCAATCACAAATTCTCATGTGTCCAATTGACGTCATAGAGTAACTCTAAGTATACTCAGAGATATTTGAACGCATCTCTGGGTGGTAATGGCACGAGTCCTTCATATTTCCAACAGTACAATTGGTTCCCAAATCTCTTTTCTTTACTTGGAATTCACCAGTATCTCGAATACGCAGATCCAATATTTAAAATGATGTATGACAGGGAATGTGACGTTGAGAAATTAATTAATAAAATAATTAATTAATTTATAAAAAATAGTTATTTGTCTCACTAGGCCAGAAACTACAGTTTTGCGACTATGAGAACGGTTTGTACGAACACTCGCAAGAGTTTCTGGGCGCAAATTTTGACACTAGGGAGTTGACATTACAAGTAGGTACACATGTTACATATATTAATATTTTGAAGTTTCCGAGAATAAGTCTTTTCCTGTAATTTTTTTTCCAGTTTAATATCTATTTATCAATAATAAGTGCAACGAAGACACCAGTTCATCTTAGCAAGGTTGAACAGTAGCTTAATGACGATTTATTACACATCTGTCATGTGTAATCTAGTCTGACCAACATTTAGTGGCATTTTTGCGGCAGGAAAACTACCAAGTACTGTAAAATGAGTGTTTCTGGACGGAGGCGCAAATTTTTTTATTTAAATACCCTTTGTCATTTCTGAATATTAGGAATTGTTATTCTGTGTCACACTGTATAGAGTATTCAAAGATAAGCTTTCAAAGAGGAAAAGTAATGTATAGAAAACATATCCCTTGAAATTGGATTTGTTTAAAAAAAGTGGAAACTATTGGAAGATTTAGAACTATCAGAAATCCATAAATTGAAGATTATTTTATCCAAATTGTTAATGATCATCCAGAAAGTCGCACAATATTCTAAAAGAAAAATGTTTGTAAACGTCCTTAATATTTTTTCTTTTTCTTTCTTCTTGTGTTTACATGATCTATTAATGGGAATATATAGATTTGTACACAGTTCTCAACACACATTTTAGTTTTCTAAATATCTCGTGTTATAATGTGAAGCCTACAAGTTAGTTATAATTATTTCGACTTATTGTATTACTTTTCTTAATCTTTGTTATTGTAAGGAATGAAAAAGAGCCACAAGTTATGGATTTTCTGAATGAAACTAAGCAAAAATAATGTTTTTACATTAATTTTTTTTACGACTGATTAGCTAAATAACGTTATTCGTATAATATATTCATCCCAGGAAAGAAATTCTACGAAATTATGCATCAATCTCTTAGTAACAACAAGGGGACTATTAAACACCGACAAATCGTTAGCTGGGGGCATACAGCAACTCTCAGTGGTTCAATTATTTATTACCGCTCTTCGAATCATCCGATTCCGTTTCCGTCTCGCTGGATTCTGTTTCGCTCTCGCTCGAACTAGACGAGACGTCCATTCCTTAAAAGCGGCAGAAAAGAAGAGAAGAGACACACAGGTGAAAAGAGAAGACGAACACTACGATAGCGGACACTCGCACCCCCGTACTCACCGACAGTCTCCGATTCTTTATTGTTTTCCTCGTTCTCGCCTTCGATCTTCACCTCCACCTTTTGCATCTCCACTCTCTTCACTTTAGACGGCGTCTCCGCTTCAGCGGGTCTGTTCTCTTGACCTTCTTGCCTCTTCTTCGGCGGCCGGATCAAATCTTCTTTCACTTGTCGTTTCTTCAATAGGTCTAAGTGGTGGAGCATATCGTTATCAGAGACATCAAACGGTGTTTGGCCCTATAACATCCACAATAAATATAAAATGAAAAATCGGGAAATATTTAAAGATACATATTCTCATTTATGGGCAGATTCCGAGAATAGAGTTTCAGAATGATGCAAGTTAGAGCGAGTAAGGGAGAAGGTTTGTTTGACTAAGTCGTTTATGCCATAGGGATAAACCGATATTTTCTCTCCTCAATCTTCAAATGGCACATCACAAGCTTCTTACTGTCATCATGTATTTATTCCAACGAGGAGTACTTTGAATTATATTTATATAAACCTAATGTAATTTACTTTTATTTTTGACTTATCCTACACATTTTTTTTTGTGATGTACACAGGATTAAATAAATTATTATTATTAACTCGGAAGATTTACTAAGGATCTGGATAAGTAATTTAATGAAAATTTATTGCAAGTTATCGCAGCTTTACGTTAATAAATTATGTTATAAGAGGGAGTATAACAGTTGTTGGAGTATTTATACATAGCATGTCTTTTAATTAAGTTATAAAGAGGAGAAAAGTTAATCTTTGCTTTCTCAGAAAAAAACACACTTAATAATAGTATTAATTATTATTACTATATAACAAAATATACTATTTTTATTTCTTCAAACACCAAAATCTAACGTTACTTTAGGTGTAGTTATTGCGTGTTACGATAATTAATCTCACGTGTTTTTAAGATTAGGTAAAGATGTTAAGTTAAATAAAAAAAAATTAAACATAAAAGGTTACAAATAACACTAGTTTACAAATTGAAAAAAAATCTGCAAATGAGGTGCCACTATATTTTTCTTAGGTCTTTTGACCCGCCGAACTCGACAATCACATTATTTTTTTCTATGGATACGTTTGCGAAATATAAATTTTTGAATTGCTTTTTGATTTCCTCGGAGGTAGTTTGTTTACTTAGACCATATCTCGAATTAGAAACGATCGATCTAATTGTGAAAGGTACCAAATTAAAGATAATCGAATTATTTTGTAATCAGTCAGCAGTTTCATTGCAATCAACCACATTATGAAAAAAAGGTTGTATTTTGTGGCCAATATGAAAATCTAATATGCACTCCAACGGCAGGAAAAAAGAAAAGAAATCGTATAAATATGGCCAGGTTGTATTTTTTTCCATACAATTATTGTACTTTTACGAAAATAATAAGGTATTAGGATTTTCTTCGCAAATATCTTGTTCTTTTCGTAAAAGTAGAAACTTTACTTAAAAAGTAATAACCTGGGTACATTTGCACGATATTCACTCATCCTTAGAACGAGTTGGTAAAAATTCATAATGAAAAACACATTGGCACAATAACAAGAACTACTATTCAAATAAAGGACCCTCATTACCACACAGCTCAACGTGAATGCTGAACTCTTTACAGTTTTCGCGAATTTCATGAAGAGTTAATGACTACATTGCGTGCTTCAAATGTTCCACGTTATGTTGTAGTGGATCACTGTAAACAAATTACTTAAGCCTTCCCTAAATATTTAAGAGTGTCCCCTGACTGAGTCCTCAGTAGGTATAATGGACAAAAAAAAAATTGGTTAGGAATTTCATATTTGGGAAATAAGCTGCTTTACTTGGCCAGATAGTTATTTTTAGTTTAGTTTGGACTTTGCAAAATCAGGCTTTTATAGTTGAGCAAAAACTATTTTAGTTTCAAATAAAGTACCTTTTCTGTTAGCAATATGCTAAAAGAAAAATCGTTCGAAGTGAGCAATTATGAAGTTATCCAAAATTTCAGAACGATCGGTCTACTTTGATTTTGTCAATTTTATCTCAGGTAAAGCACTTTTTTGGTCACAGTACGCAAAAATTAACAAAATTGCGACGTGGGCATGAATTAGGACCATTTATCTATTACGCCAAACTAGTAATTCCCGCGCAATTATGGAATTATAAGCGGCACAACCATCATGTTAGAAGTATGCAGAATTTACATAAAAGTAGTAGCTATAAAATTTCCAAATAAATGTTTCGGTTTAAATTTCGATCCAAAAAATAATAGCGTATTATACCATCGTATGTAACTGCACAACATTGCATGACTTTTGGAAAAGGAATTATCCTAGAAAGAATAAAATGTTAATTTATTTCATTCCAGTACCTACAACCTTGTAAAAGCCGTAGTACCGTTTGTGGAAAACGCACATTCATTTGAAAATACTATCGATTAATGAAGTTCACTATTCGATAAAAAATCCTTTCTAATCCACAAACCAAAATTCAAACGTTTTGCATTATCATGTACTTACAGAGTTGGTATAAACCGCGGTTTCAAAGCCATAATATTTAAAAATTCTTTACAAATGTGATTTATTAATTTCTAGGTGCAATGCACTCCCTTCAAGAGATGATCGTCGATTCGTATACGGAAAAACCATCATCTTTGTTATATATTTTTTTCTTCTTAATGTATGAATCGTTAAAAAGCCTCTACTCCGATAAACTATTAAAAAGTGCCCCTAAAGCTATAGGTTTAAATTAAAGCGAATGAGTATTACGAAATATTATACTAGTATACATATAGTCAAAGAACTGTTCCACTGGCGAAATATAGATGGCACCACTAGCATTTTCTATTGTTGTCCATTTGTAGTGGTAATATATTTCCATAAGAGAATGCTTGTGGTGCCATATATATTTCGCCAGTGGAACAATTCTTTGACCATATGTATACTCGTATAATATTTGGTACTACTGTCACACATAATACGAAAAATTAGATCAATTGGTGCCACCCCATTCCAGATAAGGCTGGACAAACTGAATATTTTTTGTCAGGGATTACTTAAGCTATCACGTTCAAAAAAAAAATATTATGAGCATTCCATAACAATCAGAAGCCAATTGCGTTCACTCGGTTCAAAGTTACCATTATTTTCCCTTTTTGAGGGGTGTTTTTTTTGGGTGCCAACTTGTTTTTTTTTGATATACCAGACTGTATACGTTTAGGTTTACTATATTTTTTTTTCGGTTTTTTTCCGTATGGTAGAACATGTAAATAAAAAATCTCTTTTGAATGATCTTAGTATCAGCAATTTTGTTACTGATTATTTTATGATTAAAATACTTATTCATCGGTCAATTTCAGGATTACTTGTATGTATGTTTACAACGACAACAGGATGTCATATTGGAAATATGAATAAAGATTTTGTAGTTGAATTCAGCACCTAACGTTTTTAGCTCCAGGTATGAACTACTTTCTCGTGACACGCAGTAATGTTGGATTTTGGGGTTTGAAAACAAACGAATTTATTATTATTAAGGGTGATTTTTTTCTAAAAAATAAAAAATTATTATTTTTTCGCTGTTTATAGCTGAATCAAGGAGCGTACTGTATATACATCTATATAAAAAAAAAAACTCATACTTTGTTTCAATCATCTTAAATTTGATGTAGCTTTATTAGGTAGAAAATTGACGATCAAATAATGTTCCACAAAAAGTTGCGCCAAAAAGAAATGCAAATTCAATAAAGCCGGAGAATAATTTACGTCGTAATTTACTTCCTATTTTGGTGTACTTTTTGTGCAATGTTTCAGCTTAGTCAGCGTCGATGAAGCATTACAAGGCACTTTATCATGTTTTGTTGTTCACTCCGTCGTTTCTTATGTACAACCGGTAGACTCTTAAGTCATTACGTCTCTAACAAAACTAAATGCAATATTAAACTTACAACGAAATTTTGGGCATCCATGTCTGCAGCGTTATTCGCTAGAAGTTCGGCGGCTTCTTTCTGCCCCCAATGGGCAGCAGCATGCAAAGGTGTCCAACCGTCGTTATCTTGTTTGTTTACATCTGCTCCGGATTGAAGAAGAACCCTAAAATAAAATGTATGCTATGTTTTATTATTATTTGGATTTGTTTCCATTTTCTTTAATTAATTTAAAGATTAAAATAGTGATGGGCCTAATCAAATGATTTCGATAATCGAATATAATCATACGATTATCGCTCATTGGAAGAATTTTTTTTTAGGTCCTCACTTCCTTTTTTGTATATAATTTTTCCCAATTGTTAATATAATGACTTTTTTTGTTTAGGTTTTCATTTCCTTTTCTATGTATTATTCTTCCCAATTTCCGCGATCATTCCAATAAAATTCATAATCAAATATCATTCATGTAAATCGTTCATAATCGATTATCACTCATAATAGAATGATGCCTTTTTCGTCATTCGACTATGCCCACCATTAGATTAAAATGTTTAACCCATCCTTATTGCCATCATTAATTCTCGTTGTTGTAGAAACTCGCAATTTGATAGCTATGAAGTGCAAATGTAATCCAAGGTTTGGCAGGTTGTAGTATTGTAAATAAATATGAAAAATTCAATAGTCAATGATGATTTTTTTTTATTATTATTAACCAAATTATTATAATAGTATAAGTCATATATGTATAACGTATGATTTAATAATTATAAAACCAAATAGAAGCCCAGAAAAAAATAAGAGGTTATGTTCTATATACACTAATTATTTAACTCTCTAAAAAATATTGTATTGCACCCAAAAGTTAAAACATCGGAGAAAACTTATCAGAGATCTATAAAGAGAAAATTATTAATTAATTATAAACTTACATTTAAAGGTAGGATGACTGTCTGCAATACATCTCGCATCTTTTCATTAATTATTTATTTCTATAACGTACAGATATTGCAACAATTGATCAGATTCTGTTATACGTATATGCTTATCTTACATACAGTTAGCTTTCAGGTTACTACTATACAGAATGAATTACTTAGAAAAGTTCTCGAGCAAAAGGCTTCCCAGGAAAGTTGCACAGAAAAGCTCCTGGACTAAAGACTTCACACAAAAGTTAATCATAAAAGCTCCTGAGTTAAAGGCTCCTCACGAAAGTTGCTCAGAAAAGCTCCTGAGCAAAAGCTCCCAAAGAAAGTTTCTCAGAAGAATTCCTGCGCAAAAAGCTCCCCAAGAAAGATGCTCAGAAAAGCTCCTGCGCAAAAAGATTTTCACGAAAGTTATTCAGAAAAGGCTTATGAGCAAAAAGCTCCCTACGAAAATTGCGCAGAGAAGCTCCTGCGCAAATGGCGTCACACAAAAGTTGCCCAAAAAGCTCCCTAGGAAAGTTGCTTAGAAAAGCTACTGAACAAAAAGCTTTTATTTTATGTGTATGAGAATTATATCTTACGTTTATTTAGGGAAATAAACGATCTTTTTAGTAGCATCCACCATGCATACATCAACTTTCAACCACAAAAATAAAATTATATAATTTTAGGTCAACCGAAGGAATGTTAGAATTGCTGTTGTTAAAACTACTTGTAGCACCTTTGAGTACTAACACTTTAACAATGAGAAAGTGGTTATTTTAACCATGTGCGTTGCATTAGTTTCACCATGTATACTGCAATTCCAAGATATATAAGATAATATCACTTTTAACGTCTGTAATGGTTTTCTTCCATCACCCGTGGCGATAATATCATTCAAAGGGTTCGATTTACCTGGTAGTATATGAATTCAAGGGCTGTATTGACTAAAAGTACGCCCTATATAAAATAATAGTAAAACGCGGTTTGAATTTGAACTATATAATAAACAAAATGCATGAGGTTTATTTACGAAAAACAATTACAAATTAGCTACAACAACAATTTTATTGAGTATTACAAACACTTTAAATTAAAGTAATGTTTGCTAATATTTTTTAGGGCCGTAATTTCTATTGACTGCCACCGTATTCATATGCTGTACAAACTGCTGTCACAAGAGGTGTAATAAAACTATTACAGACGTCAAAAGTGATATTCTTGTATAAAAATTGTTGAAATAGTATTCATTTCTCTCATCTCATTCTCTCTGTCCGTATATATGCTGCATTTCTATCAGATGAGAAGATTATGGCAGCAGTATATAGACTCTACTAAAGCCTGGCTATATAAGAAGTGATCCTTCAACAATTATTATATCAATATTATGAACGGAATGCTCGATGAATAATCAATAATTGCTTAATTTTACCTTTTTTTTATTGCAATTAGGTTGCAATTTGAAATAACGGAAGTTTCATTTTATAGATTCAATAAGTGAATATTATGTAATAGAAACTAACTTATTTTATCACACATTGCAATTTATTATTCATATTTCGTCTAATTCGCTTTGCACTAAAGCTATTAATATATATCTAACGGCCACAGTTAAATTATATACCCTTCAGACGGTAATAGGATAAACATAATTGCGGCTTCTAGCACCACAAATCCATTTGACTGGTTTTATGTGTATATGAAGTGGAATAAGTGTGTTGGAATACTAGATATAACACTCTCGTAATAAAGTAAATATTCTATGGTATTTATACGGTCGAGTAATAAATGTTAATGCGGAATCAATAATTTTAATCATGCCAGATATGTATTAAGTTATTAAGATAGAGCAATCTGTTTGATTACTTACTACTAAAGTTTCTGGGGAATAAATTTGAAATATATGTAGATAAAAAAATTTTTAGTTCAAATTTATAAATTCGCTGGCAGTAAAAATTAGTATAGTAAATCTTACGCCATTCTGACTTTGAAAATTGCTTGGTCATAAAAGGAAGGTTTTTGACCTACTTAATTATATAAGAACAATCCACCAAAAACAATTATCTTGGGCAGAGCAATCTAGGCATTATCTAAAATTAATGTTGAAGAAAATAGTACTACGGACTCACTTCATTACGCTAATATAACCTTTGGCGGAAGCGACGTGCAGAGCAGTTGCGCCAGTTTTGGGATTGGCCGCGTCCACGAGAGGACTCTTCGCCGACAACCATTCGTTCGCGTCCCTCAGCATCAGTCTCTCTTCTTCGCTCCTCGCTTTATCGCAGTCGATTCCTAAAAATTGAAAAAAAAGACAAATGCTTGAAGCGCTCTATCTTTCTTCCCTTCTATGTACATGTAACGTATGTCTCAAAAGTTTTGGCACAAATTTCTTTACAACATAAGTATTAAATAGCAGAAATGGTTCTATTTGGCATTTTTTCAGAACAGATATAATTGACAGCTTAATAAACAACAAATTTGTTATTTTAAATTAAATATAAAGGTCCACAATCTTCAACAATACGCAGTCTTCTGGGAACATCTCGCATCCACCCTTGGGCTGTTTCAACATCAATCTCTTGAATTCTTCTAAAAATTCGCCGTGTTAATTGTTGCTCGTTTTCGGCTTCCCAACCTCCAGTATGCACTATTGGAGACAAGTTGGTCCAGAGATCTTCAATTAGCCAAGCCTGGTGTAAATTTGCGAGGTTGTCGTTTTTCGGCGCAAAAGGTGCATTGTGAGCATTCAGCTAATGTTCAGCGTGCATAAAGGCAGAAAGCCAAGTCCGCCCAAAATATAACATCTTGAGCATTTTTTTGGTGGACAAGATTAACCAATTTTGTTAAGCAATTAATTGTTAATTAACTTCGACCGTCCATAACTTCGTCCCTAACTCGTCCAATATAAGGTTTGGAAACCCCTTCAGTTGATATCCCATACCAAATCAAAACTTTATCAGCAAATTTGGCCTTTTGCTTGTATTTTATATTGTCTCGACATTCTTCTATACTGTCAACGTTGTCTCCTTTAATTTCGGAATTACTTAGAGTAAAATACTTTTCATCATCTATGACAATGACTTTGTTATTTGCAAAATCAGTGCGCCTTAAAGTACGATAAGATCTCGGTATTCTAGAGGTTTGTTCGTTGGCGCTACGCTTTCTCTACTGGCTTGTGATTAAAACAGGATAGAAGATTCACTCTTTACGTAGCTGAGAAAGGTAAAATATGCAACAGTGCAATTGGTGCAACACGAACGAACAACCTTTAAGTAACTGATTTGGCGTATATTTGGTTTGGAATACTCACAAGTAGAATTTCTGAGGTACTGACAATTTACATAGAAGCTTCACTTGTTTAAAAATAAAATTGCAATGAAAAATTCAGTATTTCTGATTTCTTTCCCAACAAAAAGGAAAATATGGTCGAAATGAAAGTGCCTTCGGTAGAGTTTATTTAATTAGAAGTTAATGCATAAAAGACAACAAACTATTAAATTTCTAATGCTTATCCTAAAACCACTGTACGCCACTTGCTCATTGCCTCTCAACATTGGCGGTTAATTCATAAAAATCAAGGGCTACCATATACAATGGGAAAACTGTTATGATAACAGTTCCTAAGAAATATTTACCTGGCAAGCAATAGATAAATATTTGATAACTATGTTTGCCATGTGGAAAACTTATATCGAGTATGGAAAGTTAGTGTAGTAAAATAGGAGAACCGCCATCTTCACGACAATTTCTACACTCGTAGAATATGTTTAACGTATTTGCTACTATAGGCCAGAAAATTTTGCTATTATATATTTAGGAAATTATGATGTGATGTAAGTACCACAATGTTAACGTAAATCTGCTGCTAGCTTGTCTGTGACTGTACCGTTTTTGTATAAAATAAATAATAGTTTCTTTGAGAAAATCGTACTAGATATCAGATATGGAAATATTTATAATTTTTGCTGTTAAGGTAATTTAGTTGAATAAAAAATATTATTTTAAAGAAATAGTTCAACGAAAACAGTAGTATTAATCTGAAGTTACTATATCTAATTCAAATAAGGTGTCTTTATGTGAAATATTGCTTTTCAAATTTGCTTTTTCCTTACCACTTGAAAATTACTTTATTTTTAACTGTGATCTTCAAAATTTTAAGTTTTTCCTGAGAGATACTAATATTTATCTTAGTAATATTACAATGTTAGTTGTTTTTTTTTTTAAAGAAATTTTCCCATTAACATTAACGTAAAATATATGTACTATGGGAAAATTACTAACATTTTGAAATTTTCCTTAAATTTCTGTACATCGCCCCCATTCAATGCGGAAAATTATAAAAAAAAGTGATTTTTACCAAAAAAAATTACCTAAATTTTTTAGTGTGTGGTTTTTCACGATATATTTTGATTTTCAAAAAGTTGGATATTTTAAATTATACACGTTTTTCCTAAGCTCTAATTTATAAGTTATTACAACACAATCGATTTACTCTCATTAAAATGACAAATTGTTTGCAAAGCCCACTCGATATTTTGATAATTTTATTTTTCCATATAGAATCGTATTTTGTGCCAAAACTTTTTGAGACATACGTACATGGTTTCGTATTCAGCGCAAAATATTCGTCATTCGGGACTTCTACTTCCGTGGAATCGACCGTATTAGGAGCGGATATAAATACGGCTTGTATGTACTTACGTTCGAGCTCCAAATGGGCATGAAAAAAAAAAGGTTTTCCGCCTTATAGTTCAAGCTTTAAATGCTGCTCGTTGGGCCGGGCTTTGCCGGAACAAGTGAGGTCGTTGACATAGACATAGAGAAAATCGAACATCGGTAAATCCAGAATAATAGGTTTGGCGGATAGCAGTTGAACGCGATAGATTCTTAGAGACGGAAATATCTGTTGTGAGTGTTACATTGTAGGAAAGAATCGAACATGATAGATAACGACTTTTTAACCTACTTTTTTTAAACATTTCCTTCTCTTAGGCGGTATAAATATACAAAAGGTGCAAAGTGAGGAAATACCTCGAATATTTATCGTAATGATATTTTAACAGAAAGTAAGAAATAACTACGTGATATGTGTACATCTTTTATTACTGTAATTCATTTTACAAAGAAAAATGCAAAATACACACTAAAAAAAAAAAAACAAAAAAAAATTTTCTGCTATTTTAAGTTGAATAAGACAGCTACGATATTTTAAAACCGATAATTAATTATGAAGTCTCTGTGCGAGAATATCACATATGGCAAAAAATAAATAAATATTGTTCTTGTAAACATTGTGTTATACATGTTTGATACTCAAAAAAGTACATGTTAGTGCGCAATTTATAAGCCAAATAGTGAAGAACATTTCAGAAATTTATTTTGGACTGAGGAATTTATTGTATATTCATGGAGAATGTCAAAAGAATTGCAGGAAGAGCTTGTGAATTCAATGAAAAATACCTCCCACTTGCTGCCAATAAATGTGAAAAAAATCAGAAAAATATTTTTTTTCTAATTTAGTGTTACAATAAAACAATTAACCATATTCAACGAATACCAGAATAACTTATAAACGCGCGTTATACAACGCACCATTGCGTCATTAGGTTTATGAAGGACTTTTACCGGAATGTTTTAAGTTAAAAAAGTGCAATTAAGGTGCAAATAAAAAAAAAAATACCATAAGGAACTCGTTTCATAAGGCCTTTCTAGACTCGTCCTTTGGACTCTTCTGATAAAAATGTCTCTTATGAAATTAGTTCTTTAATATATTTGTAAAACTGGTAGTATTATCAAGGAAACACTGTAAATATATGTTTCCGAAACATATTGTTCCACTTTTAAAGTATATATACCTACAATTTTCTTCGTATAATACATTAGGTTGACCAGTAGCACTGACGATCCTTCGTAAGGTGAAACATATGTATGCTAATATCAGCACACGTTTTTAATGTGACCTATATTCTCTGTAGTTCAATACCGGCTACTTATATTTATGCACTTCCAAAGTATTTAATTTTCAAATACAATAACATCATTTCAGAAATTCTAATGCAAGCTTTTCGTCAGGGAGATGGGCATAAAAAATAATGGAATAAGATAAGATATTTTTTTGAGACTCCAAAAAGATCAATATTTTCTTGTCTAAAATAAGTTGAAAGGACAAATCAAAGTTTAGTCAAGGAGACAACAAACAGAATCATTATTTCAACAATTTTTAGTACTTAAAGGGTATTTATCGTCATAGATTTTTTGACTATTCTTGCTTGACTTATGACCACCAGTGCTTAAAGTTTTGTGAATTTCTTTGCATTTGTTAGTAGCAAATTGGGATATCTTTGATTGAATTTTCAATACATTCTTTCTACATTTGCTTTTTTTCCATGATTATGGAATAAATTCAAAATGTCCAAATAACAATAAAGTCAATATTTTTCATTACTTGGATTGTAAATTGCACAATAATCATGTCTATTACGTTTCATTACGTAAACATTTTTAACTCCGCATACTTCTTTAGTTGTTTGTGATTGTGTTTTAAAATAATTCCATATTTGATTTATAGTCTTATTCGCATTGTTTCTTTTCCCGTTTTCTTAGCTTTTCTACTATTGCTTCTTCATATTTTTAACATATAGGTAAATGTATCAATTTCTAACCCTATCCTAATTACTGACACCTTCCGTGTATTTTTTCCTATAATAGTTTCCTTTGCTTTAAAACCCTATATTTTGTTATTTCATCACATGCCTTTTTGGGATCTTTCATTTTTGTTAGGAATATGGTATATGAAAACCTTGTACTTTTTGAGATAATTCATCATTTTTTGTAACACAAATGAGATATTTATTCATAAAAAGAAAATTTAATAAAATTAAATAACACAAAACAGAAACAAAATTTTTAAATTAAATGTTCGTTACAGCCCCTTTATTGTTCAACACAAACTTGCAATCACGTTAAAAATGATTCATTGACATATTGCGATTTACTGTAAAAAATATGATGGATCATGTTTGCTTTAGTTGTTGGTGATTCTTGGTTGCTTCTGGGGAACACCTTGTATAATTTTACCAAATAACATTGGATCCATAAAAAAGAGCTACGTTTTCTTAACCTACTTAGTAAATTTTGAAGTTTAATTGTTAATGATGATGTCGGATTTTTTTTAAATGAACACGTGCATTTTGAAAATTTTATGTAAAAAGTTAAATAACTTGGCAACCTTGTATTCGTAATATGAAACGGACGTATGTATTTGAAAAAAATGAGTTGAATACGGTCCTGGGAAACTGATATACTTCGTGTACGTAAACTCACCCTGTATAACATTTGGGAAATAATAAAAGTTCAAGTTTGTGTCTTATTCAAAATCAGATGATTACATGTTTCAACCCGTGATATGATTCGAAATATTTACAGGCAAATACGTACATACATATTCTTCTGTACTTTTTAACAAATTAATAATTGAATTGAATAGTTTAAGTATCCTTATTTACTGCAAATATCCGCTTTTATTTTTTATTTAAGAATGAGATTCTCACAAATTAGTCGTATTAGATCCGTACATCCTTCATAAAGCTATTCTTTCATAAATGGTAATGTTTACAAAAACTATTCTAACATTTCTGCTAATCAGAAACAGTAATTAACATATCGACGGTGTTCTTGATATCGAAATATAATTATTTTAAGTTTAATAAGATAGTAAGTAGATCGACTGATACTTAGTGGACCCAAAATAGTGAAAGAAACATCTAAGAATATTCCACGCTCCATCTATGTCTTCTATTAAGCAAGTTGAAAAGAACTACTACAAAATCTCTGACATTAAGTACATTAGCTCGTAATCCAGATAATTTGTAGTGTTCGGCGTGATACAGAAGAGAACGAATCTCGTTACCAACAGTTCCATTAGCGCATTATCTCGCTTTTGTGTATCTGAGTAAAAGCGCGGCCTTATCAAATTTAATAACGCTCCCACAGTTATAATTAAAATGCTTTCTCTTTATGTGCGCGCCTGTTGTCTGCGTGTCAATAAAGTGCTTTTTTTGCGGTCGTTAAAAACTACTCCGGAAATAAAAGCCAGGAATTAATCCTAAATGAGTTTCTAACTCGATTTTTTAATAACAACTACTGTAGGCGATGATTGTTGTAGAACATGTGATATGTTCTAGAGTTTAACGATGTACGTGCCTAAAATAAAGTGTTATCGTAATTAGTTAGTAATAAAGTGCTAATTGACTAGCACCTTTTACATCTAAACAATTATTGTTGAAGTAATAGGATTCTCATTTCTTATAATATTTTACTGCTGGTTCCAAAATGTAATCACGTTACGAAAGAAGTCATTTTAGGTCACAAAATATGCAATTTTTTGTTTCTGATTTTTATAAAATAGAGATCTTTACGCATATGTTAGTAACTATCACTAAAAAATGAAAGAGCTTAACATCAGCAACCTTTAACTTTGGTTAAGTTTCCTTTTTACACGTGGTACACTTCTGTTACTTCATTTATTTATAATTTAAATTTAGTAGTCTCATTGATATTGGCTTTAATTTAGAAATGTTCTCCGTTTTCTTCATTCCGTAACTCATGTATCTCTCATGAAGTTTAAAATAAATTAGCGAAAGCTCAGATCACATGTAAAGGAATCGTTTTTAATTCATCAACTTTTGGCTACTTTTAAAAAAAAACCATCTTTAATTATTTCTTAATAGAAGATTATGTTACTTCTATCTCAAAACATTCTAAACTGTAAACGCTTTGTTATATACTTGTAGGTATAAATCGCTTTTAAAATAACAATGTAATGAAAAAATGGAATAAAATATTTGTGTATTTTCTTCTGAAAGAGTTTAAAACATTGCATTGGCCGCCTACAAACAATCAGCAAGAAAATATGCCATTTTGAACAAAATACGTAATTACGAGTGTGTGTTTAAAGATTACAACAATTTCTATATTGATCGTCTGTTTTATGATAAATATAAAACATTTATTTTACAAATTAGATATTTTTTTTTAGTCTAGAAGACTGTTAAAACCAAAGGCAATATTGTGTACAGGTAAGTAATAAAACTTTTATTTATATTTATTGTTTAATATATTTTACATGTAACAAACAAGGTAAAGATTATGCGAAATAATAGAATCATTTTATTTTAATATCACAATATTTTTTTACTAAGTGTGTTTTGTTGATAACACTACCAGTTGTAACATAAGTTTTCTGACGTTTTTATATCTATGGCTCCTCTTGCAATTGTTTGACATTCCCCATTAATTCTAATAAATTCGATATCCTGTTCAAAATAAATACCATTAATATTTTTCGTTGTAAATTGCACTATAATATGTACTTTTCTGAACTCTAAACATGCAGAAAAAAAAATAATTAATCATAATGCCAAAGTCATAGCCTGCTAGATAAATTAATAAGTAAAAGGATTAGTGTAAAAAAAAAAAAAACGATTATAGGGAATGTTGCAGCAAATGGGTGTAAAATTTAATGGTTCACCCAACAATATAAAAATATACAGAATGTTCTATTTTAAAAAATTGAATTTTGCAGCTTTCAAAATCTTTTGATATATCACTAGCTTCTAGACCCTCTGTTTGATACGACATGGCATTTACCACATATTGATGGAATAATGTCAATACTTGGTAATTTTAAAATAACAAATCTCTGCACTTAAAGCAAGTGAATAGTAATCAATAACGTACAATAACATAAATGTCAAAATTTTTACAAAAATCGTAATATCTTACAAGGAGAACCTGCCAAATGTTAAACTCAGATTTGGTCCTGGTTTTGTCAGTCGATAGCGGGAACCCCTTGGAGTATATTTATAAAATATTGGTCATAGATGGCCAGGCCTTAATTTCTTTAGAGCCCAATATAGTTTTACATCTAACATAAGTAGTGGTAAAGCGCCTGAGGTGCAATTCGTGTGCCTGGGTTCGAATTTGGCAGCGGAATGTTTTTTATGCTTTATTATTTTCAAATTAAATATTACGATGATAATGAAGGTACAAAAGAAGGTTTAATATACACATATTGTTGGTATTACTGTTTAATTAGATATATGTGAAAGTATATATCAGTAATTAGTAACATTTAAATTAATTTCAGTTAATTGTATTGGATAATAACAGGATTACCATTATTTCATTCCGTTAAAGAGATTATGCAAATATTTTCTCTAAAAGTGGGGTGTAATTCAGTAAGTATGGGTAATTTGGCTTGAGTTCAACATTTGGCGGACTCTCCTTGTTAGCAACAGTTGAAGATATAAGTATAGAAAATCCTAGTTAAGTAATCTTCATAAAATTTTATGTTGAATTTAAAAGTGTAATAATACATAGCGACTTCTGATTAACTGGAAGTGTGAAAAAATATTTTAGAAAACTGTAGCTACCCAATGAAACCCCAAGTTTTCAAAGCTGAAGGGTTTACATTAAGCCGGAAAACTCCTAAGTAATAGCCACTTCAGTGGAAAAACAAACATATAGGACATATTTACACTTGGTAAAGTACTTCAAAATAATGTTTATGTAATCTAAAAAGTGTAGAAATAGTCTAGATAATAAGTCTATTTTCACTAACGTACATTTTATTCTAGACTTTACACTGGCAGTCCGCGAACCTATTTTATTCTAAAACAAATAGACCTGTACAAACAGCGGCAATTGTGAAATATCTACTCTACTTTTTTTAGTGTGTTAATTCCCTCTTCAGGTTCGAAATATTCTAAGGAACTAGAGTTCGGTCAGACACCTGCGTACAATCTTTTTTTTTTATATGCATTTTGTAGGCATCGTCCTCTCGTGTAAAAATGGTGTATTTGATTATGAAAGAATAGGTTCCTTTGTAACATTAGAAGTTATAAAACTGAAAGCGTCTTCAAGCAATTCTAAATTTATTCCTGGTAGATAGTGATTTCGATGTTTTTTATTCGGGCGTAGCGATTTTCTCCGCATTTTACATATGTTTCTCCAATTAAATTTTATGAAATATTTTATGAATCGTTTTCGTCATGCAACCCGCTTTCTTAAGACAATATTCATGAGGTATACGCATACGGTTTTGCGCAAAAAGATCTATGTGGAAGTAAAATACTATACCTTTCGTTTTAACTTCAGATTTGAGCAGGTCTTCCATGGCGTCGCTCTCCGTGATGTCAAGCGCCAGTTCGCCGTCGCAATTAACCGCCGCGACGTTTGCGCCATGCTCGATCAGGTACTTGGCTATCGATAGGAAGCCGCAGCTCGCAGTCGCGTGCAGCGGCGTCCAACCTTCGTTATCTCCCCTGTTGACGTCGGCGCCGTTTTCCACGAGGAACTCTACCATGTCTAGATTGTCGTCGATACATGCCTGAAATAAAAATAATTCAATTAACTAGCTGCCCAACATAGTTTTATACTTATAGGACTGTTCACTATACAGCGTGGAAAGAAGGGATACATTCTTTGTTAAGAGTGTTGTATAGTGTATGACTGGTTGTCCGTCTTTCGCTGTTTTATGACAGAATTATACAAAGAATTGCCAAATAACTATATTTTTTATTGTAACGTACACCCTTGAATGAATATAAGTTTAACGGGATCTTTTACGTTTTATTATTATTATTTATTATTGAGAGTAACATGAGTGGTTCCTAAAAGTTAATATTGCTGGTTATTATTAGCAAAACGAAACATCCACGTTGTTTTAAGGCTATAAAATTCCTACAAGTGAATTACGAATATAATAGAAAAGCGTTTGACAAGTGAAATTTATGAACAGATTTATAAGCTTGATAAACAGTTTGCGGCCCAGAAGCAAAACATTTTGCTGCCCGGCGCACCCGAAAACCGTAGTAGCAAAGTTGAAGAATATTTCTTAAATTTATTAGAAGATTTTATAACGATTGAAAAATGGACTAACATAACCCAAAAACAAATTACTGATTTTTTCTATAAAGATTTGATACAGCTTTTCTTCAACGCTTTAACAAATTTTCCTAGTTACTAATAGAAATATTAAATGTATTGTTTTAGCTGTAACACATATGCACTTTAAAATAAACTTTAAGATTTAAATTTTGCGTAATTTTCCATAACTCGACATTCTTCTTAATTCAACTTTTATTTCCTGTTACTTGGAGGTTCGTATGTAAGGACTGATCTTTTTTTGTGCTGATTTTTTGATCGCACGCGCCATCCCAAATACAAACAGTTATATACATCGTTATATGTATGAAGAGCATGCTGCTCTTCGTGATGGTAGATGTGGCTTCTGTTGCTTATTAAATTTAGTGAATACAGCACATTCGTGCAAAAGTGTATTTTGTGCTTAATTAAATGAGGCTTACATCAGGAATCGTAAGCTTGCAGATGATTCGCATAACTTTCTTTTGTACACTGCACAATCTTCTGCAAATCAGTAGAGCGTCCCCAAGTCATAATGCTGTATCCTAACACAGTTACCACGCAAGTTCTGTAGAACATTAACAAAGCTGCAATGTCAACATGCTGTTTCAAAACTCTTGTGGCGTGAAGGAATTAGTTTTCTTGCATAATCCATTTATATGTTCCTATGATAAGTACCTATCTACTGTTACTCCTAATGTATTTATTCGAAAGTTATTTAGAAACTATTCATTTTTATCGAAATTGAGCAATCAAATATTTTATAATGGTTAAAGACATTTAATTTAGATTTAGACTCATTTAAAAGGAAAGCATTAGACTGTATCCATACGGAAACTATCGATGCCGACCGATTTCCAGCTGCAGATAGTCCACAACAGTGTTGGGCAAGCTAGGGGAAGTGAATAAATTTCTACAGCGATTATAGATACTCGTGTTTTGTCGGCTCTCAATAAATCACTAGTTAACACTGCTCCCCACTCAAGGCGCGAATAAACACGAGTGTATCTAGTCGCTGTAGAAATTTATTCACTGCTCCTATCTTGCCCAACACTACAATAATCTTTGCTATAGATTGTAGGATAACTTTTAAGTTCTCCATAGTATTCGATTATTATTATGTCAAGTTATTTACATACATCATAAAAAGTAATGGTCCCAAAATCGACCTTTGCGTAAGTCCCAACGCTAAAAAAATTGGTTGCGAATCCTCCACGATGCTGTCATGTTTAATATCAGCTGCCTGACTGCGGTTATTTAAATAAGAAGAAATCAAATGATAATCGCGTATTCCCAAACCTAACAATTCACCTAAAAATAAACTACAACGAAGGCTTTTGTCTTGTCAAACATCAAAGGAGGCAGTTGCCAACGGTAAATTTTAAATTAACTGGGAAAACTTTCAGCATCTAAATTTTAAATGCTTCATTAATAGCCTTAGTTAATTACGCACAAGACATTTTGACATATTGTAAATTATAAATGTAGTAGGCGATGCCGAATGATGTAAAACTAAATCTGCTCTAACTTCTGTAGTTTTTACCTGAATGAAAGGGCATTTAGTGCTGTTTTAAACGTCACAATTTATACTACCCGTTCGTATTCACGAAATGCTCCAGATGGCGTTATCCTCGACTATACAAGCTTTTCTGAATTATCTCTAAAAATTCAAATGTAACAATATTCTTTTCATTGCGTTAATGGTTGAAGAGCTTTGACGGGCTAAAGTAGTGGGGAAAACCGTGTCGTGATATTTTTACCCCATTATTGGCAATAATTTCTCCATATGGGTGATATGTAGATTATGATTCTGACATGAACTCTCATGAACCATGAACTCATTTAAAATAATATCGATGATGTCATAACTCTAAAAACAAATGAAGTAACGAGAAGAAAATTGTTTATATAACGTCATGTATAATAAGAATCGCTAGATCCCTGCAATATTTTTTTCCAGAAAATTAATATTAACAAAGTTAGCAAATTTATCCGTTACTCCTTCTACGCTGTATATATAACTTAAACGAAGATTGTTTTATTTCACATTATTACGAAGTTGAAAATTAAATTTGCTATATAGGTGAATAAATGTTAAATCACAATAGAGCAGAAAGTAGGTATAGCGAAAATATTATATAGGCATGAAATTATTTCGTATGGTTTGACATACAAATTTACGAAATAGAAAATTATTTTGGCTACCGTCTTCGCAATAATTTATGAGCTCCAATGTGAACTCATAAACGCGATAAAAAAAATCGTTCTTCGCGAACAACGATCGCATAACTTTGGAAGTTAATATCATGTTTATTATTACTCATTCCATTCAATGTGGTGAATGTTTAGATGTCCAACAACGCTTCCAGATACATTAAAATGTATATCATTTGATTTAATAATACGAATTCTCCGGTTAACCGCATGTTTGAAAAATCGTTTATATTACTAGTAGGAACGTTTATTTTAGAAAAAATACAAATTTTGTACGGTTCACAATATGTTTTGATGCGTAAACCTTTTTGTGGTTACTAAATAATACTATTAACATCCTCAATAAAATACACATATGAATTGGGTAACAACAAAAGTTTTTGTTTTAGATATTGTAATTTCAATAAAAAAATAAAAATATATTTAGGTATAGAAAATCTACTTACACAAAAAACTACATCAGAAATGATTTGTTGCTTTCCACAAATACAAAAGATGGTCAATTCAACAGGTTGATTAATATACCACTTATTGTTAGTATCTTGATTTAGAAAATACTTATAACCTGCCCAAAAAAATCTAATTTGATTCTCGGTTGTTCCAATAATTAGATACACATTAAAACATCTTTTAGGTTCCTATAAGCTTGATATAATAGACAAAAACGAAAGATATGGTTTCTATAATAAAATGCGAACTTTGTTATATACATTGGACCAAATCAAAGCAATCTTGAAACGCAATTATATGAACATAAATTACAGGTTAGGAATAGAGATACCGCAAAATCTGCATTAGCTTCACACTTTTTAAATACAGACCACAATTTTAAGAACAGTGACATAAAGAACTTTTCAAGAAGAGTAATTACCGAGATTTAAATATGTTGGAGGCAATTTTTATGAAAAGACATAAAAACCATTTGCTGAATAACGATTTGTCTTTTTAAAAAACACATTAGAATTAATTTAGTTTTTAAGACTTTGTTTAAAATTTCGATTTTATTGGTGCTTTTCTGTCATCATAATTTTTTTACACCAGCGCGCTGTTTGTATGCCCATGGTATTATATAATCTGAGGATACGGCGGTAATATAGCAGCAAAATGTTACCCATAAATTTTCAATAGACTTGATTTCTTGCAGAGAGGGACTTTTTATTTTTATTTAAATACATACATTGATAAAAAATGATTATAAATATGAGTAATGTGTTAAATAGTAATTGGAAAATTTGTTTCATCGATATTGCGACAAATCAGCAAATATTTACACAGACGGCCGTTTTCATATCACTTTTGAGCTTTAAATTACTTTTTAAATGCAATGCAGGTCAATAATATATGTAAGTATAGTAAAACCTCGATACAAACCTGTATAAATTTAATTATTTGTGCCGAAGTTGTAATTCTAAATTTTTTTTGTAACTAAATTTTATTTTAGATACCCATTTTTTTCCCTAAACCAAAAACATACACGTGAAACCAAATTAAATTTGATGCACACTTGATTTAACTTGTATAATTAACTAAAAAAATGTCAGTTATTGGGTTGTTTATAAAGTATATAACTGGATATATAACCGGAATTATGAAGACATATTAATAAAAACTACTGTCAATAAAACTTGGTGTAACTTTTATATTTTTTTTTTGTATAGAATCCGTTTCATATTGTTTACGTTAACATGACAGTTTGCTAATTTTAAACAAAAAAAATCAAAAGTATATGGTTAGCAGGGGAAAGGTGAAGGGGTCTCCTCTCAAAGAGTCACGGGCCCCGCAATAAAAGTTGAGTTTAAGAATATTTAATATGTATTTATATAGCAATAAAGTGTACTTAGTATAATTCTAGGATGACATCGCAAATTAATAACTATATAGGGGAGGGTGGGGCAAGATGGGGCCACGAGGCATGACGGGACATCGTCTTATCTACAAAACGGCAGTAAGGATCTGTCAAATAGTAGCAGTACTAATATTGACAAGTGTTGTTTTATGTTTGTTGTAATGTAGAAAACTTTACTAGTCGTAATAACAAAGTTATTGCTGTTTGCGCGTGAACTTTGTAATTTCCAGAATTTCGTTATTATTTTGATGGTGAGTTCAACGGCCAGTATCGGAAGCATAAGTAAATTATTTACAACTACACTTTTTGTGCTTATTAATTGACATGTATTGCATGTATTTTCTATAGTGCGTTATTTGTTTATTTCAATATTTAATATGTTATTATAACATAACCAGAAAATGTCCCAAGAGGCAAGGTGGGGCTATTGGTATGGGGCAACAGGAGGACATCACTACTCACTCTTCAGTCGGTCCGTTATGCCTGAATATGCCATTATGCTTTCTCGAAGACATAATGCCTATTTCTCATGTTAGGAATAAAGTACAGGTTCAATCAAAGCGTAACAAGGGAAAGACAACAATTCTTACAAGCACTACCTATAAGAATCTGCTACAAGAAAATAGAAGTTTGGAGAATCCCTAAGGCAACTAGAAGTGCTGAGGGAGAGTTAAAGGGAAAAAAATGACAAAGAAGAAAACAGAAGAGATCAAGAAGCCGAATTTTGTAAGGAAAGCAAAGAGATAGATTTTTAGAAAACGTCAAGGAAATAATCAAGTTCTTTTCTGTTGAGGAAGATGACGCTCAATGTTACTATTGTAAGTGGAAGTATTGATACAATGCCATAGATGGCGAGGTTGGATACATGGAGGCTGTGCGAATAACGTGGATGAGTTCGTCTTCTATATTGTCTCAATTGTGAAGATTAAGTTTAATATTCTTATCGTTATTGTATTTTTTTTTATTTTAAGTAATTCCGCTTTAAAGAGTTTAAGCTTTGTTCCTGCATGTTCTTAAGAATATTATATAAGAATCTATTTTTTTTAACCTATTACCTAGAGTTATGGTACGACCCATTAACTCACCTGGACGACCCATTCTCAACTGGACAGATGGTAAATACACCATCTTGCCCCCCATGGTGGGACAAGATGTTGTATTTACACATTTCTTTTCAAAATTTTCTCACAACATGAAGAGTACCCATCGAAAAATTGTAAATTCATCCATCAACAGATAAATGTTTAAAGATTACAACAAGCGTACTTAGAACCTTGTATATCAATTTGCAATCCTGATGCAGTGTTCTAAAGCTTAATGTTCCCATCTTGCCCCACCTTCCCCTAAGTGTTTTAAGTAAAAAGCAAACCATTTGCCTGAATAAACAAAAGAAAGAAAATAAAAATTGTGTTTTCCGTTCTTTGTAAGAAATACGTTGGCTAATGCTTAGAATATCTATTACATTTTACTCGACGATCTTCCCTTAAATAACTCAGATGCTCTGTGTTGTGTTAATGTTTTCGTTGATATAAAATCACAAAAACACCTGAATGGTTCTGAGTTAGTTAGGTGGGGGAATGTAAACAAGTGGCCCATGTATGTGCAGTTTAAAGACTAAACAAACGCAATCCCAAAAATTAACCAGAGATTGGTCCACCACTCAATATTATCAGCAACCGCCACTGATGGTTAGAGGGTTAAGGTACATAAAGACAACTTATGGAATATACAGACCAATATCATTAGTTTAGCAAAAATTACAAATAATGACATATACTTTAAATGTTATGAGCGTATATTATTTCAATTTTATGTAATTATTTTCTACAATAAAATGCTTAAAATAAAGCATCTTACTAAAGCAATGCAGAATATATCACTTCTTATTTCTTCGATACGTTATTTCTCCGTATAGAACACAAGGTTTACATTAACGGAAAAGAGATCTTTACATTAGTCAAGATTAGCTTTCAACATTCGCTTTCAATCTGTCTCTGTTATTAGAACGTTACCGTATTGGAATAACTCCCTAATTTGCATTTCATGACATGTGAATTTTGAATTGCATAGACTGTATACTACGACTCGATATATTTTCTTTTCAAATGATTCATTTCATTTTTTTTATGATTGAGGATACTAACAGATAAAGTTTTTACAACCATATATAAAAGCATAATTTATTACAGATAGCATGTGGTTAGTATATATACATGTTAGTTTCAGGCGAATAGCTCTAACAATCGTAAAACTTTTCATGCAAGTACGTTTCTTTAATTAGTGTCTTTATTACGTGTTTTAAAATACCATATTGACAAATTGGGGCATGTTTCCAAAAAAAAATTTCGACTCACTACGGGCGCGCTATACATACAATATGATCTCATTAAATATACTGTAGTGACTAATATTCCCCATTTGCCACCTTCGCTATTTTGCTTTTAAACCACCTACCTATATATACTGAGAACATGCATTCTCAAATTACAACCACTATCTTTAATTGCGATAACGGGGCGATTTTTATAAAAGAATGCGTTCAAAACCGGTTGAATCATCAGATTTACAGCTTCGTTGACGAGACGTACGATATCGAACATATCGTTCGACGCTCTCCCTAAAGGATCGTTTATAAATCTCCTTCCTCACCATATAATAAATATTTCAGAAAAAAAAAAAAATCAATAAATCTAATTTACAGATACAAATTACCAAGACGGCCTTGTGGATTTACACCGTATATAAATAATGTGTAATCCGCCGGTAAAAACTGGATCATATCCAAAGATAACGCGAAAGCGAGTACTGGTGGAGTATATGGTCGGACTCCGATTCTGATGAATGAAACGGTCTAAAAGCGAAATTAAAATAATTCCATCTTTTACGGTCGATTAATTTGACATTGCCATAGGGCTAAAGGGTTAACTCGACATGTACAATCTTAATTAAGCAATAAAGAGAGGGACCACACACGGGCACATCGTTATAATCGTCATTATAATCGCGTTTATGCATTCCCACACACGTCGTCGTACTTGCAAAAGCGTCCATCGCAGGAACCCTAATTTATCTGACACAGATACAAAGCGGTTCGCAAATATGTACTAGTAACGTGCGCCTGTAATGTATATTTAACGCTCGTTACATTATTGTATACATTCGGTTGTGAAATTCAGGAGAAAAAAGATACTCACGACATGATCTGACAAAACTCGTTGTCGGTATAATTTTGCGTGGGATTCTTTATGTAGTGCTATATTGGAGGCTGGGTCATTGCTTGTGCAAATGATCATACAGTAGCAAGAACAGGACTGCGGTCGTGAATCTGTCGAAATATATAGACGGACAAGTTTACTACGTCAATATGTACATATACGCGCATGTGGTTACTATAATTAAATAATGTTAATATAAACTCATTTTTCACGGTACTATATCTATATCTGCAAACGATGATAACGAAAAAAAAAAAAAAAAATGTTAAAAACTAGGTGAGGATTTTGGACACTTCAGACAAAATAATTAAAGCCTATTGGCAGTCATTTGATATATTGAAAGGTATTAACCCATTAGTGGCCAAGCACAAAAGTAATTAAAATTTTGGTAAAAAAATTATATGTATGCTTTATTTACCACAAAATTAAGAGAATACAAAATGATAACAATAGCAATTTTCATTTTTTACTTCAAAAATAATTAAGTGTACAATTTCGCTCCACAACAATTATTTAAAAAAGAAGTAATCAAAAACAATATTCTGTTAATGGTTCCGTTTTGATAGTTTGGCTATTGATGGATTAGTAACATCGAGTTAGCTTGAAATGAAGTGTCAACGAATTGGGATATGGCATAAACTTTTGCCATCATTTGTGCACAATTTGGAAGGACATGAGAAGATTATTATTGACTACATTAGCAAACTTGCACAAACGGTAGGATTAGACAATTTTACAGTTGAAGATGTGACAGCAGTTTTAGAAGCCATGACAAGCCGCTCTCCAATGTAAACTTAGAAGAATTAACTCAAAAATTAAATCGTCAACATTCAAAAAGGAAGTATAAAAAGAAAGCGAAAAGAAGAATCTGTAAAGGGTTATAAAACCAGCCGATCTACAGCGCATTCTTTCAACCATTGATACATTGACGGATGAATTTTGTGCATCGTCAATTGTGCAATTATTCACTTATTGAGGCTGGATGTTTTGTAAATATTTATTTCCTTAACGTGAATTTATATTCCTAAAACTACATGAGACTGGTGAAAATTTCGCAATGGGACTCATATGGGCCGGAAAGCAACATACACTACCGGCCATTGAAGTTAGGACAACTAGTATAATTTTAAAAAATCCATTTTTAACATTATTGTAAAACATTACACAATAAAGTAAGCCTAACAACAAAGTATTTAAGACGAACATTATCATTAGAATAAGCATATTAAAGAGAAAATTTAATTTAACCTAATAGCAGTAATAATAATTACTAGGGAATAATGAATAGGCAATAATTGATATCATACTTGTTGTGAATTATTCTATTAATAAACTAGTTGCGATCCGGCTGTTCAATCGCGGTGTTCGTGAAAATAGTATTTAAAAAATGCCGAAGGAAAGCCGATAAGAGTAGAAAACAGATCGGCTATTGTTACATTACACGAGGAAGGCCATTCTGTGCGTGTGACAGCAGAAAAATTAGGAGTGACAAAATTTACAGTCCATTACACTATTCGTTGCTACCGAGACGCCGGAACATTCGAAGACAGGAATCGCTCAGGTCCGTCACAGATAGCAACCCTCGCGGAAGATCGATGCCTTAAAGTGTTGAGGCGCCCGAAATTGCAGCGGAAATGAATAGGGAACGCGAATGACCGATATCTTTAACAACAACTAAACGTCGTTTAAGGAAAGCCGGTTTATTCGGTCGCGTTGTGGGCCGAAACTCATAGAAATTGGACCGCAGAAAGTTTCAGGAACGTTCTTTGGACTAACAGTCCAAGTTCGAAGTTTGAGGAGAAGGATAGGATTTTTGTAAGACGCACGAGAAACGAGCGAATGTTGCGCGATTGTGTCGTTCACACAGTAAAACACGGTGGTGGTTCAATTATGCTTTGGGGTTGTTTTAGCAGTGCAAGGATCAGAGATCTCGTAAAAATTGACGGCATTAGGCGCCAAGAAAATTATAGACGCATATTGGAAGAAAATGCTGTATCGTCAGGATCGCGGTTGATTGGGAAGAACTTCGTGTTTGCGCATGATAACGACCCCAAACACACGGCACGGATCTGCAAAGATTATCTCGCGTTTTAAATAGAGGATAATGTTTCGGAAATCATGCCGTGGCCTCCGCAGAGTCCGGATTTGAACCCCATCGAATTACTGTGGGATGAGTTGGACAGACGAGTAAGGAAAGTCTGCCCAACTTCGGAAGAGCACCTGTAGCGACTTCTTCAAGTCGAATGGAACAATATTTCCCAGGAAACTCTAACAAAATTAACTGAGGGTATGACACGGGTGGTCCGGGTCGTATTGAAAGCCAAAGGAGGATTCTTCGATGAGAAGAAAGTATAGTTATAATGTAATATTTTAATGAGAATATTTTATTTTATTTTTGATTTCTTCTTGTTATTTGTTTATATTTTTGTTTCTATGCATACATTTCTTTCGAATTCCTGTCGGTTTTATTCAGTTAGCAGTAAATCACTAGTTGTCCTAATTTCAATGGCCGGTAGTGTATGTTTTAACAAAAAAGTTGTGAATGGTTAATTTTGCAGAAAAGACAAATTACCTTACAAAAAAAAAAATATTAAAATTCACTAAAATGACAAATTCCTAAAAAATTCTAAATACTTGTACGCTCTACACACACACATTTAAATACCATAGTAATATGAACTTTTCGTATTAAAAAACCCCACACAGAAAAACGGAAATAGAAAGATCTGGCTATATTGTCGGTCAGTTGGTGGAATTTCCTATCTATTTTGTACCAAACTTTTCATTTAAACTAGTTCTGACATTACGTTTATTGTGGGGAGGTGATCCACATATCACATATTTCTGGGGGTATATCATCCAGATAATCTTCGAATTCTGGTCAAAAGAAAATCATTTCGCGTTAAGCGGTCCTTGGTAATAATACCATTAAAAAAATGATCACCCATTTCGTGCTACTTTTGATGAAAATAATAATACGTATGAATTTTGTCAGTTAGTTTGACACTAAAGCTGCAGTAATTGTTTTCGGCCGCTACCTTTTTAGGCGAATTGTTCAATTCGTCTAAGAGAGTGTTTGTAACAAATTTTTCAATTTATGTTTTCAAATGATTAGATAACCATGAGATATGATAGGTATATCATTGAAATGAGAATCTTTGGCAAAGCTAGCATCATCTGCAGAAACACTGAACTGAATAACTACTAAAACTACCCAAATTTATACCTAAAAAAAACTTAAAAAAAAAATTAAAATACCAAATAAAATTGGGTACATCCCATTTAAAATTTTGTATATATTTGCTACATCTGACATATTTGATGCTTAATTGTATATTTGAAACTAAAAATTGTTGAAATAATATTTTTATATCTCAGTGTGGTTATAACTATTTATTGCAATAAACAAGCTTTATTTAAGATTTGTTTCAGGATTTAAAGACATTTCTACAACTACCTACAAATATTTTTCTTCTGAAAGAGTTGGACAAAGTTTTTTCACGCAAAACCACCTTTTACAGCAAACCTTTACCCTCTTACCAAAAAAGGGTTGAATAGAAGAGAGCAAAATATAACAAGGAATCTCAGAGAAACCCCATTTAGGGCTATACATTTACTTTCTTCCTTCTCATCCAAGCCGGTTTTACACCTCAAAATAGAAAACTGATAGATTTATTAGTGCACCAAAACTGTCACACTTCGTGTTTTACTAGTGCAAACAAAAAATTGTATCAAGCTTTTGTATTCGGATTGAACCTCCTTCTGCCCGGTTTAATTTTACTTTTGCTACCGATAGATGTTTAAATAAACAAATAATTTATGTTATTATTCTCTCCTATTAATTAATACTAATTTCTTTAGCAAGAAATCATTCTAATAACGGCTTCTTGAATCTAAAATGGCCCATTCTAATACGATTTTTGAATCTATATCGTTTGCAACCGGCTTTTCGGCAGTTTTTTCCAACCAATTTTTGAATACCACATTCACAACGTATTTTTTTTTTTTGTACTTCATCGTTTAGGTGAATACTACTGAATACATCATAATTATTAGCAAACATTTTTGGAATCGATAAAAAATCTTATCTATTTCTAAACAATTTCTAAAATTTTATAAAATAAGGTCACTGAATCATTATTGTTGATAATTCACATTCATTTCTGTTGTTTTATCAAGCTATTCGTGCAATCCAATTCTTGTTAGACAATAAACTATTGTTAATACATGTATTTTATCATTACATACTTACGAATGAGTTCTAACTACATTCTACGTGGGAATGATACGTTTTGTATGATGAGCCAATTTAAAAACGAATCATGTCCTTTTAAGGTGACATTCTGATTGTATATACAAGTTTAATGATATTATGACATTACATCCATTCATGTTATTCGATATTATTAATTAATTGCTGTGGATGCCACAAAGGAATATAATTTGACAACCTTAAGAGAACATCTGAAGTGAATAACCTCGGTATATAATACACGTATAGCCGGGTCATTCTTTATGCACTAATTGATAGTGAACATTAGAGTATTCTATCGCACGTAATACACAAGTACATGATGCCAAACTATTGACTTTCAATCGTATAGAATAGAACTGGCTGTTGTAATTCTCCCCTAGCTATTTTCGGCGGCGTTTAAACCTATCCGAGTCGACAAATTGAAGCAATTAACTTTAATTGATCGACAGTCTGCGAAAAGAAATATTAGATTAAAAATCTACACACGAACGAATTTATTGCAAAGCTCTTTTGTTGCAAGTGAAAATTGATTCTAAAGAATTTTGTAAACCCAATACGTAGAGCTTTATCATATTACTAAACAAATAACTTAAGAACTATAAATAAATATGCTCAGTTGATGTATCATACTTTGTTAACACAAGTTATTTTCATACTTTATTCATTTAAATAAATAAATTTATATATGATTATTAAAATTTAAATTAAAACTTCTAAAAATTGTTAAATGTGTTTTCAAAATGGTTAGTTACCCTTCGCATTGGGGTGGATTCGCCGGCGCACCGCACATATGAGTCACCGTTCTGATGATCACAGTTCCTATATATTTTCTGTTTTTGACTGACATGCAAATATATATTATTATTGTAGTAAAATAATAATAATAATAATAATAATAATAATAATAATAATAATAATAATATCGAAAATAAATAAGTAATAATCACCTTTTCAGGTAATCTGATATAATATATTAAACATATTTTCTACTAGATGGGTAGAAAACTTTGCTATAACAATGGTGAGATCAAGGCACGTGTTTGAATTAGAAAAAGGTAATTTTACATTACAATTGCATTAAAATAACTGCAATTTTGGTTAGTCTAATCCTTATTTTTTAATAAAGCTCATTTTATTATTTGAACACTTATTATTTAAGTGAATTTGTTAGGTTTGCTAATTTAATAAAACAGAGAGCTATAGCTAATAAATACCTCTGACAAAATATATTTTATCGGTTTAATAAATCTTTTTTTATGTATATGAATAATGTTTATTAACATTAGCTACATACGTATATAAAGAACATCAATATGTATCTGCGATTGTATAATTTTCTAGAATAAAGCGGTTTTAAATTTAGGAGACAGCGTGTCTGATTACAATATTTTAAAAGTAACCGCCGCATTATTGTCTTCTGGAACTGTTGTCTTATCACATATATGAGTAACTTTTTTATCTCTATAGAGTGACTAATGACATCAGAATAATATATACATAAAACATCACGAGAAGAGTTTTACAACTATTTTAGCTTTTAATAGTCAAGTTGGGTAATATTACGTATACAAAAATTCAATGAATTAGTTCAGTAGATGACTACGTAAGCATTCCAATTTTAACTAATAACCGTTACATAGTTGAATTACTGTGTGAATAAAAAATTTCAAGGGAAATAAGCTTTAGCTGAAAAGTGTAATCATAGAAAGAGATAAGTTATAATAACTCATGCAATCTTTATCTTAATACATTAAATAATTCTTTAATAAATCAGCGTTTGATAATCTATTTCGTGGATTAAATGCAGAGATTTGGTATAATGCAGCTGCTGCTATGCAATTATAATTGCAAAACTAAATTATTATTAAATTGTAATACGTCAGAGAAGTTTAAGTTTCAGAAACAAGAAACAGAAGCATACGTTCTACAATGTTGGAGAAATGCATCAGCTTTAGCTTTAAAGCAATAATTTTTGTGTGTATATAATTTATAAACGGGAAATAGTAAATTAATTGTTTCAAAAGTATGGTTATTCACTAAATTATACATTTGTATAAATAATTCAAATCATAACACTTCAAAAATTGTTGAATAAAGCAATTAATTTTTTTCACAAATACAAGCAAAGCGAATGGAAAAAGATATGAGTGGATAAAATTGTTGGTTTTCACGACCAAAAAAAAACTTGTTATTCTATGTATTAATTATTATAAATATACAAATTATCTACATCTTTTTTTATCGATTTTATCAAACTGGTTATAACTGGCTCTGTGAGTAAAAGTGTTCCCTTGACTAAAGATGTATAGCAGTGACTAAATAAACACTTAATGGTTGCTCAAAACAAATAACATATTACAAACTATTTTGAAATTATCTAGCTATTCAATGAAAAATAAGCTACGCAAAACCTTCGTTGAGTTTGTATATGTATACCGTGAGAATTTGATTAAAGTTATCTGTTATCTTAAAGCCTGTAGAGTATAGATTGACGTATTTTTGAGTAAAACTAGATCTTACAATAGGTATTGTTACGAAAATGAATCGAGTTAATTTTACAGGAATATATATTGTAAATAAGTGTGACATGTATACTACAGGCCATTGAAGTTAGGACAACTAGTATAATTTTAAAAAAATCAATTTTTTTCAATATTTAATTCTTTTAACATTAATTAAAAATTTCTACAATAAAGTAAGCATAACAACAAAGTATTTAAAAATGAAATCATCATTAGAATAAGCCTATTGAAGAGAAAATTTAATTTAACCTAATAGCACGCAATAAAACTATTACAGACGATATTTAAAGGAATGCTGACAAGCGTGTTTACAATAGAGGGGTGGGTCGACAGGGTTGTAAAATTTCACGTAGGTGTCTCCTAAAGGTCTCCCACAATAGCAGGGAATAATTGATATCATACTTGTTATGAATTATTCCATTAGTAAACCAGTTACGATACGGTTGTTCAATTGTGGTGTTTGTGAAAATAGTATTTAAAAAATGCCGAAAGGAAAATCACATTATACGAGGAAGGACATTCTGTACGTGTGATAGCAGAAAAATTAGGAGTGACAAAATCTACAGTCCCTCACACTATTCGTCGCTACCGAGACGCCGAAACATTCGAAGACCGGAATCGCCCAGATCCGTCACGGTTAACAACCCTTGCGGAAGATCGACGCCTGAAAGTGTTTTAGCAAGAGAAATCGGCGATTGACGGTGCCCAAAAACGCAGCGGAAATGATTAGGGGACCTGAACGACCGTATACTCCTGATAGGCCAACTAAACGCCGCTTAATGGTCATTTAGGAAGCCGGTTTATTTGGTCGCGTTACGATAAGAAAACCGTTACTCCGTCGTGGGAATCGCCAAAAACGATTACAGTGGACCGAAACTCATAGAAATTGGATCGCAGAAAATTTCAGAAATGTCCTTTGGACTGACGAATCCAAGTTCGAAGTGTTTGGGCAGAAACGCAGGGTTTTGTAAGCCACACGAAGAACAAGCGAATATTGTGCGATTGTATCGTTCCTACAGTAAAACACGGTGGTGGTTCAATTATGGTTTGGGGTTGTTTTAGCAGTGCGAGAACTGGAGAACTCGTAAAAATTAACGGCATTATGTGCAAAGAAAATTATAGACGAATATTGGAAGAAACTGCTGCAACGTCAGGATTGCGGTTGATTGGGGAGAACTTCGTGTTTGCGTATGATAACGACCCCAAACACACGGCAAGGATTTGCAAAGCTTACCTCGCGTCTCAAGTAGAGGATAATGTTTTGGAAATCATGGGCTGGCCTTCGCAGAGCCCGGATTTGAACTCCATCGAATCACTGTGGGATGAACTGGATAGGTGTGTAAGGAAAGCCTGCCCAACTTCGAAAGAGCCCTGTGACGACTTCTACAAGCCTAATGGAACAATATTTCGCAGGAAACTCTGACAAAATTAACAGAGCGCATGCCACGAGTGATCCGGGTCGTATTGAAAGTCAAAGGAGAGTTCTTCGATGAGAAGAAAGTATAATATTTTAATGAAAACGTTTTGTTTTATTTTTTATTGCTTCTTGTTATTTGTTTATATTTTTGTTTCTACAAATACATTTTTTTTTTCGAATTCCTGGCCTTTTTATTTAGTAGTAATTTACTAGTTGTCCTAACTTCAATGGCCAGTAGTGTATAAAATAAAAAACTTAACCTGAAACAACTATTAGCGAAAAATAGATGTGCACTGTTGTCACGTTGTGCTATTTTCAAAACGCATTATAAATGGATATACGTTTACTCGTATGTGGTTTCAGAAGTGTGCTGTAATGTACAGGCTTCTGGAGTTGCAAAGTGCATGTTGTACTGTGTACTACTACCTGCACTTTCTCTGGTGGAGGTACAACTACTATCAATTGTTCTTCATGTGTCAAAACAAAATGGATCGTAAAAATTGTAAACTCACATATACTATAAATATTATCATTTCTCTTTTATTTTCGTCGTCATATAGTAAAAGATAATGTATTTGATTGAGAATTGCTAAATGAGTTAAAATTTGTAGGGTAATTAGTTCAGTTCTAATAAATGAACGTGCGATGCAAATCAGCTCCACTTTTTTAATTTGTGTAGTTTATCTATGCTGTACCTACAGTGTTTTTTTTTGTGTGATTTGAGGGTGTCAAAACAACGTTGTAAATATCTATTGTCACTTGCATAGGTATGAATAAAATATTTATTTAGGGATGTTAACTTTAATAATAAATTAAAAAAAAATTATATGAATCTCGATAATCTTTCAACCGGCACAGTGACATTTAATATAAATAAATAAATTGCCAAATCTATAACAATATCTATTACTGAACATCAGTTTTTCCTTTCATTTCAAGTCATTTTTGTAGGTCTATATATGTAGAATGGAGATGTAAAGAACGAATTAATCAGCTGACATCGTCCACTCTTAAACATCCTTGAAATAGCAAATGTAATTTTTCAGTACATTCTCACTCGCTTATAAATTTTCCACACAAACATTCGCAAAATAAATAATCAAAAAAAAAAAAAACGACCACACCATTAACACTTAACAGAAACGTTTAAATTACCTAAAAAAAGAACCTGTTAAATGTTAATCTGGCTTCGCATCGTGACATATTATATATATGCAAATTATAGGCCGTAAAAATTACCGTTTGAAGATTAAAGTAGCAAATAGGCACATCAATTGATACTGTACATAGTAAACGAGTGTAAAATATATGTAAGTATATTGTACGTGAGAACGTGGATATGTGTGCATGGATATGTAATATCCATACACACATGAAAATAATTACTGGGAACCGCATTATATAAGTTGATTATTAATTATTTCTTGGTATTGGAACTTCGGCTCCGTTAAACAAACAATTTAGTTCAAATATTATTTCAAAAACACTATTGGCGCCACTGATAAGTGACTCAGACAACAACTTTGCAACTGCTAAAATTGGTGTTTATTGCTAACTGTTAATCATGCGTGTAAAAATAATCTAAATATGATTAATTGGAAGAATATTAGAGTATTTATTAATAATTGGCACTATGCAAATACAGATTAGGTTAACAACTAATATAAATGCATCCTAAAACAAATACAAGTTAAGTAAAGCTGGGAAGATAATATATAACAACAATAATATTATATTATATAAAAAGAAAGTTATTTAGTTGAATCCATAATTAAAAAAAAAATTGTTGTCTATGTAAAAAAAAAATCATAGGCAACAAAAACTGTTGGTCACTAAGACACGTTTGAACTGTAATCTAAATTTCTTTAATTGTATATCTTGAAATCTACAAGGAACTTGTTCTAAACCTTAATTGCTTGAATTTCTGACGACTATTGATGCAGCGCTAATCAATGGTCCAAGTAATGGTGCTTCAGCGCCTTTTGCAAGATGATCCGTTATTTCGTTTACTTCCACTCCTGCGTGTCCTTGAACCCACAGAAGGGTTACCTTGTTCCTTTTGCCTAGCTCATTTAATTTCTCTACGCATTCACAGAGCATCTTGGAACTGATTACAAATGAGTTCAGCGCTTTAATGTCGGCTCGACTGTCAGACATAATGATAATCTCATGGTTTTGGTAGTTTCTACCAATATTAAACTAGATATTAAACTAGAAATACTTGGTTCTGCATTTTGTGGCATTGCTATTCAATTTCAAGCTGGTGTTTTGATCCCATTAGCTCTTATTGCTAAACTTTGTAGTAAATTCTTTCACAATGATGATGATTTTTTTTGAATTATTTTCAGTTATATTTATATAATTTTATTATAGGTTTGATTACCGGCAAGAGATTGAAACTTAGGCGTAATGGTTAGTTCATTTATCATTTGGAATGTGGTTATTTTTGCCACGTCCTCCGCCACAATGTGGGAAGAGATAAATTTATGCCTTAATCTACTTTCTCATATGTGAGCATGATTAGTGTTTAACCCATTATACCATATGATATCAGTGGGTACCATGTTTTGCATAAATAAACAAAATTACAAAGAACAAATTTGTGCACTAATGGGTTAAATTTCGGAATAAATAAAACAGCGAATTGCATTGAAATTAAGCGTTTAAGATGATCTTTCCTGTTTAAAAGTTCATCCATCCATATTCCCAAGAATTTTACAGTATTTGGGTAAGCTAAAATATATTATTACCACTCAACAAAGGATTTTTTTGTTCTGTTTGTATTTAGTTGATAGGGATGGAATCCAAGATATTGAGGTTTTCGAGTTATTAATAAGTTTAAGTTTATTTTTTAGAAACCAATTATAGGTTTTATCTAATATATTGGAATATTCTTTTTTTTGACATTTTGATTGTTGGTATCAGTTATCTCCAATATACGATTGATCCTTGAGGCACTACAATGTTAACAATTGTTTTATTGGACAGGTAACTAAATATTTCACAAGTGCTCTTGAAAGAAATAAATGTATAACTATTGTTCCCTATTCAACGAAATGTTTTTAACCAATTTGAAGCATATATCTTATACCATACGATTCTAATTTGTTTAATAAGGTTAAGTGCAATTAAATCTATAAAAATTATTACGGGTTAAGAACCAGTTTCAATAGTGTTAATAATTTCTTTATAGAAAAAAAAAGCATTAAGCGCTGTTAAGGTTAAAACCATGTTTAATTTATATATTTGAAATATTATTTAAGCTTAAAAAGTCATCTAATCTAACCACGAAAGAATACGTACTCAAATATAGTAGAAAAACAAGATGCATGGAATAGTAATTGCATGGTAATTTTCTTCTGTAAGCTTATCTCTTTTGTTATATATGGGATTTATTTCAGTGGTTTTGTTTTTAGCAAACTCGGAAAATTTAGCTTATTCAAATAAATGTTTGATTAAGTTTGTAGGTATCGCTTTGATAATAAGTACAATTATCTTCAGAGTGAGAGGAATGTGCAGTTTTTAAGATTTTTACTTATTTTTATATATAAAAAAAGTTAAATTCATCACAATTGCAGTATCCCATACTACAAACGATAGTTACTGTAGTGACAGCTATAGAGGTGTGTAGTATAAATCATCATTGTAATCTTCTAAAGATAGTTTCTTGTACAATACATTTGTGGTACAGTTAGTACCGCAATAGTAGTAGTTCTTGCAACCATATTTATTCGTAAATTGAACGCTATAATAATGTGATAAAAAAATCATTTACATAGTAAACGAAATACTTCTCGTTCCCGCTTGGAAACTGTTTGCGGCGAAGTCTCCCATCTGCACTCTTCTGAGGTCGACCGCTGCCTCCAGCCTCCTAGGCCGAGATAGCAGCCATTATTAAGAACTTAAAGGTCGGTAAAGCTCCAGGCCCAGATCACATCTCTAATCGAGCCATGAGACTCCTCCCCGTGAGGCGGTCGGGATCTTGTTAAGATTGGCGAATGCTACACTGAGACTACATCATTTCCCATCCATCTGGAAGAACGCCACTGTTATTACGGTCCCTAAACCGGGGAAAAATCAGCTATTCCCCCAGAATCACCGTCCGAGAAGTCTTTTCTCATCTCTCTCCCGAAGGTGGTCAAGGCGATTATTCTATCCCGGCTTCGCGACGAAATATCGGATCTGGATCCCCTCCCTGAGGAACAGTTCAGCTAGCGAGGTGGACTATCGACGAATTTCCAGCTGTTTCGCCTAACGGAAGCCATTGCGGCGGTGTTCCGCGACATAGAAAAGGCGTTGGACTCGGTCTGGTACGATGGAATATTAATTAAAATGGCCCGCATTGGCATTGAACCAGGCTCATTTGTTCCTATCTAACGGATAGATCTTTTTCCATCAGAGTGGGGGAGTGCTATTCCACTTGTCACCTTTCTTTCACGGGTGTTCCGCAAGGCTCCCTGCTTTCTTATTTACATGTATGATATCCCCATTTAGCTGTCAGTTCGGGGATCTTCGCTGATGATACGGCGGTCTATTCCACTTGCCGTAATGAAAGCATCTTGATGAGAAGAACACAGACTGCTATCGACGAAATCGCCGACTGGGCGGAGGATCCGGATTAATCCCGGAAAAACAGTGGTCGTACGCTTCACTAGAAGAACAGTTCCCGACTCTCGGTTCAATATTACAGGGGAAATTATCCCTTGGGCCAACGAGGTTAAATATCTGGGGCTCGCCCTGGATCGAGGCTTAACCTTCTGCCAGCATGTGTCGGGTCTCACGACCAAATTCCAGGCGACAAGAAATAACCTAATGACCCTGATGTCAAGGCGTAGTCAAATGGATCTCAGGTTCAAAGTCCTCTTGTGCACTGCTTGTCTGAGACCCATACTAACTTACCGGATGCTCTCCATTTCAATGCTTTGGAGGTGCTCCAGAATCCTGTCCTAAGACAGATAGTGGGGGCCCCATGGATGGCTCGAAGCCAAAGTATTCGCGACGACCTGAATATCCCCTCTCTTCGGAATCACATGTATGATTTAGCGTCGCGGGAGTGACTCGGGTGAGAGCTTCTTCGAATAGGCTGGTGGCCCGTCTGGTTGAGCCCCAGAACAGACCTCCGCCTAAGGTCTCTACAAAGAGAGCTCGGGGCTGTCTAGATATCTGCATGCCTGGTCAATCAAAGAGAAGAAGGCTTGAAAGCTGAGTAGTTACAACTAAGTTTATTAATTAAGATAGGGCCGATATTGGCCAGTAACGACAAGTTTAGAAATCATTTCTGGCGGGACTTTCACCGCCCTACCATTGATTAAAGTGCCCCAGGGACCACCGTCTGGCACTAGGAAGACGAGGAGACCATGATGATAAAATACTACGGAATTGTGTCAGTAACAATTATGATTCTATTGTAATAAATAGACTGTTGTATTGCTTTACTTTTATTCATTATTACTCTCTGATTACACGCGAGTTACTATTCGTAATAAAGTAATAAGGCAGAGTGCACACCAGAGGAATACGACCGCAAAACGACAAGCAAAACGACACGCACCGTGTAAATTTAATGTAATTGTCGAGTTGCTGATGGTTGTGTCGCTTGTCGTATTGCATGTCGCATCCCTCCGGTGTGCATTCTGCCTAAAACGTGAGCGCTGTTTTATCCATCACAGTAACTCTTACATAATACTAACAATACTTACTACATTAGCTATAGCAAATAAATATGATTTATACGTATCTGCCTAACCCCATTTACATGGAATAAGCTTTGTAAAGATCTTAGCTGCTCTACAACAATTTCTGTAATATAATACGGTATAGTTCATGAACTGTGCAACAAAAAGAAATTTTCTTTATTAGTTGCGCAATTGTAAAATAAATACTACCAAGCTTTGGTGCATGCTTGACATCTAGACTGGGTACACTTAGACTGTTTTAAAGTCAATTAACTTACACGACAGACCACGAAATATGAAATTCGTTTAAAAGTAAGGTATCTTCATATCGAAGAATATAGCAAAGTGTTATTAAAATTAGTTGTTTAAAATTAAAAGATTCATTCAAATATAAAGTCACGGCCTGCTACTTTAAAAGAAATCGCAAGTTTTGTATTAACCCCTGTATAATATTTGTTTTTTAAATGATTAAAGTTAACTAGACATATAGTTACATAATTTACCACAATATTAAACTACAATAAAATAGTACTCGCTACGTTTTTATTAGTAAAAATTAATGACATTGGTAGACTGAACTACAATTGTCCCAAATATTACCACAATATGTTTACTACAAAAACTTATTCTACGTACGCACATTTTTCTCTGTGTAAATACTGGAAATTGATTGTAGGAATATTACAAAAAAAAACTAACATTATTGATATACAATTATTACATCTAAATTAATAAAAAATGTCCTTAAATCAGAGATAGAAATTACTGTAATGCACACCCTGAAGAAACCTAAAACTCCAAGGTTTAAGAACGAATTGAGATTCATTGGTGCATTGGCCGACAATAAAATGGATATATTTTAGGCCGTTGGTACAGCTTAACAACTGGTACGTTCCTATTTTATTTTCGCTCAAATGAAATACGTACGTACTTCGGGAATCACGGACATTAATTTTATTGTGACGCGACGCACGGAACAAACACACGCGATCGGCCCAGTCAATGGATGCGAAACGCACTCGCCGAATTCCTGGCCTTGTTTGAAATGAACAATTATTTTCAGATAAGGGGCCACCTTGGATGCGCCCAACCTTCTCTGGTATACGCTAATTCGAGATGCATCTCAAGTTCTATACATTTCTCGTGTGCGTGCCTACCATTTTACGAATATTGCTGTATATACATACACACACTAACGCCATTAATTTTATCTTTTAAGCAGCGCGAAGGCTGTAATGGTGTAGGGGAGAATGGGGGAATGACGTTCACCTAAGGGAAATTGTTCATAATTCTGTCTTTTGGAACCAATTTTAACATATTTGAGCTTTAAATGATATATAAATGTCTTGTCTAAACATGTTTATGCGCTGAGTTCTAAAATCACTAGATAGTTAAAATAAAAAATGCAAAAGTAAAATTCAGTGTTTGATTGTCATTTCCCCTTGCATCGGGTAATGATGGTCGCCCATATGGCTAATGACGGTCAAGAAGTTATCTAATGTAACCAAATAAATACAACCTACTTGTGGAAAAAAAAAACGTTAATTGGGATTTATAAGGCATAGTCTAGTTATATATAAAAAAAAACATTTAATAAAATTGAAGTTTCCCATATCACAATATCAGCTTTCATAATACAACTAAGATCATCAACAACTGGAAAAATAAATATATTTGGCTGACCCTGGTACTGCCGCATGAACTTTACAGTTACAACTTTCTTGCGTAATTCAGTCACCTGCGCAACGAATTCTTTTTTAGATTTTTCATTGGAAATCGTTACAAGTACAAAATCATTCTCTTTTAATTCTGCCTCCTTATCAATGGTTAATTCCCTTTTTTCACAAAGGCCACCCTCCTCTTCTTAACAAATATCATCCAGCTCTATGTCCGACTCTGAGGAGGAACTTTCATTTCGCTTGCGCTTTGCATTAGTGTTCGATGTAAATTCATCACGAATTGGGTCATAGATACTTCGGTTAACACATTTCTTATTTTTAAGTCTATTTTTTTTTTAATTCGCTGCAGTTCTGCATATTCATAAACTAATTTTCGCAGCTGAAGTGGAGTCACTCCATGATACATACTCGCTAAAGTCTTCACATTTGAAGCAATATCGGCCTCCTGTTGTTTAGTGAATACTGGCTTCCTCCCCATGCTTGGACCGCCTTCAGTTAAAGACTTGTATCTCTGCTGAAATGTAGAAAATGGTATGTAGTGATTTTGGCCGCTTGTCTTTGGCTTATTCCATTTTTTCACTTCATCAAATGCACTTGACAACTCCAAACAGCCTCTTCAGTAATCCGTTTGTAATTTCTTGGCATCTGAAAATGAATGAAATTATAAGTGGGGTAATGGGAGTCAACTGACCGCAATTACCCAATCTTTCTAGGAACCGTTAAACAAATAATATAACAAAACACGCGAAAAAAAAGAAGAAATCTAATACGTGGATAAACAAGTAGTCCTACTTACCTTCCAAAAAAAGATATTTGAAAATTATAATATAAGAAGATAATCTTTTAAGACGTTAAAGACCTGTAGCACTTACTTACATGGCATCCGCGGAAAAGTATAAAATGCCTGCTCAACGTCTACCGCTTAACTGAATTAAAAATTGGTATGTCCTATGTGGTTTGACGTCGGTTCACTAAAGGGCGCTGTATGTATCGCAATTTTATTTGAAATAATTAGTTAGATATTGTACTGACCGCTATTACCCTATGACCGCCATTTCCCCATTCTCCCCTAATCAAAGTTTTCAAAAGTTTTAGTTACAAAAACAAAATTTCCATCAATAATACGTTGAGAAGTCTTTTCGTTAATAATATCTGCTAATATTGTATTTTTAAAACAGAACAAGAGAGAAGCCTCCACAAGAAAATGTAAAAAAAATAACAATTTACCGTATCTATATGTACAGAGTATCCATCGAAGACTATAGGTCCTTTATAATACAGCTCTATTTTTGATTTTACAAAAAAGTCTCTTATACAAAAGTTTTGCAGAATTCAACGCTGCATAACCTAAAAATATTTTACGCTACTATACAGGATTTTAGCAATAGAGTATATTAATATTTATTTTCCTTAAATATAGATGGTAACATCATGATCGTATCTCTTATTATAGATATTTTAAAATCTGATTATAGAGATAATTTAGATTTATAATAAACTATGTCAGAAATGTTAGAAATTTGGAAACTCATGGATTTAAAAATTACTTAAAAGAATATCTGAAGCACAAGTGTTATTATAGCGTGCCGGAGTTTCTGGAGCAGTCAGTTTGGGAGTGTTGAATTTGAATACGTTTTTTATGTATAAACCTAGGTGTGTAACGTATTTTAATGTAATTTTATGTATTTTATTGTATATCTTGTCCTGACGCAGCCCATATATCTTTAGATCCAGTGGCTAATAAAATTATTATTATTATTATTAATAATATTATTAGAGAGATTTATAATCTAATTTTTACAAATCTATTTTTTTCAGTGTAGATTTGAATTTAGCTTAACTGTACAATTGTCAATATAGACTAGTGGCTGTTGTTATCCGATAAAATTGATATTCGGATCTAAGGTTTGCAATAGTGGATCCGGATCCGAGATTTTGGATAGCAGATCCGGATCTGAAGTTTCAGATAGTGGATCCGGATCCGAAGTTTCGGATAGCAGATCCGAATAACATTGGAATTTGGATATCCGAATGGTAAATTATCTGGATCCAAAATTACCCGGGACAACAGCACTAACAAAGACTCTCGCCAGCACTGCATTGCGTGAGGCAAAGCCATGCTATAATGACGCTACAATTCTAAGTGTAGTGCGAAGTGCATACTCTAAGGATGTGAGATATGAGGTATGCAACAATAAGGAAGGTCGAAGCCCCTTGATTAAGCATCTCATCGTCATGGTAGCATTTTTCATATTAGTTCCTTATTGAAGATTGAGGAAATTCAAATAAAGTGAGACTTGGATTTTTGATAAAAAGCAAGTGATAAGTATAACAGGAACAAGTGATTACTTGCAACAAAAAGATATAGGTATACATATAATAAATAAAATCAATCAAAAAAAGTTTAAAAACTTACTATGGTAACAATTAAAAGGTATACATACAGGAAACGATCTAGTCTAAACAACATTCGGTTGCAGCAATCCTTAAAAAGACTAACTGCAAGCAGCAGTTTGCACTCTATATATAGTGTTTTGTTAAACCCACTAACTTACATACCTTATCCACATAATATCTCAACTTTTTTCTACAATGTAAAAAAGAACTTTTGTGAGCGCCAATGTTTCACTATTGCTTATTATAAACTTCCATCAGAAAGAACTTCGCTAATTATCGGTATTAGAGCTATGGGTCTCTTCCTCCAAAGTCGGGCAAAATTTATTTAGAATAAGAATAAAAATAAATGAATAATTGGATTATTCTTATTCAAAACAATAAATGATCTTTTATTCATTATTTCATCATTCAGTCATTCAACAATAAATCGCAAGTTTCATTTCATTCTTTATTCGGATTATTATTCTTTATTCCAATATTTTCTCTTCTTTCAAACAATCAATTTCATTTCAAATACTTATTGTAATTCAAATTACTGCTGTTATTTATGATAATTTTCAAATCAGGATAATTTCTTCACCTATAATTTATATTAAAAAGAGTTTGAGGGAATTTGTGTATGTGTTTTTGTGTTTTTATATGTGAAGTACGAAGATCTTTTGTCCAGCAATACGGGAAAGAGGAAGAAGTAAATTTCCTTCAAAATTAGGAGGTGGAGTATTAGATTATTATTAGATAGAGCGCGCGCATTATCAAGAGTAGTTGGTGGAGGTAGTTGCGGAAAAAAGGGGAAGGAAAAGTTGATAGTGAAGTGCAGTTTTTTATTGATAAAATTTATTTTTTGGAAACGCCGCCGTCAGGATAAAAGTTTTTTTTTTTTAATGCAGCGGTAGAAATTGGTAAATTAGATATAGAAGATAAAGAAGAAATTTATCCACTATTTCAGTAATAAATTATTTGAATAGCGATTTATTGGTTATATATGGTACAATAGCAGATAATATACATTATAATAATGTTCTAATCTATGATACAATATGAAACATAAAATAATCCATTACTAATGATGCACATATAACCAAAAAGGCTACATCGGCGTGGCTCAAATTCAGAGTTTGAGCTTTAGCGTTCTTCCAGTAGCCTTGATTTAAGAAAATAAACTGAAGATAAGAAAAACGAAGAAATAATAATGCCATTAGGTGGATGGACTGGGCAAATGCGAAGTGTGACAAATCTCTATAATGAAAACATGTAACAATGATATTGGAAAGAGTAAGTACATTTATTGTTATTGTATACTAAGAAGTTTTTGTCTGAGCCGGGTTTTGATAACATAGATTGGGACTTTATAAATATCGAAATTGGGCAAAAGGTCATTAATAGTTTTGACAATATTATAAGTAAAGCTGCTCTTAAATTGTTCTAGGTCATGTTTTGGTATAGATAGATATTTGGTAGAACGAATATTTACAATGTGTGCTTGACATCTGTATTGTATGTTATTATGCAGATACGACGGGCTTCGTGTTTTTATAATGTTGACATAGAAAATAGGCGATATGTAATAGGCATCTGTTGTGCATGTTAAGAATATTTAAGTTTTTGAGAATATGTGATGTCCTCTGAAATCTGGATAATCCATGAATAAAACGTATGCAGCAGTATTGAACTTGCTGTATTTTAGTAGCTGCTTCTTTTCTAATACACGAAGAATACAATACATCACCGTAATTGAAGAATATTATTATTATTCGTGATATTTTATTCAGTTAACGTTTAATTCAAACAATTCTTCATTCAAATGGTGTCCTGTTACTTCATTCGACAATAACGTAATTAATACCAAATAAAGAAGTATTGATAGGAATTTTATTCAAACCATTATTTGTATAAAAAAGTGTTCAACGATGCCCAACGTTGGTCTCCTCTCGATGAAACACCATTGTCGTAAAAAAAGACATAACAATAATTTAACTACCTGCACAAGAAAGGAGACCGATAAGCCTGAAGCAAAAAAGGAATAGCACACTACATTGCGCCAATCATAAAAACAAAATTGTGCGACACCAAGCGCCGACGCTATGTGGCGCTACACTACCAATGGCGCCGACGGCGTTGGACTGTCAAGGGCACCTGTTATAATTCATCCTTGATATTGGCGCCCATGTTTTTCCGTCACTCATTGAATATGGATAAATATAATTTTTGTTTAACCTTCATAACAAGAAAATCGAAAACCTACTAATAGGTACGTACCATCTTTAACAAAGTAATGCAAATTGAAGCTCCACAAATCTTTGATTATTTATGCAACCAAAACTGCAAGTACTGCCTACCGCGCAATTCGTAATTCAGAATTGTTTTCAAATAATTTTTAATTCTATTTCAGTGTACTGTAGCTTCGATTGCATTGATAATCGAAGATTTGTGAAGCTTAGATTCGTATATAATTTGCTAAAATATGGTACATACATGCGTGGTATGCCATTATACAAAACACTGGCAAAAACTTTCTTCGACGCGTTAAAAAACTATTGTTCTTTGGAAATCTCCAGAACACGTGCACAAGCATGGATGTCTCCAAAGGTGGTTTTAAGTAGTAGGCTATGATTTACGTTTGACATCTAAATTGAACAATTGAATTTATTCGCATAAGATGCATTTGAGGAGGTCAGTGGAAAGTCGTACAAGCGACCAAAAAAATTATTTAAGAAATTAGTTTAGGGCGAATGTATGTATAAGTACTATTAAGTTTATTTTCATTATTTTTGTCAATAGTACGAAAATAGTACTTGAAAAAAAAATACCCGAACATTTCAAGCCTGAACAAGTAAGAGAGAAAATATCGATTCCTACTAATGGAAGGAACCCGATATTTTCTTTCTCGCTTGCCCGGGCTCACATCATTCGTATACTTTTTTCTTGAAGTGTACGAATTACAGCTAGAGTATTGTTCCTCTGAATAAACTCTACTGAAAAAAATATAATATTGCGTTTATCTCATTTTTCTTTTTTTCTGAAATTGCTACTTCTACCGTTTTTCCACTGACTGCTCATTTTTCTTACGCACAACACAAATTATTTTCGTTTTCCTTGAAGTATTGATGAATGAAATTTGATACGCAGGCCTGAAATCCTCCTTTACAATTTATTACAGGAGTTATATAATGATTACATAAAGAATTTCCCTGTTTGATAAAATATCGAATTTAATTCAGTGTTGGCACAGGCCTGATTATCAGGATGACGCTTAATATATGCGAGTACTCTAAACTAAATGTGATCAAGTTAATATCTAAGTAGGCTTAAATTAAAAGTGACGCGAAATAACAACTACTTCAAAAAAGCTTTTTATCGGTGTAGAGCTAAGTTGAGCTGAACATAGACAATAAAGTTTGGCTGGCAGGCAACGGTTATAGTCGATTTTTCTTCAGACTATCCCAAGCAAATGCAAATAGTAGATGTCGTGCGATTTTTATGTAACGATCACAGAAGAATTGAAGATTGATGCAGTTTTTCTAAAATACTTTTTTGGTATTTTCATTTCGACAAGTGTGCTAGAGATACCTATTAATTTTAGCAAAAAGGCGTATGTGGTACAATTAAAAAAGAATGGATTAAAAATGCGGAAACGCTATACATGTCCAAATACACATGTCGTAACTGAGATTGTTTTTGATGCGTAACGTTTAAATTACGATGATCAACATTTCAGGTTTCTCGTTGGCAAGTTAAATATACAAATGAATTTTTAAATGTTTATTTTGGTAATCGGAAACTTTACAAGTGTAAAATTCTAAAGCAAAAATAACGTTTTACAAGTATGTTGTACATACGCACATATTGTCGTTGAATATCCAAACAGTGGAATACCATGGCAGTTAGGCATAATATAAATTTATTTCACTTAGTAAGCAGGATTATGTGTATTTATAAGAAGCGATGAGGAGATGGAATTATAAATAATGGAAACTTTCATTTTCAGTGAAAATATCCCACTAATTTAGAATACATTGTGAACACAATCAAATCATTTTAAGAGATTTTTTATAATTAAACAATTACTTAATGTAAGTAAATACAAATTTAAATACCATAATATGACACAACTATTACACAAAATTCTGTTAGTAACTTTCCTAGGCAATAGGAACTTCCCAGATTTACAAAAATAAATACAAAAAGCTTATACCTATGAGTAGATATAGTATTTCCATAAACTATAATGTATACGAATATTTGTACACTTTATTACCACTGAGTAGGGAGGATGTAAATAGTCAAACAAAAAAAAATATTACTAAGTAGCCAAATGTCGTTTAAAATGTACTTTTATGTTACGTGCAAAAAATATTTTTGTTGATAATTTTCTACATTGGGGTATAGCTATAATGTCGGTTAGAAAGTTACTTTACGGGCACATTTTGGTTGAATATGATGTAAATGATTTGCTTTTATCAGTAAATTTTACATGTACACAGTTAGTGACACATACTATACTAGCAACAGCAGTTCAATTTTCAATAATATGCCTGTTTGAATGTGATAATAAATATCTATCTTATCAGCAACTTAATTCCCGATTGGTTTTGTATGCAATTTTCAACTTAATTATGCAAACTTCAAACTATCTATACCAATATCTATTACAACAGAAACGATATGTACCACAGATAGTGTCATAAGGAATGATTAACTAGTGGAAAAAAAAATAAGTTAAAATGAAGTTATTTAAAATCTGCAGTTTCATTCAAAAATACTATAATGAAAACTTATTAAGTGGCACTAAATAAATGTTTGCGCTAATCCAACAAAATCTTATCCTATGTTGGTTTTATTTGCAACCAGCATATACTTAATAGCCATAATAGCATAGAACATCTATATTCCACTTGCTAATATTTTTAGATTAAAGTAAATCCATTTATTTAGACATTATTTTAAATTTTACAGGTAAAAATACGTTTCAAATTGAACTACATTTGAAATTTGAACATATAAACTTATTTTCCTTAATCTACAGCTTTTGCAAATAGTTCCTCTATAAAAAAAGATGTAATAAGAAAAAATATAATAAATATAGATAAATAGAAACAGTCTGATAATACAGATGGAAGCAAAATATTATAGCTTTGAAACTTAATATACCTATTAAATAATGAACGATTGCTAGACGAGATTCTCCGACAGACAAAACAAAGCTAGTCGATTCATTCAGCAAGAAAAGCAAGCATAGAATTAAGCCACATAAACATGATTTATTATAAACCAATACGCTATTTTAATAATTCGATAAGCTACTTCATTAGCGAAGTGTTATATATAGAAAAATCTCGGTGATGCAAGTAGATGTACAAAGTGTGGACGAGTGAGGCACTGCGTAGGTTATGTGAACCTACAAAAATCGGTCAGATATAGGTGGATTTTTCGTTTTAAAAAAGACCGGGTTGAAAATGATACGCACTCACACATGTAACACAGATTTTCCGTGATGTTATCAAACCGGAGGCCATTGACTTTAAGTTTCTGCATAATATTGTGGGTGTAAAATAGCTGTGTCAAGTGCAGGGATGAATATTAATTACATTATGTATTACACCGAGTAGGACACTTATAAACTGTAAAAAACTCAGCTGTGCAGTGGCCATATTGACTTTACGTCATAAAAATCAGGGCACAAGTAAAACACAATCAAACAACATGTCCATATCTCTAATGACAATTTAACTGACACATACCTGATGTAAAGCTGTCAATCCGTCAACATTAGCCGTATCTATGTCAGCCTCCTTCTCCAATAAACGTAACACCTCGTCTTTCTCACCAGCAGCACACGCTGCCAAAAACACACAACCAGAGGAAAACTTTATTTTCCGCGAATTATGTTTCGGATTCACTGGTTCACGATTTGTCTCCGATTCTTCCCACCGTTTTAATTGTTCAGCCCTTTTGAAAAGGGCTGAACTGGAACGTGTCTCCGCTGACATGTTATTTAACACCACTACCAATTCACAGTCACCATTACGTCTGCTTTACTATAGGATTCTTTTTGTATTTGACAGAGGGTGCGGTTTACAAAATAAACTTTTTAACTGACGCACTGATACTGACATCTAGCCGACTAGTCTAAACATTAAATATTCTATACAGATGGCGTAGATATCGCCGACTTCAACAAATAGGATTTATTTTATTAATATCAAGTATTTATTAAATATTATATTGGCAAATAGATTATGTATAATAAATATAAAATGGCCTAGTAGTAAAAACGACGTATTGCATTAATTTTGTAATTACCGAGAAAGCAAAATTAAAAGCTGTTAACATTTAAATATATCTATATGCTTAAAATATATTGTAATAGTTACCGATTTTCAGTCATAATTTTATTAAATAATTAAGGATTGATTGTTCTTTTGCCGAATTTCACGAGTGACGGTTATTGATTTCACTTTTTCTTCCATTTCCGTTAACATATGTTCTAGAGGTAATATTTCCTAATTACCATTTAATCTTATTTATAAAACGCTTTATATTAGAAGAATTAAATTCATTGATCGATACTTATTTTTTATTATTTCGAAAAGATATTATTGGTGACAAGGGGAATTATTGATAGAGTATAAAGTAAAAATAATTCACTCGTGAAGTTTCGGTAGAAGCCGTTTAAGATAATTTAGCACAAATGCCACATTGATTTTACCACGCATCCTCTATCGGCCACCCTCCTTTATCTTCCTTTCATTTCCACTTCCTACGAGCTACGATCGGTTGATAGTGTATCGTTTGTGATTCATGCTTATTTGTTTCTAATAAACAGATATTTTGAAAAGTTTAATTATAATAACGTATTTAATGCGCATTTATCAGTCGAAAGTTTACGTAGCCTTTTTTGTCTTAATTTGAGTGCTCCGACGGATTTAGGTAAGTTTCTTGATGTCATAAAAGCTAAACTGCTACGACGCGACGCCATTGTTGCGGCATTTTGTCTAGCTTCCATTACTACTACGTATAAACTTTTTGTTAGTATTGAAGTAGATTTTCATTTCAGTACAGCTATGACTTACTACCGCCCTACGTGAGTATTATAATCGATTAGCAATTTTGCTCAAAATGAACGAGTATACTTTCACACCAACATATTCATAACTTTGTAGTTTCAGTCAATCTATAGCCATGTCGCGTGGGCGCGGATATTCATCGTCTAGAGGGAGTTCGTATAGGGGTAGTTCAAGCAGAGGCTCCTGGGGTTCCGGTAGAGGCAACTACAGCCCTTCTAGAGGATCCGGTGGAGCAGGACGCTTCTCATCTTCATTTAGGGGAGGTTTCGATAACAGGGACAAATATGGGGGCTCATCGGACCGTTATCAGATGAGAGGTTCTGAGGATTATCGCAAATCGTATAGGCCAGTAAGTAAATATTTTACCTTATTTATAATTTGATTTGTCTCTGTGTTTCCTGGATATTGATTTTTCATATTTGGGTGTCAAAAGAGACAGATAGCAAATCCTATTTCCACATGAGTTGATTCAATTCGATCTGCTCTTACTAAAGATAGGATACATTTGTGCATTTATTTCATGCTATTTTATTTCAACATGATACTGGAGAAAATGTTTAGTGAATACATGATTTGAATTCTATTTGTTAATTAATTTATTGCGTACCATAAGATAGAATATTAGTTTATGACTCCCTTTTCTAGCGATTTGCAAAAATTTAATTTACACACTCAAAAGCGGGCACTATTGTCAGATATTGCTTAAGGTTTCCAGCCGTATTTGGTGGAATTAATTTGAATGTAAAACCCCACACCTTTTTGTTTTTTTAATTGGGAATTGCTGTAATGTTTTTAATAAGTGAAAAATTTGATAATTTGGAATTCCTTAAATTATGTATGAAAAGAACATTGAATTAACACATTTATATTATCTAATGTGACAGATTTAAAACAACTAAAGTAGATAGTTGTAATAAAAGCTAATTCCATTATGGTTCCTGATTTAATTAAGTAGGTGTCGAAATATAGTAACAGTAACCACCAGAGTATTCCGGGTGAATGTGTATATTTTCTGGAGGTGATATTACAACATTTAGCTTCATAAATGTGGAAAATGATGAAAGCATTTACGATGAATAAAAGTGAAAGCAGTTATTATATGGTCTAGATATATTGCTCTAACTCTCAGATGACTTGATTTTGATTAGCAATTTTAAAATATTGTATACTGAAAGTGTTTTTTTTTTTTACATATAAATTTATTCTGAAATATTGTTCACGATGGGACGCCATCTTTTTTTTTTTTTAATAGCGAAATGATTGCATAATATAATAATCGTAAAGCAATTTGTCTTTCCAATAATATGTTTAGTTGAGTTTATTTTCAAAATTAGGATTCGGCAAAAATGTATCTTACAAATGTTTCGAGGAATAGATCGCAGCCTTATTTCCCTGTATAACTTTTAAATATTAGGATGGACTGAACTTGGGTACACAGTTACTACATTATTTTATACAGGGTATTCCACGTAACTGGTTCATTAAAAGTTTATGATGTTCTATTATTTACTTATATTTGAGATTTTGACACCATTATCTCTTCGATTGGAACTATAAATGCAAAATACCTTAACCAAAATATCACCTCCGGTTGACCGGAAATGAATGTCAACTTTGTTATTTTAAATAGAATGATATAATTTTTATTCATTTTGGATTCTACAACTATAAATACGTCAGTTTTCATTAGCTATTCCTACAGCTACATGTTGCCGTTTTTGAGTTATTTAAGTTTTTCTTTTTTTTTAGTCATAATCATTGCATCATTGAGAAATTAATATCTTGGTCAATACTGCAAGTAGAGACTCCAAATTTGCTATGTTATGAATGTAGATATAACTCTAAGAAATGGTACAGACACTTTACATTCTAACATACAGGGTGTTCAAAACTTAGGAACAAAGTGACATATTTTCAAATGCAGGAAACTCATTTTTTTAAATAGAACACCCTGTATTTTAATTCGGAATTAGCAAGTAAATATCATCCCCTATCACTTTATATCAGCATTCCCTATACCTATCTTTAATAGATTTTGAGATATGAACGACTTTTTGTTAAACAGACTAAGTATTCTTTTTTTTTAAATAGAACACCCTGTATTTTAATTCGGAATTAAGAAGTAAATATCATCCCCTATCACTTTATATCAGCATTCCCTATACCTATCTTTAATAGATTTTGAGATATGAACGACTTTTTGTTAAACAGACTACAAACACGCAAAGATAGGGCTACTTAGTCTGTTTAACAAAAAGTCGTTCATATCTCAAAATCTATTAAAGATAGGTATAGGGAATGCTGATATAAAGTGATAGGGGATGATATTTACTTCTTAATTCCGAATTAAAATACAGGGTGTTCTATTTAAAAAAAAAGAATACTTAGTCTGTTCAACAAAAGGTCGCTCATATCTTAAAATCTATTAAAGATAGGTATAGGGAATGCTGATATAAAGTGATAGGGGACGATATTTACTTCTTAATTCCGAATTAAAATACAGGGTGTTCTATTTAAAAAAAAAGAATACTTAGTCTGTTCAACAAAAGGTCGCTCATATCTTAAAATCTATTAAAGATAGGTATAGGGAATGCTCATATAAAGTGATAGGGGATGATATTTACTTGCTAATTCCGAATTAAAATACAGGGTGTTCTATTTAAAAAAATTGAGTTTCCTGCATTTGAAAATATGTCACTTTGTTCCTAAGTTTTGAACACCCTGTATGTTAGAATGTAAAGTGTCTGTACCATTTCTTAGAGTTATATCTACATTCATAACATAGCAAATTTGGAGTCTCTACTTGCAGTATTAACCGAGATATTAATTTCTCAATGATGCAATGATTATGACTAAAAAAAAAGAAAAACTTAAATAACTTAAAAACGGCAACATGTAGCTATAGGAATAGCTAATGAAACCTGACGTATTTATAGTTGTAGAATCCAAAAATGAATAAAAAATTATATTATTCTATTTAAAATAAGAAAGTTGACATCCATTTCCGGTCAACCGGAAGTGATATTTTGGTTAAGGTATTTTACATTTATAGTTCCAATCGAACAGATACTGGTGCCAAAATCTCAAATATAAGTAAATAATAGAACATCATAAACTTTTAATGAACCAGTTACGTGGAATACCCTGTATGCCATAATATGCAATAAAACTTAATGTACAAAATTTAAAAATTCTTCGTCAAATCATCTCATTATTACAAAATACTTGGTGTCTTTTTTGGCGTGCATATGTTCTAATGTAACCCAAATACATCGGCGTGGCACAAAACGTTTAATTAAAAGCATTGCATACCAATTGTACCACTAAAATAAAACCAGAAAATCTGGCGTATAAGACAGAAATCTTTTAATTTTATGCATATTTGCGAATTTGCTTTAGTTATTGAGACTACTTGCTCACAGTAGTGAGTGGTCCCGAAAATACTTCAAAGAGCGACTTTTTTTCATGCAATAAAACCTCCTTGAAAACTCATTCCACGTTTGGGTTATCATGTCACGATAATTGTGTCGTTTTCCATAATTTTATCTCTGGTATTTTGAATTTCAATTTTCGCATTTCAGAATTACGTAAAACTGAATTTTTAAAAATTGAAAATATTTTGATGTATTTTGTAACTGTCTGTAATGTTATGTTACAAAATGTATGTAAACATGATAAGTGCTTTTGTAAATCGCTAAATCTATTTAAGACATACTTCTGCAGAGTTGGTATATAGGAAACTATATCTATAACTATCCACTAATTTCTTTAGTTTCGAAAAATATGAAAAACTTTTGAATTCTGTCTTTTTTTTCATTTTTTTTTGCAAAGAAGCTAAGCGTTCATATAATTGCAACGTAGTTTGCTTTTTGCCTTGAAAATTATGTTTAGAACGTTAAAAAAGAGAATAATTGTGTTGATGACTACCCCTACTTAACAAAAGAACTTTTATCATCGTCACTTCTATTGTAAACGTTGCCGAGCGCTCTTACATAAAAAAAAAAAATTGTCAAAGGAATAAAGAGAAGCTTAATTTTTTAACTACAGTAGGTACATCTATTGAAATTAGAGAATAAGTGATGATCAGTCAAATTTTAATGGATTACGGTTTAATAGTTTTTTTTGTCTGGATTATCGAACAGTCGATAGAATTGCAGAAAATGACAATGAAGAACCGGTTCGAAAGTATTAACTAATGCCCTCTATTATCCTATAACATTTTTGTAAATAATATCTGACACATGCTAACCTCTGTTTGAAATGGGAGCCATAAATTTGCAGTTCCGTTAAAATAGTTTTTGGTGTTTAATATTTTGATCTTTCTATAGGATGGTTCAGGTTACTCTGGTAGAGACAATCGATCACCTGATCGAAAAAGAATGAGAACTGAGGTAAGTTGATACTAATGTATGAATTTTATATTTAACAGGTGCATCCAAGAAATGGAAGCATGTATGGTGAATTGATTACAAACAGTAATTCTATTATATAATGTATGATTGGCCTCTGTTGATGTATTGTATGATTTTTACGTTACCCAGCTAGAGAAAGATCGACAGCAACAAAGCTTACACCAGGCCATTGGTAAAAATACTACTGCACTTGCCTGTACACAAATAATCAAAAATGATTACTTAATTGAAAGTTATTCTATTCTTCCCTACTGCAAATTTGTTATGACATACAGAGAAACTGTTTAATTAGCTAAAAAAAAGGTTTTGAAACTAAAGATCAATTGATGTGAATAAAAATAACACATTTCTAAATACTTAATTGTGTTTTGGATATGTTGATGTCTATGACTAGAGGATTTAATTACTGGATTTGAGTATTAACGTAACAACTGTTTGTTAAGTTAATACTGAATAAATACATAGTCAAAAGGTAATATGGTGATGTAAAAATTAAAATCATTAGTTTTTGTTGTGAATTCGACACAGTTGGACTTTGTGATAATGCCTAGTAGATGTGAAATCTGAGGGCTCCGTCATAGTAGTAATTAACAAAAAAAAAAAAAACTTACAGACCGCTAAATAATCCTGTTTAAATGAATGAATATGTTGTTGTTCAGTCTCTTAGTTCTCGTCACGACGGCGGATTTGGAAGTTCCGGTGATAGCTACGGCGGACGCTACGAATCATCAGGGAGTTATCCAGAAAGAAGGAGTTTCTCTAGTGATCGCCGTTCATCATCGTTTTCTAGTAGACGAGAAGATTTTCGAAAGCCCCTTCCGCCACCACCCTCTAGCCCCAGAGGGGGTTATAGAGGTCGTATCAGCTCTAGAGGCTCCTTGAGACCGCGGTTGAGAGAACGACCAACACGCAGGCGTCTAATTGAAAGTTCATACGTTTTAAGAAGACGAGCTATTAGATCGTCTGACTACGTTAGGAGACTTAAAATGGCAAAGTTTAGGAGGTAAATAAAACCAAATTTTACTTGCTGACAAAAAAATACCAACATAAGCTGTTGATATAGTTGTAAAAAAAACGCCAACCAGTAAAACAAAAAACGCTACAAGGGAAAAGATGTCCATAACTGGTTAGAGTTTTAGCAGGAATGAAGTATATTAAATATTGTGTCACTGGAGAAAAAAACTATTTATATTCGCAGGGTTTTAATTAACAGGGAAAATGATAGAAAATGGTTCCACAGATGAAGGTGCAAGTCAATCTTGAATCGTTGCAGAAATTCTTCTGATGAGTCCATCTATCGCACAATACGCACATCTACATATAATGCGGCATTTTTGCCTTATGTGGACAGTGTAGTAGATGGTTCGATTGTGAAGCAATTGAACTGGTGCATACAAACTGATTGTATGATCCCAGCTTGGAAATGAATCAATGGAACAGAAGAAAACGAAGAGTTTATTGACTGGAAATGAAGACTGCTTTATCTTCCTGTGTATTCGTCATTCACGTGTGATTTTATTTCACTTCACAAACACGTTTTCTGACTTGTGTCAGAAAATATATTTTTTTTTGTGTCGGTATGATTGCATATGCGAAAAACGGTACTATTAATTATTAAAAGTAATTGTTGGGATCTTTAAATTTTATATTATAACCGTGAAAATATGCAATTAATACCTATACTTTTTTTTTACTTTGTGTAAATGTGTTACTCACTGTGCTCTTTACTTTAGCGTTATCGCACGTCGGTCGAAGAAGTCGAAATCTGAAGAAAAGGAAGACAGTGAGGAAGACAAGGAAGAGGAAATCAAGCAAGAGAAATCTGAGCAAGAAGAGGATGGTGAACCCAAGGAAGCGAATGAAGATGATGCTGAAAAATCGTCTACCCCTAAGAAAATTAAGAAAGAGGGAAGCGTGGAAAAGGAAGACAAGAAGTCTGAGAGTGGTAGCGAAGATAAGTCCCGTAAAAGACCGTACATTAAATTGATTTGTCCCCATTGTCTCACTAAGAGTCCGACATTCGCTCGATACACTATGCATTTGCAGAGCGGCAAGCACATGGCAGCCATGCGCCGTATTGCTATTAAGCAGAAAGCCATATTGAGCCGTATGAGAGTTATTCAGCGTAATGCCCAACGGGAATTGGAGAAAACAACTGAAGACCTGGCACCAAGGACGAATTTCTGTCCTTTATGTAAACTGAACTACAAACAACCAAAAGCGACTCATCAAGCTTCTGACGCTCACAAAAATATGAAGAAGTTTTTGATGCCATATTGCAAAATTTGCAAGATTACATTTAAGAGTCCTATGTTATATGAAAGTCATTGCTGTATGATTGATCATTTGAAGGTTTGTTTGATTTTCCTTTTTTTTTCTTCCTTTTTTTAAAAATATTTTTTTTATACCCAGCGTAAGGCGTTAGCTGAAGACAAATCTGATAAGGAAGGATCCGGTCTTGAGGACAATCTGGAGAATTTCATGACAATCGATTCTGTTGGCGAGATGGAAGGTGAGTGTTAGAAGCACTTATTCACTATATTGTCTTTTATTTAGATAGTTGCTTAGAATTAACTCGAATTTAATTCTGAGATTCGAGCAGACATAGATTATATTTCCTACATTCCGCAAGTAATATATTCTTATTTTATTGCTTACCAAAAGTAGGATACAATTTTGTATACTACAATAATTCTTTTTACTTATTTCCAATCAATACGTGCCTAAAGAAATTTAATTAACCTTAATGATTTATGTTAGACGATGATACCACTGTCGAGAAAAAGAAAGAAGAAATTGAACCTAAGCCTAAAGAACAAATCAATGTCGGTATCGAAAATATTAAAAAAGTAGAGGTGTACTACTGCGACTTATGTCGCATGTATTTGCCACGCGGCGACGAATCAGAGATGTCAAAGATTTTGGCAAAACATTGCAGACAGCGAACTCATCTTCAACGTTACGTCCGTTATAAAGAAGATAAAGAATTGACAAAACGCGCTGAACGTTTGCAACGCAAAGAAACTGCGGAAAAAGAGAAGGAAAAAGAAAAGGAGGAAACTAAAGGAGAAGAGGAGCAAGAGGATAAGAAACCCGAAAGCAAAGAGAATGGGGAAGCTGGGAATGCTGACGAAGACGACGCCGGCGAAGAAAAATTGTGGGCGGATGTGGATAAAGATTTGGGGGATATTTTAGCAGAAGCAGGATCTGGCAATAAGAGTTCTGATGAAGACGAAGAAGATTCCGCAGCAAATGGCGAAAGATTTGATAGGTAGATAAATTTTTGTAATAAAATAGTCTGGTGTATACCTGAGAGTTTCTTCCAAAACCGATGCTTGCCGTTATTGTACAAGTTCGAGCAATGCAATCTTGAAAGTAAGTTGTTAAAAAAAAAACGGTTTAGTCTGAATTTATAGAAAAATGTACAAATTCGTAAATTAAAAAAAGCTGATGAAATTCCTTCTCTTGTTGAATGTCCATTTTCGTTGCGTCATTTAACGTTGATTGGGCGCGCAGTCGGGCGGCAGCCTATTTCTATAGCTCGACCGGCTGCGGGCTTTGAATGTCGTAAAGAAAATGCACCTTTCTATTTATAAATTTGACTTGTCATAAACTAAATACTGTTTGTATTTCAGGTTTAAATTAAGTGAAAAAGAGAAGAAAGCCGAAGAAAAGAAATTGAGTGCTCAAGCAGATGAGAAAGATGCCACTGAAGTAAAGAAAGAACCGGAAAGTGCTACCGAATAAAACTTGCACTGATATTCATTTTAAATAGTATATTTAATATTTCTAAAAAAAAGGAACTACTGTGTTTTTAATGTAATTTGATATGATTATGTTTAATTAGTTTAATCGACTTACGGAATTCCGAATAAATGTTGTTTTATATGTGTTCCAGTGGAATATGTGTTTTATTGTTTTGCTAATTTTTTCTCTCACCCTTAAAATTAATACAATAGTCAGTATGCTTTCATGGTGCGGTGTTTGGGAAACAATCAAAAAGGTAATACAGAAAAAAAATATAAGTATATAAGGCTGTCGTTTAAATTTTTCTTAAGCCGGCAATGTGTTATGTTATAGATATGTTTGTATGTAGATTAGATAAATGCTTAATCCAGTGTTGCCAGAGAATTTTCTTTAATTAGATATTTTAAACAATTTCTCTAATATGCTGTAGAGATTTGAGATTTCTTGTAAAAAGAATGCTACTAATATACTTATTTTAGTTTTGTTGCTATCGGCTAGTTATCTTTTTTGTCTTATACTCATAAAGAATGTTTAATAATATGAGGTTTTATTTTATTACTATCAATTATCCTCTTTTGTTTATTGAATTCGCACGTGTTACTTACATTGGAAAATGGTAACGTATACTTACTTTTAAGAACGTAATAAAGAAGGCGTATCTTATTGTGTCTATTGTATATTTACTAGAACAATATACTACATATTTATTTTTTTGACATTGCATAATTATCTAGAAAATCGTAAATAGCTCCGCACTATAAAACAGTATTTACTAATATATCTCAAAATTTATGTATAGGAATTTATTACTCAAGGGATTTCTATATATTAATTATCAAAGTTTTTTATTATTATAAAATCCTCTTTTGCATAGTTTATACTTCCCACGTGTTATTTTCAAAAATGTAGTTCACAAAGCTTATTTTATTTTGCCTATTTCTATTTAAGGGTGGGCAAGATTATAAACAATTTCATCACTGTCAATAACGGTAAAATTCATAATTCTTTTAAAAAATAGTTGTCTCTGTAGGTCCCATTTCTAACGTTCCTAACAAAAAATATTTATGCTTATACAAATGGGGTGTTATAGAGAAGTATTTGACAAAATAAGAGGGGATGGGATAGAACGGCAATAAAAGGGTATTATGTATATTTTACATTGCAAGTAACTGTGAACTGAGAAAAAAATGCCATATGCTTTATCGCAATAGTCACTCACCGTGTTTACAGTTGACCAGGCCAAAAAAGGATTTGACATTGGGTAACTGATTGAATACAGCTAAAATGCGTAATGTCAAAATTTTGAATTTCCTAACCAGTAGATAATTAATAAAACATACCTACATCAAACGCACTTTATTTTTGATGTGTATTCTTTATTTCTCCTTTCCGAATTTATCGGCAGTCCCGATATATTCCACCACGTATTAGTTTCTAACGGCCGACATGCTCTTGTGTATTTCTGTTGTAAATATTTAAATTGAAAGCAAAAGTTATATAGTTGAGTGTTTCAAATTAATGCAATTTCTAATAATCAAGAATCAAAAAAATATTCGGAGGAACCTTTTTTGAATATACATGAACACCTTGAGCGTTCACGTAGGTACCATTTGCAGGGCACTTTTTCAATCTTCTATGATCTTATTTTAAAATGACAAAGAAAATTTAAGATACAGAGGTATCTACTGGTGTTAGCCGAAAAGATATAAATTCTTATTACTATTTTTTATATCCTGTCATATCTATCTCTATTCTCTAAGGCTAACCATTTACAATCGTACAAAAATTGTATACGCAATGTTCCCTGACAGGTAAACACGGCGGATAGTTTTTTTCCTTTGTTGTACTAAGGACATCGTAGGCAAATGGGTATAGCGCGACCGTTGTCTTTGTCTGTTCAACATACCCACATATCTACGTAGCTCACTCATATGCCCTGGGAACACTGGTGTATAGTACTATTGCAGTGTTTTATACGTAATACGTATATTATATAAAATATAAACGAAAATATAGAATTTATCTTAAAATGTAATAATATTGCATCATTTATTAGATGGATATTTCATATCTCAATATTCTGTATACGTGTACGGCTCCATCTTACGGCAAAAGGACAAAGGTGGTGTTTTCTATGTAGGGGTGTTCCAAATACTTCTTTGTACATGTAGTTGTAAGGAAAAGACCAAGGTCAATCTTTTATTTTGAATAAGTTTTGGCATAACCACTGTACGATTTCATTTTCTTTTTTGTAAATATGATGTATGTAACATCATCTGCGGGCTCAAACTCCTACTTCGTATTTTTTATATTAGTTTAAAATTACCTTTTATTCTTATTTACTTTTTCAACAGTTTAACTTGAGACTCAATAACTAGAAAATATTGACTTATTACTATATAATTTTACATTAAATCTTCCTTAAAAGATGGAAAACCTGTGAAGTTATAATTATTGCCGATTTGCAGGGATCTGTAACAATCTTCCCCAGCCTTAATACAACAGTTTATTTTAGACATCTGCATAATTGTCTAAATTTGTAGAACAGTCGCGCTTCATAAACAATATTATCTTTGATATTATAAATACATGATTTTATCACGTCTAGAAATATGAATTCCAATATTAATTATTTAATTTTCCTAAGTTACTTGTTGGAGTTTTAACACATAAAATATGTATATTTAAGTGTAAAGATCATTATTACAGCTCATAAAAATAGTCTACTGATTATTTAATACATATATAAATTTGAAATGGTTTCAAAATAAAAACCATTCGCTATTTTACCGTTGCAATTAACAACTACTACACTATTGTTTTATCCCTGTAATCCTTACATAATACACAAATATTTAAAATTTTTACATTAAGGAAATCCCCAACATATGTATATACCTACTGGAAATATTGCGGCATAGCATAATTCCCTAGATTATAGCCTTATTTCATACTTATTTCGTAAAAAAATCGTTTTTTCCTAGCAACAATCTGAATTCCCTAGGTCTGTCTAGGGAAATATACCTAGCTCTGGCAACACTGGCTTAATCACGGAATTTTGCTACCGACAGGGACATGCAGTAGCATTACGAAATCTCGTATCCAGTAGATACGATTCTAGTGTATACGAACCGTAGGCATATCGGGCATATCCAGAGGAAACGTATATTAAATTTTGGTTCATAATCACACCCTTCGAATAAAGATGGCATACTCGAATCGTTTTGTACTTTCGCAATCCGGAATCCCGGGGCAGATCTCATCATAAGCGTATTGTGTGTTAGTTTTACGTGTTTGGTCGTTTCAGAATAAAAACTGATAAACTGTATTTTTTTGTAATAGTCTCATTTTAATTAGATATAAATCGAATAGGAAACTAACCTAAACGGTATGAATTGTCAATGTCAATTAGCTTTTTTTTTTAATGTTGCTTCGATTTTTTGTATTTTTTTTATAAAGTTCAGGTTTATAATTTGTTCCAAAATTAGGAGGAGTAGCGGAAGTAGACTATATAGTTTGCGAAATTTTCATTAGAGTGAGATACTTCTAAACAAAAGGTGTAGAAAATAACACCAAATTTAAATTTATAGCTACACAATTTTTTAATATACAATTTTGACGGATGTCAGAATTAATTGTGAATGGTTTTTCAAATCGTCCATTATCTCACCATTTCTACATTTTCACATACCTATGGAAAAATACCTGCAGTGTTGCAAACATTCAATGTATTGTTGTAATGCCAATTAATGCTCTTTCAATTAGGTGACTCCAATGAAAATACTTTACTACTGAACGTATTCAAAATACATTTCTCGTCTAGAGATATATCACTAACATATTAGCAACATTCTCTTGATGGGGAAAGTGTTGAAAGTATTTGAACCTGCTTTTCTCATTAGTTACAGCTCGTTAATTAACAAACAGCGATTATGTAGAGTAACATTGGTTGCATGACAGTAAGTATTTGCTAAGAAAAAACGAAGCTACTTATGTCCTGTTTTAATACAAAATAAAAAGCAATCTATTTAAATCATTTTTAATAAATTTAGATGTTTCGGAAAAAGTATTACTGCTAACTGTTACTAAATCTATTATAACTAGATTTATATATTTTATTAAAGAGTTCGATTAATTCTTTATAATTTCCACGATTAAAAAATTCCATTGTGTCTCCGAAAACTTAGCTTTTGTCATGTTAACGGTATTGTTACGACCATTGATTTCTTTACATTTTTTGCGATTTCTTTAACTTCTTTTTTATACACAATAGGTATTTTTTTGTAAATATAAATCGCGATTGTGATTATGTGTGCCATTATAAATCACATCGTTGGAAAAGTATGGATTTAAGCGCGTTTGAAAGTAATCACTTTTGAAAAATCAAATCGCAATTCAGGAGATTATAAATCGCAATAATCCTACCTATGGAGCGATTACTATATAGTGGTTTGCTTACATTTCAAACAACAATATAGCTGAAAATATGAGGGTATATGTATTAAACAAATCGGTGCGTTGGAAAACTAAAACAAATCGCGGATTAATCGTTGTGGCGTAACGAATAATCTTAGAATCATAATCACAATCGCCATTTATATTTACAAAAATTCCTAATAATTGCATCTTTCTACGCGGCGCTGTCTGTGATAATATATAGTAGCAATAGCAATGTTTTCTTTTGAAATAACTTAAAATTATACATGGATGAAAGATACCGGTTAGGCTTAGAATACCATTCAATGGATCCTAGTAATTTTTTTTAATCTCATATGATGATTTAGACCATGTTGTATTTTCTGCTTTATTACAAGATATTAGTTTAGGTATATATTTATGGATAGTTATGCCCTAATTGAGTTGAAATGTAATGATAAATAACCAACACCTGGTATCCCACATAGCCAAATTTAAATTTGCCCGCAATTATTCTTAGTAACTTCAACATTGAAACATAAAATTATCTAATATTTTGTACTACATCAATAGTTATTTTAATGCCTTTACGTTGGAGTTACTAGAAATAGTAGTGGGAAATTTAAATTTCGCTATTAGAGATAAAACCCAATCACTAGTACAATGATAGTGGCTTTTAGCCGAAACCAGTTAGCCAATAATTTTGTACTAGTGATTGAGTTTTATACCAGTTGTTATTTATCTATCATTACGTATTTATAATTAGATATAATAGCCTTTCCTCTTTATTTGCAGCTATTAACCAATCACATTTATGGTACAGCAATGAATTACTGTGATTTTGCCGGTTACTGTTCTTAGATACCAAGAGTGTTCCGAAATCTGCTGAAATAATAGAAAGTAATTTCAAGTATTCCAGTCATATAATTTCGGAACGATTGTTTGAGTTCGTTGAATTTGATGTGCATATCACAATTAGACAAAAAAATCAAAACAAAACATTAAAAAAGGGAATGGAAGGTATAGTAGCAGATGATACACGCCAGGCCAGTAATGATTGCTAGTGTTTTAACGGTCCTTAGTAGGAGTAGTGGAGTCTTCAAGTGAAGAAAAAATAAGGAGGTAATTGTATCTGTGCTGTGTTGCGAATGTCTCAGCACCGGATTTAAGGGAGGAAGGGTTAAAAGGGAGCAACTGGGCGGTACGTCCATTGGGCGGTAAAATGGTAATGATAAACAGGGGAGGCATGGAGTTGACTTGTCTCCACTGAGAAATTTCCTAGATCCGATTCTGGAATGTCTACATGGCAAGTATGAATACTCTCATAAACAACACAAAAAAGGTCGCATATTGGAAGTCTTTTACAATCAATTAATGAATAAATATACTATTTATTGCATATTTGTTAACAAAATTATTTTATTTTAGTATATAGCCAATGTTTAAACATTATTTTAATACACAATACATATTGAACAGATTGCAGCGGCGGCGGCGGCTGGTACTTGCGTCTTACAAGGGCCAACAATAATCTAATTTCTTCGTATAAGTTCGTAACATGTTCGTAATTCGGACGATAGCACACGAACTTCAATGATTGTATTGGTGGTCTGTGCCGTATGTACCAGCCGCTACTGACAGATTGTACCTTAATTCAAAATAATAGTGGATGTTTAGTCTACTTTGACGGACCGCCATTGTGTTTATAACTTTATTATAACATTAAGTTGGGAAAATATTTGTATACATACACATATAACTTAAAATTTCGAGTCAAGCTACGCGTACTAGATTATGATTATCCTGTAACTACGTAAAATTTATAGATTAATGAATAATAAAAAAATGCTTTCAAACTTTATTTTGTATAGAAGGGTGTGGATTGACTTATATGCAACTATTTTTAGTTTTTGTATAAATATGATATACAGATCATATGTACATTTCGAGCCTCACCAAACAATTTGCATTTCCTTTGGGGATATGCGAACATGTGTGTTTTTACACGGCATCCGCCGTAAAGTTTGCGTAAAATTCGTCACAACCCTGATTGAGTTACCAGGACTCTGATTTTCACTTGTTCTCTCCCTCGCCCCGCCTACGTCGATCTGCAGATTCAACATTTACACCCTCGTACGTACGGCGAGGACGCTGAACCGACGCCGGACGTCCATTGGCGATTTTGGGCCTTTTGCAACACGGTCGTTGGGATGTGCTTCCCCTATAGGGTTCGCGAAAAGGGTATGAGTCGTACGAAGGTAGCAACCGTAACGCCAACAGGGTTCGTCAAAACGGTACAACAGCATCGGAAAGGCTAACTGCATTAGAGACGGAAACATTGTCTTTTTTTTTCAGGCCGCGTACCATCCGTGGGGACGTTTGATTTGTTTGTTTTTTCGACGCGTAAACAACTCCAAACAAGATTATCCGCGTTGTAGATACGATTTTATCGTGTTTATTGATTTTCTAACTTGCTGTTAAGCAAAAAATGACACTTGCAATTCCTTAAAAGCTGTATCTACACGAAACAAAAAAAATTGTTGCAGCAACAAAATATATTTCGTCAGAGGTATTTTTTTAAATCAATATGCATATGTTTAGTCAAACATATTGGATTGTTTGGCCGTACAATAATATTTTGACATCAAAAAATATTTTATTAAATGTCAAACCCAACAAACTATAAAAATATTCATATAATTATAATTATTTTGAGTCAAAATAGTGTAGGTATATAGAATTAGAAATTTTTACAGATGGCTCGAAGGGTGAGGGTAGTACAGAGACGGATTTTGTTATTTATAATAAGCGTATTGAAATATATAATCAAAGTTTAAATTATTAGCAATAATTTTCAGGTAGAATTAGTTGTAATAAATCACATAGTACTTGGGCGCGAGTGGGAATTTATACGGGGACGAATTATAACTGACAATTTATTTGCATTAGAGGAGTTAGGGAATTTAAGAAATCTGACTGATTCGTTATTAGATACTTGGGATATGTTACGTGAGGGAGGTGTAAAACTTTTTTGGACTAGGGCTCACGTGGATACAATCGGTAATGTGAGGCCAATCGATTAGTGAAAGAGGCGTGTCTAGGGATAGCGCCAGAATTAGGTTTGGGGTAATTTCAACTAGCGTAATTAAAAATGCATTTGGGATAAATTTAAGAATATTGACCTGATGGGTGGGATACTATACTTTAAACGGGAAAATTTATCGGTAACGTTACGCGTTTTAGCGAAATTAGGGTTAGTTTCTCGTATAAGGCGGTAAAGTTTAAATCATATTTATGTAGAATTGAGGGTGTTAATGATTCGCTTTGTGAATGTGGTGGGGTAGATATAGCGGAGCACGTTTTTTTTAATGTTCCCTGACGGATAAATGGTGGTCACGTACGGAAACTAGGGCATTAGCTAAGGGGTAATATTCAGTCTTTGTGAACGTTTCCGTAAAGATAACTTTGGTGTTTCTATCACTGAATCCAATGCTAAAAGTGTATTGCTGTATCGTTTTCGTTGTATTTTTTTCTTGGGTTTCTTAACAGCCACTACAGATCCAGTTAAATCAAATTCATTTACAGGTTTGAGCAGTGCTTCACACAATATTATATTTTTCATGTGTATATCTAGGTAAGACACGTTTGGAGTGCCATAACATTTAATCAAATAAATACATTCTTCAATGGTTAACATTTTGTAAAACCAACGGGAAATAACTGAAACACTTTTAAAAACGTTTGACAATTCAATACACTACAACAACAAAACAACAACTGTTGAACCTGCTTTGAGCGAAGATTAAATTGTATATGATTATCTTCATTAAATTGAAGATAATAGGTTATCTTAATTAAACTTAACAATATACAACCAAATCGAAATCTAAACTTGAAATTTTATTGAAAATTATTTTAACTAATTTTGTGTTTTTAAGAATTATTAAAAGTAATAAACTCTAAAACGCAGTAAACGGTACTTCTTTCTTGATGCATCTTCGCGTTATCTTAAATTATGGATATTCTTCAGTGGCGGCTCGTGACAATATTGAGTGGGGCAAATCTCGAACCAACTCTCCTCCTCTCTCCATTTTATTACTTTTGCAAAGTTATGAATCGGTTTAGCTCGGCTTGCAGTAATTTATTTCCTGGTTTATTGCTAACTAAAATAATAGATACCGACGCAAAAAAATTAATGTAGCCAGATTTAGAAAATGAGAAACACATTAAGTTCTTATAGAATAGATAATAGAAATACTAGTGCTGTGCATTTTAACCGGATATCTTTTTAAACATTGAGATAGCGGTTAACAATGGCAATTCGCTGATGTATCGTAATTCATATTTACCTTAACGGTAAGACGTAAAAAAAAAAAACTCAAGCAAACCTTGTTTTTATAATAATAGGATAATAAATCAAAAACTTATTTTTTCAGGTATAAGTGGACAAATCGACAACTATTAACAGTCACAGTTTGCAATGTATCTAGGTATATGTACTGTCCTTGCAGCTAATTTAGTGCGGAATTTTATATGATTTTAACAACTCTTTATTTCTTTGTGCTATAATATTCTCACTTTAAGACGTTTTCTCAATTATAAATATGCAGAACCACTCATTCAAAAGTTTTGGTTTCAATTAAACGTGCCAATTTTAAAATGATTTTTTGAGAACCATTATAAAATTTAGTGAATGTTTATGCTATTTGACTCAAATCTGAATTAATTACGTAAATAGATGTTCCCAATACATCTTCAAGATGTTGAAATTTTTTATATACACTGGAATTAACGTTCAAAAATACAAGGTTACACTTTGCAGGTCAGTACACGTTTGGTGGTTTGTTTGGATATGTTAATACATACGCAGAATCAAACCCGAAAACAAATACACGTCCAATGCACGTGGTGTGTATAATGCAATACCGTATTAGATTAGGTGGGGTTTCTATATTTCTATAATAATAATAATAATAATGTTTATTTGTGACAATGCAATAAGTATTTACACACGTCATGCTTATTAGGTTAATATAAAATTTAAAAAATAAAAATACAAATAGGTAAAAGACAAGACACAATTTAATATACGATTTGACAAACAATAACAGTACAAAATGTTTAAAAAGGTAACCAACTAGAGCATCGTCTGCGAATGCCAGACACCACAGCACTACAAGAAAATTCATTCATCTATAGCCTAAAATATTCTTCAAGGGAGTATATCATATGATTTAAAAGATATGACTTAACACTACGTTTAAATTTATTTTCACTTTCTATGGATCTCATGTTCTGAGGCAAAGCATTAAAAAGTCTTAAACCCAAAACATTTGGGGAATTTTCACGTATCTTTAATGTATTTCTATCCGAGAGAAAAATTTTGATTGGTTGACGCTTCTGAATATCTAGAAAAATAGTAAATCCTCATATCTGAACAAAGAATTCACACGAAATTCTAGTAATTTCTGTTCTATTAAACACACGTAGTTAACTCGTCTGGCAAAGTTTGTATAAAAATCAACACTAAAATATTTGACTAGCGCAAAATTAACGCCAACACCGATAATATTTTCAACAGTGCAGTTACCAATCCAAGTTTATTAACTTATACCTGCAATAGTAGTTTTCTTTTTTAAGAAATAAAAATAATGTTTCGAAAATATGTATTTGTTATTACATAAAATAACAGTAGTGTATTTTATAAATCACAACAGCGTAAATACTAACGGCGGCTGATGACGCGTTTTGGACGAGCATACCATATACAGGGTGTATCAAATAAAAAAGTAAATTTTGCTTGGGTGTTAACTACACGACATATAAAGCACAAACCCATCGAAACCGGATTTCATCTTTAAAGAATAAAAAAAAGTAAAATTTAGAGCCAAAAATAATTTAGTCCGGGCCTGATGCAAGGGAACGTCATGTTAAGCACCCGTTAAACGTGGTATTATGTATAAATACATTGCACTCATTTAGTATTATTCTTAATGGTATGCCGTAAGTTCATTTAACGTCATTCTGAATAAATAAAGGCCCTTGTAAAAATAGCAAAACTGAGGAATTTTAAATTTCTTCTTTTTATAAAATAAACATTCCTTTTTGTTAAGAGCATTCTACGAAGTCTACAAAGTATTATTTTTAATATCCTGATAAGACATTCGAATTTCACCGGATATGCGACTTCAGTAGTTGCAAAAAACCTAAATATTTTTCTTTTGCTTTGTCGAATCGAGAGTTAGTTGCTAATAAACGGTACCAAATGAATCTGAGTTATTTCTTTTAGATTTATTTAATCATATAACGCAAAATGAATTGAATCGAATTACACAGAAATAAATGTAAATACAGAAAATTTGCAAACACGCCTCTTTACTATGATATCGCGCGAAAAATGAATCTATACATTCCCGCGCTTTTGCCGATGCATCAACCTTCGATTTTCTTTATATGAAATCATGATGGTCCTGAAAGGTTTTTTCGAGACAGGAAGAATTTAAATAAAATGTTCGAAGTGGCTTGCACTCCAAGTGACAATCCACACAAAACTAACAGCGGTAATGGCTGAATGATTGTGGTATGGGGGGGTATAGTCGGGAGAGCATTTAGGTTGGGCACAGGTGCGGCTCTACCTCACGGCATTTATTAAAAAAAAAATTCTCGTTAATGCTTACAGATAGACCCCCTGTGCATTAAGACTTTTTGATTGTATATGATTACAGCTGCTACATATTATTATATTTACCTCTATATCTGATACACCCTGTATATATTTGTACCGTAATACACACTGAATCTACAAGAAATAAAAAGAGTAGAATACTCATCCTGTAAGGATTGAATTTAAAGAAACGTTGTGTATTGTTATCGACGTTATGTTATCACTTAATTTCATAAATAAACCGAACAATTAAACCGGATTAATATTATTAGATGACCGCGTCCGGGAACACGGCAAATAATAATCTGATTATCCGTTCGGGACCGCGACTACGTAATCACATAACCATATCAATTGATGCCTAATAACAACCCCCCGAGTAATGACAACCCTTACGACACAGTAGACCTTGATCGTCTATTGTGTAGCTATCGCACCCCAAAGACCCCCAAATTACTGCCTCTTGCGTCACTCGCCAGGCATTCACCACCGTCATATCGAAGAGCGCCCGCGTGGGCGAGCGTGTTGTGACACATTTAATTTCTGTAATTTAGTTATTACTTATGGATCTGTTGACGCGAAGAATGAACGTGGAAGTCCGTATGTCGGCGGAAATAATAATTTGGATCGGACAGGGTGGTTAAAGCTTCCAAGGCGGCGATTGCTTCCACATATAAGTCTATTATTTACCATATGGAAAATACCACACAATATAATACAATGTACAATATGCATTCAAATAATTAAAAAAAACGACAGTGACTATGAATAAATTGCAGCTGATTTAGTAAGTATATTTTATTCTGGTTAGTGTTTCGGTTAAACTTCATAGAATTTTTATTAACGTGGTAAGCTCTCCACACTGTTCGAAATTCCGTCAATTTTAATTCTTTTTGCCCTAGTCAGGAGGGTACGCTCTTTTCCTTTTGTTGTTTTGTCCATATGACTAGCAGTTATGTAAAATTTTATCTTTTGTAATATTGTAAAATTAGTAAGTTAAAATGTTAAATTTGACTCATAATAGTAGTAAAATTTCGTCTTCGATGTGCCTGTTAAATCAGCAAACTTAAATGTTAAAATTAGCTAAAATAAGAATGGAATTTTGTTCAATGGTGTTGTTAAATTGGCAACTACAATGTCAATTGTTAATTTTGTCACTTTCCTTAATAAGGGAATACGCATACGCTTATATCCTACACTTTATTTATGAAAAGCTAAATAATTAGAATTCATCCTAAATCCTGTGCTCCACCTAGAGGTACTACAGGACGTTGACGTTGAACCTACATCTCAACTAGGGGTGCGAACCTGAGGTTCTGTACAGGTACAAGCACAGATACCATCTCTGATAAAGAGGCACGATCAAGCCACTGGGGGTTGGTTTTTGTAAGTGACTTGGGGTTCCGTTCACATGGAGGGGGAAGCTTCCCAAACTCCAGTGTCCCACTATATTCGGCTCTAAAATATTCGTTTCAACCGAGGTTAAATATCTGGCAGTTGTCTTGGTCGCCAAACTGCTGTACAAATCACACCTAGAACATGTGACGAACAAAGCCATTAGGAACTTCTGGGGCTGTAGAGGTATGTTCGGTAAAACATGAGGGCTAAAGCTTGCAATGGTACACTGGCTCTACACGAAAGTTTTCGTTCCCTCTATAACTTACGCCCCGCTAGTCTGGTGGCGTAAAGCAAGTCTAGGCTATGCTATAAATGCGCTTAGTAAAGTCCAAAGGATTGACTGTTTGGGCATCAGGGAAGCCATGTTCTCGATGCTGACGGCTGCTATGGAGACCATTCTTGGACTTCGCCCGCTGTAGTTGGTGTTGTGATCTTAAGTAACCCTAGGGCGTTACAGAGTAAAATGTAGTGGATGCAAGGACTTTTCCGGCAAAGTCGGAGATCACACTAGCAACTTCAACTACATCGAACATACAGTACCACTGTCCGTACAGGTGGATAAGATCTCACACGTTTTCAGCTTCTCTGGGGGATACAGTACCAAATCGGGGTCTATCACGTTGGTTTGTCGATGCCTCGAAAACGCACGAAATGGCACGGGTATTGGAATTTGGATGGACGGAGAGCGGGACGGCGAAGCTTTTAGCTTTAGGGGCCTCCGCCACCACTTTCCGGGCCGAAATTATTGGCACCCAGACTTGTACTCAGGGGATGTCAAACTGCCTGAGCAAGAACGGAAGGATAGAAATCATCTACGACAACTAGGCTACCCTCAAAGATTTGCAGGCTGTTAGATTTGACTCTAAAGCCGTACTGAGATGCCACAGAAAACTTAAACGGCTGGCCGAACATCTAAATGTTACATTGAGATGGGTGCCAGGTCACTCTGAGATCACAGGCAATGAAATAGCTGACACGTTAGCAAGGGGCTCCAGCGAGCTACCGTTCTTAGGTCCAAAACCGAAATATGGTAGCTCATATGGCAGCATCAAAAAGTTTGTCAAGTCCCAACCCCTATATGCACTATTCTGCACTAAATACGATTTATTCATATTAACGGGGCATTACGATTTGTAGGGGGATCCAAACCACCAGGCGAAATTGAGAGCAAAATAAAATAAAGCACGTGCTTTTAACAGCATCCGCCATTGTTATTACTATATTATGTTGTTTTGGTTTTGACAGGCCACTTAAGGTTATTAAACTACGATCTTGCCATTTTTGAACTTGTTTTTTGAAACCAAATTATTATCATATTCAAGGATTGCAAGCTATTTACAGTGAGAAATTAACAAATTAATGTAGTGTGTACATTAATTTGTTATTATCATATTATTCACATTTTTTTTTCTACAATTAATCTTTTAGTTTTGTTCAGAATTCCTTTTTTTTGTTAAATTTGTTGGGCAGTAGTAATATAGTAGTGTTGATTATTAGGTTAATTATATTGTATTTAGTTATTTAATATAAGACATGTATGCATTCAGTAGTAAAGAGATTTTTACGAAACATTTTTTCAGCAGGGGTAAGTTTAAATCCAAATTTTTGTATTAAAGGTGAATATCTTTATGATCGTTGGTTTAGACATTAGAAGCTGCTACTGTTTGATGGATTGCATTCATCAAATGTCCTTCAAACATTAGTTTCCTAATCAACAGGAAGCACATTCCACACAGGTAAATTAAATATTAACATGAAACTGTAGATATGTTATATGTTTACCTTACATTGTTACAGAAGTTGAAGAATCCTCGATACTGCTTAAAGGAAGTTGTGATATGTTCATGATTTCATCTAATTTTGCTATGGACTGATAGGAAGTATATACAGGTGTGTAATGAGTGTTAATTTATGTTTTTTAAAGATTTGTTTTAATGAGACATATAACAAAAATGCTCAATAAAAACTAAAATTATTGTGTTCCCACAGATATGCCACGGATAAGTTAATATACTCTTTGTTTTCCCAAAATCGTACAGGAATTTTGCCAAAATTGTTTTACACTGTTGAAAATTTTAACACTTTTTTGACTAATTTAATAGTCAGGAGAGGTCCACACTCTTTTCGTGTTATTTTGTCGAGAACTATAGAAGTTTAAATTTGACGAGCAAAGATAGTCAAGTATTGTCTATTGCTAAGGGGTTATTTTGTCCAACTGACACGTGGAATTATAATATACTTCTAGTCACATTTTATTTGATCTAGACTAGACAAATTTACTAGCTGTTTAACTAAATGAATGCGATCTATTGGGTGTTTTAACACCATTTTCTAAATACAACGTCTTTTTAATATGCAACTACTATTTCTTAGTGCTATAATATTCTCTCTCTTTATGACGTTTTCTCAATTATAAATATGCAAAACCACTCATTCACAAGTTTTGGTTTCAACTAAACGTACCAATTTTAAAATGATTTTTTAAGACCATTATAAAATTAAGTGAATGTTATGCTATTTGATTCAAATCTAAACTAATTGTGTAAATAGATGTTCCCAATACATCTTTAAGATGTTGAAATTTTTTATGCCCACTGGAATTAACGTTTAATAACACGAGGTTACACTTTGCAAGTCAGTCACATTTGATGGTTTGTTTGGATATGTTAATACGGAGAAACAAACCCGAAAACAGATACACGTGCAATGCAGGTGGTGCGTATAATGCAATACTGTATTAGAATAGGTGGGGTTTCTATATTTCTATCCCAGGGAAAAATTCTGATTGGTTGACGCTTCTGAATGTCTAGAAAAATAGTCAATCCTCATATCTGAACAAAGAATTCACACGAAATTCTAGTAATTTCTGTTCTATTAAATACGCGTAGTCAACTCGTCTGGCAAAGTTTGGAAAAATCAACACTAAAATATTTGACTAGGGCAAAATTAACGCCAACACCGTAATATTTTCAACAGTGTAGTGTGTATAAATATACTATACGAAGTTTCTTAGAATAAGCATCCCATCCAACTATTAAAATGCATATCCTTAGAATGTTCAGACATTCTCGACATACGTTCCTGGTATGTTTTAGGAACGTTCTGGTGCTACTTGAGATATGGAAACCGGCGACAATAAGAAACAGTCGGAATTTGTTGCGGAAACAATGAGGAACATTTAGGTACATATGCAGCATTTCCGGAAACAAGCAACAGGAACATAAAAGTTCCTCAATGTTCCACCAATGGAAACGTGCCTAGCTTAGGATATATTTTTCATATTTTTAGATAAATATTGGTATGAAATATAGCATTGTCGCGTCAAACACACATATATAAAACGAAATCTGTCGTTTTCAGTTGCTTGCTACATAGCAACTTCAACATTGCAGGAAACATTTCAATCTTGCATATCGGGAAGCATACATTGTTCATAGCATGTATCCTCATATTGTTTTTGTACTTATTTTTGTAACTACACATAATTACGTAAAACAATGATTTACTTTGTAATTTCTTTTAAAAAAAAAACATTCTAATTTTGTTTCTACATGCATCTCAATAATGAAAATACGTACTAATATTATCCATATTTATTGTAAATATTTTATTTTAATAGAAATATAATATGTGCAATTATAGAATGCGTTTTTCTGGTATTACAACATTAAAATGTATTAAAGGAAGGTGTGAACCCATTTCCAACCTTCCTTTCCTTTCCTAATTTAAATAATTTTCAGGTAATCGCTCTAAATGCCAGTTCCATATCGCTAGAGGGGCGAGCAGCACAGGTTCACGAATTTCTTAATAGTGGCCTATCTATATCAATTTACCTTATCTAGGACTATGATGAACAGTATCTAAAGAAGCACCACCGCGCGTGTAAAGGTTAGCTCTAGTATTTCAGAAAACTCATCCAAAAGAAAATATTCTCAAGGTGTTCAAAGTCAGTAGTAGTCTTTATTTTAATGGAGTAGACAAATGTTCATCAGGCTAATAATAACTCATTCGTTTATGTTCTTGATGTTAACATTCATAAATCCATTTAATTGGTCATTAACTTAACAGATAATAAGCCAATGAAAATAAAGAAAGTGCTTGCGATCGCTTATGGTAATCTTTTACTGAATAATATCATTTCATAATTGTAGAACAGATATCATTAATTGTTATTAGTAACAACTTGCTCATATTCTATTAACTATAAAATAAAGCATATAATTCCACAGTTATAATAAGAATATATTATATTGCTTTTTTTATAGTGCGGAGAATTGATTAAATGAATCCATTAATGGCATATGTGGGTATATGTACCTAAATTATATTTTAGAATTTACGACACATACTTACAGCTTTAGTTCATAAATAAATTATAAAGTTCAACTTTCTCATCCTTATCGCGACAAACGAGATGCAGGATGCACTTTGTCGACAGTCTCATAATACACCGTAACTAATATTTATCATCAATATTTAATTATCGCGAGCATGCACTGTATCCGGATAATTATTGCAGATATTTATAACGTCTTATCGTTTCATTTATCAAAGTCTCGTAATATATATGGCGCAAATAACGAATATTTCTGTACATACTGGAAGCAAATCTAGTTACACGCATTGTACATAAGTACAGGTGCGTTTATCATGGAATAAGAAACGGTGTGCGTTTGTTTATTTGTTTGAGTAATTGCTGGAAAATCTGAAAATTATTCTATTGGAACTTATGCACTATTCACGTAAATATGTAGCGGTTTCTATTTCATGCAAATAAATATATTATTTATGCATCCACTATATGTGGAGCATAGATATTTATTTCCATTAATTACTTTATAGTTATTGTGGTATTTTTAATTGATTAAATGTAATCTTATAATTTATTATCCCACATTTATTTTGGTATGAATTTACTTATTAGAATGATGTAAATGTCCTAGTTTGAATTGGTTTGGAAGAAGAACATTTGAAAATTGAGCTTGCAGAATGCTCATGTTTATAAACATTTTATTTTGGTTACAGATATAATTGATCAGAAAAAGAAAAGGGTATTATTAACAGATTAACAGGTAAAAACATTTATTTTTTAGTAAGCCAGTGATTGTCATTTTCAATGAAAAATCTCTCTTTTTCGTTTTATATATGTGTGTTTGACGCGACAATGCTATATTTCATACCAATATTTATCTAAAAATATGAAAAATATATCCTAAGCTAGGCACGTTTCCATTGGTGGAACATTGAGGAACTTTTATGTTCCTGTTGCTTGTTTCCGGAAATGCTGCATATGTATCTATCTAAATGTTCCTCATTGTTTCCGCAACAAATTCCGACTATTTCTTATTGTCACCGCTTTCCATATCTCAAGTAGCATTCTCGTTTCTAAAACATACCAGGAACGTGTGCCGAGAAAGTCTGAACATTCTAAGGTTATGCATTTTAATAGTTGGATGGAATGCTTATTCTAAGAAGCTTCGTATAGTGTATTTATACAAACTAAAACAATTTTGGCAAAATTCCCGTACGATTTTGGGACAATTTTGTGCCACTAAAACCGTACAGGTATTTTACTTTTAGAAGTAATATTTTTAACTATAAGTAATTTTTAGAAAGGTTTTCCCTGGAATGCCTGAAACATTCATAGTAAAATTTCGAAATTTGAGTAACTTTTCCAAGATTTTTTCATGTAGTGTGGAACACTCACAAGTGAAATTTCTAAAGTAGTGATAATTTTCATAGAAGTTTTACTTGCTTAAAAGTAAAATTACAAGTTCAGTATTTCTGATTTTTTCTTTCCTAACAAAAAGGAAAATATCGTCGAAATGACCTGGTAGAGTGTAATTATCGGCATATAATGGTGTACAAAATTTTCTAAGTGATTAAACTTGTTTTAAAAGAAAAAATGCTTTATATCTATTATGATTTGTATAATTATTATTACAAATAACACATATCAACAAGATAAAGTGAGAACATATTAACATACGGCTCTTATTTTTAACTATAAGTAATTTTTCCAAAGGTTTTCCCTGGAATGCCTGAAACATTCATACTAAAATTTCGAAATTTCAGTAACTTTTCCAAGATTTTTTCATGTAGTGTGGAATACTCACAAGTAAACTTTTTAAAGTAGTGATAATTTTCATAGAAGTTTTACTTGTTTAAAAGTAAAATTACAAAGAAAAGTTCAGTATTTCTGATTTTTCCTAAGAAAAAGGAAAATATCGTCGAAATGACCTGGTAGAGTGTATTTAATTAGAGAAGACAAGCAAAATATGAAAATTTCTAATGCTTACCAGAAACCAGTGCACGTCAGCTAACCGCTGCTTCTCCACATTGGCACTTAATTCGCAAAAATCAAGGACCACCGTATGCAACCGGGCAACTGTTGTGAACAACAACAGTTCCTAAGAAATATTTATCTGGCAAGTAATAGATAAATATTTTATAACTATGTCACCCATGCAGAAAGCTTATATCTAGTATGGAAAGTTAGTGTAGTGAAATAGGAGAACCGCCATCTTCACGGCAATTTCTGTACTTGTAGAATATGTTTAATGTATTTGTTACATATCAGAACATCTTGACGTGGTCATTTACAGTTTCGTAATACAATTATAAATACTACTACTTTATATTTAACTGTACTGACTTTGTATAAAATAAATAGTTTCTTTAAGGAAATCGTAAGTATTTGATACCATACGTCCAAAAAATATTTTTTGCTGTTACGGTAATTTATTTGAATAAAAGATATTATTTTTAACTGTAATTTTCCAAATTGTAAGAAATGTTAAGTTTTTTTCTGAGAGATATTATTAATCTTTTTTTAGTAATATTACAATGTTAAAGATTTTTTTTCTAAGAAATAGAATTTTTTCCATTAATATTCACGCAAAATATTTTTGACATTTACCCCCATTGAATGCGGAAAATTATCAAAAAAAGTGATTTTTACCAAGAAAAATTGAGAGTGAGTTTTTAACAGATAATGCTGAATTAATTCCAACGTGCATGCAAGTTGGTTCGGATATTCCATGTTCAAATTGTAGCAGAGTGTATAACAGATTTTAAAGCATTAAAGGAACAACAAACAGATTTTCTAATGTGAATTATACCGCCTACTAATAATCAGTATAATATAGGAATAAAATTACAAGAAAACAGAACCACGTGTGGCCGAACACATGTCATTCCTGCCTACGTCTTCCTTAAACCAATGCAGTTATTTAAAAAAAAATATAATTTTTCGGATTATATAAAAGTCAATCGATAAAGAGAAAAAAATGATAATCTAGCTAACTGCACGAAAATCATAAATATGGACAATAGCGCCCGATAGCGTCAAATCGGCAGGAACGCCAGACGGCATCAAGTAAGTAAAAATGCCAGACGGCGTCAAGTAAGCAAAAACGCCAGACGGCGTTGAGCCGACAAGAACCCCAGACAGCGCATAGCCGGCAAGCGTGCCAGCTGGCGTTATGCTGCCAAGAAAGCTAGACGGCGTCAAGCCGACAAGGACGTCTGACGGGCGCTACAAGACAGTTTTGGCATTGACGCTTTTGGGATGTTCCTTTATAAATATGTATAAATAAACTTATTACGAGATAACTAGATACTTCTTGTTGCTCTGTTTCTTTTAAATGTTCACATAAAACATGGACTTTTGGAGTAGAATTTTTTGATTTAAAGTTATAAAAGAAAGTTTCTATAAAATTGTAAAACATTCTGGAGGAAACGTAGCTTAAGCTTGGTGGTTGGGGAATAAACAATTTGCATTCAGATTATTAAGTTTGCAGTCACAAAATCATTTCCAAAAACCGGTGTTTTTGATTGTTCAATAAGATTTTTGCGGTTTTGAAGAAAGAGATGTACTTATATCAACTATCCATTGATATTGAAGTGAAAAGGTAAGCAAACATCCACTAAATAAATATCCAAATTCAGGGAGAAATATGGCTAATTTTTATTATCCTTTGCTTAGTACTGTTAATTAGTTATTAGTAGTGATATTTTTTGAAACTCGCGGAGCGAGTGTAAACAGAAGCATATTTCTTAATTTTGTTCTTTTATTTTTGTAAACCTATAAAAAATAATTTTCTGAGATCTTGGGGGTTTAAATCAGCACTCTTTGGTGAATGGCTCGGTTATATTCTTTAACGCCGCACACTACCATAGTAAATACGAGAACACAAGCCTTGTGAATGCTCATTATCGTGGAGTAAGGCCGTTCGTCCACCGAGAAAACCAAAATGAGAATTCTTCTGGGAACTTATAACCAGAAGAGGTTTACAGAATGCATCAACCTGAGTAAAAACAATGTTCGCATATTAACAGGAATACTTTCAGGCCATTGTAGAACCAAAGGACACCTGAGTTAGCTTGGATTGGAAAAGGAATCTGAATTTAGATTTGGTGGGGAACAGGATGAAACACCCATCCATCTCCTCTCAAACTGCGTAGCACTGTGCAACTTGAGGACGCTGTACCTGGGAGCATGTGAAATCGAAGAGGGAGACTTATCTAGACTGGGGCTCTCTGATATCCTACACTTTCTGAAAGGAGTAGGATTAGAAGGCCAGCTGTAAAGCAGCAAGAATAGGGGACACAATAGATCTTTTAGGTCGTAGTGTAACATCACCCTTCCATCTATATACATATATACATACATACCAAAATGAGGACGCAACCGATCGTTTACGACCAAGCAACCAATCTCACAAGCGACCGTTACATTTAAAACTGTATTTGCTCGTCCACCGCCGTGCAGGTCATAGATGCCGCGATGGACGAGCAATTACAGTTTTTATATGCCATTACTCAGACTCATCTTTCGATTCAGGATCATTTAAATGAAGTCATGCTTCATCTGCAGTCACAAGCCTACCAATAACATCTACCTGCTTGTCCTCACAAATCGCTAAAAATCACCACAACCGACACGATATTGTTTTTGATGAGCTGTAAGGTTGCGAAGGACGTAAAGCTTATTGACCTTTAACAGGGCAAGGTGTTCACGAAGAATTCTGATGGCAGCTGTTTTGAGGAAAGTTGAAAACATTTTTGCGATCCCGTTCAGTTTTAGTTGATCATTTTTCATAATGGCAAATTTAACTTTCATAGCAATTTGGTGTCTTGTTATGTTACTTGGGCTTCCATGGTGTTCATCATCCACTAACGATTTCTGGGTTTGTTTAAATATCTGTAACCACTTATAAATCACAGTTTTTACGAAGATAGATACCTATGTCCAGGTAAACAGGTTTTATTTTATTTAAAATAATAACTAATTTACTAATCGTGCAAAACTCAACATTTGACATTTTTCAAACAATTTGAAAGGTACTTAGGGCCGGTTTCATAATAAATGTTATTTTAGCACTTTAACAAAAATCCGTATATTATTTATGGGAACTTCCATAAATTACTCATTTTAAAGCTATAGAGTGAAGTTATAAAACTCATCCATAGATTTATAATTGCAGTGAAGATATCTCCATGAAATTTGACGTTCTTTTATCTAATAATGATCTACAATTAAAAATAAAAACTGAAATGCTTGTTTTATCACAGCCACCTTAGACATTCCGCGTATTTAAAACCACTCTTCGTGCGTGTGTTACAGAAAAGAATGTGTGTGCAGAAGTGGGATGTGGATGAAATGAAGTTAAAGTAATTTTAAATGTGGGTAGGTATCTAAATTTTATTATTTAATTAAAAAAATCATAAAAATAATATAACAACCCTTTAAAATCTTTAATACAAACTTTCAAACGGCTTACAGTCCTTACAGTAGGTATGTAAAAAGCTACACTGTATTTTTTTTTGTAAATTTTCATACAAAAAGAAATTAAACTGGCGCCCCAATCATTTATTTCGAGTAAGTTAGCAAATACTTAGAAAATGGTAAAACTGCATGTTTGCATTATCGTAAACCTAATAAGAATACCTTCTATAGATGGACTTTCATATATCAACTTAATTTCCATTTAAAATTTTTAGCATTACCAACGTCCTTTCTTTTACACTTGAAGCCATGTCCATATCCGTATAGTTAAATATCTTAAATTAGGCACCTCTTATGTCATCCCGTTTTTGTTTCATTTCTTTATCTCATTTCTTTCAAGGGCCGAGAGAGGACTCAATTTGCGACCATACTGTATATATATAATCAATAATCTTATGTATCCCTTAAATGTTAAGATCTACTTTCTCGTATAAAATGAATAATTTTTGTAATTTATTCCAACTAAACTGAATATATTGTTTTTTTGAAGTCTTCCAGCAGAATATGTATTTTTTATTTTTTGGATGCATATTAATTATTACGATTAAATTGTCGCTAAATTAGAAAAACGGATCATGCGGATATTTTAAGATAAGACTTTTCACAGTCCTAACTGTAAAAGAACATAAATAGTTGTATTCCAAGTCGTATGTTCGATAGTCGTTACAGGTAAGCCATTAACATGTTAAAGACGACACATGATCAAAATTTATTCCAGAATTAAGCGGAATACTCTCCCGTATTGCAACGTTGACAATTTGCATTCGCACGATCCGGCCCCAAAGAAAACCATCAAACATCATTAATTAATAGCGTCGATCTGGACGATTTTAATTGGTCCGGTGAAAAATATTACCGCGTCACGTACAGTCATCGCTGCGCGGATAAAGGAGAACGATAAAAGAGGAAATAAAGAAGAGCAGAGCAAAACAAACAGATGAACTGCGTGTCGAAGTGGGGATGGAAGGAAGGATGATAATACACCACGCCTACTCTCGCCAATCCACTGACAGAAGGAGTGTTGAACAAAGGATTGATTTGTTTCAGGACTACTAGAGTCACCTGTGCTTTTTTTTGCCATGATAAAGATGATAAAAATATGTTTCTTTTGAAAACAGTTCTGGAGGGCCTTGGCTACTGTTACTACTTCACTGGCAAATATTTATCGCATCATGTTTTTTTTCTTTCACAAATAGCTAAATCGGAATTAATTTTTTTTTACCATGACTTCGAATTATATAATGAACTAAATATTGAAACAAAAATCCGCAATGTACATCTTTCAATAAAGTTGGTCTTGCATATTATAACCAAAAACATAACGGAAAATTGTTTTTTTTGCCAATCAGTTATTACTTATTAAAGAAACTGAGGAAAAATTATAGCAAAACGAGGTCGTATGCACTGCGTACTGTCATAAAACACTAAACTTTTTATATTGTACATGGTACCTAATGATACGTTAGGTTATATACTTATATTACAGAGTCTGTCCCACCGAACTGGATCATTAGATTTTTTGAACATGATAGGAATTTAATTTTGAAACTTGCAGTGTAATCATGGCCTACTGTGATCTATTTAGGGAAATATTTTCAACTTTATGGCACTTTCGATATACCTACAATATATGTGGCGTTAATATCAATTTTATTATTCTAAATTGATTGGTAGAATTTTTATCGGTCTAATGAATTTACCGAGTCATTTGCAATTAGCAATGAAGGTTCCCTGCCCCTAAACGCAACCGTTTTTTTAGATATTTTTATTTTTGTCGAATTTTCGATGTTTGCACTGTTTCGAATGAAATTAAATAGCTTATGAGATATCAGATATTTAGAGGTTCTACTAAAGTCGATGGGGAATGGTATTTTTTTACTGCAGCATTAAATGCAGCGTTTGATATTAGGATTTGGTATACCTATTCTTGATAGTTTTTGAAATATTAGCATTTCTTGCCAAGTTTCCAAGTTTCGAGCAAATAAAATATTTTTTTTTTCCAAAAAAAAACCCTGTATATTATTTTTCAGAATGACGGCTTATCTATTTTTGCTTTGTTTGGTTTCCATACCCGAGATATTTATCGTTGGAAATTTTGCAATTATTAGTAAATTTTATGTAATTGTAAAGAATTCATATTTACTATAAAATATTAACAAACCATTTCACCTGTTTTTAAACACATCGAAAATAAGGCAAATTCAAAAAAAGATCGATGAAGAATTTTACGTTGCATTCACTGCCGTATATAGTAAAAAGTACCATTTGAAAGAAAAGAGTTTTGTTGGTTTAAAAGTATCCACATTGGAGATGCGTTTTTAAACACCCTGTATGTGATTATTGTTATAGCACCGTATACCTATGTCTTCGTAATTACATCGAGATTAGTAGAACCACTAAATATCTGATACCTGATGAACTATTTAATTTTATTTGAAAGAGTGCAAACGTAAAAAAATCAACAAAATGCAAATATCTCAAAAACAGTTGAATTTAGGGATACGGAACCCTCACATAAACTAATTCCAAATGACTCGGTAAATTCATTAGACCGATTAAAATTAGATTCGATTTAAAATAAAGAAGTTAATATCAACACCTTATACACCGATAGTGCTATAAAGATGAAATTATAAACAGATCACAGTGGCCCATGACTACACAGCAAGTTTCAAAATCAAATTGCTACTACACAAAGATAGAATTTAAAGATAAAGTAAAATAGTAAACTGGAATCCTGAACAAATTAAATACAGTGAAACATTAATAACTTAAATAATCATATTTATAACATTAAAATTCATTATTGCTTGTATAATAGAAAAAAAAAATTGCTGTATTCATTCATTGAGAAAAAAGATAAAGAAACATGAAATGAGAGTAAAGGTGCGTATTCATTTCAGCAAATTTGCGCTCAAATACTCAAGTGTATACGTAGCAAAGTAGTGTGTGAGCAGATAATTGCAGGCATAAATAGAAGTTAAAAAAAGTTTTCCCGAACGAACCTATGTACGCGTAAATTGTTTGCGCACAGATTTGCGCGCAAAATTGCTCAAATGAATACGCACCTTAACACCGCCTTTCAGGACAAATGGTTCAGAATTCAAACAGAGGCAGAATTGAATTTTGGGAGATATTTATACAATACCTTAATTTTTATTTTTTGTTTTCAATAAAAATCTTTATACATATATGCATTATTGAATTATGCATATGCACTTAAGAAAAAATCTTAAAATATGCCATTATGCACTTAACATGCATTTTGCATATTATCCAAGCACTAGTCATAGGTATTAAATATATGTTTTGGCAGATATTATACTGGTAATAATAAATTAAATGTTCTATCCAATCAAATATTTATTTTAAATAAAATATTTGATTGGATAGAACATTTAATTTATTATTACCAATTCCACAACCAATCAAAACTTTCATTAACTTTAGATATTATATTATTTTTGGTTGGATAATACCTTTTGCTTGGTTACTTCAACAACTTTGGAAGACGACGTGCTTAGCACTATCACACTTCATAAATGTTCACTGTGTTACTTATTTTAAAATTACTTTAGAATTAAATCAATCCGTTATTTCATTACCTTCCGAGTATTGCACCAGATTTTTATTGAAACTGATTTATTATTTCAAGCTCACCTCAAACCCTAATATAATTACAATTCTAATCCCTAAATTTCTAAATTACAAAAGGAATTATCCCTCGAAATTTATCTGCTATCATTTTACAACTACGAAGGCTGTTCGCTCGTCGTATTAATGAGATCGTCCAATAGAATTCCAAAAATATCCATCTACAGATTAGATTTACTCGACGCATTGTACGAAGTGACGCAGCTCAGGATTGTCTACATTGTAATTTCATTACTACGACGCAACCGGTAATGTAGTTACCGATTCTGCCGGTTTATTGGAATTCTGTTGCGTTACACGCACGATCGTGTTTGATGTTATATCTATGTGCATGGCTGTTTACTGGTGCCCCTTTTTCTCCCTCCCGTTCGCCGCTTCGGCACTGCAGCAATCGCTTCGTCCGTGAGCGAGGATGAAATTCACGTCTGTTACTGCGAAGTAAACGAATCGAAAATAATGCCGACAATTGAATTTTACCGAAAATGCTGGTATTCCCTCGATATCTTTGCGTCGCTCGCTTTGTTTCGCATTTTTTTCTATTGATATAGTTATAGGATACTTGCATTACAAGAGAGACAAAAACAAAAGACAAAATCTTAAATTTTGTGGGCAACAAAGGTAGATACACCAAAATAGCTTAACTCAAAGATACCTTTATACTCACTCTTATTTCCAAAATACTACATAAGTATATTGGAGTTGCTAGTTCCAATATCTAATTCAATAGTTATTTCCTTTACAACCGTAATGCTTTAAAGGAAATAACTTGCAGCATTACGGCTGTAAAGGTTGGCTGCATTTAGGGCAGGCGCGTATACAGGAGGTATTGGGGTTAATTAGCTCCCCCTTCCCGCTCTCCCAATTAGTCAGCGAAATATACATGTAAATCAAAATCTTATAAAGACAAACATTCATCCTTCTTTTTTCCTTTTTTTTATGCAATTAACCCTCCCATAATGATTAAAATAGTACCTAAAAAAAGGCAGAAAACCTTTTTTTTGGTTAAAATCTTCATCACCCCCTCTATAAACTCAAGTTGTGTAGGCGCCCGATTTACGGCATTAATTTGAAATTGAGCTCTGAAGCTATATACTTTAATTTTTTGTTTGATTAGAGCTTTTATTTCTTAAGCCTGAAATATGTATGAAACATTCTTTTTTCCGTAACTTGTAAATAATGTAACATCGCAACAGAATGTGTTATTAAAGTAATAATAATAATAATAAATATATTTCCCAGCATAAATGAAGTATACATAAAAAAGGGATATGTCAAATACAAGAAGAAACCAAAATAGGGAACAATTCATACAATACAAATAACCAGATACATAAAAGAAAAAAAGAAAGAATTTGAATTTGAATTTCACATTTTAGACTAATGTTAATGAGTTAGAGTATCTTCTAAAAATTCCTTATGGTGTAATATGTCTATGTACGAGATATTCTTTTAAGTTTGTTTCAAAGTTACATTTTTCTTTCAATTCATTCGGCAATTTGTTATATACTTTAATATCCATACAGAGTATATAAGTATATAAAACATCCAATTTGAGATTGTGACTCTGCCATGTTTCAGAAACTAAAAATTTGTATCAAGTTAAACGTAATTTATGCTCTATGCTAGGAGGTTATGGCTAATACGGATTTTTGCGAGTGATTGTGATTACAAATTGTAAGTATGGTTTGAGAAATTATTTCCGAAAGAATTTACTTTCATGTGTCATAAAATTTTGAAGTGATTATAGCCAACTGATTTCGGCAAACCAATTTGCGTTACTAAATCTCTATGTAAAAGATATGCCAAAATCATATTGTCCGCTCTTTTTTTATTTCTAAGAGGTTGCCTCCGACATGATGGTGTTTTGTCCCAATCCCGCATATCTGTCACTTATCACTTATTGCCTCCTCTTGCCCTTTCCAAATAGAGAGGAGGGAGATCTAGGAAGCATTCCATTGCTGCTGTAAGAGTAATCCTCATTGCTCCTATTATTTCTAAACACGCAAACTTCTATATCTTGGGAAGATGAGTTGGAGCAGTGTGTTGATGCATCCACTATACCAAAGATGTGTGTCCAGTACATCATATCTATGTATTTATTTATTTACATCAAACAGACAGCGTTACAACAAAAATTCGATACACATTGCGCAAAGTATAACAAATGTTGGTTCCACTCTGTTGATCACAATCCCTCATCCTCGTCACTGGAGCTGCTATCTCGGATTAACGGTGTTGAGGGTTTCTAGAATTTCCTTGATTTTGCGGTCGAGTTTATATGGTATCGATTTGTACATTTTTTTCAGCAATTGTTTTGCTGAAAAAAATGTACAAATGTTTTGCTTTTGTTTTGAGTTTGTTACATGAATGCTCTCTTATGTCTTTTGGTATTTTGTTATACATCTCTATTGCTGTTGTAGTTAGTGTCTGACCGTACTCATAGCGGCTATATTTCTCACTTCTCAAATGCGATACTCGACGAGTTTTGTAATCGTGTATTTCTCTATTGGTTTGTAATTTTAAATTAATTTTGATTTCATTTAGGTATATATACTGTTATCGCTATGAAAAACAAAATTACACAGATAAGCGACATAAGATTTCTTAACGATAATTTAAAAAAGTTATTTAATTTTTTTTTCCAATAACAGCTACCCTAAAAATATTCTTTCCAAAGTAATATTTCTCCAAATTCCTTTGCAAGAACATATAAATATTGATACAACTACCACTTTCAAATATTACAAACTACCTTTCCTAGAAGGTTTAACTAATAATATAATTAAACATTTTAAAGATTTTAAAAACATAAAAATTGCAAAATACAATGTAACAACCATAAAAACAATCTTTACGAAAGCTAAAGACAAGATACCAATTTTGGACCAAAGTAATGTGGTATGTAATATTCCTTGTCGTGATTGTCAAACTTCTCAAATGTTAACAAATAGAATAACTCAACATAAAAATGATAGTGGTATAGGTAAACGTTCATGTGCTTTGTCTCTACATTTTCGAAATTTAGCCCACAATTTTAATTATGATAACACTAAAATTCTTGACGTTGAAAATAATTACAAAAAGCATACATTATTTCTATAAATGGTGCATATTAACAGCAATCAAAATTCAATTAATTTTAAAATAGACACAAATCACTTAAACCAATTATTGGAACATTTACATATATCTAGTAACATTCCATGACAAAAATATTTTTCTGACTTTTCAACAATTTTAAATTCCAAAAACTTTTAGTGATATTATTATATTCAAATTGTAAGTATTATTTATATATTTTCATTACTATTGCCTCATATCAGTTTATAATTTTGTAGAATTCCTCCTGAAGATGTCATTAAATAAATAACGAAATATTGAGGTTATATAAAGTAGTTTTTCTTAAAACCGCATTACCCATATATCCAATTTTATTCCTTATATATCATATACACAGTTTTTGTTTCACTGATGGTAAGTAACTTATTAAAACACCATTCTTCTAAGACTTTTAATCTTTTGTTTCGATATTTTTTGTACTGAGCCCAGAATAAAGTATACTGGTATTTGCCTATGCGTATAGTTTTCCGTGGAAAAATTGTTCTTATGCTAATCCAAATTTAGTAGACATTAAGTCACTTATAAAATTTTTATCATTTGTTGTCTGTTAGAGATATAAAACTTTATTATATTCAATTCTTTTCCTTTGAAGCCGTAATACCGGAGTTTTATTAATATTAATATATATTACTTTTTCCTTGGATACAGTATCGAAAACCTTCTTCATGTTTATATACACTATTATTACTGTTTTTTTTATGATCTAGTTCCTTTTGGGTAGTGCTTGTTTAGGTCGTAAGCTGCAGATATCGTACTTTATTTTGGTTGAAATGGGTATTGACTGTAATTTATCATGTCGCTTTGTTGTACATGTTTTATTATTCGTTGGTGTATTGTTTTTTCTAGTATCTTATTTATTGTCAATAGCAAAGATATGGGTCTGTAGTTTTCTGGGTTACTGCCATTGTTTTTCTTATGTATGGTTATTATTAGAGTTGGGCAATTGTCCGGCGGAGCAGATACGTATTGCGACGCGGGCCTCAAATAATGTAATATAAGTAAAGCAGATCAATCATATTATTGTAATTTATAATATATATTTATAATACATAAGTCATATTAATAGAGTTGTGGATATTTTCCTTGGGGACAAAATCGGATCAAATGGGCGAACATATTTAGGTAAAATATTTTTTTTACATTTTATAAGAAAAACAAGCACTCTTGTTAATGACTTGCAACTCTGCGGTTCATCTGCTTTATTAGAGTACATGAGTTGGAGCGTACGTTCTGAATACGTACCTGCCGCGCCGGAAAATTTGCCCAACTCTAGTTATTATTATCTTGTTTAAGCAACCTGGAGAGTTTCACTCTTAAGTTTTTCTACCAAATATCGACAATACTCTGTAGTTCTGTAAAATGATAATTATGGTTTAATGTCGCAAATTTCGTTTCAAAGCGACAGTGCGTAAGCCATACGATGGTACATGCGGGATAGTTGAAAATATCTTGAAAATTACAGAATAACCCCCTAAATGTATGTTGGTGAGCAAAGTTGGTCAGGCAAATTTGCCTTATCGAGTTCACACCAACAATTGATAATTAACAATATTGATAGATCTATTCTAGAAGGATGTTCAATTGTTAGAAATAATTGCTAAGTACTTTTTCAAATTAGTAGAGATTAAGAAGTGTTGGAAACGGATGATAACTGAAAAACTGAATCATTGAATAAAAATAAGGTCATATGTAATTTGAACTATTGTTTATCTTAAGATGTGCTTTCTAGAATTATTTCATTTTAAGTCTAAATGCACCAAGCAACAAAACACAGCAAAGATGCGCAAATTTTTCATGTAAACTTCAATAATATATGATAACAACTCAAAATACTTAAGGAGTATCAGTAACTGATGCTTTTATTAGTTGCAGTAATCTAGAAAAGAGAGATTTTTTTTTATTTCTGAAATAGGAGGCTATAATCTCATACTTGAGTACAGCATTCGGAATAAATTCTCCTAAAACATTTTCGTCTTTTTTGAAGAATAAGAGTTCTTTATTCTTGAGCATTTTTTAGATTTTGAATGTCCACGCTGTATTGGAAGAAGAAAATTGCGTTCAGTGAGTTTAAGTTGATTTTAGAAGGTGTTCAAAATTTCTGATTTTTTTTATATATGGCTTTATGGAGCTCTATAAAAAAGAATCCCGTTGGTGCGTATATTTTTGATGTAGACTGTAACACTGTACATAGACAAGCAAATTAAATTTAAAAGCATTTGAGTGATATTAATAAAAAAGTAGTCCTTTTTCTGTGAGAACAAAAAAAAAGTTCAGAGGTAGTTCCCCTAACTGAAAAAAGCAACAAAAGCGTACAATCTATTTGCATGATAGACTGGATATGAAATAATTGACCCCTCCCGGGTATGTGTTTGGGGAAAGCCTTTGAGATTACGTCCTGAATTTTTATCACTGCATAATTCTCCCTGTGCAGCTCTATTTGCACGTACAGCAAGAGAAAAAAGTTTCCGCGTAGCATGGAAAAAAAATATCTAAATTCTTTTTATTTATTTTATTGAGTAGAGCCGGATGTTACAATATATCCCGTAAAAATTGTGTTCACGTCATATTTTTCGTCACTACCAAGCTACGTAGAAACTTTTTTCTCTTGCTGTACAAACTAGCTGTACTAAAACATAGCAATATTGATACCTGATGCGATAGTTTGATATATTTTATTATATGCTAATATATTTTAAACTCTCTATTAACGCATCCAGACGGCAGGGTTAATGGTTAAAAGCATATCCAGAGAATATTTCTTTCAACTACGTATATCATGATGGATGAGGTGATTCAGTTCACAGTACATTTGTTCTCGCTTTATTTGTCTGGAAGCGGTCAGATTCAGGGGACCAGTAATTGATATGTAACTAGACATTTCTTCCGTCTTAAGCATCCATAACTAACTCGATAAATCTACTACACAATACCACATCAATCTTTCATGGTTTCTAGGTGATTATTTGACTTTACAAGGGATCGATTTTAACCCTCCTTTATTAATCGCGTAACAAACTATATTTTATACTCTTATTTATATTAAAATATCTTATTTACTTTTAAGATACCTCACAATTATGACAAATTCGTGCATAATGTTTGTTGTGTTTTAGTTACTTTTTATACAAGACGGTAACATTGTATTTTATCAACGAGCGGAAATTGTTAATTCGTGAGAAACGAAGTTTCAAAATACATTTTATCGTAGTCAATAAAAAAATATCCTAATTTTTTAATTAAAATTGGTCCAAAGCACGTGTTTATTATTATAATAAAATTAACTCGAATATCTCCGAAGCCGTTCAGTTTTAGTGTAGAATATATTAATTAAATCTGATATATTTTGCATCAAAGAATTTAGCACTGCAATAATATATAAGGTGTTCTATTTAAAATAATAAAATTGTATAGCGCGCAGGCTAAACTGAACAGCCTGTATGCATAAAAATTATTTTGCGGTGTAGGGTATTTGATCCTGAATCACTTTTCTCTAAAATATATTTCAGTTGGATGGATAGATTAGCTGTAATAGATCGTTTACAGATTAATGCCACACCCGGAATAAGAATTATATGTAAGTATATTAATTGAATGGAGTATTTGGTTATCGACCATTTTTTTTTGTTTTCTTAAATTTATTTATAGTGTATGTCTTTCTATTATCATATTGACAGAAATGAAAAGCTTAATCCAACATTTTTCTCCCGGTGCGGGAAGGTGGTTATGAATTATACAAAGATATTAACACAATCAGCGATGAAGTTATCCTTAATTGTGTGTATTTTAATGACTCTCATTCTATAATAATAATGATATGGGTTTATTCCTAGTAAACATTTTTGTGTTTCAGAAAAGTTTCTGAAACTGCTAATGTCCGCCCCACTTTTTGTTTCGTTTGTAACAAACCTAATTAAACGTTTTTGTTGGAATGTTTCTGATACAAGACATTGGAGATGATATAAGAATGTTTATTTATTGCAACTAAGTGCTGTTTGCGCCAACACGTTGATCTTAAATAAATTTTAATTGACACGAACATGTGACTCCACTGTATTCAAAGTGAATGTTACATTTTAAGCCTCATAAAATAAAACGCATTTACATCTGAAAAAGAATTTCTATTGTCAATATTAAAGTTTTCAAGGTAAATACAACATTTTCAGTATTTTTAGTTAAGTTTGGACCCTTGGTATTGTAAATTGTTTTGCCGAAGTCAGTTGGCTATAGGTAATCAATTTAAAATATTTACACATAGAAGAAAAACAAAGTTGGGACATTGTATAACAATATTATTTTTTTTAATTATTAGATGCACAGAAATAATTTTACAAAATATCCATACCTTTCAATATGTCTGTACTATAACAAGGTAGGGACTCGGTAAATAGTTTACAAGCCAGTTTTCGTAAATTTCTATTGCCAAACAATTTTAGCAAAATAAAAGTGGGTTACAAAGCCTTAAAACGTACTTACCACAAGTTAATAACAGTTATTCATATTTAGGTTACAAACAAATTTGACGCATTGACCACAATCACTTTACCCAGGATATCGCACCATCTGTCCATAACCTCTCTTTCTTCTGACAAATATGAAAGTACGCGTGCGCGCTTAACTTATTAGAAATGTTTCTGAAACATCACAAAATGACAATTTCAAATTGTATGTTTTATACACGTCATGTAAAATATAACCCAAACAAACATATATTACGTAAAAGATAACAAAGACTTTCAAAAGACAAACACTTAAGTTGTAAAACATAAAAATATTAAAAAATTCGTCCAAGATGTAGAAGCACCCCTTAGATATAATCGTATAATTAAAAATATAAGCATTGGAAATTTTGTTTATTCTTAGAAATATTAGAAGATAAGTCATGACAATTAAAAAAGAATAATGCAATTATTATCTCTCTACATACCATAGCATTGTCCTTACTACAACGATTAATGAAAAGTTATCAGCGTATGCAATATGTTACACACTATCAGAACACAAATCAAAATCTGCAACGTACAGCAAAAAGAACACGGGGCCCAGTATGGAGCGTTGAGGTACTACAATATCAACTCTTGAAAGTTCTGAGTTAATATTTACTGGTACAATACTATTTAGGTAAGCCAATAAAACCATCTGATTCCAGTTGAAAAAGTAATATTTTAACTAATTCAAGGCCAATCTCCAAAGTCATACAATTTCGAAAGCGAAATTGAATTAGTAATATAGTCAAATATACTATTCTACTAAAGCCGCCTAAAATAGCAGCAGCGCACTCTTCCGCATCAAGACTCCCTACTCTCATGTTAAAAAGAGCAAGCATAACTGCTAATGCCGACTTGTTCTGCAAAGTAACCAAGCTGATTGGGATCAGGAATTTTGAAAATAGTAATAAAATTTAATAAACAGTTCAAAACAGCATATACCTAGTCAAAAATCTTTGGAAACGAATTCAAAACTGAAATGGGTCTATTTTACAATAAGATTAGTCTCGTTATATCCAGTTGTAATTGATCAAAAAAAGTCCTTGTAGCAAATGACTAGTTAATTAAAAAAGTAATAACGTGTAATACTTTTTTGAGAATGAAAACAGGTATTTTATCCAAATCTGATGATTCCTTATTTTTTTTAGTCTCAGTAGTCAACACTACGCCAAGCAATTCTCTTTTAGCATAAGGCTGCATGGACGTTATCCATCATGTATGCTTGTACAGAGTATTGTTACCATTCTGCTGTATGTTATTGACAACTAGCAGGCCCATTAGCACAAAGTCATTAAATTTTATAGTTATCATCATGCATTAATTTTTTGTTGGTTATTAGTAATCAATGTTTTATTTATATTCTTGAGGATGTAAACAATGAATTCAATAATATAGTCCAAAGATTAGTTAAAGTTACTATATCTGATGAAATAAAACTGGGTGTTAGTTGATTAACACCGGTAATATACCTTATTGCTGCTTTTTTTTTGATAAACATTTCACTGATATAGGAACTAGAGAGAATAAGAATTCTACGCCAACAATCTAGTTGAATTATCAAATTAATGTATTTCTGCTAATGCTGTAATAATTAGAGAATATCCTGTGTAAGCAGGGAAAAAATTCCTCTAATTATTACAGTATTAGCAGAAATACATTAATTTGTTAATTTCTTACTATAAAAAGCTTGCAAACTTTGTAATATAGTTGAATGTTTATTGAAATTATGGGACATTTCAATTTACAATAATATTTTAATTTGGATATTGTGAAAACAACATATAAAACGTCTTGCAAGATTTATGGGACTGTAAAATTGGAATTTACAGATAAATGAGAGTAAATAATGCTTGCTTAGGCAGCATCACAGTGAAATGAACAAATAAAATATGCCTGGATAAATTCGAATTTCCAACAATTCCCGAGCTGTGACTATTGATTTACTGGTGCTAGCAATGAGAGCGCGTAACATGTGTAATGCCATGTAATTGTAATCCATTTTGCGGCCAAATCCTTTTCACATCTGTTGAAGTCGCACATGTATGTATGTACCATCATCATACACTACGGTACCGTGTACACACAGTACTACACGATGATACGAATTGGTATAATCTTGTAATTGAAAAGGGTAGGAATTTCAACGCGGGTCCCTGTGTGCGTACGGTAAACTCTTTGATCACAATTGGATTGCTACGTTCGCGCCTCTGATTAACAAATACAGAAACGGAATGGAATTTTCATACTGCATTTCAATGTGCACGAAAAACACATGCCTCTATATTCTTCCATAATCGAATTACATAGATACAAAGGAAAAAATATACCGCATATAGACAGAATAAGAGAGAGTAAGAGTTATTCCACATACAGGGTCTTCAGAATAAAATTTAAAAACGATGCTTAAGCTCTGAAACTACTTGATGTTCCTTATGGGCGATGTGCAATTTGCTTGAGGTTATTACAAAATCAAAGTATCTGTCACCCGAAATGCGAAAACATTGCAAATTTAAGAAATTCAATCGTTGTAAGGGTCCTCGTAAAATATGCCTTTGAAAGAAATACACTCGAGAACATTTGACACTTATTTTTTTATCGTCCCGTTTTTGATTTAGGGTGTAACAGGAACTCAAAGTTACCAAAAATACATATTTTGCAATATTTCATCAGAAACGACAGGAGATCAGTTTCACCAGATCATTCCTCGTTAGCAGCGGTATATTTTAGGTTGAAAGAAGAATAGTGGAGCACGATTAGGCCCACGAATTCACCTAGGGTATTATATATTTAATTTTTCTTTTTTAATCTTTAAACTACATGAAAAAAAAAGTCAGATTTTTTTTTTCTAAATGTAGATTTTGATAAGTTATCGCCATTTTTATGTAGGTACCCTAACAGGAGATTATTTCTTGTCATATTTTTGGAATTAAATTTAATGTCGCATTGTATTTATATTAAATTGAATAGCGTCTTGGCAAACCAATGTGTTTATGATTACCAATGTAGGCAAGTGTTTATAAATAAAACTTGATAAATGAAATTACGTTTGTATACTTTTCTCTGCCTCTATGTAAGAGTGTAGTCAGCTTGCTAACATGTATTATCATAAAGTGTCTCGTTCAATTCGTTACAGTTGCAATTCGGTATCAAACACGTATTGTTGAAGATAACTAGGACGTATCCAAACGTTAGATGTATGGAATGTCTTGACAATATTAAGGAGTTTAATAAATAACCAATAACAATTTGTAAAATTTAAATACAAATTAGGAAGTACGTGTATTATTTTAATTACTATTCCAACTAAATTCTACTCACCTAATTCTGGAACACATTACATCATAATTCTTTTATGGTTAGATTGGAAACTTATCTTAAGAATACTTTACCATGTTTCCTACGGTTTTGAGTTAGATACGTCGATAACATTTCTTATGTTTTTGATTTGAGTAAATGTTCAGTACTGATTTCCTTGAACAGCCGAATTCAAGATTTTCCTCGATTAAATTTACGCATAGAGGAAATAGAGGAAATAAACAATAAAATTACTTTCTTCGATATGTTAGTAATAAGAAATAAAAATAAGTTATAAATAACCGTATATAGAAAATTTACTAATAATAGATTTATTTCAGAAGAATCAAATCATCCCTGTAAACAAGAACTAACAGATATTAAAGGTAAAGGTTAATGTGTCTAGCGGCCGAAGTTTAAATCAAAATATTCAAATGTTAAATTCTGAGCTTTCGCAATCACTTTATTGCTTCATCAGAGAATTAACTACAAAGAATTGCAACCAATTAATGTTGTAAGTAAAAGGCAGAAGGAAAAACTTACAATGTGAGTGTCTGTCGGTAGCAATAACACAAAACAATATTAAAAAAAAAAACGTTAAAGTAACAATCTTAAAATTTAAAATTAAAACTAAAATAAGTTCGGGAGGAGGCCATGACGGCGTGCACACAATAAAGGCGCGAAATCCGGGAGAGGTTATGAGGCGTAAGTCGGTAAGACAAAAATGCCAAAAGTACGGAAAGTTAGTAATGTGCCGGGTGTACAACTATTTTTTATGTAAATTTCTATCCATTTCAAAAAAGGATGAATAAATATTACTGAAATTGTTGATATTACTGCGAAACTTAATACTATTTTTAATAATGCTGATATAATACGTTTCTAAGAAGAAGAAGAAGTAAGAAGTAGTAATGTTTGTGTGAAATTATCATCCTTTTGTTTTAGTTCATCGTTTATGTTATGACAGCTTGTCAGTATGTACCATAAATAATATCACAACAGTAAAAATATCTATCTATCTATTTATATTTTTGGCTTAGTTGGAGGATGTTTAAGATAATCAAAAAAATACAGATAATCATTGATAACCACAACAATACACCACGAACCCGAAAAGAAAATTTCACATACTAGGTGGGGTGAAAAGTAACCTCCTTGACGCAGATATTGCGCTGCTACTGCAAAAAAGGTTATGGTGCCTTGAAGTCCGTTCATATTTAGGCAGATATGCAAATTTCAGTGCGATACTGTATTTAGTTTTGTTTTGACAGCTGATTGTTGTTGACGTGTTTGGCATCATGTTGAGTATGGACAAAAACGATTTTCGTTCTCTCACAAAACATTATTTTTTGAGAGGCAAAACGGCGAAGGAAACAAAAGAAAAGTTGGATAAATATTATGGGGCTAATGCTCCTCAGATTACACCGTCAATATTGATTTCGAGAGTTTCGTGTGTGGCCGCAACTCCACTACCGATCAAGTCCGCAGCGGCAGGCCCTCGATGCGGTTACAGAGGACAATGTCAAAAAATACATGAAATGGTGTTGGCCGACCGGAAGTGAAGGTGCGCGAGCTCGCAGTACCACAAAGATTAGTACTTGAGCGCACACGCCATATTTTGGGGCAATATTCTGCATATGAAAAAGTTATCCTGCGTTGGGTGCCGCCATTCTCACTCTGACCAAAACGCGAACGCGAGAGCACTTCGAAAGAGTGTTTGGACTTGCTGATGCGGAATGGGCGGAACTTTTGGCGTCGATTGGTAACTGTTGATGAAACCTGGATCCACTATTAACACCAGGAGAACAGAATGAGTGCCCGGCAATGACTGAAGCCGGCACGAGTGCTCCGAAGCGGCGAGGGAGGCTCAATGGGTCGGAAAAGGTTATGGCGGTCGGTTTTCTGGATTGGTCATGGGCAACTCTTGGTGGGTACCTCGAAAAAGGAAAACCATCAACAGCGAGGTATTACTGTGCATTATTGGAGCGATTGAAGGCCGAAATCGCTGCAAAACGGCTCACATGAAGCGAAAAAAAATTTGTTTTTGCAAGACAATGCGCCGGCGCACCAGAGCATCGCAACCACGCTAAATATCAATGACTTACGGCTCAATGCTGTCGCATTCCACCGTATTCGCCCGATTGGCTCCTCGACTATTATCTTTCCAAACCATCAAAAGATGGCTCATCAATAAAAAATTCAGGCTCACGCGAGGAAGTCATCGACGCACGAGGAGTATTTGCAGACTTCCGGAAAATTACTTTTCGGACGGGATCAAGAAGTTGGAAAATCGCTGGAATAAGTGTATCGAGCTAAAAGGGGACTATATTGAATAAAATAACAAAAACATTTAAAAAAAAAAATTTTTTCATTCCCAAGGAGGTTACTTTTCACCCCACCTAGTAGGTTAGCGAAAATGATTCTTTTTTATTTTCTGCTCCAGAGTTATTTTCTCGAAAACTATAAACATTACAAAGTGAAAACGTTCTGGGATTCACTATCATATACAGGGTGATATAGAAAAAACTACAATGCATAGAACCACGAGATAGAGGAACGAAAAATAACAAAAAAAGTTCCCATACACTAATGTCCGATTGCTTTTTTTTTTTAAGTTGCATACTGACTTTTATATTGTTCTTGTATTTTAGTATTACCTAGGCCATAAAAAAAATATTTTAAGGTAGGCTGTGATTTCATGAAACAAAATATTTGGTAAATGTCAAACCAATATTAGCATAGTGTCTTGAAAGTTTTATTTCAAAATGGTGCGCTATACTTTCGTAGAATACAGGAACATGATCATGTGTTACGGCGAAGCTCGTTCAAATTCTTCCGAAGCTCAACGGATCTATCCAGAGAGATACCCATTAAGACAAGTTCTAATTTAGGACATTTATTGACGTACATAGGCGTTTGGGTGAAGATGGTTGCTCAAAAAAACCAAAATTTGATCCTGGAGTTAACAGAACTCGTCATACTGTTGCAAATGAAGAAGCTATTTTGCAAATAGTAGAGGACAATCCTAGAATAAGTGCAGCTGTACTAATGCCAATTGTGAATCTGTTAGGGAAGTCCTCAAAGAACAACTTCTTCATCCATTTCATTTCTCAAAAATCCCTCACCTATTGGAACAGGATTTCCAACCGCGTTTACAATATTGCGAGTGGTTGCGAAATAAAGGGCAAAACTTTCTGTCATTAATTTTATTTACCGGTGAAGCAGTTTTAGTCGCGATGGCATTTTGAATATTCACAATATGCATTATTGGAGCGATGAAAACCCTTATCAGAACGTAATACGGAACCACCAGTATGGGTTTTCCATTAATGTGTGGGCGGGTATAATCGACAATTATCTGATTGGTCCATTTCGAATGCCCAGGCGATTGACAGACGAACTCTATCGAATTTTTTTGGAAAATGAACTGAATACTTTATTAGAAGATGTTCCATTGAATATTATAGGAAGAATGTACTACATGCATGACAGCGCGCCAGCTTACTATTCCAGGAGAGTAAGGGAATTTCTGCAAAGAAAATTTGGAAATAGATGGATTGGCCGTGGGGGACCTATACCATGGCCAATTTAAACACCTTATGCAAAACTAATATGTATCTTATATTTTTGAATGTTGTTTTGTTTAATAAAAGCCTTTTACCTTCAACAGCTTGTACCTGAGAAAACTAGATGTGTTGATCAACAAAATTTGTTATCCAACCAAAAAATTAAGGTTAAATTACAGTCAACCAAATTTACATTTAAATTAACTAAGACTTTGTCAATAAATTTTGGTTAATGTAATAATATTGCACATGTTGAATCAAGTGAATGGGATAGGGTGATTACCAAACACGCTTGTTGTGTTGCACGTTTGTTTTTGGTTGAACTAACAAAACTGTTTTGTTAGTACAACCAAATTAGAGCGTTGATTAACGATCTCGAATCATTGATCCAAATTTTGTTTTTCTTTCATTAGACATTCTATTTCCTTACGTTAACAAAATGAAATTGTTGGCTTAACTTATGAATTGTTGTGAGCATAAAATCTTTGGTGAAACTAACCAGGCAATTTTGTTGACACAATAAAATACTTTCGTTAATGTAAGCATAAGATTTGTGTGCCCTAACATTTTTTTCGTTCGGTCAAATGTCCTGATTTCGTTGAATTAACCAAAAAGAAGTATTGCTTCAACAACATTGAATTGTCAGCTAAATAATGCCTGTGCTTGAACAAATGTATTTTTTTTGTTTTTCTAAAATTCAATATTGCATCAACTTTTTCCAACAGTAAAACTGTTTCACATAAAACTTTTAAACAAAATTATGATATTGCAAATAATTTTAAATAAAATTAAATTATATTCTTTTGTATTATTTATACACGTAACAGAAAAATATATATACATGGTAGCTACATTGAAAAGATAAAATTAGGTGCAATATCAGAATTTCCAGCCAAATTGTGCGAACCGTTTTACCTGAAAGAATAAAATTGCTTCCAATTCCTGTATTTTGAAAAACAAATACTTTGAAACCAGACATTACAGACGGGTAGGATCATTATTTCACTATAACCGTGCTTTAGCCTTATGAGATTGTTTTCCATATTGCAAAACTAACAGTCCTTTTTCCTCCCAAGTGCGTTAGCATTAAGCAGGATTTAGAAAAATTATCTAAATTTTAAAGTTTTATATTTCATCAAAATTTATACAATATCCAAATATGTTGTTTCTAATAATATTATGTAATTCTGGGTACTTATGCTAAGGACATTAAAAATATAAATATTCAACTTATCTACTAATTTCTTAACTAAATAAAGATGAATCATGGTTAGTTAGTATTCAGAATGGTATCGCTCCCAGTTTTTTTTTTTATATCTACTTAAATATCATATATCGGACGAAGACTGAAAAAAAAACGTCAATGCGTAATACGATAATTAAGATTATGGTTCAATTTACTTCACATGATTTATAAAATCTCACGAGATTCTGCTATAGACAGTTTCCAATTTTGCCCCTTTTTTTCTAGTTATCCTTGACATTGGTGATAGTAATGATGTTAGGATATAAAACTGGACCAAAATCCGCGAATCTGAAAAATCATTAATTTAAACATTGGGTTTATATGTCTCGTTTCCATAGTGTGCATGGATTATATATATGAACATTAAATTGAATAATTTGAAATAACATGCTTACTGAACTGCTCGTCTAATATTATAGCATAAATTTTATGTGAATAAAAATAAATAGCTACACGTAAAGACAAAGGTCTTGACTCAGTTTAACATAAATAGAGATAGAATCACTGACGTTCTTCAGTATTTCAATATTTCTTCTTTAATTTTGAGTCAAGACTTTTGTTTTCGATGGTACATATGTGCCTATAAAATATAACTGGTCAATGTTCGGTAATTGTTTTAAGATTTAAAATATTTTTCAAATGAATATCAAACAAAAATTGATCTTATTTTCGTAGGTGGAGAATAGAGACAGCACAACAGCACAGTGTAATATTAATTTAATAGATACAAATTGATGTATATTTACATGATCAACATTGCGATAAGATAAATATTTCGAAAGTATGTGGATAAAGTTGGAAACAGAAAATGTAAAAACATTAATGTGTTCGTATGTATTCGTTAAAATTTCTAACAAAAAATAGTTAATTTTCAAAATAAAAATAAAATTAGCACAAAATTATAAAAAATCTAATATTTATAAATAATATCATAGTAGAAAAATAATAGATACTATTCTATATATTGCAGTGTAGTGTATCATCGCTCCACTATCAAGTAATGTTACGCTATGTATACGTTATATATAATAATAATTATTAAAAAAGCATACTTTAGAAAGGGCTATCCAAGTTCAAGTGGTCTTGAAAGCCACATCATAAAATAATTCATTTCCAATTTATAAAAAAAAAAAGTAGCGGGCAACGCGTCTCCATGTTGGACAGCCTGCTTTAGAGTTAAGTATTTAATACATACATCACACTAGATACATATTCATGCAGCAATAAAAATGCACGCTTGACATCACACTAACAGAAAAATACGTTTTTTCTTTTCATTTTCATGTTATAATTATTTTTCTTAGTATATGTATATAATAATAATAATCATAAGATATATTCGTGTAGCCAATAAAAAACCATGGCTCGACATCACACTAACATGAAAATGGTTTTTTTCAATTTCAATTACAACTTGTTGTTTCAGTATATGCAATATTAAATAAATTGTTACTACTCTAAACACGGAATAATGTCCCCTAATTGCCATCTTTTAATAAGTTGGAGGTAATTTCATCTGCATAATTTACATGTACTAACCACAACGACACGATGCACGCTAACATGCCAAGCGAATAAAACGGATAAAACAAAATATATATTTGTTTGTAGATGCATTTGCACGTGTTCAACACGTGGTACTATACCAACGATATCCAGCAATTCAAGGATATCTTAGTGGTAGATACAATCAAACCGCAGGGTTATGTAAACATAAGCCCCTTTGTATAACAGATTGTTCTCTTGTTTGTATTAAATTTCTGTTTTGTAATAAACAATAGCATATATTTGTTTCGTTCAACAATTTTATTTTAGTTCAGGGAACAATCGTAGTTTGTTGACAGAATGCATCTTATTTGTTTAATTTTTTGTTTAATAATTTCAGCTTGTTAATTCAACAAAAAAATTTTAACAATTTTTAGTTCATTTACAGCTCTATTTTTGTTGGTATAACAACATTTTCAGTTAATTTAACAAACGCGATCGTAACAAAGCGATTTTTGTTAATTCAACGCATCTTCTTTTCTCAGTGTAACTTGAAAACAAAAAGCAATCGGACATTAGTGTATAGGAACTTTTTTTGTTATTTCTTGGTTCTCTATCACATGTTGCTAAGCATTGTAGTTTTTTCTATGTCACCCTGTATAAGAAAAAAAAATAACAAATCTATGCCAGGGCTATAGCCTCTTCCAAAGCAAACTGTAGGTAAAAAAACAAATATGGTCTTCTAATTAGATAGGTCGACGAAAAAGGTCACGCGAATCCTACCGTAGCCTAAACGGGAACGGCAAAATCGACACCGAGAATCGGAGAAGCTCCGAAATCCCGTCGATCGTCTCGGAGACGATATCCGTTCCTGACCCGTGAAATCACCGGGGCTTGTAAAGATCTGCGTAAATGGATTATCCGGGAGAGTTCGCTCGGCACAATGCTGTTAGTCGGGACCCCGGTACACTCCACTGCACCGCCGCCCCTCATTACTGCAATCGAATTATGTTCGCGGCACCCTCGGTCTTCTTCCCTCTTCCCGCATCGATTTCGGCCGTTCAGCGCTGTTGATGTTACTGTTGCTTTATATGCGCCGATAATTTATAGTCTACGTCATTGCGGCCTTAATTTTGGGACCGGTCGGTGTGGACGTTGATGTCAAACGCCGAGTCAAATGATGAGTGATTTATGACAAAAATTAATAAATGTTATATGCAAAAGTAAATATAGTACCGTATTCCAAAATTTTGTCATGCTATTGGCATGGATGTAAATGTATATCAGATGAGCACAAAATTTACCTTAACATAGCACATCCATCTGGTTACAAATGGAAATAGCAACTAACCAAGCTTGGGAGACGTCTAAGATCGTCAAAAAACTACAGATAATCACCATCCAGAACCACTACAACATAGGGCAGATCGCCGAGTGAATGAACAATTAAGGACTACTTGCACTTTAAGTGACAAATTTTACTACGATTTTAACATCTATTGCAATAGAACAAATGTAACATTCTGAATTATATTGCAAATACTCTAAGCACACCCTAAGTGATTTTTCTAGTGAAATGAACAGTAAAATCTATTAAATGAACAGAAGATAATTCGTCAATGAACAATACTTTATTTCTTACAAAATCTTATTTTAGGAACGAAAAGACTAAGTTTGAATCTCACAAATGCATCTAGAATTTAAAGGTAGAGGGTCAGGAATTTTTGTCACTATTTGGCGCCTTTTGCACCGAATTTGGTCTGTACATTTTGCCCATTTTCATTCCATCAGCACCTGTATGTCGCCTGATGCGCTATATTAGCTGCACAAGAGTAATTGATTCTTTCTTATTACTAGATGAGACTTCATACAGATTTTTCATATTTTTTGATACCGGCTCCAACATCAACCCTAACCCTCGCACAAGTTCTCACTCCAGTTTCATCGGCATTGTAAATTCTGGAGAAATCTCCCATCGTACGAAAAAGATTGTATTCTATCAAATCCCGATCTAGGAATATTATATTTTTCTGATCTCGTTTGAAGTTTCAATGTCATCTTTTACAACTTGAAAAGCTTGTGTGAACCAACAATATTTTTTTTGAGGGGATTTATTAAGACATCTTTAAGAAAAGAAACAATTTAATTAATAACAATAAATTGTCAATGACCAGAATGTGTGGAAAATCAATTCTAACAGATAGTAATTAAATTAAAGATTTATTTTTAAACATTTATTTATAAACTATGCAAATAGCTATAATTTAACATCAATTCAAACCAGTAAAGAGTACGTATAAAATATTCATTTATAAATACGTACTTCCCTACTAACTATCTAGATACTATGCTGTAACCAACTAATTCTCTAGCAGCATTAATTTAAAAAATTTCGACGATTTGAACTACTCGTTATCCCTAAATATCTCTTCCGCGTCGCGGCCAATTTAACCCCAATTTTTATTTGGTTGATTCAATTATAGGTTATGGTGTCGCTGTTGACGCCCGTAGAATTCTTAAGGTACTTCTGTTTTATATAATCGTTTACCTATAAAATTAAATGCCTATAAATCATTTGTGATCATAAAACGATTTTAGTGCAAATGAATGAAAGGAAACCTGTAGGCGACAATGCTATATATTATAGGCGGATCTTTGATGATGACGCAATTTTAAATTTTTATAATGGTTTGCTCGCTGAAAATTGGTCGAATTTATATAACAAAATAATGTAGACGATGCGTTTGAATATTTTTATGAGGTTTTTTTGTTTTACTTTGAAATACATTTCCCAAATTCAAAGTTATTCTAACAACACAACACACCTAAGCCCTGGATCCTTATTGATATAAAAAACTCAAGTGCAAATCTTAAGCAGCTATATAAACTAAAATGTAAATATTCTGATTTTGGGGAGGCATATAGTCAGGCAAAAAATAAACATTTTAAATTAATAGATAACACAAAAAAAATTGTTTTACCAAAACAAAATTATGAATTCGGATAATCCCAGTAGAACTGTCTGGCAAACTGTTTCATCTATTACTGGTAAAAAAGCGAATGGTGGTCATTCCACAAATGCAAGCTTGGTTAATAATAACGAGACAATTACTGACCCTAAATTAATCGTAGATTTATTCAATAACTATTTTATTGACATTCCTAAGAATATTGAAATAACTACATCAAATAAGAACCAAGGCAGATCTGTTAAAAAGGGAAAAGCTATTTGCCAACAGTCTTCCCTTTTTTTGTCTCCTTTAACGGTAGAGGAAGTAACTTCAATTTTGTTAAAAAATATTAAATGTAAATGGTCTGCAGGTGCTGATGAAGTTCGACAGTAATAGTTAAAAGAGTTGCAACGCTATTGTTAACCCCCTCCAATATTAATTAACTTATCCTTTTAAAATGGTGTTTTTCCCGAAGGTGTTAAGGGTCAGTAAAGTAATTCCGGTGTTTAAGAGAGGTAGTCCACATGATGTAACCAATTATAGACCAGTCGCCTTGACTTCGGCCTTTTCTAAGATTTTTGAATATGCTTTTCTAACGCGATTGCAGGGATTTTTGAAATGTTTTGAGATAATTACGAAAAATCAACATGGCTTTATGCAGAACAGATCGACGTTTACTGCTATGGACTCTTTTTACAGTAGAGTACTGGGGTTTCTGGATGCGGGCGAGTGTCCTGTTGCGATCTTTTGTGATCTCAGCAGGGCATTCGACTGCGTCAATCATATAGTATTGCTGAATAAATTATATGAGTCTGGTGTTAGAGGGCCAGCGCATCATGGATTTTCCTTTCTCAGTAATAGAGAGCAATATGTTTCCCTTAATTTAATTTAGAAGGTGCAATGAAATGATTACCTCGACACGTTTAAAGAATTAATTAGGTGTCCCGCAGGGGTCGGTACTCGGTCCGATTCTCTTTTTACTTTATATAAATGATGTTGAGAATATTGTTGTATATGCGGGCGCCAACTTTAGTTTTTATGCGGATGATACGTCCATAATTTTGTCTGACAGAGATCGAGATGAGCTGAAGCGTAGGTGCAATGATTTGTTGTGCAAACTGGAGACCTGGCTTTGCAACCATGGTCTGTTGCTCAATAAAAATAAAACGGAATTCGTTGTGTTTCATAATTATCAGAGGGTTGCTCCATCACTGAATCTTCGCGTGGATGATGATCAAATCGCACAAGCGGATAAAAGTAAATTCCTGTGGTTAGTACTTGATCAGAATTTAAATTGGCAAGGTCATTGTGAACAACTAATTGCTAAATTAAACTCTTTGGCATACCTTTTCCGTAACGTGAGATACGTATTAACATCAGAACAACTTGTGACGATTTATTGCGCTTTGGTTGAATCTAGATTGCGTTACGGGTTATGTTTTTGGGGCGACTCAACATTAGTGGGAAATGTTTTCATTGCGCAGAAGCGCATTTTAAGAATAATCGCAGGAGTGGGTACAACGCATTCGTGTCGGAATATATTTAAAGAATATAAAATATTAACACTTACAAGTTTATATGTAATGGAAATGTGTGTATATGTTTTTAAAAATATGGACAAATTTGTTAGAAATGGTGACATTCACCATTATAAGACTAGATCGTATGGGGATTTTCGCATTCCTTTTGCTAGATTAAATGTAACCAAGAGTCGACCCGAAGTATACGCTTTTGACGATACCTTATACATGTTTCTCATGTCCTTAATGGTGTCAATAAATTATTATTATTATTACTTTTTTTTTTTTTTTTTTTTTTTTTTTTTTTTAACAGCCTTATCACACGACCTCGGTGTATCCACCGGGCTCTTTTCACCTGCCACCCGGGATCCTGCATCGTATTATTATTATTATTATTATTATTATTATTATTAATATCAGTCTTTAATAAAATGTTAAAAAACACAAATGATAATTTTTAATTTATATTTTTACTTTATCCATATACTATTACTAATATTCGCTTTCTACCCGTACTCAGTTCTCCTAGTTGATTATACTAAACACCACCGACATGCAATTATTTGTTTGATTAATTGCATATTTTATTTCAATTTGTTTTTATTCCATTTATATTATTATGCATCTACTTTCTGATGTTATTATATTCTGTAATTATTAATAACTATGTTGCAATAAATATATTTACAAGAAAAACATAAGCATATTTGGTTTATGCCAAAGTCGCTGAATATATAATATTCGAAATTTGAGACAAAATAAAAACAGCATGGAGTAGTACCTACTTTATGGTATATTTTATTATGCGTAATATTGTCAGTTATAACTATTTGAATTCAATTTTGCCGACATTTTTTTAATAACTTGTACGTTTTAATTTGTTGCTCTGCTATGTTACAGAAAGAATTATAAAATATGGTATTATTTTCAAGATAATAACGGCGCTCAACACGTTCTGACAATACCAAAATTAAATGAATTCGATATATATCCTTTGTGGAATCATTCTCTCTGTTGATGAATCAAACAGAACATGGAGAGAGAGAGAGAGAGGTTCACATCTCTTTTTCAAAACAATATCGTTTTCGTGCACGTTCGCAGACTCTGCGGCGAAATACAGACACAGAAATCGATGCAAACCGAATTTGATTCCCTACCGTACAAATACACAAAGACGTCGCAATTGAATGTAAAATTCGAACAATGAAACAGGAATCTTCCGATGGAATAACAAACGAACGAATCCGCCGTACGAATGTGGAATATATTCGGCCGGTCCGATCCGGAACTCGAGTCGACGCCTCGTCCGCGCTTGGAATACGAATGCGATCCGTAATCGGTTAGGAGGCGTTATAGAAGTAGCCCGTACAAACGGAAACAGTGCTCGCTTACACGGGCTGGGTACGGCGAAATACTATTCAAAGATAGTAAATAGTTTTTGCATGCAAATGCACCCTGAGATGAATTCATGCCTGGAGGGAGGATGGCAAATTAATGATTGAATTTTGCGATTAAAAAAGGTAAAGTTTGCTTTGTGAAAAGAGACATTTTTATTTGATATACTTTATAACGATTATATCTTATTATAAATACAGCTTAACTGATTCCATTTCTTAAGGAGGTGTCTACATTTTTGACAATGCTTTTTCCGGTATTTCCTGTTTTTTTTTTGATAACTTACTGATCCGAAGGTCTTAATTGGTATTCATTTTGGTCAGTAGAGTTTTCTGAATATTTTGATTTATTTATAAGAAAGGATGTCGGTTTGCCAGATTGGACATACTCTAAATTTACGAATTGCTGTTTCTGAAGCAAAAAAAAACTAATGTTAAAACGGGCATCGGCCTGTCGCATAGCAGTAATAATTACATCCACCAATTGCCAACATCCCGCGAGATTTACGTATTGTCGTTAACGAAATCAACAACAAACCCACAAACTAATAAACTCGTTTATTTTAGAGATATTGCGAAAATTAAGAAAATATTGGTAAAAAAAACCATCATATTATTTTGTTTACTTTTAGTTTATTATTTAACAACCCATTAATTTCACTCAAACAAAGGTACTCTTCAATCGACAAAGGGAATTATTATTAAGAAATAAAGATTATTGCTAACCACAATTGTCGTTAATTTAATCTAATTATTATGTTTCAAATCACTTTATTTGTAAACCTAGGCCACGCTTTTGTAAACAGATTCTGTGATCTAAGCATTATTATTTTGGCGAAGTTTTCTACCCATATGGTTACGTTCAATAGGTATATGTGATACAGCCATTGTTGTCAAGATGGCGCTTCTCCTATTTCACTCAAATACGGTTATGAAAAGTTGATTTGGTGCATTTACCGAAAAGTATGTATACGGCGAAGGAGAATTCGCAAACGTCGCATACAGAACAAAATAAATTAATGAGATCAAAACTTCTCAATTAAGACCCTTCATTCCTTGATCCAACAGTTCAGCTTTACCTATGCTTTATGCTCCATTTATAGGTAGGTTATGTCAACAAATTGTGCAACAAAATTACACATTATGTTTCAAAAAAACACATTATAAGTACAGTAAATAATTATTCGCATCTAGATATATTAATTATAGCAATAGCGTAGTTAATCTGTACGTGAATCTTGATGTCGGTTCACTACACAGATTTGCAATAGTAGTAAAAATACTGTAAATATTTTGTTGACGATTAGTTGCAACTATTACCACTGCCCTAAACGTATTATTTGCAACAAGTGATCTGCACTTAATGCTACTGTAATATATTGGTTCTGTCAACATAAATTGTATAACAAAAGTGTGCATTTTGTTGCAAAAAATGCGATAACTTTCCTCAACAATTTTGTAGGGGATTTGAATAAAAGTTGTGCTCGTCCCTATATGTTCAACAACTTGTTGTACGAAACCTACAATTGTTTGAAAATTTACATTTTTTTTTTGTGCATTCATATAGTCATAGAAACAGGGGAAAAGCATTTATGGACGAGTAATGAACGATATTTTTTTATTAAAGGAGCTCTCTGTAAATCACATGAAATTTCATTTTTGAATATGGATGAACAAGTAATATTTCATCTTCTGGAGAAATCGTTTTAGAATTACTTTTACAGTCCACAACTACGAATTACTCAATTTATTGTGGATAAAATTGATGCCGGTAGTCAGGTCTTGTACATTGTAATGACAACGGCGTTCGAACGCATTGGCCATGCAATTCTCCTATGTAGTATGGATAAATTTGGATTCACCCAGAAATTTTTGTCTTTTTTTAGAACATATTTGTCTGACAAAAAGTGCTAAGTGCTTTGTTTGGATTATCAGTCAGATTATTTCTCACCATGTTGATGGTCACAATGTTTTCGAGATCAACTTATATCTATTATTTCGTGAATTTTGCCTCTGGTAGCAGTGACGACCAAATCCTTTTCCCTCCATTTTATTAATTTTACAAAGTTTTGAATCAGTTTAGCTCGAGTTGCAGTAAGTTATTACCTTGTTTATTGCTAACTAAAATAATACCGACACAAAAAAATAGAATGTAGACAAATTTAGAAGCCATTTTGAAATGAAAAATACATTAAGTTCTTATCGGGTATACTTATCTACATAAATATAAATACTAGCGTATTTCTTTCAAAATTGCATATGTTTAGTCTTTAAACTGCACGTAAATGCCACTTGTTTATATTTTCCCATCAGCTAACGCAAAACTATTCAGATGTTTTTCTGATTTTATATCGACGAAAACATAACACAACATAGAGCACGAGTTATTTAAGCGAAGATCGCCGAGTAAAATATAATGAATATTCTAAGCATAAGCGGACGTATTTAATACAAAGAATGGCAAGCACAATTTTTATTTTTCTTGTTTGTTTACCTAAGGAAATGGCTTGTTTTTTGGTTTTACTTAAAGCACTATTATGATATATTTTTCCTTTATTATATTTATTATTTCATGTTCATAATTTTTGCCCTAAGAAAGATATGAATGGTAGTTCATTCTGATTTGAAATACTGTAGTTAGTAATTTGCGATATCATCCTAGAATAATACTACACTTTACTACTATAATTAATAAATATTAAATATTCTTAAACCAAATTTTTATTGTGGGGAAGTGTCTAAATCAGTCCGACTGCGACGGCCCTCTGCATTTATTTCTACTTTCCATAGCCGATCTTCAACGGCCGTCTGACTTACACGCTTTTCTGCCGTGATAGTGGGGGACTCTTTCTGCACAGTGCCAAGTACTAACGTATACAGTAACCACCCTCTCTTCCGCTAACTCCGCGCGCAAACCTACAAACGTCTGAAATCGGTGTTAACCTAGACCAGTTGTTTCACTTCCATATCATGCCTATTTGATGTATACTCTACTGTGAAGTAAACATTCTTAATGTTCGGTCAGCAAAACCAAATTTATTTGAATTAGTTCTAATACCATTTTATTGTTTTAACCATTGACTGTTATGAGCTCATGCAAACAGACTGATGAAGACACATTGTCGAAACTAGTAATCGGAATCATTTAATCTCATAGTAAACAAATAAAAATTAGGAAGTACATCATCATTTTATTCTTAATACCTAAAAATATTTTCCTTTATAATTAATAATAAACCCATTTTCTATCTTCAATAATAAGTGATATCCCCGTATGGTGAGATTGGTATTATAAAGATTATAAAGACTTTATATGGTCGATACCAAAGCAAATTAAAATTTATTTTTAGATTTACTGAAGATTCTGAACCGTGGCTGTCGATTGCAATATTGGCTAGGACTATTCAAAACTCCTCATTAAATGTAGTACTTCAATTGTTGCAATACTTTGCTCTTTCATATTAGTGATCAATTAAATTCCTTGTTGTCAGTTTATTTTATTGTGGAAGTATAAATTTTATTTATTGGGCCATCTATAATTCTCCGTTGAATGTAATTACGTTAACAATTAGTACATATGTGTTAATGAAGGAGAATGATCAAAGAACAATTAATTAAAGCAATATTTCTTTTACATATTCTTGTTACTTAAGGAATTTTTAAAAGACCTAAATCAACTACTAATTATCATATAAATCCTAAAATTTATTACACTCCGGTAGCAATATTGCCAAAAAAAAAACGAGAAACCTTCTTTGTTTCATGGCATTAATACCGGTAAACGTAGTAATTAAAGTGATTTAAGGAGCAATTCATAAATCAAATGACGAATGAGGAGCTCTCCTGATTTGTTATGGGGGTAATGAAGTAGCGTTTAATGTTTTCTCTGAAACGATTGCTCCCCGAGGACAAAAGGAAATCTACAGTGCGCGCCACACAAGTCGGACCAGCCTTACTTAAAAGATGCATAACTTCATATTTATACATCTTCGTACATCATCTTTATAGCTATTTTTGCAATTAACTACAGGAAATTACGCGTGCACACGTTCCTAGATGAAAGACGATTACGATATAATTGCTATATTTGAAATGATTAGTGGTTTTAATTGAGGTAAGATTATTTGTACTATTAGTATTCGTGAATATAGAATGCAGACATGTATGTAAAATTTATTGAGGGAACGGAATAACCAATGCGCGTAAGCTTTGGCGCAGACTGATTAAAGAAACATATTAAGTGCGCCATAAAACGATAATATATGAACAACTTTTTTTAGTTGTAAATGCGACCAATGGGTTGCAGTGTAGTGTTTTAACTATAACTTCCTTCCTTTAAAGTCTAAATGCAAAAGCAAGATCTCTATGGTCGCGTTCATCCCACTTTATTGCTCAGATAGCGATAGGTTATCGATTCGTGATCTAAATTGCAGAGCGATGAACGATTTATTTTTACACACTACCAAAATATTACTTCAAGAGCTGTCATTTCTGACATAAAATAACAACAATCACATACCTATTCACAATACCTAACTGTTAAAGTTCAAGTTTTATGGCATAAAATAAATGCATCGAAACAGAGATTTGTTGATAAATTTGGCCGCGGATGGCAATGAGGTGAATGGAAATTGAATAAATCATGTCGGCGAAGTGTCCGAACAGTTATTAGAACTATTAGGAAAATAGTGGAATACATCCCCCGATTAAAAAGACCAAGACACGAGACTTTTATGAGTAAGATACCCGGACTAAGCTGATTTATTCAAAGAAAACTTTTCGAATGTCTCGTGCAAGTTTTGAAGTAATTGAAATTGAATTGATTTGAATATTAGTTGTATTGTTGTTTGATATTCTCGTTATATTTAGTATTTAAAAATACGTCCCCAAACATTTTCGATATATACACGATCAAATGTAATTTGGGAAAAAACTTCATGTTAACAATCTGGTTGCTAGCAAAATCTGAAAGTTTCTTGGCAGGGGTGATCATTTGGCATACCAAGAGTACAAGCCATAAAATATTTAAAGAAATATTATTGTTCATTCTTCATTAATCACTGCCAGATTGTCTGCACGAATATTATTGTAGATTTGTTTTTTTTATTGAAAACAAACAGGATAACATGACATTTCCAGTTTGCTACATGAGCGCTACCAAGCTGAGCGGAAATAAAAATTGCTACTATAAATGGCGAATGCTCAATGTAGCGCTAGGGTAGCGTTCACAGAAAATTCAACGTTCATCAACGTTTTAAGTGAGCGATATTAGATCGATACCAAGGGATGAACGCGACCTATGATTTTATTTGCTACTGTCGATATTTCTAAGGTATATATAAATGTATTAATGGACTCTGCATGTAACAACCTTTCTTTGCAATTTATAAATCTTTATTGCCCTTACATTTTGCCTCATATTTTTTTTTAAGAGGAGGAATCTTCTCACACAAAAAGTTTGTTCGCGTTGCATGAACTATTTGCACTTTTATGCACTTTTGCACACAAAAGTTCTAAAAAGTGGCTAAAGTGCAAATAGTTCATGCGACGCGAACAAACTTAGAGATGTAGGTACTCCTCTGCGGATGGCATTCTCGTAAGGAGTGTGCAATTGCGAGCCTACTCATTAAACTTGCCCTGTTTAACCACGTTTTCTGTGTACTCGAATTCTATTCCGTTAGTATATACCCTCAAATACACTGGGCAGTCTACTATCTTCTTCGGATATCTACGCCGGCTTGTCGTTCCCACTTTTCTAGTTCTTACTAATCATTAATTCTTCTGCGAGGGAGTTTCATTTCTTTTTAGAGGCTAGCATTTCCCCAGTTATATTTTCTGTGCTTAAGTCAGAGAAGGCTGGTGTTCTCTTGACACGCCGCCTAACACATTCAAACACTGTGATGCTGAAACGTGTCTGAATGCCACCACAGTATGTGCATAGATCCGCAAAAATACCATGTCCAGTTAACACTACATTCCATCCACAACCAGATCTGGAACATTTTAGTCCATTATGCTTTGGTCATATTAATCTCCCATCATTTCTGTCACATGTCCATCATTGCTAACGCCGTATTATTTTGAGTCACAATACCAGTCTTTTCATACATATATTTTCTTTTGAATATCATTCCTATATACCCATTTGTATCTATGGGTGCCGATGCTGTTATGACCTGCAACGCCTCTAGCGACCTTGTTCAGAAAACTGATGGCATCCTCAGCAACATTCTTCTTTCTGGTTTCCCTACAGGATTTGGTAAACTTTAATTTCTAAGATTTTGTACCAATTGATTTACCACATAGAATTATCTCGTGTGTAACACTGGAGAGCAAGCCATTTCATGTAATTTTACATATAATGTTATATAAACCGGATAACCACACATAATTGCCACACCAAAACTTACACCCATACAAAGGATTGGCACTAAAAGTCCTTCTGGTTTTACCACCCTCGCACATTGTTGTGGAAGGAAAGGAGAGGGGGGGGGGCTTTGGTAAATAGTTTGATCCTATTTTAGTTGACCTTATTGTTATATGATTATAATTGTAATTACATTAATCTTGGGAATTTAAGGTCCTAAATAAAATTCTTTCAACTCATTTATTATTGTTTTGCAACGTTTCGTTTTTTTTAACAAAATCTTCAAAGCATATATCACTATCTATAATAGAATAAAAAGTAAAAATAAAATTGGTTTTAGATGGCTGCCCTGTGGTACACCGGATGTTGCAAAAATAAACTTAGAAGTAGTAGCACCCAAATGCACGCATTGTGACCGATCCAATAAATATGATTGCATTCAAAGCCAAAGTTTACCTGTGACGCCGTAATACTGTAATTTCAACAACAGGAGTTTGTGGTCAACTCTGTCGGAGGCTTTGTTAAGGTCTGTATAGATTGAGTCCACCTGACCTCCCTTTTCCTGGGATTCCAAGATAAAGTGGTGATAAATTAAAAGGTTAGTTTCGGTATTACGGCCGTGCATAAACCTATGTTGTTCAGGAATTCTGTTAAGAGAGAATGTAGATATTATTCTATCAGCGATGATGGATTCCAATACTTTGCCTAAATCTGGTAGTGCACTAATTGGGCGATAGTTCTTAATATCCGACCAATTACCAGATTTAAATAGCGGTACTACAAAGGCAGTTTTCCATTGTTGCGGAAAAATTGTAGAGGTTAAGGATAAATTATAAAGTAATGAAATTGGTAAAGCTAAGGAGGAGGACTACAATGTTTCAAGAAATAGGGTGGTATCTCGTTAGGGCCAGAGAAAAAATATTGGACAAAGTTGATAACTTTTGAAAAACAATATATGTATTTAAATCAACATTAGAGATTAAGTTTGAATTATAGTAGTATTATCAAAAAAGATTAATTAAAGAAATGATTAACATAAAAAATAAAAAAATGGCATTAATTTAGAGAAGATATACAAGTAACTAATTACCACAATGTGCATTTATTTGTATTAGTATATTATTTTTAACCTATTACCTGTTTAGATATTATTAATACTTTAACTTTCTATCATTTTAATTTAAAAAAATTGTAATACGTTTTAAATGTTCAATTTCAATTAGTTTTAAAATCTTGTTTACTAAAATTTAACCATATTTTGTTTTTCTGAAAGTGTACAAAAGCAATCCAAGCTTAAAAAAAGTTGTTTACCTGTTCAAAAGATTACGTTCCTTGTTGGGTTTTCAGTTTTCACATATGCGCGTTCCATGTTGTTTGTGAAACATGTACATTTATGTAGGCGTATTTTAAATTTTGACTTGTTTTTAAAAATTATCACTATGGCAAAAAAGTTTCTGACGATTCAAAATTAATTATATTTTAAATATTAAATCAAATGTGTTTATAAAAAAAATACATGTGAAGACCAAATAGAGTATTATAAATGTTAAAAAAATATTGTATAATTTAAAAATTGGTGTTCTTTATAATAAATAGCGATATATGCCTTTGAAAATGTTATTAAAGAACAACGAAACGTTGGAAGTAAAAAACAATAAGAAATGAATTGAGAAAATGTTATTTAATGCAATTACAATTATAATCATTTGAAAAAGAGCGAATCAATCGCCACTATACTCATGTATGTGTAACTAGCAAGCTGCTTGAATCGGTTACTTCCGACAGCATGCTGGAGATACCCTTGGACATGATGTGTACTCGATCAATGATCGACGCATATTCATTACTTCTTTTCCAAACAGAAAGGAATTGAGATGCAGCGAAAGAACACTGACGCAGACAGACATCTGCTAAGGAACGGACGGTTCGAAAACCGAGTAGGGCGTGGATGCAGGAATATTTTGTCGCAGTTCAAGAGTCAGAAGATATTAACAACCTTGGACAACACACAACGATCTTTCAGGCTGAAATCTATGCCACTGAGATGTGTGTGAGAGAGGTTTTGGATGAAAACGACATGCACAAAACAATACAAATTTTCAGCGACAGCCAGGCGGTGTTAAAAGCACTAGGGACGCATTCAGCTCTTAACTGATATGGAGCTGTAAACATACCCTAAACACATTGGAGATGGCTAATAATCTATCCTTAATCTGGGTACCGGGGCGCTCACTCTTTCTCAGAAATGAGGAAGCAGATATTCTTGCCAAAAAGGGGGCTGCGGAGAAATTTCAGGGACCACAATCTGCCATTGGCATAGCACCTAGGGTAGCTAGCCATCAAAACAAATTCTGCGCAAATCAGGAAGTGCTCCAATACCGAAACAACTGTCTTAATTTGGTGCATGCGAAAGAGTGTACTTCACCAAGTCACGCCAGAACCAAGGAACTGCTAGAACTTAACCGTAAAAACGTTAAAGTGATGGTCTCTGTTTTGACAGGTGACTGCCAACTCAGAAAGCATTTACACAATCGGGCTCTCTGATGATACTGAATGCCGACTGTGTTTAGAAGATGAGAAGATGAGGAGGCAGTTGAGCATATTTTCAGCCACTGCCATGCTGCCACAAGAATCAGGTATATAATCTTCAGAAAAGCTTATCCTTCCTAGAACACCTGAAAACAATCTAATTCTGCAAGATATTGAGCGACCTTAAGGGTCTGAACTTGTTGGATGAGCTTTAACATCCGCTCTACAATAGACCCTAGTGACGGAACAATTAATGGAACCATGTGGATGCTATCTCTTACTAACCTAACTAACTATTCATAATGTAAACGTCGACTGCCAAGTTATTTTGACTTACATTTTATTCATGTGGCGAATATTTACTTGTGCTTCTGAATTTAAGATTTAAGCTTAAGGTATTGATGGAATTCAGTTATGTTCACAGTGTAAGTAGCACCAGATATTTATAAAATATGTATTAGCTATTTATTTTTGCCTTTACACCCTTAGGGTAATTAAGGTTACTGATTATATATATATATATATTTATTTTTATGTTCGCAAAATATTGAAGCCATGTTTTATAAATACTTGATTCTGCTTTAGGAAAATTATTGTGCTTTGAAGGAAAAATAATCTTTGTTCGACGAACCTTATATATATTTAACGAACACAAAAATTTACATAATACTAATCCGCACCATCATAAGACCGCACACGTCCCTATTAAAATAAACGACACCGCAAAACAGCGCGTGCAAAAATATCATTTAGTATCACGACCTGCGCCTCCTCACAATAGGCTCTAGACGTCCGACGAAATAAATTCAAGATAAATTTCTGCCCGTATAATAGGCGAAATTTTATACAGCTCGCGGATGGGCAAAACACGAGAAAAAGGAACGACCGTTGTTCCCTTGACAATATGGTGTATAAATTTTGAAAAATATCCGATTCAAATGCATGCCTTCTTTATGCTTTTTATTTTTGTGATGCAGTGCCGCACTTTTAGCGTCATACATAGCCAGCCCTGTTTTCCTCGCTTTTTTCTTGTTCACTTTTAAAGTCACTTTAACACCTACGTACGTGCGGTTGGCAACCTTATTTTATAGAACTTATAAATAACCGGAGAGTCAACCGCATTATTCACAGACGACAACACCTAAGAAGCAGCCATGCATTGAAAACGATTGCTATATGTAGTGAACAGGGTTGGACCCTTGAAGCAAGTAAGGAAGATAACTAATATTGCCATTCTTATGTAGATGCTGTTATGTCATGAAATAACGCAGCAGAATAAAAATGTTTAAAGGGAACAACTGATGCTGTTACTTTTTTTATAAAGATGTTACTTTTGCGAAACTTTTTAAGTGCTGACTGCATCAAATATTTTTTTTCATCTACAATAAATATTTGTTTCTTCGTTAATTACTGACATCTCAAAAGATTTCTAATGCTGTACTTAGCTTACCATGTTCGCTGAACTGATTTGAAAGAAAAAAAATCTTGACGTGATAATATTGTTGTTGGTTGCTGGATTTTATATTGATTTGCGCGGTAATTCAGGGTGCACAGAAAAACAGTTGTATGAAGTTTTGTATTATTCATTTCATTTTACTGTAATAATTGATAAAAAAAATCAATTCAATACAGAAATTGTAATTATTAAACAATTATATTGCTATTTTTAAATTTGAATTTAGATTTTGCCTTTTTCCGGCAGATGGCGCCACATCTTAGATCACCAGACTGCCCATAGGCGACGCTACGGAAACTTTTAGCGTAAATCTACTGGAACATTTAAGAAACATGTATATTTTTCCGGTGTCCAGCGCGGCAAATATAAACACGCGTGCGAGCGGACACGAGTCAGTTTTGCATCGGACAATAGCGTAAAAAAGCGACGTAACTAAAGTGAACAGTAAACATCAGTTTAGATAAATCAATGAACATATATACTTGCTATTAAGAGAGTTACTTTACTGCGTTATTTATGAATGAGTGATTGTATTAGTGTTAATTTATTTTTATTAGACTTTAAGTGTGGAAATAAATATTTTTTATTAAATATATCGCCCCGCCGATGTGATTATTTTAACCCCGAAAACGCCACAATATCTACTAAAATTAATGGCCTTAATTGTTGAAATTGAAAACACTTGCTTTGAATACATAGTTGCAGTTGCAATATAATCTCCAATACTGATACGTTTATTCGTTCGCTCACTATGTCAGCATTTAACGGAGGCATAGCATATACTTTTTCTTTGATAAAATCCAAACAAAAAAGTCTCATGGATTAAAATCAGATGACCTGATATTGGACCACCACGACCAATCCATCTGTTCGGAAAATGTTCATCTCAGCTACTCTCTAACTAACTAACTAAATTACCAAAATAATTTTTTTATTATTTAGGTATATATAAAATTTATAATAATAACGTCATTGTTATTTCGTCAGTAATTACACATTAAAATTTAGTACTTAAAATACATTACTATTTAAAAAAGTCTGCCGAACGACCAGACAAGTAGTAAATGCATTTATACTGGGAGGCAAATAGACATAAATTTTTTTGTAGTAAGTTAAGAAAAATATTACAAAATTTAATATACATAGAATGACCTTAGAGTTTCTAAAATAATATTGAGTAAATTTTGAATAGATTGACCGTGTCTGTGCGCTCATTAATACTATTCTTATCCTTTTTTATGTATATCATTTCTACAATACTCCTTGTATGGTAATTTTGATCTTTTACCTTTTATTATAATCTATGTATTAGTAAAATCAAACGAATGGTGTTCATTTTGTTTGTTGTTTTTTTTTTTTAAACTGTTAAATTTGAACAAGGGGCTTTATGATTTTGAATACGGTTTGAATGAAATTTTATAAACTAATGAAATTGTGAATTATTTTTATTTTTTTTTATAAAATTTCATATCAAAGTCGCCCAAGTGTGTATGTAGGTCAAACGAAACAATACTTAAAAAACCGTATTCAAAATCATAAGGCCCCTTCTTCAAATGTAACTGTTTTAAAATTAAGTAAAACACATTTTATGAGGAAGTTTACTAAATATACTTATAAGAATGCCTTGTCTACTTGTAAAGCAGTTAATATGATGCGATAATACATTCTACAGTACTTAATTTTAATTTTTGTTGTGTATAAATACGATTGTAAAAACTGTAAAATTGCAATTTATTTTTGCTTAGTTTTGGGACTATTGTACAAATTATGCACCCTCGTATGATTGTGTTCTCCGATTTTGTTTCATCGAGCAAATTAAATATTACTGTTGTGTATTATACAGAGCACTACAGAGTGAGCAATCGGTTGTGACCACCACGTAATCTCGAATTTTAAGGTGGCAACATTGTTAAATTGGTAGGACAAGTCAGTTATTTTTGTAACTTAACCTTAACACCAAAGACTTGTCATACTGTATTTTTTACTTTCAAGATTAAATTGCTTTTTAGATCACATTTAAAACAAAATTTTGGTAAATATTTGTTTGTTCATGAAACCATAAACAATAATTTCGCCTTTGTTCGAAATGCCGAGGAAACAATGCTATATTTACGAAAACTCATAAGGAAATCGCAGGAAACGTAAAAACTGGCGCTTTCAAACACGTTAAATGCCAAACAGATGACAGAACGTAAGCAATAAGCAGAAAGGAAACGTAAAAACAAACAAATATAACTAATTTCCATGACATTCGTTTACGTCGTGGTCACATCCCGTAACTCACTCTGTAATGCATATAAGTAATAATTATATTTCTTTTTCTCATATGCAGAACCATCATTTATTCATTAGGTTTACCTATGTTGATATTATTGAAAAATACTTCAATGGAAACAAGAGGGATGCACATAAGCGTATCCATAAAGGTAACACCATCTAAGTCCCTAAATCAAATTTATTTATATTTGACATTCGTGGTTACGTGGTGGTCACATCCGGTTACTCACTCTGTAAATGCATATAATGTAATAATAATAATATTTTTTTTTCTATATGCAGAAGCCATTCATTTATTCATTAGTGTTTACCTATGTTAGATATTATTGAAAAATACTTCAATGGAAACAAGAGGGATGCACATAAGCGTATCCATAAAGGTAACACCATCTAAGTCCCTAAATCAAATATAAATAAGCTTTTATCGAACAGTGAGAAGAGAAAACTAGTACACGCGCTTTACAGAATATTTAGGAAAATGCACGTATAAGAATGCATCGATCCACAACTGAATCATTAATCATTTGCATTACTGCAAGTATACAACCGGAAGTTGTTTGCTAGTACCTATATAAATATATCTTTCTTTATATTTTCTTTCTTGTTATTATTTAGTTTTACAATATCTAAGTTTTTGCCAAAAATGTGCAATTTATGATGTTAATAAACAAATCATCCGTTGGTTAATATTTAATTATTCATCATTGATAATAATATCTCTAAATGTGTAATAACGTCGCAGAAAGTGTATTGTTAGATAAATATACCCTCATTTCATTAAACGCCCTTCAAAAATAAATAAGTAGAAAGTCCGGCTCTGAAGAATGATGATATTGCCACATCTGTAGCCTCGAGTAATACTACTAAACACCGGAGAAAAATCATGTTAATAATGTTCAACAGTTTCCATACATCACGAGGCCGAATAGATCATACCGAGTGTCACTTTTGTCGCCGACAAAGATAATATATGCTTCGCTGTTTTAACGGTAAGTCACGAGGTAAGTTATTGATGAATAAATTGATCAAATATCTATACACAATGGAGATATATCTGTCATTGTTTTTTTTAAAGTTTTGATTAAGTTTTCAATTAGATGATTGACTATATAAATACAGATATCTTATGACTGAGATAGTAGTTTCTCGCTGATTATTATTAACTAAATCTGTTTGCGTTATTCCGTTATTTTTGTTTGTAATATAAATTATCTTTTACCAAATAGTTTGACAAACTAGGTTGATAAACGAGCCAAAAATTTATTTTTATTATTGTGATGCCTCCCTTTTGATCACATCAACCAAGCTTTACCTAATCACTTCAAATTTCATGATTTGCACTGTTCCGGTTCTTATATTAAAACGAACAGCATCAACTTTGTTTGCCAACGTGTTGCGCAAAACCTCTTAGCAATTTCTTTTGTAGTATCTTCTCCTGCTCGACTTAATTCGATTGCCTAAAAGAATGTAGAAGATACGAAAAAGAAGCACTTAAAAATTATTCTTCATTTTCATTTACGGGAAACGGACAGAGAATTAACTAAAGTTAAGGTTATCGTTTTGTAAGTTTTTGTCTAAAACATCTTCTTTCCTTTTTACTCATCATCTACCACTTAACCCAACCAAGCAAGTGGATGGATAGATAGATAGATATTTATTGTGTGAGGCAACAGTTTTCAGTTCTATACACTCGTCATACAAGCACAGTTAAATACATATAATATAGATAATATACTAAAATAATACGTACTAAGTAAATACGGACAAAACAAATAAAAAATCAAAACAACAAATATATTCCGAACATGTACAACATATCCTATTCAAATCTAATGCTATCCGAAAACTCATGGATTTCATAAAACGGGTTTGTTTTGAAATATAATTTTACAGTTATTTTAAATTGTTTTACATTAAGTTTTTTCCATATATTGGACAACATATTATAAAATTTTCGCATACATATGAAATAGAGTTACATAAACTGTTTTTGCAAATAGAAAGCTTCATTTCATTACTATGTATTTATACAAAAAAAAAGTAGTTGGTTTTTATTTGGTTTAGATTTCCAATTATAAACTAAAAGTTTTATTTTATCATGACAAATACTCGCTGAAAATCTACTGTTGCTTCCTTGTAAAATTTTATTTATATCTTTTATCCAACCTTGAATAATAACGTTAATAAAAAGGTGTACTAATTGCTTTCTCATATGGCCACGTTCTTCACAGTGAACTGCAGAAAAATCAACACTACCTAAGTGTTGTTTAATTTAAAAACAGATCCTGCTGCAAACATAATTCTGGCAATAAATTATATTTTAACACATATTACGTGATTTTATAAAATTGGAATTTGGTGAGAATAGACTATATCTAACATTCTGCCGTAATATGATAAGTTTGTGTTCAGCTAAAACTTCAGTACTTGTCATTCGGTTCAAACAATCACCGAAATACCTTCTAATGTTATCACCTTTTTTTGGTAAATAGCCACTAACGTAGCCTTTGGCATAGCTCTCAAATTGAGTTGGACCACTACAGGTGGCTTTGTCAACTATTTAAGTAATGGTTATTTGTGCATTGGGGTTTTTGTATGGCACAGATGATTTTAGGAAAGAATGTAAACCAATTCAAACCTGTAGCTGTTTACCATTAGTTCGCAATTAGAACTATACAACATTTGATGCCAGTAATATATCTATTACAAATGAAATGCTTGAAAGAGATCCTGTTAATTGAGTGCAAGTTGGATTATGTCGCAGAAACAATGACTTCTTATTAGAGAAAAAAAACCAAACAGCATCTGATTAAAGTCGAGTATTACTTGTGTACGAGCTTTGACAATTAACTACACCTTTTCATTGCGAGTATTTATGCCGAAGTTTTTTTTATAGATGGTGGTGACGATATGTTCTTTGTCGAAGGCACTGGAATCCAAAGTATAGAAATGCGGTAAAGATTCGCACAAACGCTACGAAACCTGTCTGCAATAAAATGAATTAGAAATTATTAAATCATGGTTAAGTTGTATCCCAATTTCAAAAAAATTAAGCG